>JAHLSL010000012.1:8926086-9255363 GCA_025920805.1 Petroica traversi | reverse complement strand
TCCCTTCCCTTCCCTTCCCTTCCCTTCCCTTCCCTTCCCTCAGCATGCAGTGCACTTTGGGGGGTTTAGGGATCTAAGTTTACGTAGGACACAGCAGAGCTCTCTGATCTATCAGTCACTGTCATTCCTGTGTATCACCAAAATAACAGATTTTCCAGGCCACCTGTGTCCTTACCAGGCTATAAAGAAATTCTTCACTGTTTTGGCCACTGTGATTAAAGTACCTACCTGAGCAAAGGGACAGACTTTTTCCAGCCTTCCCAGTCCTGCATGGGGTAGTCCTGCTGCACATCTGTTGTACTTCTACACACTCTCCATTTTAGGTGCTGTCTAGCTTATCTCCCCTTTCTCTGATGTGGGGCAAGCAGGTCTCATTTATAACAAGTATTTCCACCCAGGGTCAGAAAGTTATCACACCAAGATTATTTTTCAACTGAAAATTGATTTCTTCTTTTTGGGGGAAGGAGGAAAAAGAGAAGGCGCCAAAGAGACAGAGAATGATGGGCAGCTGGTAGATAAGGGAGGCAATGAAGTAGAAATGAAAGCTTCCATATCATTGCAAACAGATAAATTCATGCACTGCACTAGGATGTCACAGGCTGTAATCATAAAAAGAATCAAAGATACATAATAGCACCATTACTGGAAAATATGAGAAAGACTTGAAAGATAAGGTATCATCAAAACTCTCTTACACTGAATATTTTGCCTCTGTTTTGTGCAAAAATAGGCAGGCAAATTGTTCTTTCTGCCCCCTATTATAGACAAGTTATCACCCTTTCTCCACATATCCTCCAGTTTAAAGTACAAATAAAGGCAGTACCTAAGAAAAAAACTATATGACAAATGAAGTCATAAAACACCATACCAGAAGTCCAGTATTAGAGGAACATTTAGGTTTTCAAGGCTGCAAAGCCAGCTGAAGGGAAAAGACTGTGATAAACTTGCCCTTAGAGTTTTTACAGCGGTAACCCAGTGCATGTGTGTGAGTGTGCATGTACCCAATACAATAACAGATAACTTCACCCTCACATAATTATTTTGTCAGAACCTTTACCTCTTCCTTTGGAAGGATGGACACTGTGCAGCTGTGCAATGAACAGTGTACCTGTTCTGGTTTTCCTTCTAGCCTTATCAGAAAATTCACAGCCCAAAGTGTATATGGAGCCTGGTAAAATGCCTGCATCAGTCATCAGGAACTTCTGTGTAACCTTGAGCATGTCCCAGGTCATGTCCTCTGTTTTTATTGTGGGAGTTTCTGTCCTGAGCCACCTTAAAGAGGTGTAGCTCTGTTTTCCCCATTTTCCAGTCTCAGAGCTAAGGAGAGAGATAAAGCAACTTGTTCAGATCTGCCATAATTCAGCCAGAAAGTTAACAAGCAAGTAATGTGGTTTTGTTTGTTTTATTTTTTATTTTTTTTTAATAGAGATGTCTGGGCAGTACTTTCAGCAATGTAGAAAACTGTGCATGTAGGTACACATACATGTGTGTGTATACAGGTGTCTCTCTGTAATTATACATACGTTATAAAATCCTGGCAAATGGGAAAAGAGACTTCTGGAATAGAAAACAGTTAATAAACAATACAAACCAGCAGCAAAAGCAGGAGATTATCCGTGTTCATAATCCTCCCACATTTAGCAAAATACATGCTTGCACTGAGTGGATCTACCTTTCTAAAGCAATAAAGCTTTTCTGTATTGACAGATTTAGTGAATTAGGCTTTAGCTGAGAGTTATTAAAACAACTCTGACAGATTTACTAACTCCTGGGCTTCTTGTGGATAGACAGAAATGCTGAACAGGAATGAATCTTTCACTTTTGCTTCATTCCTTTCTAAAATCCAGACATTTAAAGTAATCTCAATCTCTGAACAAAAGTTACCTCTCTGATGGGCTGATTTTTAACCCTCAGCAAAGATCTGTGGTATTCTTGGAGTCACAAGAAGCTGAAATCAGAAGTACTTGGCCAGTAGCCCCTTCCTTTCCTCACCAGTGATCCAGGGTCGCTTCCTGACTTTAAAGACTTCTCTGTGAAACAGTGCTAACAAACTGATGGAGAAGCCAGATGGCTGGCTGGGTCCCCCCAGCATTTTCCAATTAAGGTAAGGATGAACCATGTCCTTGACTCTTCTTGCAGCTCAAGGTCTGCCTTTCCTCCCTTAAGGGATGGAGCCAAGACAGGAAAGAAGCAGGATGGCTGCCATGGGCCATCTGCAGCAGAGTCCTTGAGATAGGAGCTCCAGCAGAGCTGGGGATGCATAGTGTGGAGATGAAGGTCAGTGGCCCAGGCAGCAGACGGGGTCATAACCCCCAGGCTTGGGAAAGGGCATTTCCATTTCAGGCTTTCACTGCATCGAGACTTCCCAGAGATGTGAAACCAAGTGACACAGCAGGCATCGCCTGCATCCCAGACATCCCCTCGAGGCTCTGCTTTGGTTTCTGTGAAATGCTGGTGCAAAGCATGAATGCCTCCCCACAAAAATCAAAAACACTGTAAGAAAAATAGTGAGGAAACTGTTAACAGTGTAGAGAAACAAAGCTAGTGTTTTAGAAACTGAAGGCTAAATGACAAGTAAGGAGGATGTTTGATTTCTACTTTCCAGATTACAAACTTGTAATCTAGAAATGTGGCCCACAGCTCACATCATGAAAAGTAGCGTGGGTTTGGCAGTGGGTAGTTGTAATTTCAGAAAGCTCAGCTCTCTCTTCAGATCTAAATACTTCCAACAAGAATAAGGCCTGGAATAATGTCCCTGGGTGATATATTGCAAGGTATTCTGGTGACAGTCCCTTGGGTGGCATTAAAGAGGCTTAATACTGTGTGCTGCACACTGCTGTGGGTTGGGTGCATTTCCTTCATTATGCTTCTCATGAGGACATGTCACAAACAAGCAGGTGCTGGTGGGAAATTATTATGATGATTCATGCCAACGTACTAAACCAATAAGCCCAGGGGCAACAGGGATCCCTGCGTGGCTGGTGTTGCAGTCTGTCAGTGGAGCTGCAGGGCAGTGGTGTGGGAAGCATCATTACTGGTACTCTGGCACACAATGCAGCAGTGTGACTCTTTGCCAAACATCTCACCGTAAAATCACATAAGATTGCTTCTGTGCCCCTGCCACCCATCTCGATTTCCTGCCCCTCTCCCTGCCTGGAGATCTGTAAAATGCACCTTAGAGACAGAACTGCTGTGGATTTTCAATGAGGTGACATTAAACAGCTTAGAGCTACCCACAAGAAAAGAGCATGAGAAGTGCCATTGCTATTTCAATTTCTATGAAGGCACAAAAAAGTGCTTTATTTGTGCTAACCTTAACTGCTTTGCCCTAATACTGAAGCCATAGCAGGAAGATTTGTAAATCCATGTCCTCATTCACTCCTCTGTTTCTCCCGGAGCTTGACCTTTGGGATAAAATACTGTGTTGTTTTTTTTAACACTGAGTAAAGAAAGAGAACCCCAGTGTCCCCTAGAATAACCTGTCACACAACAGGAATCATGGGGACTGTATGGCCCAAGTGAACAGGAGCACAGCTGTCTGCATTGCCACAGTGCTTTGAGACCTCCATAGAGATGTAGGAAACCTCTACATCCCTTTCTCACTGTAGAGAACCTGTACTATGTTGAAAGCAGAGGAGCAGTTTTATCTGTGACTCCTGTCTCCTCCTTAATGCAGGTGTCTGCAGCTTTTATGATCCTCCCCATTACATTGAGCAATTTGGGCTGTGCTGTATAACTAGATATTATACTACTCTGTTCAGAACTTCTCACTTCAAAAGAAATTCTGATTTGGTCAGAGGCACCATGAATTGCAATTATGTATCCCCCTAACTGCAACTCTTTCATAGACCAAAAAGTGATGTATTTGAAAGCAAACTGCCTCCAATTTTTTTTATCACTTCTTAAACTAAAAGACCTTGTACACATGGTAAGAACTGCCACCATCTCTGCACTGAAGGTTGTGTCAGCAGCAGTGGTGTCACAAAGCCTCCTTTTCCCCACAAGCCTACAGCTCAGCTGTGAAATTTCCTCCAGGCTCAAGCTTTCTTTTCAAGTGCTAGCTATGAAGTGATTTTATTTTCATTGATTTTGAATATTTTGACAATGTAAACAGGAAGGTGAGTATATGTAAATTATACTAGAAGGTAAAAAAAGAAAGGCACATGCTTTTATTCAACTTTGTTTTTCTCTCTTACATTTTGTAATATTTACATTTAAAATAATATGCCACAGCCGTTGATCACATGTAATGAGGTCTTGTCTTTAATCTCCTGGTGAAAAAAGAGAAAAATCTGAAAGGCTAGGTCCAATTCTGATCTCATAGATCTAACTTCAAATATTTGACTTAGCAGGTGTTCTCTTGTTAAAAGAAATCAGAACCAGAGTTTTCTGTCTTGCAGAAAGCACTAGCTCTCTTTTATGTAGCATATTTAACCTGCATCCCTTAATTGGTCTAATGATTAAGTACCACATTATTTTTCAGACACCCAGGCTCTTATACATAAATCTCAAAAAGGCATTATTTGATTTAAAATCAGTATTAGTGATTTGATGTCTAATGACTTGCTGTTAAGTTCCACTGGCAGACAGACAATACAACCTACCTCAGTAACAAGGCATCAAATATGAGTGTCTCATAGACTTTTAATTATGATTATCAATCTTCTTTCCTATCTCATTTTTTTTCTCTTGAGTCCACATGTTAATCTGTACGTTGCTCTCCAAATAATTGGATAAAATCAGGTCTCACCCTAAGGAAGCTGCTGCAATTTTCCACAAGGTGAAGGATCTCAGAAATCCTGCAACGCAAAATACCTTCCAGTGATTCCTGGTGAGTAAAGACAAGATGAAAAGTAGGATATTTCCTGGGTGTTTTGTGGGTTTCTTCTGTTCTCTATACCCTTCATTCTTTTCTTCTGGCCAATTGCTTCCTCTCCCAGGTACTTTTCGTAGAGAATAACTACAGCTGTTAAAAATTCACTGCTAAAACTTATATACATCAGAATAGCATTAATTTGCAGTTAACTAGTAGATGCTACAAATTAGGAAATTACTAAATGCAGTATAAGAGCAAAAATTATGCATTATAAAACATGCTCTTTTCATTTATTTGGACAGTTGTAGTTCAGTTTTTAATTATTAACGGTAATATTCCTCAATGTGCCAGTAAATGTGCTGGTTTATATTTAGTAAAAAATGAAGTCTTAGTAAAACATGAAGTCATTACAGCACTCAGCTGTTAATTATTGCTTAGGGATAGAGGGAAGATTACAAATTTTGTTCAGGTTAATGAAGCATGAATCAGCTGCCTCCTACTGCAAGGAAGAGCCGAATATCAGCTACTGCAGACACACACTATTTGCAGTCTCTTTGTTTTTACACCGGCTTGAACATCAGCACCTGAAATCAAGCCTTCAGAGATGCATTTCAGAACTGTGAAAGGCTGTTGATAGCAGGGAAAAGCTGAATTGACCCAGCTTCCACAGACCTCCACGAGACTTTGTTGGAGATTTTGCAGTTTCAGGTCAGGACACTGTAAGAGTCACTAACACCACTTGTGCTGTTTGGATAAGTGAGAAGTGTGGATTTTCTGCCTTGAATCCAGTCAGTTTTACCAGGAGGGCTGCTGAAGCAGTGTGCACATTTGTGTGCAGCTGTGGGGAAGTGTGGCCAACCATCAAGAGCTCTACAAAGAGG
Organism: Petroica traversi; assembly: GCA_025920805.1. Lineage (NCBI taxonomy): Eukaryota > Metazoa > Chordata > Aves > Passeriformes > Petroicidae > Petroica > Petroica traversi. Next base: position 9,249,666 of record JAHLSL010000012.1, on the reverse strand, counting down.
TGAAACAATGATTTTGGATCCCCTCTGCTGACCCATTCATTCCTCAGGCAGTGGACAGAAAGGCTGGAAGATCACTCACTTTGCAATGCCACCTAAAGCCACTGCAAAAGATTTTGAGTACACACCTAACTTGGCCCTCAGCTTGGACTGGTTTGGCACACAGCCTCTTTGGCAGTATTTCCTCTGCCGTACAACATGCCATATTTTGTTAGCTGGCAAGAGAGACCCTTTGGTTAATACAACCAACAAGTGTTCAAAAATGCCCATAAAAATAAAAGCTGCTGACTCACATGGCTGATACCTCTAGCCCCTTTTATTACCTTTTACAGGCATGAATGGGTTCTGACTTGCAGAATTACTGTAGAAACCAAGTATCATAAATACCAGCAGCCAAAAAAAGCTGTGCCCACATAACACTCCTGGGCTATTTTTTATAAAACCTCTAAAAATCATAGTAGATTAACTCAACAATTATAAGTGGGAGAGTCTGTAAGTACTAGTTACATTTCTTGATTGTCCGAACCAAAGAACTTGGATGGCAGCTTTGGTCACAGCTTGCACAGCAAAAGACTTCTAATGGTAAGAGCCATTAATTCTAAAACAAACCCTGAACTAATGCAAACTCCTGTAAGAAAGCACATTCTTTAAAAGGCACTTCCTCTTTGTGGAGACCTCATGAATGGGAACAAAAAGTTGCATTCATTATACAGATTAGTAACAGTAAATAATTCAAGGGCCGCGGTCCTGAGATTTCATGTTAGAGGGAATGAATTCTGACCCTGCAGGAAGCTACTCCATATCTTAACCAGAGCAGCCTGGGTCTGGAGGCTAAAAGGAGGTGAGAGCCCCTTCCTCCCCTGGCACAAAGAGGTAGGTCAGGGTGGGCAGAAGGACCACCCTTCTGGAAGGTTTGGTGGGTACAGCTCTGTGCTTACCTCCTTAGAATAGGATTCTCTGATATTACAGGCACCTTTCAGCTCTTTGCTATTCTGTCAAACCAGGCTGCTCACTGAAGGTTAAATATTTCTTTATGTACTTAGCCAGCACAGAAAGAAAGCTTAGCACAGGAAGTTTTGCCACAGGAAGGTTTATTCCTCACTATCTCTAACTTGGTGTCTACTGGAACAAGTTGATCTCTTCACCTGAGTCGCTGGCAGTGAGGATTATGCAGAAAGATACACTGCTTTTCATTATTGGCATTGTTAGCTGGCACTATCACCACTAGACCTTGGTCTGAATAGAAATCAAAGATTTTTTTTCCTAATACTCTGCTTTTTTTTTTCCATGTAGAATTCAAGAAGTTTACGAGGGGTTGTCCCTCAGAACATGTGTCATGTGAAATCCAGCAGCAATGGTTAAATATGTTAATAACTCATATCAATTGGCATTTTCCTAATATTTTCCTGCTCTATGAATGTAGTATGAATGACGTTTCCTACAGACAGAGGGATGCTATGTGAAAACCTGAATTGCAATGACTGAGGCCCTTCAGGCCAGCCAGAACCTGTGGCTGAGCCATGCCCTCATGCATGGCAGGACCCTCACAAGCTGGCAGCACCCTTGTCCCATCACCTGAACACTCCTTGATCACTGGGGAGAGCTGTAGCCCCTGAGGGGTGGCATCTGCCCCAGCAGTGATTGTCATTGTGATTTCTGTAAAGGGTTTTGTTGGGATTTGTGTGCTGCAAAGTCTCAGGATGGGAATAGCCAGGCTGCCTGGTTTCCTCTTCTCCCTTCTTCTCTGCTTTTGGATATGCAGGAAACCAGCCCTCGTGATCTAGGACAGGGCTTAAAAAGCGACAATGGTGTGACTCAAAATGAGGTGTTCCTGAAATTCTGTATTTAATCTGGCCTCTCCAGGAGCACCGCCTTTTGTATACCATGTGTCTGCCTTCTCCTGAAGCTGAAGGGGTCATGTTAGACAAAAACATGCTAAAATGGTACTTTTTCTGCCCTCTCCCAGGCAGCCATCTGGCAGCCATCAGTCATGGAGATGCAATGCATCTGGAACACGCTCTTGAGTAATGATCTGGTCGCATTGCAAAGCTTTCCACAGGTTTGACAATATCCATCACCAGATAAAAGTCTGGCATCAATTCCTAAGTGAAAAGCAAAGTAAAACCTTTGTGAGAGCACCTGTGTTGGACGTGACTATGACGATCTACTTCTGAATCTTTTGTGCCACATGAAAGAGATATTGAACACATAGGTGAGACAGACTGTGAGAAAAAAGGACATGACTCTGATCTTATGCTATTTATGTACCCAAAGTATGACAGAGCATGGATAGGACTTGCAGGATCCTAAAGATGGAAGCTGGCATAAAATTTGCTGTGGGAGTCGTTGCAGAGACTGCCTTCACAAATGAGAAAAGGTAGGGAAACATTTGTCTGGAATGTGTTCAGGAAGAGACACAATGACAAAACAAGGTTTCTTCCCTCATCATTACCTCTGCCTCAGCTGAGTAGGCAGGGTGTTGTCTGTGCCGCCTGCCACTGGTGAGCAGAATCTAATTCATCAGCCTCACTGCAGATGGTGCCATCCTCTGGGACCTCAGCCGACTCATGATCCATGCCAGCATCCTCACAGGGAGAGGGGAGGGAAGCAGAGAGGCTGGGAGAAAGCAGCCTCTGGGAGACTGGGGACACCACTGCTGTACCTCTTCGCCTTTTCTCCACACAGCTGAAAAGAGCAAAGGCAATGATGCTGTTCCCAAAGACTGTGAGGGCAGCTGGGATTTAAAATTAAAGTGAACTTTTAGGCAGCTGTTGCTCTGCCTTCCTCAGAGCAAGGAGGAGCTGTGGTGAGGGCAAGCTTAGCTGTTGTATCCACTTCTCATTTGCTAAAACCTTTGTCCTCTCTGGCAGCCCAGGCAGCGACTGCAACAGCACCTGACTGTGGAAGAGCAAAGAATTCCACTCCAGGGAACACTGGCCTGTAGGATCTAGGACAGCAGTGGCCATGCTGCCAGCTGATGGCCTGGCCACTGCTTGGTGAGGTAGGCATTTCCCTTTCATGTTTATTCCATATCGAGGAAAGACTTGTCTTTTCATTTGCCATTACAAGCAGAACTGGGAATCAATAGATGTCTTAGAAATAAATACAGAAACTAACAGCAAAAGTAGGCAGTGGAGACTGTTAGGCAGATTTCTATGGCCTAATGCAACTGGCAGATTTCTGGGTGTTGCAGAAAGATGGGGGATCAGTTCTACCACAGCTCTGCCATCCTGTCCAAAGAACACTCTTCCTCAGAATACACACCGTTCATACTGTACACAAAACTGAATTATGTATGAGGAAAGAAGTAGTCCCAAGTTTGCTTCCCTATAATTTCCCATGGGGGAAAAAACACCATGAAAAGAAAAGGAAGAAAGTTACAAATAAGTTATTATATTTATGGGAAAAAAAGGGCATGTCTCATCCTTGTAAAGAAATATTTCCTCCACCCCTTCCTTGCCTTTGAAAGGAATCAAATAGCTAATAAAAAGTACCTTCCTTTTAAAAGGGACAATGAACATTTTGATTAAAAGGAGCTTTTAAGTATTTATATGATTACCTCTTTTGTCCCCCTGGCAGCATCTGTCTTGTTGACTGCTCAGCATCTGGCATGTGCCGCCTCATGTCAAGAAGGCCCTGATTTCTCATTCAGACAGGGGGTGGGTGAGAGAACAGACGTATATATACATGGAGAGGATTTTGCCAAAAGAATAAGGCCATTTCCCTGACTGCTAGTGCTGCTGGTTGTTTGGCCACAGTACTGCTGGAACACAACACCCCTTTCTTCCCCCTGCAGCACGCTGTGTGTACCAGATGGCTGGCTTGTCAGGGTCAGCTCTCCACCAGGGCTTCTGCAGGCAGCATGGCCAGGCAGGGCATTTTAGGTCAGTATTTCCAAAATTTTGTCTGCTTATGGAGGAGATGTGTTTTTACTCTTCCAGGCTTCCTTGTTTTTCCACAGGTCATAGCGGGACATCCAAAGCATTCAGCTTTGGTTGGCAGTCAGTGTTTTCCCTCTTGGGGCAGCAGGCTGGAGCAGGCTATCATGGGGTGCTTGGGAAAATCCCAGCACTCTCTTTGATGTACTCACATCCACCCTACACATGGCAGGAGATCTTTGAAATTTGCAGGATCAGCCTTATTTTGTGCATATTCATTTCTCTGGAACTATCTTTGGTAACGCGATCGATGACTCACAAAAACATTAGTCATACTTTGCGCTGCGGATAATTCCTTGCCTTGCAGAATTTCAAAGAGTGTTACAAAGATGATTTAAAATATCCACAGTCCATGAAAGATGAAGTGGAATAAGTCCATTTCAAATGTTGCTACTTAATGAAGGCTGAGAGAGCAGTTATTTGCGGAAGTAAGACAGAAGGCGACTGCCAAGGCATGAGTCCTGAGTCTCCAGCTGATGGGTGATATGAACACTTCTTTTGCATTGAGTCCCTTCCTAATTTCATTTTAAGATACATGTACCAGCAACCATACTTAGAAGTCAGAAAAATAATAACAGAAACCTTTTTGACTCCTACTCCATCATCCCCATGCTTATGCAGCATTGCTTCAAAATTGAGAATTGGGAATGTGTTTTCCCTCTGCCAAAACCCCAAGTGAAGAATCTGCTTGGGGTTGTGGGGTTGGTTGTGCTTTCTTGAATCGCCCTTCAACATCTAGAGTAAATTTTTTCATTAATTCTCATTAATAAAGTCTTGCTTCTACTGGATTCCTCAAGATTTGAAAAGAACCGTGTTATATGCTGATATACAATAGATGTTCTTGTTCTGGGTGGGACCAAGGCTTTGACCTGCAGCTGACTGTAGGAGCCCAATGGCCTGAAGGAATGGACAACTAATGAGATAGCAAGTCAAAGTAGAATCATTTTGTCTGGCCCGCTACTGTGTGAGCCTTCCACGTGGCTGGGGACCAGTGAAACCTTGGTTGGATCTGTTTCAGCACAAAGGTTTTCAACTCTCTTCTGCTTTCACACGGCAGAGATGTTCTCTGAGCTTTGCACATGGCCCCTGTGTGTGAAAGAAAATAGAAGGAAACTCTTGGAGGGTCCAGCTGGTGAAGGAACAGGTGATAAAGCTAATGCCTTTAGTATTGTTCATTGACCATGCTGTAGTGGATACTTCAACTGGAGACTGTAAGGTTTTTTTACTGTAGGTTTCCAAGGAAGTTTAAGATTTCATTTGGTTTTATTATAGAGCAGAACATAAAAGGTATAAAGAAGCATAAAGAAGAAAAGCTTGGGTCAGACTTGAAAAAGAGCTTAAAATGAGGGAGAGTTGGTTTTGGTTTTGTTTTGTTTTTTTTAATATCCTGGGTAATTTTTACTTGGTTTTGTCTTTTTTTTCTTTTCATAGAACCAGATCATGCTTTTTCACTCTTGTTTTCTGCACAACTAGAAGCATAAAATTCTGGTTTATATTAAAGAAAGGAAGGTGGTATTCTCATACGCCGTCAATGCCTAGGGCTTCAAAAAACAGAACATGCTGTGAGACGCCAGCATAACAAACAAGCAATTGGCAATATTGTATCAGTGATTTAGATGTCTCCTCTGATTTTACCTGCTGTATTAGAGAGCAGTGAACCACCCATCAGAACAAATAGAACAGATTGAAAACAAGTAACGAAGTAATTTTATTTTACTGAGGTGAGGAACAGCCTCTCTCTTCAAATAAGGTGCGGTCATTAGCCTCCCCCATCACAATGAAACACAGGGAGGGATTATTTTAACCTCATTATACTCATTTAGAAATTAAGCATCTGACCTAAGTTAGTTGCCTAATTCTTTCTGCAGTCAATGGAGGTGGTGCCAGACAATGATTCACCCCACCTACCCATGTACCTGGAATAAAAGGAGATGAATCAACCACAGCTGCCTCCCTGCATTGCCGCTGGCTACAGAGGTGGTACAGACACCAGTTCAGCTGAGAGACTTCACTTCTGGCCAGGCACATTTGGGTGAGCTGAAGCCCTTTGTGTCCTGGCTGAGGGGCAGACTCCCCCTGGCTCCTGGGAACACCTTCCTGGGATCCTTGAGCCTGGGTGTCTCCTCTGACTAAAGCAGAAGCAGAGGGAGCTGAGCCAACCCATTTGTTCACCTGACATGTAGGCTGAAGTGTCTCCCTGTGACACGCTGGGCCAATTCCCTAAATGTCTGGGAAACAGAGCTGGATCCTGAGAGAAAAAGCAAAATAGGCTTGAGTGTATTTCCTAATACATAAGCAGAAGCCTTATGAGGCTGGGGACAGAGAAGTACAGCACTGCTGATTAATACAGGCGAGCAGTACCCATGCCATCCAAGCCTGGAGGTCCTCAGTCACAAAGGATACTGTCACCTTTATCCTCTGGGATTCAGGCACAATGGGGGCAGGTCTTGTGCTCTGTGATTGGACTGTAGCTACTCAGAACAGAACTTATCCACAGAAATATAACCTCTTTTAAACAATCCAAATTTTAGTAACTTTGAGTGATTTTATTGTCCATACACATATCTAGAATATTCTTCTTTAAAAATCAAGGTATCATGTGACTAGATGTCTATCAGGTTGTTGTGCATATTGCATAATTTATGTGTTGTTCAGCAGCTTCAGATGTCCTATGCATCCCATATCCTGGAAAGCTAAAGAGAAACACCTTGTTTGCATTCTGGTTACCCTTAATTATTAGCTAAATTATATTCCTACCAAATCTGTACCCTGATGATGAGACTTACCAGTACTTATCTTTGAGTAACTGCAATGAGATATCTGTGATAACAGGCCCTTTTCTGGAACAAGGACATGTAAGAGTATTGGTACTAACTTTCTCTGCTCCTCTGTGCAGGAACCTGCACCCCAGTTTTACATTTGGGGTACATTTGCTTGCCAATAAACCTCATTGTCTTCTCCCTTGCTGGGATTTCAGAGTGTCTCAAGTTAACAGTAGTTTGCTCCATTTTTCTAATGCAGCTGCTAACTGTACCTTCTTAGCCAAATACAAGATAGACTTTTTGTATTTCCATCACTCTTTAGATTGGAAGCTAGCTATTTATTGAAGAGAACAACAGCAGGTAGAAAACAAAATATAAAATAGGTCTTCAAAAAGAAGCATAGAATATAATGGAGAAGTCAAATAAAGTGGTTGAAGAGGTCAAGAGCTGTGAATCCAAGGACTAAGATTTGAGTTCTGGAAGACAGAAATGCTGCAGAAGCACCCAAGAGAGTAGATGCATTAAATATCAGCAATCTATGGAACATCCAGGAAAAAAGTTAGACATATGAACATATGTCAAAATGATAATGGACCTATGGACATATATGCACACACACACACACACATATATATGTGTGTATATATATGTATATATATATATAAAAGAAGCTCAGCTTATGTAGAAAGAAGGTGTAAGTACAAATGAAAGACAACACCGCCATGCACCCTGGCTGGTGAGAATGCTCTAGGATGAAGAAAGCAGGAGAAACCTCTTCTGTTGGTGATAAACTTCAGTCTAGACAATACTATTTATAATTAGGTCTCAAAAATAAGCTTATTACCAGAAATTAGTTGTAAAGAGATCCAGAACAGGCCAAACCAAAGCAAATTGTGGAAGGGGGTTACTAGTTTAAAGGGAAATAGTTATGGTGATGACCCAGTTTGACCCTTACTGAGGGGAATACAAACGGGTGACTGACTTGCTTTTGGGACAGTGCCTCCCCCAGAAAGATATTAGGTAACTGGCTGGATCCTTTGTAGCACTGCATTCCCTTTGGTGACCGTTACCCTGTTGCTGACATTCAGCTCATGAAGAGGAGATTTTAATGCTTTTTCATGGGCTATTTTAATTCTCACTCATCAGAATTTCCAGTGTGATTCATGTACTGGCAGAGAGCAGCAAGTTTTGCCTGTCTCAAGCTGGGGGCAGAAGGGACTGAAGCTCAGACAGCAGGGAGCAGCTGGCCTTTCACTTGCATAGTGCCAGAGCAGGGATGAGGCAGAGGAGTGGATAGTACTGTTTGGAATGTACTTCCATTTAAAGGAATAAATCCACATTATGGAAGATGACTTTTTGAAGGGTAAGAGACATATCCCAGCTTTCGCTGTGCTGAAGGGAAAGAGCAGCAGAGAAAAGAGCAAAGCTCCCCTTGCAGGCACCCACCCACAGCTGCTGGCTGCAGCCCAGCTGTAGTGACCACATCCTTGGAATGAGCACAAGGCGGCCTGAGTGGTAATAAAGGGAAATGCTAGCAGTGACTTCTAACAAACTAATTCACTCTGAGGCTTGATAATCCATGGCTTAGAAGCAAGTGCGGCTAAGACATTGTGAACTGGTAGTTACCCGAGAGGAGGTTTTCATATTTTTCTTTCAATTCTGTTCCACTGTGATCTTCAGGATTCCAATCCACTGATAATTGAAACATAAACACTTGCCAAGGCTACAAGTTTCAAAGCTCCTAATTCTGCTCTCACTAGAGGCTAGTACACATGACAGGAGTTTTGCCAACTCATTAGCTCCCTCAACCAAGGGTGTTGCTCTCCCATCTCTCCTCACTACGCTGCCAAAAGCTAATGCAGATCCAAGTCCTCCAGCAAAAACACTTTTGACATGTTAAGACTAAATTCTGGGAACCGATTTAAGCTCTACCTGAGAGGGACTGTTTGTACCTGAGTGTGTGGGTGCACGCAGGAGAGGGGCCTGAATTAGGTTTTCTGCTGAGTTTGTCAGTTCATCAAGACGTGCCATTCCATAACAGAGCCAGCCCAGGCCTGTGTCCAGATGCTCTTCAGCTTCACAGAGTTTATAGACTAAATACAGAGCTATCTTTTGGGACTGTCTGCAATCTGTATTCACACCTGCTCTTGCTAAAGCAGAACCCAACTCTGCAGTCCCTCCAAGGGAAGCAGAGGTGTATCCATGGAGGAAAATGGAGCTAGCATAGATATTTTATGGTAGCATGAGTAGCAAGAGGGGTAGAAATGTCTTGTACTGGTAGCTTAGCCACCTGAGGTCTTTACTCCCAAAATTACAGCATTTAACACCGCAGTCCTAATGCTGAGTCTGGAGTGAAAATAGGAAATGAAAAGGCACACAGCTGTGAGCTGAAACTTTAGACTATGAAAAGTATCTTCCACACTTTTAAAATCTTGGTTTGTGTCTTCAGGAAACACTGAATATGGCAGTGGGGAAGTGTTATTAAAAAAGTAAAATGAGAAACATTCTTCACTGCCCTGGTAGCCATACAAGCTTTGTAAAAACCATCATGAGAATAAGTGACCTCCTGTCACTCCTTAGCCAGAAGTTAAATTCTGAAAATAACAGGGCATCCCACAAGGATGGGATAGGAGGCAGAGAGGTTTTCTGTATTCTGCCCTGGTTTTGCCCTTTCTTCACTCTTTCTCTTCAGTGTTTACGTGAAGAGGATATTGATTCCAGAAGTGACAGAGGCAAGGTAAGTCAAAGCACCTCTTTGTTTTCCTGTAGGGAGGAGGTCAGCCTGGTTCCAAATCTAATGCTCCTGGCATGCTCTCCTCCTCCTTGTGCTGCCTGGGAAGTCTCAGAGAGCTGCTGGTTGCATTTACACTAATGACTGTTTTTCTCCCTCCGCCTCCCCCTCCAAGCTTACTAAGCTTTTTCTTTCAGCATGACCAATAAAGCATGAATGCAAATAGGCCTGAAGTTTTTTTCCCCTCCTTTCATTTTTATTTTGCCACTTTTAGAAGTAACTGAAGAAAACAGTGTCATTCTGTTCCAGAAGAGCTTTTATACCAAGCTGACACTGTACATTTAAATATGTATTGCTTCCTCTATCATTTGCATTTTAATGTTCCAAACCAATAATCACGAAGTCTTGTGTGAAAATGTGAAATAATAAGGATGGAGAGAAGCTTGGATCTGATTCTAAACCTTGCTGAATTGCACCTAGAGGTGGCAATTCTGTGAAAGACCCCTCTAAGAAATTTATTTAGATAAATGTAGATGTTCTGCAAGAAACTGTGCTGAATTTCCTTGAATGTTTGTCTAAAGAGCCTAACCTTTAAATACTGAGTCTGCACAGCCTAGCAGGCTTTTTCCAGGGCAGCTGGTGCCTTGGTAATGGGTCTTCACTCTGCTCTGGAGGAGTTGCCCTCCAGGTATGCTAAAGAGTAGACGCCTTCATTATTTTGCCAATTGCTACTGATACCAGATTAATCTGGTGACATTTCACAAGCACGCTGCTTACCCAAGGTTGGTCTGCAAACAGCACATGTGGTTCAGGTTGGAAAAACAAGTGGCTGCCGAAGGTCAGAATATTTTTTGTCTTCTGCTTCATTATTGCCATCATCGATTGCCCCAGTATAGAACAGAAGGGCAGAATATTCTATTCAGAATCTACTCTGTGGACGTAGGGATTGTGTCTTACATACAAAGTAAACCATTTGCAAGATATTATTACATGATATAATGTATGAAAAGCTTTTTTCTGTCCTTCTTTTGAATAGTGTCTGTAAGTGAGGCGTTAGCTTGAAAGAAATAACTAGTGGTGGCCCAGTTCTACAAAAACATTTTTGTCTGCAATTTATGCTGCTTTTGTTTTTGTTTTCAAGAGAAAAATAAATCCATCTATAAAAGCAAAATACATTTTGTGTATCACAGCTGTCATGAATTTAAATTCCCTCCTGGATCCTTACCACACAGTGTATCTCCACTGCAATATTTTGCTCCTTTTATAAATATAAGCACCGAAGAACAAGATATTGAATATTTGAGGTGTAAATCCGACAGAAGAGTTTTCTCCTCAGTCTTAGGATGGAACCAGAAACAACCCCTTGAATACCATAAGACCCAGTATGTTTATTTAGAGATGTAATGATGCTCAAGGTATTTCTCTTATACCCTTAATTACACTGCTTTACTGGTACTTTGTCTGCTTTGCCTGTTTTCCTTCCAGGCATTCTTCCAGGCCACAGATTAACACTTTCATGAAGAACTTTACTATGAATCTAAACCCCCGTTATGAGGAATCTATCTCTTCCTCAACATTTTCCCCTCTCTCTCTCTGTTTCATCTTGGTAATGGTGCAATCAGTTTCCAGATATGAAGGTGAGAAGAGCAAGTAGGGGAAAGCATGAACAGAAGTAGAATAAGAAAAGTGTGGATACCTAGAATTTCTCCTGCTTTATACTTACAGATTTACTTTTTAATTTTCAGTAAGGTTTCCCAGACATTTTGAAAAGCTGCTGTATTATAATTTAATTAAGCCTTTGTATTTGCTGCTAACAAGATGTTATCTTCATCATTCTTGGAAGGTTGTCTGGGGTTGTGGGTTGATGTGGATTTGCCATCGGCACAGAAACATTTCCTGCACAAACACAAACTGTTAAAGCTCCCCCATTTCCTGACTCAGTGTGACACACTGCTCAACTCCTTGTGTTTAGGTAATAGGATTAAATGCAGGGATCACTCATATGGGCTGTGTGTTGGCTGATACTGATCTCGGCAGAAAGAAGGGTTTAGCTTGAGCAGGTGGTTGGGCTCTGGGCTGTAACCTTAGGTGCCCTTCTGGAATTCAGTGCTGGGATGTAGAAACCTGGCAAGAGCCAAGTGCTGAGCTTCATCTATCCCTGCAACTCTCTCTGGATTTACCTTTCGCCCTGTCTGCAGCACACTGTTCTGGCCTGGCACCTGCCCTGTGCCAAAGGCATAGCCTCTTGCACTGGAAAAGAAGCTCTGAGAGAGGTCTGAACTCGTGGAAAGAGCTGAGTGCCTGTGAATGGGATTTGTGAATGCCAGCACGCTGATTAGACACTACCTGAAAGGGATGGTAGGGAAAAAAAACACTGAGGAAAGGGGGTGGATCTGGCATGAGGTTTATTTGTGAACTCAGCCCTTGAGATAGATCAGCCCTTTAGTGTGGAAAGCTATAGCTTTTGTCTCCCCTTGAAGCACTCTTTCCAGGAACAAACATCTGCTTCCAAAGCCCCTAGCACCATGTCTCACTTTTCCCACGTAATCCTTGTCTGACCTCACCACTCTTGAGGGCCAGATGTTTTCAGGATCTCTCTCTCCTTGACGTTTTACTAATCTTCTCTGGGTTTCGTACACCCATGGGACCAGGCATTGACTCTCCTGTGTCCCTGTGCATTCCCTGCTTAGGTGCATGGTTGAAAGTGGCAGAGCTGCCATTGGATCTTCAGTACCACCTAACTCAGGGAGCAGTGCAAAGCTGTGGCCATGCACTGCTCAGAAAGGGAGGATGCATTGCCCAAAACCCTGATCCCATGTGCCCAGAGAAGACAACCATGTACAAGGTATTTTTCATCATCCCAGGAGAACTTAGACCTGCTTACCTGCCTTGTCTGTGCCAAAAAAATTGGGAGGGGATATTAGCTTGAAAAGAACAGGACTGAGACATTGGGCAGGCTTTGAGACTCTGGCTTTGGGATGCAGATGATGAAAACATCAGTACAACACCTGATTCCCACTTTGCAGCCTAATCTCAAACATTGCAGAAGTGTGCCTGAATGTTGCACCATCACATAACCCTTTTGTTGGACACGGAGTCCCTGATTTGCTCTCTGGTAACACATTCTCAGGCTTTCCATAGTTTCTGTGGAGTGCTTTAAGCCGTTTGTGATTTATGGAGTATTTCTGTTCCATGTGTTGATCTACACTGAGCTCAAACCTCTCTGAAGAAAATGGACACTACAATGTATTCCTAAGCAGGAAAGTTCTTGTGCTGTGGTTCTTAGGGTTTCAATCTGGTTTTCCAAGAGAGCTGGTGGGAAACTGCATACCCAAATTCCTGCCTGCACTGGCAAATCCAGCAGTAGACACACATACACACTTCCTTATCTGTCACAAGCAGGCAGTTACTCTGCGAACCCAGGAGTATGAATTTCTTTATTCACATGCCTGTGAATGCTTCTGTCTGCACGTTTTTGACCATAGTCAGCATAACACTGAAACTGTCTAATGCACCTGGAGAATTAAGGGATCTGCTTAAAAGAAGTCCTGAGATAAACCAGAAATGTCTGTGACTCAGCTGTGAACCAAGAAGAGTCTGAGCAGTCATGCAGAAATGGGAAGTTTTGTCCATTTAGATGGGAGGAAAAGAGGTGAACAGTAAGGGTAGTGAATATAGGAAGTATGTTTAGGCTTTAAGGGTGTTGCCTTATTTTGGAGGGTTGAAGTATGTGAGCACCGACACTGCACAGGGCAAATGTCTTCTCAGCAGTTTCTGACTGCCTGTGCTGTGAGCTGCCACAAGGAAAATAAGACTTGAGCAATGCTATTCCGCATACTTCCTATGTCTGTTGTGCCTGTTCCTGGTTTTCTTGTGTATGGAAGGGATAGGAAAAGAAAAAAAGAGTGCTATTTGTATGATCCCCAGGCTGCTGGCTCTAAACTAGTCTGTCTGTTCCCTTTCATGCCATTTTCACTGAATTTGAAGATGGTTGAAGCACCATTTCTGTATTTCAACACTGAGGCTACACCTGAGCATGACCATTGTGGTGGTTTCTGATGCCCCATGGTCATCATATTGACTGTCTTGGAGAGGGAGAAAATGCGTGGACAAGGGTTTTGCTGTTGCTGTCTGATGGATAGAGTTTCAGGGATGAAAGACAAGGAAATTGTCAAGATAGTAAGTTGCAGATTTGTTTCTGACACCCTTCCCTACATAAAGCAGCACAAAAAGTCTCAGGCAGGAATTCTGTGGAAAAAGGCTCTTCTCGGTATGGGCCAAGACTGCAGATCTTCCTGTGCAAATAATATTTATCTTCTTTGAAAATAGATGTAAAGGATCAAAATCTGGTCCTGGGGAAATCTGACTAGTAAAAGAACATATGTCATTTTGTAGTAATGCAACTGTAAAGCTATAATGGAGGTCTAAACATATCCAAATAGAATAATTTATAAAACTTCTATTTCAATTTTAGCCATTTTATCTTCAGCTTTTCTTTAAATTCTGTTTACATTTTCTAGCTAGGTCTCAGTTTGAATGAGAAGCAAAGCAGAATATTTTATTAAAAAATGAAAGAACCCTATACCTCATATCCCAGAATTTTTAAGTCTTCCCACCTTCAAAATATTTTATCATGTGGCAATAGGTAGAGCATAACAGACCTTCAGTAACAAGCTGGAAATTCAAGGAATCAGCTTTTTAAATGAGTAGTATTTAATTTTGAATTAAATTTGTTTTAAATTTATTTTTTTAATTTAAATTTATTTTTATTCATTAAAAAATACAGCGATTAATAAGCCAAAACACTGCAAGGATGTAAGTTTGACATTGAGAACACAAGGGTTTTTGTCCATTGCACTCCCTATGTCATGTGTCAAAAAATTTATATGATACAGAATTTAGTTAGTCTTTGTCTGCGGTTAATGCATAAGTCTAGTTATTCTGTAATTATTATAATATACAATAATGAAACAATAATTTCATTCCTTCTACGTAATGTGCTCTACCAGCTTTAATTAAACCTAACAACCTCATTAGTGAATATCATTATATTGGCTTTAGGGAGGCAATACTATCTAGTGAATACAGGATTATTAAATGACTGGAGATTTGCTGTACCAGATGTGCCACCAGGCTGCTATTTGACCTTGGGTGATTGGTTAAAATCTCTGGGCTTCTTTTACCCCCTTGCCAAGTGAGAACCATCATGTTCCATGTCCTTTATGAAACACTCTGTGCTCCATGGATTGCAAATACCCCTTTTGAGTGCTGTACATTTTCTAACATAGACACAGAGGAGTCCTGCCCAAGATCCACCAGATAAGGCATTGTCAGTTCCTGGAATGGGAGTCTCCAGATGCCCAGTAACAATTAACTTTGAGTGAATTGAAAGAACATTCATTCTGTACTGTCTTTCTTACTTTGTACCGGTTTGGAGCAGGCTGCACACCCTGTGCCCAGCTGGGTTCATATGCCCCCTGACCAGCAGAAGAGGTGCTCCTGCCCCACCTCTTCACACATTTGCAGAAGAGATTGGATTGAGCTTTGTATCCCCTTGCAATTGAATTGACTTTGTGGCCCTTTGTGGGGGTCTTTGCCTGTGTGGCTGGATGCCTGTGTTGGACAACATGAAAGCCTCAAAGAACCAGAGAGGTTTGACCCAAAGATGTTAGGACTTCAGAAGTGGAATTGGAGCCACCACCCTGATATGAGCACCTCTTAGGTGGTTGCTTCCCAACAGAAACAGGTCATGTTTTTTAAGAGGAAAGGCAAACAGGGCAGGAGAGGTTCACGGCAGGCTGCCAGCAGGTGCTGGGGCTGCAGGGTAGAGCATCAAGGCAGCAGCAGGTGAAAGGCCTGAAGGAGGACAGCAGCAGGTGGATACAACAGCAGGGATTGATAACTCTTGAGCTACTGGAACTCACTTTTCCTTCAAATGTTACATGTTTTGTATAGTTACCACCAGCAGGGAGCCTGGTTTAACAGAACTGTTTTTTCTAGTTGCCTTTTTATTTCACCTCCCTCCCTGCAGACAATATATCTCATGATGTTTGGGTACTGCAGGGAGTCCCTATGCTCTCTTGCAGATGGAAGATGCTTCAAATCAATATTTGTGGGGCACAAAATAGTAAGTTTTACTGAGCACAGTTCCAGGTGAAGCAGGTATAGAGACAGGTGGGACACAACTTCTGAAGTTCAGATTGCTGACCAGGGTGCCTTATGAGCAAAATACACACACTGCCATTTCTGGCAGCCTTAAAGTGAGGAGAAGAACCAGCTGGGGAACAAGGAATATTGGAATCCTTGGTGCTTGAAAGGAAGATGCCACCTGGATAGAGGCTGCAGAAAACTGGTCATTCTTTACTACTAACTGGCTGAAATGGCAGTAGAGGAGCACAGAAGTATAGATTTATCCAAAATGTGCAGCCATGAACTTCAAGCTATGAAAAAATTCCTGTCACATGAACATATTCTTCAAAAAAAAGTAACACTTTTTTTTTTATATTAGTATGCTTAAGATGGTATGTGTCTGACTTTCTCTTATTTATAGTAGCTTAGGTCTCAAATATACATTGTAGTCATACATTCATATCACCAGTGTAAAACTGTAGTGAGTTTAAGGTCTATGCCTTCATTCTTAGGGGGGGTTAGCACTGTAAAAGTGTGGATGATTACAAGTTGCCATATAAAGCAGAAATCTTTTCCGATTTGCCCTCTAGCATTTTAAGGTGATTCATTTGTCATGCTGGCTTAGCCCCTGGTTTCTTCTAAAGGAAGAATATGCCAAAACAGAAGGTCATGTGAATGTCTGTCTACTTTCGAACACCGATTGCCACGATTTTCCAGTAAGTTGCAAACTTTATCCAGTTTTGACTTTGTTAACCAAGCTGTCTGTGCTCCCAACTGAACTTACGAAATGTAGATGGTGACATCATTATTTCTACTATTAAATGTTTTGATATTCATATTTTCTGAAAAGTAGTTGTGACCTATCAAGGGTGGCCAAAAATGCTGAACTGAGACAAATTGCCACTAAACAATTCCAGTGTCCAACTCCAGGTTTTGTCCTTTCTGGACTTCACATAAATAGATGTCTACCATAAGGTGTAGAACTAGCAGCCTAAATGTCAGGGTACAGATCTCTAGAACTATTATTTAATCTTCAAAAAACTTAGAATTTTTTCAGCTACTTTAGATAAAACTTTAGCAATAGCTTTGAGATACTAAAATGGGATAAATTCCCAACTGTTTTGTGAAAATCAGTGAGAGAATGCAAAAGAGAAGGTGAATAAAGGCCCATTGACATCATGCAGCCATAACTGGGGCTTCCATTCCCTCCAGGGGTACAGCCATCACCTGGCCCAGCACACACCTGCTGGCCCTGCAAGGACAGCATCCACTGCACCATTGCCACCACTCTGTGCTGGCCATCACCCAGCCAAGGGCACTAGCTGGGAGGAGGGCAGCACTGGCAATAGTGGAAGAACTGGAAATTGTAAAAAAGAGGATGGGATTTATGGAAAAGTAGGACAAAAATCCCAAGGAATTAGGGAAAAGAACCTTCTCTTGTTCCTCCGTGGAGAAAGAAATCTGATATTCTGCTTCAAAGTACAAGGATTAATTGAACTAACCCTCTAGATAGTGAGCTCCATTTGTCTCATGGTTTCTGAAATCCAGAGTGCTTTTCCTGGTAATGCTTTCATTGCCAGTACAAAGATTGTAATTGTATTTCTATGCACAAGATGCTCAGATATATTATATATAATTAACGGTGAATTCAATTATTTATCTCCTAAAACGTAAACTTTGCATGTCCCTAAGATACAAGATCGATGCACAGATGTCTCACACAGCCATATAGCTCCAGAAAATGCAAACACATTTACAGGCTGTTCAGGTTGGGAATTGTCATGGGTAGGCCACCAGCAAATTATACAACAGGCATTTTCATTCAAGGATTCCTGATGCTGGAGTCAGTGTGTAGGTGCTGAGAGAGTCCTTTGGTCTCAAATTTGTCCCAATGGACTGGAAACATTAATGAGACCATACTCACAGCACATCTGCATTATTATTTTTTTTTTTTTCAGGAGAAAACTGAGGCACAAGAAAAAGAAGACTTAAGCAAGACAGCATTTAGTAAAGCTGAGTATGGATGTTTCCTTGTGAAGATCCTGCTATTTACCCTTAATTCTGAGATCACCCTTCCATGATGCAGGAACTGTTTCCTCAAAGGTAAGTGGGGGATGAGAGAGAAACAGTGCAATTTCAGCCATGACTGCAGCCTGAATTGGCCACAGCTTCTCATGCTAGAGGTCATTAATTTGACAGGTTGCTGCTGTACAAATCCCACAGCAGTACAGAAGCAAAAACCAGATGATTTCCATCAACTTCTCATAATTGTAAACAAAAGACAATGAGAAACATCAGGGAGTCACATTTCACTGGAGCATAGAGACAGTGGGGGGCATAATTAGCATTGGAATCACATCTGCATCAAATCCAAAATTAGTAAAAATAAAGAAAATTCTTCACTTCTCAGATGAAAAGCAGCAATTCTTCTGCTCATTGCATTTTTTATTAAAATTGCTTTTCTTACTACTTGCAAGATTTAAATAAAAGATCTGCAAAAATAGACAATTTATTTTTCCAGCCATCTGAGTGGGTATGTTCCCCACATGTGCTGTTCATGATTTTAACAAAGAAGGGTGGATAGATACTTGTTTCTGGATTATCATCTTTCAGCAGCAGCCAGATCAGCTTTTTTCCTATTTTCTATTAGATTATGATCCCTTCATGAAAGATGACGCAGGCAAAAGTCACACCTCAGAGAAATATGATGGAAAGCAGGAATTTGCAGAAGTTCTGTTTGCCTTCTTCCCTTTGCAGCCTAGACAGAATGAGCAAGGCTTGGATGCCTTCACTGAATTGGTTTGGGGGAAGATGTGCTGTCATGCACAGAACATCACCCTGAGTTTCAGGGAACTGGGAATTTTCCTACCTCTACCAGTGGCTTATAGGTGACCCAAGGGAAAATCTCACTTCAGGCCCGAACCTTGTTTTCCTTAAACTGCAAAATGAGGTCAGTGATGCCAAAATCTCATGTGAGCATTAATGAGGAAAAGGTGTCATAAGAGCTACCTATGTGTCCCATTTCCTGGGACAATGGGCTCCAGCCTCCTTCCTCAAAGGTGTTTTGGGACCTTGAGGCACAGAGTGCCTGCTTAGAGATGACCATCATAGATATGGAAATACCTAATTTATTTACTCCTATCCCTGCTGGGAGCTCCTCAGGGTAACTGGCTGGTAGGACAATGCAAAAATCTTGTGTCCCAGCATGGCTCTCCCTGAAGCAACTTGGCACAGAGGCACAAGGGTCAGGGACATCCCCAGGCACCTCTGCCATGCCCAGCCTGGACACCTGACTCAAGGCAGTGTTTGTTTCCGCAGTAAACTGACATGGGGAGCACAGAGCACTCCCCACTTACACCCAGGGCCTGAGCTATGTGGAGCTTTGATGTGAATTGTAATTTAAAGCCTTTATCTAAATACTCTTTGCTAGCATGGATCAAACAGTGGAAGCCGAGCTGACAGGTTAATCCCATTGTCAGGAGATTTCAGTATTTCCAAAGCAGGTTTTGTCTGGGTTTGGAGTGAAACTCCCGAGGCTTTTGTTCATCCTGGGAGGGAGCAGTGTCCCTGTGAACAGAGGAAATGGTGGAAAATGGGGCAGGATACAACCAAATCCAAGCTCTGCCAGAACTCTTTCTAAAACTAGCAAATTATGGAACATTTTTGACCTTGTTAGCTGGTATTTCCAACAATAAAAACAGTCTTTTTTTTCTCCTCTTTCCTGAGCAACTCTATTCTGATAATACACAATACACATTTGTCCAAAAAGATATCAGCAAACCAAAAAGTTTGTAGGTTTACCTCCAAAAACTCAAAAGCTTCATGACCTCTTTGAATATTTGAACCCTTTTATCAATCTGCTCTTCTAAAAATGTAGAGAAAGGCTAGATGAGAACAGCCATTCTTAAAACAGTTCTCAACACAGATGAGATGATCTTAACTTTGTATTTGAACACCCATCCTGCATACCTCCCTCTGATTCTAGGTCTGATCTGTACCCACATAAGCATAAGGGCACCCTCTGGCTAAGGTTTGAATGCCACTGAAAACTCACAAGAAATAATTGCTCTTCCTGGAAAGAACTTGTCCCAACGAGTGAAAATCATTTCATAATGGCTTGTAAGATTATAATTCTTCAGTCTCCGAGCCCCAGTGATACAATAAGATAATAAATCTTGCTGAAGAGTGAAGTGTGCTGTAATTGATGGGAATATGTAGACAGAGAATGTAAATCTCAAAGTACATCTGGAGTATCTGAACTCTTGATGTCTGCACAGTGAAGAGGACAGGACTGGGCGTTTTGCACTTGGCATCGTTAAAATTTGTTTGCCAAGCTTAATTATAAATGTGAACTCTAATCTCAGTTTTCCATACTTCATTTGATGGCGTTGTCTGATAATTCCAGTGGTGTTGCTGATGATTTGTTTGGCTGAAAAGTAAAATGAGGTCACAATCCTGCTTCTGGATTTGGTGCAAATATGAAGAGCTTCTCTAGATCTCTCCAGAAACCACTGTCATTGTGACACTGCAAAAGGTCTGTGTTGTCTTTGTGACACATTTACAGGCATGCCCCAGCTGGGGGGGGTCACTTCACAAATTTCCACTTGGTCAGTTGAAAAAAATTTGCACTCCTTCATGGGCAACAATGGAGTGAGGGATTTTTATTTTTTTAAAAAAATGTTTTAAAATGGATTGAACAAAGTAACAAAACTCCACTTCTAAACAGTGTTGAATGATAGTTAATAAATGCAGAAGAACTTGAAGAGATTAGCAAGCAAATAAATCATTACAAAAAATACTTAGGCTTGCCATTGTAAAAATGTTCTAAATTTCCTGGGTATTGAAAAGTAATGTACATTTTGACCTATTTTCTTGTTTGAAAGCATATCATTAATTATGTCTTACAAAAACATTACATAAAAAAATCCATTGTATCTGTAAATGAATGGCAAATCACAGCTTAAATGAGATGGAAAAAAATCTGCTGTCTGTGAGTCTTTCTCTAAATATTACTTTTTAATTTTATAAAAGGAAATCTGCATCCAATAGAAGCGTGTTTTGCAGCTAATTAGATTGATTTACATATTGTTGCGTGACAGAAAGAAAACAATCTCATTTCTCTTAGTAGAAAGAGTGACTAGAGGTTGAGTTCCTTAGAGACACCAGTCCTGCCCCACTTTTGCTTTCTGTCTTCAGGTATTTTCTCTTACTTAGAATACTCTGCTTGCCCTTCAGATTCATCCTCCCCTGACCTGAAAGTTGAATTTAATACAGAAGGAAAGAGGGACCAATGCCGAAGAGGCTGGGGCACATGTGCCCAAGAAAATGTCACTGATTTGTGCTTCTTTTCTTCACTAGCTAACTCAGAAACTTCTTGATCAATCATGCATAGTTATATGACCACTGGAAAACTCATGCAGAAGAGTTTTAAAACACTGTACTTCACCTTCCTGTCTTAGTAGCAAGAGTTGGAAAGGTATCCACAGATGTCTCATGGTTTGAAAATGTAGGGGTTAAGATCTTTGAGCCTTTGGCTTAATGATATCCTGTGAAGTATCTTCTATGGCAGATTCTGGGAGAAATCATTATTTTTCTTACTATGGTTGCATGCTGCTTTTTTTCCTTGAAGCTGCATGTTGGACAAACACATCATCAGCAATGGTGGTGGCAGCTCCGGATTCAGCCTGCAGTCCAACAGCTAGACTTGGAAATAATAAATTGTATTACGATAAAATAATCACTTAATTGCTTTAAAATTAAAGAAAAAATTACACGTGCTATATTTGCAAGAGGAAAAGCCTTATCATCAATCACAGCACATAATCTGTTTTAGATGCACTGTTTAAGTGCTCTTTGAAGGTAAATATTTTGTTATGCTTTCAAAACACTATAAGAGTTTATATTTTATCGCAAAAGGGCAAATCAGGTTTCTGTGCATGTATCCTTTGGTTTCACAGCTTACTTCCCTTCCCTTTAAACTTACTTGCATTCAAAGAGTTTCTATTGCAACATCAAGCTCTGGGAAATGAGTTTACAAATTGAGGTTGGTTTTCAAGGAGTGCTTGCATGCTTAGTGTTTGCGTTGATGTTTTCCGGAGGTTTCTTTAATCTATAAAGAGGCCATGCAATTGGAATAAAATAACAAATGATCAGATATTCAGCGGCTGTTTCAGTTCCTGGAGAGGGGAATCCTGGCAGAACACTCTATCTTTCTTTGAATGGCACAGAGGGCTTTGTGCAGGGAAGGAAGGGAAGATATTTTACATAAACAAGCACGAGCACTTCGTTCCTGGGCTCCAGTGGCACTGGAATGCTCAGCCCCTCTGCCTGTAGCACCGATGGTCAACTTCATATATACACAGTGATTCATGGAGGGAAAGTTTCTATCAACAAACAAGCAGCCTTATGTACTGATTTATGTCTTAACTTGGAAGAAAGTAGTGGGAAGAACAAAAGTTAGGTCACAATGTGAGAGAGCACAGCACATCTCCACCGTGTGAAGGCTTCAGCACCTCCAAGGACAGAACAGGTGATCTATTGTGTGGCATAGTCATCATCTTAGCAATGCAAATACACAGGAAACAAAAGGCATCACAGTTTGAAGCTACAACTCATCTCCGAATCACAGGAAAGGCTTCTCACCTGGTATATGTCTGTTTGGAGGCATAACACTGTATCTAATTAGATGTGTCAGAAAAGTAAAGCTTGCAAAAACCATTTCACAACTGTTCTGTTCTTTAAGGATAAAAAATTCCTCCTTCAAATGTGTTACAGTCCTTCTAAGAATGTGCATGCAAACACATACAAAGTGCCCTGGCTGGGGATTTCGAAACTTCAGTGTTTTGATTTTTCCTTTACATTATTTTTCTGTAGGTGCAGCTGAACAGAGGGAAATAAAGACAAACTCTAACACTGGAATGTTAAGAAAAAAGAAACTGTTGACCCTCTAGCCAGTTAGTAAATAGAACTTGCCCTGGGCTTGGCAGGCAAGTGCCTCCTCCACCCAGACTTTGGTTCTTCAAGGACATTAATGTGATTTTTCATGCAGTAGCAGTTTGCTCTTGCCAGTGCATGTCTAACAGCTTACCCCGTGGCTCTAATCTATTAGCAGTGATGAATTCCAGTCAAGGGAAACAAGTTAAGCTGCAATATCTCTTGAACTTCAAAACATGACAGAGCATTAATGAAGACCATCACTGGCTTATCTCCATAGAGTGGTGCCAGTTAGTTCCTTTGTTTCCATGTTCCCTACCAGAAGTGATTTGCAGGAAATTCTCTAGAATTCAAACTCTCCAGAGTTTTCCCAGTGTTACTCACTGATCACAACAGCCACTGTTTGTTTCTGGGAACTACTTTTTTTTGGCTGCACCTGTAGTAGGAACCACTCAGAGGAGTGCAGAATACAGGGAGGGCATCCTCCCAGGATTGCTCATCTATCCAGTAGCATGTGCTTGTTTAACTGCCCAAGGCTGTACTCTTCACAATGCCACCATAGTGGGCTGTAGTGAATCACCTGCTTTCTGCTTGGAGTGCTCTATCTCCTGTTTCCTTTCCCAGACCTTCTGAGGAATATTTGGATAGGTTTTCTGGTTGGAGGATGAGCTGCAGTATACACGTGTGTCTGCAGAGCTGGCAAGGAATAAAGGCTTGCTGAAAACATATTAGAATAAAAGAAACTCTAGGATACTCAACATAAAAGCCAGCAGCAAAGGTTTAAATGCACCACAAAGGCTGAGAAACTGCAAGTTAAGGCACAGCACCCTCTGCTTAGCCCACATCACCCTGCCTTGGGGCAGTGCTGCAGCATACCTGTGGGAGTGAAGCAGCACTATTCAGGTCCTGTTTGGTGAGCGGCTTCAGGTTTTCTCCCATGGGTTCATGGTTCAGGTTTTCTCCCATGCTTCTTGTCCCCCTGGAGAAGCTCCCTATAAACACCTGCAAAACCACTTCATTTCTTCACTTTCCAGTCTGCCCACATGCCCCTCCTTGGGAACAAGAGTGGCAGGGCTGGAGGTGAGCCTGGCATCCCACCCAGCAGGCAACAACAGCCTGTCCTCGTGGGATTGGCATGGCTGTAGCTGCTTGCCTGGCACTTTGTTTGCCTGTTGGGGCTGCCTTTTGTTCCGTCTGTGCAGTAGCTGGCACAATGGTGTCCTGGCACTGCATTTTTAAATACTGGCATCTCACAAATGGGAAGATGCACCCCCATTTGCCTTCCAACAGAGCAGTTGGTTTGGAGCCACCTCTCCAGTAAAAAGAAACGAATCTTTGCATTTTCTGTATTGAGGCATGTGCTAGTTTCTAAACAACTGGGCACTCCTGTACAGCTGTCACATCTTCAGGAAGGTTGGACCACCTTTGCCCAGGACAGAAGAACTCCCAGAGAGTTGCTGGGTTGTGCTACTCCTCTGCTTCTTTTGTTCATACCCAGGAAAGTGCGTCTGTTACACCAGACTTATTCAAGGTGGGTGAACCAGCACAATGAATGACAGCAAGGACATTGCTCAGAGCTTTACTGTTGTCATCTGAAGCATTAGAAGCATTCAGCTTTAACTTTTTACGTTTTTGGGTTTTTTTTTAGCATTTCTCTTTAACTTTTTTACCATTTCTTGTTAACACTTTTTTTATTTTCCAGCAAACAAAAATGATCCGAACTGGGGAAATGCTTTCTACTAGGATCATAGCTCCTGTGGAGTGTAGGATATGCTTGCTGTATCCATGGGGCAGTAGTAGGACAGGGGCCTTTTGTGGTGAGTCTGATGCAATGAGAGGTTTAGTAGGAAGATTTTGTTCTAAGCACAATGGAATCTCTAAGAGGAAGAGTTAACTTCTGGTGGGCATCCCTGTGGCTCCCAAGGCAGCTACAAACCACTGGAAAAAAATGGTACATTTTAATCAGAACTCAGATCTCACTGCCATGGACAGAAATTAGCCTTGTGCTTTGCTCATCTTGTTACCACCTCTGACAGTGCAAGGGCCTCAGGCTCACTAAGCCCTCACGCTGGCTGACCCTTCTCCCAGCTGCTTTGTTCCACACAGAGTAGAAGTCAGCAGTGCAAAAAGTAGATGTCCTCTTCTCCTCTCTGGAATATATGCATTTGGACCCTCAAAGAACAAAGATTCAAGTAATGTTACTTCTGCAGCTCCCTGAGCAAGCATTCAAAATTTTAATTGATCTCACCATTTTCACTGACATCTCCCATGCATTCTTTGAATGCCAGGAGCTTACTTGTTTTCCTGTGCCTAGGTTTTAGTACAATTATTTTAGTACAATAAATGTTTATAACGGGCATTGCAAGAGATGTGAAGCTCAGTAAACCTTTGCAGTGGAAGGAATGCAATAGCAGTTTTCTCTACCCAGACCAAAGCCTCAATTGCCATAAATCAACATGGTTTCACTGCCAAGCATAAAGTTTGCACTCCTTTACATCAGCAAGAATATATCCCTAAGAATTTCAGTCCCCTGTATAACAACGTTAAATTTTTCTCTTTTCTTGTTTCTGAAACCATGCTGAATTTTAAGCTTTTTTAAATCCACCCTAGTAATTCTCATTCCTTTGAGTCAGAATTATTGACAATCAAATTTATCTATAATGAACAAGTAGTGAGCTTGAAGAAAGGTTTTCTATTTTGGATTTTTTTATGTGTGTATGTGTCCTTTTAGTGTCCTTCCTCAGTCCTCACTTCCTCTCTCCCTTAGCTGAAATCTTTCATGCCAATGCCTCTGAAAACAACATATAAAACACAATATGTTCTTTTGGTTTTGGTATTTTTCTTTACCCAGCCTTATTAACTAGCAGTGTATACATCAACATAATTGTGGTAAGATGCTGTCAGCATCACTGCCTGGTTTCACAGATTGCTCTGACCGCTTTCCAAGCATCCCTAAGAATAGCCCAAGACGGTGATGTGTAATGGTGAGTAGAAAGCTGTCATTATAATGGCTCCCTCTTCCCATGGACTTCTATCAGGAATCACAAACATGTTAGACTGGAGAATCTCCTTTGAAAGTCTGGGGTGGAAGAGGTGGGCAAGAAGAAGCTGAGGAGCATATACTGTGTTCTTTATATCCTCTGACTCTGAGCAACACCAAGCACAGATACCATCTAAAGCTGGTTATCAGTGCACTGTTTGTTCTGAGCAGGCAGATTATTTGTAATTGTTAATCTGTATTGTTGCACTACCTGAAAATCAAAGCAGAGGGCACTTGCTGGAGTAATGACCTTGTAAAAGAAGGCAGCACCTTAAAGCTGTTGCTTATTGTGAAGGGCTCAAAAATGGGTATTTCATGCAATATTTTTTGTGTCTTGCACTTCTTACAGACACAGATGCAGCAATAAGTGCTGCATGGCTAAGAACCAAACATACATATGTGCACTTTCTTAAAGGTCAGAAGTCAACAAATTCAAGTTTTAGAGTCATGAACAGTTCTTGAAAAGTGTGCAAAAGCTTGCTTGTTGTTCCCTTTGTTTGACTTTTATGCCTATTAGCAGGAATACAGATAATTAACTGCAGACTAGCTGTTCCACCGCTGAAATTTGCAAAACCTGCCACATTGACATAATGAAAGATAATGCCTTTGGGGACAAGAAAAGTACAGATTTTTTTCCCCACAAACTTCTTTTGTAAAAGAAAGCTGACAAATGCCATTCCTCTACCAATGTTTCTAAGCCTTTGCAGATCTTTAGGTCATCAAGCTGAAGAATTCATGCCTTTAGGACAACATGTTGAAGAATTCATGATAGAGTTCAGAGAATTAATTTTTTTTCTTTCTCTTTCCATTCATTTACCCTGTCAAAAAAGTACCCATCCAGTCTCCCAATGCTTCTTGGCTTTTGTTGGGTGGAGCAGAATGACAAGAACAGTCTAGGACTGGCACCTATGGAGGACTGCCTTTGTGGTCCATCTGATGGGGCTCGTCCCTCATAAACACAGTGTCCATGGAGATTTATGTCTGGAAGAGATAGAGGGGAAGACTACAGAATTACATCTTGTCTTAGGTGAGGATGGTCTGGGCTCTGTTCCTAGTTCTGCCATGCTATCCTTCTGGCACATATTTTCTTGTGCATCATTTACCTCAGAAATAGTGACTGAGAAAGGGTTCATCTTAACCTGAGGGCTGGCCCCAGAGATGACAAGTGGATGGGAGACCCAAGACCTAAGGCAGGATCATGGAGGCACTGCACTGGCCTGTCCAAAACAGCTCTGGCTATCATTTCTTTTCTTGCCATCTGGCTCTGGGCAAGTTTTACTTGATCAAAATGATGCTTTGGTTCCAGGAGAGTCCCCTTTTTGCAGAGGAAATGAACACTGTTAATTTCTACAGCTCTGAATCTGCCAGATTTGGGCTGGGACTCCCATCAAACAGCTGCACAGGGAGGATGAGGATGGTTGCCTGCTGCTAACTACACCCATGTCTGAAATGCTGTGTGTGACCCTTGTGTCATTCCTCCATCTGCCACTTGGGAGCCTGTGGAAGGGGCTCAGGAAGACAGGGATGCCTCTGGAGGTTCCTGCACGCTGCCTCCAGTCAGGTGCTGAGGCACAGTGTGTCGTGAATTTTGGTAGGCTCATAGCCCACACATCCTGCTATAAGTGGGCCCATCTCCACCTGGTGCCTGGAGGCAGTCAGAGTCTGCTGTTTCTCTAGAACAAAACTTGAAATTTTCCCCAGTAAGTGCTCCCAGTTGTAGCAACAATTCCTGAGTCACGTCATGTTTCACTAGCTTTGCATGCCTTTTATACCAAGTCGCCATCAAAGGAATGCATGTCTTCATTCAAAGTTATTCAAGACGTGGAACCTCCAGATTTTATCAACAAAAAGGGTTTCGCTCACCTATTTTTTTTTAAATGCATTTCTTAAAATTCCTGTACAAAGTCACAGAGATGCTCAGATGTGCTGGTACCTAGTGATTGGTTTAAATGACAGCAGCTTTAAAAATGCTGAACTCCACTGTCTTCAAAACTAGCTTTTTCTCTCTATAAAATCTACAAACAACTCCAAATCTAACCAAGCTTAAAACATCTGGCCACAGTCATAGCAAATGTATGTGCCCGCAATTTTTGGTTGTAACCTGTGAAAGGGCAGACTCTTCCTCCTCCCTCCCAGATGGGCAGGGCTCAAGGGCAGCCTCGGCTGGTTTGGTTTAAAGTGTCTAAACTCAATTGCATTTACAAGGAAAAGCTCCCCCCCAAAATAGTTTTTTCCGATGAAATTGTGTTTGCCTGAAAAGTGCAGGAAGGGCCAGAGGGAGCTCATGGACCCCCACTAAAGCTATCAGAGTCCAAACATCCTTCACATGCAGGTGTCATTAGGGAGCACTGGACTGTGGTGTCAATAAGACATTGCTGGAGGGGGCATGAGGAAATTTAGCTGAGCCAGCCAGTGCTTTCCTGGGGTGCCCAGGGCAGCAGCTGTCAGGGATCAGGGCTGCCACATGTGGAAGGATGCCCTCTGTGAGGGGCTGGCCATGGTGGGTGGCATGGCTGGGCTGTGACTTCAAGGAGGCTGCAGCAATGCAGCTCAGTCCAGCACAGCCATTGATGTGGCTCTTGGCATCACATCTGAAGAGACTTCTGCACAGCAATTATTTCACCTCGGGCATTTTGCACTTGAAACAGCCAAAATTTCAGCTGGTGTTGAACTAAAAATATCCTGCTTGTGTGCAATAGTAGACACTCTCTGAAATCCATTTACCCCAGAGCAGCAATGGTAAACCACCCAGAGGAAAGTATTACTTGGAATCCAGGAGCATGCAGCGATGAACTTTGCTCCTGAGAACATCCTTTATTTGTATAACTTATCTAAGATACACCTGTAGATCTGATGGAAGCATATACCCCTAAGAAATAAAGCCAAGTGAACTGAAGAGAAGTGAAGGATCAGCTTTATTTCATGCTGTATAACTGGAGACCACTGTGCAAAAATGAACTTTTGACGTAATCCGTTTTTTCCTCTCTGCCCTATTTCTACTTGGGTTAATTTCATATGTCCTGTCCAAGCTAATGGTATTTTTAAGAGATAAGCACATCATTATCTAGTCTGCAGTAAAGGGTATGGAAGGGAGAAGATTCAATACTTTTAACTCAATCTCACTAAAATGAATCAATTTTATTCTTGATGATAACGATGTGTTTAATATCCTATATGATGAGGCTTTTTGAATATGAGCATCAGAAGCATAATTAATAGGAAACAGAAGCTTGTACCTGGAGCTGAAACTGTGTAAAACTCTTTCTGCCATCCAGCTCCTCAGTCACACACTGAAATTTTGCCCCAAACTGCAACTTCCACCGCTTTTATTTTTCCATGGACACACTCCACTCTGAGACCAGGTGTTAGGGGGGTTGGGGTGCCAAGGAGCCCACGCAAACTCCCCATATGCTAGAAAAACCCCAAAGATCCTGGTCCTGCAGCCCCTCCTCTTGCTGTTTGGGCACAGAGAGAGTCTTCAGAGAAAAGGTGCGTGGACTCATTTCCTTATCCTTGGGCTTGAGCTCTACAAAAACATGTTTAGGCTGATTGCAAATGCCAATCCTTAGATCAGAGGAAGGTCACGTACCAGGGCAGAGCAACCCACTCCTACCTGCACACAGGGAGCACCAAATGCACAGACCCAGCCTGATTCGGTTCTTCTTGGTGCCTTGGAGTACACAAGACACCATGTGAGGTATTGGATTGTACAGATCCATATTGTAAAAAAGTTAAGGAGATGGCTTTGAATGGAGCACAATAAATTGTCAAAGAGGAAGAGGAAAGAGTAAAAGCTATTCCAATCTAATAAGTGTGCAATTGATGAACTGCATAGAAGAAATACCATTCTCATTTTTGCCAAGCAGCTGTTCTCCAAAGGCTTCCAAATCAGCAGGTTTGTGCCCTTTCATCCCTTACACAGTCCTGAAAATATCTAAGTAGAAATATCAGTCATTCAAATAACCAATGTCAAATGCACAGAGCAGCTTATCTAGCCTTTTTGAATTGAGTCCTTCTCTGGATGCTGAGTAGATCTGCCCTCCAGTAAGGACTCAAGTCCTCAGATGCCTTTCATTTTTCAGATTTCAGGGAAAGGATGTAGGTCTCTGAAAGACTTCTGTTATCCCTAAAGCTATGGGGCAAAACAGTGATCTATGATCTGTTCCTCCAGCCCAGTGGAACTCGCCAAAACCAAGAGAAAACCCATTCTTGTAAGACATGGATTTCCCAGGAGTTAGCCCAAAATAGTTGTAAGAAGCTTCCCTGGAAAAAGAAGATGCTCTCAGCCCTCATTCCTTGCTGTGGCTACAGTCAAGGCACTTTCTTTTCTGTTTCTTTCTTTCATATAAATGCAAGGTGAAGCGTGCGTGTTTATATATGTATACATACATATAAAAATACATTTACATATAGAAGTATGCACACATATGCATGTGCATACACAAATACATAAACATCAATGCATACATAAAGAATCCCAAAAACGAACACTGTGCTGTGCACACATCTCCCTGTGTGGAGAGGATGAGGGAGCAAGCACACGACAGCTGTGGGTTGTACTGCTTAATGAACCACTCTGAAGCATTACACTGCTTAGTGTGGTGTAACCAGCACAGAATAAACTGGAATCAAAGAGCAGGACTGGGTGCTGAGGTGGAAGAGAAGAGGAGCCTGGGGAGAAAGACAGCTGCAGGGGGTCTGGGTGTTGGCTGGGGAGGAAAACAGGTGTGCAAAATAGTGTGTCACAGCAGCTGGAGTGAGATTTGGGAGTGTTTAAGGAAGGTAGGTAGATTGGGTTGGCAGATAAGGTAGTAGGGAAGTGGGATGCAGTATTCAAGAGATCAAGTGAAGGTGGATTATTTTGAAGAGGAGATTGGAAATAGGTAATTCAGCTTAAAATATTTTTGTGTAAAGTAGATAAGGTGGAGGAAGGGAAGTTTGGCATTTACTGTGAAATTTATGTCAGATGGTATTTAAAACTGACTCCTTTGCATCTCTAACCTGTAATCTCATAGCAGCATTGCCCAAATGTCTTGGAGATTCAGACAGGGTCTCTACTGTAGGTAAGAAATATCCAGAGACCACCAGAAAGTCAAAACAAGCCTGCCATTCTTCACCACCCCTTGCTCTGTACTCTTGCTCCAGGCTCAGTCATGAAAGGGGGAAATGTTTCCTGCAAACTATTTTAGACAGAAGCAAAGGAATTGCTGGTTATAAATGGAACAGCATGTCTTTTTTCATCTGTGTATTCACAGCACTGGAAACAAGCAAGAGCTGAAGATGTAGTTATTGAAGCAGATGAATAGACATCATCATTTGAGTTCTGCACATGAATATGGAGGAGGAATTAAATCATGGGCAGTGTGTGATATTTTAACCCAAAACTACAACTTGTGCAGAACATTTTCTTACAAATTTGTGCTCAAAGAGGTTCCTAAACCAGTATTAATCAGACTATTTGGATTTCTGCTTCAAGAAAGCCATAATAACAACATGAACTTTAAAAATCAGATCAGAATGACCTTCTTAATGTTGTATTTAGTCACACCATGGCCTCCTGCATAATGTGAATTTCATTTTAGTAGCAGTCTGTTTTGCTATCCATCACTGAGCATGATGGAGTTACTTCCTAAAAGGAATCCTGGTCATTTTATAAGCATCACACATAGTAATCAACTATCTCCTGTAAGAATTAATTGTTATGGGTAGCAGCCTACTTTTATTTCCAATCAGCATGATTTACGGGCATGACCAACAATGTGAGTAGGGAGTTTTTATTCACAGCTCCATACATGGCTAGACAAGTGACAGTGTCCCACAAAGGCAATACAGAGAGACTACAGACTAATCAGGTGAGGTTTTGAGATGGCACTATTGGGGTGATAAGACACGCTCAAGTGTGACTTGTTGTGTGTGGCATTAGTTATATCAAAAGTCAGAGAGAGAGAAAAACTGGCTTAGCAAAAATGACACTGGCATTCCATACTGCTGCACTCACTCTCCCTGATTTTCAGATGAAACCCAATGGCAAGCTAACAAACAATTTCATTTATCACTGCTAGTCCTGCAAGCTGAAATAGGGATCTGTAACCCACAGAGTCCCAGGGAGTTTTATCACTGACTTCATTAGAAACAGAATTTCCCCAAAGCTTTCTGGAAATGCAGACATTTGGCAAAGCAGAGAGTTTGCATGGAAGTCTCAAACTCTGCCTTCTCTGACCACCTCATCTGACACAGAAGCCCATGCCCTGCATCTCAGGGCTGCCAAGAGGTTACACCTTTGCATCCTTTGTGTTACTGTTTGTTATCACCCCAGGATCTAGGGCACCCACTGAAAGCACAAGCCTCACTTTGTAGGCACAGATCACATAAGCAGGCTTGAAATTCAAGGTAGACAAGCTAATTCCAGCACTGTGGCAGCAGGGGAGGGAGATTAGAGGCCAGCAGAGCTGGGGCTGAGGCTGCAGAGCCTGAATGCAGACTGCCTCTCTCCCTGGAGAAGAACTGTGGTCTGCCGAGAGAGAGCAGAGCTCGCTGGTGCAGTGCATCCCCGGGCATTTTCTGAGTGTAGCTATAATTCAAACTGATGGGATTTTTGAAAAATGTTTTACCACTTCATCTATCTGGGTCTGATTTGATTCCATCAATGAAGCAGCTGAGTTTTCCCTTTTTTTCCCCCCCCAACATGAATGCAAACTCTGTAAGTTGCAGGTGTCAGGAAATCTTAACATAATGTTGTGATGGGATGGGAAGGAAAATATATAGTTCCTCAACTCCTACATATTTAACAATAATAAAAAGATACCACAAGGCAGAGCAGATAATACTGATTTACTGCAACCCTATTTGCATGTATACATGAATATAGTCTTTTATTTGGACTTTATGATTTATTCATTATATACATAAAGAGATAATGAACAACACATCTGCATGCTATGAATCCAGGTTTCATTGAGGCTTTTTATTTACAAAATAGAGACAAAATCCCTGAGGATGAACCTTCTGCTCTCTTCCTAGTGTACTGTATTTGGGACGTCAGGAGTCTTTAAAGTTAGTCTGTTATTTAAAATAAATATGTAGGCATCATGAGAACAAGCATATTATCACACAGAGAAACAGGCAGACTATATCTTCAAGTTAATAAAACACACTTTTAAACATAAATTATGCACCTGCTTTGTTTTTTCCTTTTCCTGGGAAAATTAGACTAAACAGGAATTCGCTCATTAAAAGTGATGAAGCTGTAGTTTTGCGAATGTCTCTGCATGGCAATGACTTAGCACAGTGGAAAAAACCCAGCAGTACAACAGCTCAAAACCTTCTCACAGAAGGTAGTGATGATATACAGCTGCTGGAAATGATAACTTTCGCGACAATGTTTAGTTATATTTTTTTAAAATCCTTTTGTAGTGCAAACAAAATATTATGGGTTTTTCATCAACCAAAATCTGGGAAGCCTGAAAAAAACCCCAACCACCAAATCAAAAAAATCCTTCACCCCAATGTATTTGCTTTCTGAAAACTGAAATTGTTAAAACCAGTTACCTACCTTTTTTTCAGTAAAACTTACAATATCAAAGCTAGGTGTAGAAGCAGTACTCCTGGAAAAGTGTACAAGCCATTCTAATATAACCCAGGTGTGTGAAAAAATTTTCCCACCTCGTGAAAATTTAAAACTTTACAGAGATTTCAGCACAGCTTTGAACTCCCATGAATGTAACACCTGATTGCTTAAGACTTTCACCTCTGGTAGGTTATTAACTGTGATGCCTATACCAGTAGATGCTAAAATTTCCATGAATGCTGAGTGTGATACAGAAGATGTAGCACTCAAAGGCATGTTTTCTCAGGTTGCAAGACCCACAAATTGCAAAATCAGCAAAAGCTCCTATGATTTCAATGAATCTCTTTTTCCTGTATCCTTTCACTGTAGTTTGATAGGTAAAAATCATGCATTTCCTGCTAAAATTTGTAATTTAGCCACAGCTTCTACATCTAAAAGTTGTAAATGTACAGTATATTTTGCATATTTATATGAAGATATGAGCACAGTTCCTGAAACCTTGTACTGCTCCCAGCTGAAGCAGCCTGTGCTCCATGTTTTGTGGAAGGGTGGAGCAAATGACCTCCAGAGAATGCTTCCAACCTCAGCCATTCTGTTTCCAGTGTATTTATGCAAAATAAGCTCTCAGTGTATAAAACTTAGTCCCATGCCAGCTGCAGTCTGCTCAAAGGGGAGCAAATAAAGCCAGTGGAGTGCAGAAAAGATATCTGTTATCCCAGCAGGTCTGCATCAGCCCCTGTGCTTTTACTGTGGCCCTGGATACTCAGAAAATAAAATGTGAAGGGCACCTTCAGTGCCCACCAGTTTAGGGGAATCATTAGCAACTTTGAAATATATACATTTTTATTTACAGATGTATAAATAGTTCTTCTTCAAATTTGCCTAGGATTGAAAAAGACCCAGTTCACTGGAAAGAATTCATTCCAGGTCTGTCTTGGCTGATGGTGTGATCTCACTAGCAGGTCAGATTCAGCATGTCACAGAGGGCTGCAGGTGGTTGAAAAATCTAATTCTGGAAAAACTTTGCCTGTGCAGACATAAAGGGACAGGGACCACACAAGAACTTGAGATACCTGGGCTACCACTCCTGCCTTTGTCTATTTTTCTTTAAACCTTTCCTTCAACTTCCCTGTGCCCAGGAGCTTTCACAGCTTTGGCTGTCTGAACTGGCTCCACTTGTTATCTATATGGTTTCTCGTATATCAGGCCCTTTAATCATCAACAGTTTCTGCTTTCAGAAGAATATATCAACCCCAAAAAACATGTTCAGACAACAGAGGGAGAGCACAGGCTCCTGAGCAGTGTTTCTTTTAATCTCAGGCCCCTCCTGCTCCTTCAGGGACAGCGATCCCATAGATTGCAGGGGGGGAAATAAAAAGAATCCTCCGAAATATCTTGAGCCTGTAATCTGGTTTCTCTCCTTGCAACCTTTTCCTTTTCCAATGCCATGGTAATTTTCATGCAAGGGGATCGGGGTGAAGGAACAGATGCTGCTCCTATTTCCTCCCTGTTATCATCCCAGTCCCAGGGATGCTCCCTGTAATCGTTCCATTGTACAGCTGCCTTTCCTATAAAGCTGAACAATGAATAATGGATGCAAAAACTAAGTGGCGTTTCAGGTTCATTAGTATGCATATTGTTATAAATTCATTTGAGTAGGTGCTGTGAAGCCACTCTCCTCTCTTTTGTATTTTGAGGTGTCACTGCTTCAGGCTCTGCTAATGTTCATTTTGTATGCATTCATTTGTGTCTGTAGTTTTACCTGGATTGTAGTCTATTGTTCTTATTTGCAAAGCTTGGGTTTAATTTCCTGTAGGAAGCTTTTCTTTTGTCTCTAGGGCTCACTCTCCTATTACCATCCACCTTGAGAGTACTAAAGCACTGTCCTGCTGGTAAAATATAATTTGTTTCATAGTGTTCTAATGAAAATGTTACCACTTATGTCCTTAAAAAAAAAAAAAAAAAAAAAAGAGAGAGAGAGAGAGAGAGAGAGAAAAGAAAGATCAAGATTTTCTTATTCTAACTCTTGGTATCCAGGGCTTCCATTCTGTTCATTCCTATTCCTGAATGTTAAATAGCCCCAAGCCACAGTCCTGCAAATCCTTGTTACCTTTGACCCATGTCCAGCTGCCAGGAGAGGCTTTGCTGGTAATGCTGGGCTCCTGAAAAGAATTTCTGTCAGCCATGCAGAAAGCAACTCATGTATCAGCATTTTCTTGTAAAGTCGAACACAAGCTACTTCCTGCTCCATTTCAGACCCCCAGCCATTTGCAATTATCCCCTTTATTTATATGACATACATATTTTATTAATTCTCATTAGGCTGTTCAATAGCAACCCATTATCTTTCAACAGATTCACAGCAGACAAAACATTCATATTATTGCCCCTATTTTTGTTTCTGTTTTATGATATTCTCCCTCATACATTCAGACTCATTCTTCCTAACAACAGCATATCATTAGGCCTTGCCTTCAGCTATTGTTAACAGTGAACTGATAAAATGCAGTAGGATGCTACAGAAAGTAGAGCTGATCCCAAGCCTTTTTTCCCCTCTGCCCAATCTGTATTGGACCAATAGTGGTGCAGAGCTATCAGCCCGAGAAAGTACAAAATGAACTCCAACTACAATGGAAGAAAGAGACAATAGCGAGCTATAGCTGTGCTCTCCCATGACACTTTGCACAAAGGAACAATCGCCCACAGCAGTCTCACTAAAAGTGAATTTGCAGTGGATAATATTCAGCACATGCACAGTGCATATAAAGTAATACAGTAGTTGCTGATAGCAGTTACTCTGTACATGAAGAGCATCTTTTCCTGAAACTGTGGCTCATCTTTGATGATGTTGCAAAGCCTTCTTAACATTTTAAGCAGCACAGAGTGTTAAGGACAAGCTATTCAGACCAGTCTGACAAAGACAGGTGTTGAAGCCTGAGTACTGAAATGAATTGTCCTATATTCAGTACCAAGAACCAGTAGCCACATGTTGAAAACACTGGTATAAGTGACTCTCTGAAGATGAAAAGCAGAGCCTGTGGCAAAGAAAAGCACAAGTCCTCTCTGCCTGGATCATCCCCACCTTTGTTCTCCTCTTTTCTTCCCACAGCAGTAAAAAACTTCAGCTCTCCAGTTCTTTAGTCATATGAAGTCAAAGATGAAAAGAGATTTAGTATCACTAGTAAAGACTACAAAACCAGGTGTGTCAGACTCTTAAGGTGCTTTACTGGGAAACTTTTAATCTCAACCATGTTCAGGATGCCTGTTTTACCCATGGATTCAGCCCCTTGCTCAGAGAGCCAAGGTGCACATCCCTGGGCAGAGCATGGGTCCCCACAGATAAATGGATGGCAGACCTAAGAGGTTCAGGAGTGTAGACACACCACATGGGGAGGAGGAGATCAGTGAAACCAGGTGATTTCCACTTTTACTATGGTAAACTGCCAGTTTATGGTATATTGAACAGATCTCTGAAGTCTGAAATATAGAAAATTTAAATCTTACATCTTACAAAATATTCTCACTATGCAGTTCCACTACAGAGATTATCACGACCACAGGTACAGGTATCTCCATAAGTATCAGAATGTCCCATATTGTGTCTGTTTTTATATTTGGATGTATTCAAATACACTGAAATTCACACATATACACTGCAGTATTGTTGATATATAAATATATACTTGTATCTCCCTCTCTATAAGCACATTAGTCTCCCCACACATATGCAAAAACAACACAAAATCATATATATGTAGATAACCTATCAGATATGCATATTTATCATATTCTTTTAAAAACAGGTTTGCTCTTATTTATGTAAATACCCTCTCTTGCACTCAGACATAAGGCACTGTACTCAGTCACATTTTTGCTGGCCAAGGACATCGCTGAGGACACTTGGTGTTAGCCTGTTCCCTTTAACTTCTCTGAGCATATTTTTACTGCATATATCTTTGGGATCATGGCTGTGTGCAATATGAAATAATCAATTCTCATTTAAACTACATAATCTCTGTTGAAGTACGTGGTGTGTGGATTAGGTTTGTCCATTTTTGTCCAACTACTCCAGCATTTGGGCATGTCAGAACCTCAATGGAGGCAAAACTGAATAACTGAGAACAGAATTTGTCCCAAATGCCAGAAAGATCACATCCCAAATCATACTTAGCCTGTCTAGCAGACCACAAAACCACAAATTCCTGACCTGGTGGTACATACTGCTCTTTTCTTCTGTAGCTTGGTGCTGTAGCACCCACACAATTCCTTTTTATCCCACTTGATTTATATCATTCCACCACACTAGTGGGGGTCTGGAGCTGAAGGCCTCCAGGAGAGAAGTTCTTTATCTGCACCATGTGAGAAAAAGGTGTATATTTTTCCTACTGGAGTTGCCTGGAGTCTAAGTTACAGCTGCAGCCCGCTGAGGTGAGGGTCCTGCAGTGTGTACACCTGATGCAAAGAGAGCTGTGATGCAAAGAGGCTCCTAAAACTGAGGACAGAAGTCCAGCTGTAGATGCAGGACAAAGGTGCAGCTAAAGTTCCAGCTTCATTCTCTGTCTGGCAAGAACAGCTTGTGAAGGAGAACTACTGCAGACACAATTGAAATCCCTGCAGGAGAGGAAGCTTGACAGCTCATTTTCATGTCCTGCTCCCAAAATGGCAGTGCCTGCAAAAGAGCAGTGTGTTTGTGCTCAGGGGCAGGAAAGGGCCAGTGGGACTGGGCTCCTTCCCATCCCTTCCCACTCCTTTCCACCCAATCCCTTGTGCCTGGACACACTTGCACCCCTGAGCTGTCACTTCTCTGCCCATGAAAGGCAATAAGAGAGCTTCCCTGGCCTCACAAAAGTGCTGTGGGAATGAGTGAGTTTCAGATTGCATACTCAGATATTACTGCAATAGAGGCCAGGAAACAGGCAGCATACTCAGCTTTCAGAAACACGGCTCCAGTTTGCAAAGATGGAAATGTGCATAGTAGCTAATACGTTCCCTTTTCTTTCTTTTCACTCTTGTTCTTTGTTCTTGTAGACTACTTGAATTCTAGGGATTTTTTTTTTTTAATACATGCCCTGGCACTGAGCACCTGCTGCAATTAAAGCACTGGTATTTGGCTCCTTTGAGGTCTATTCTATTATGAAGTTTTATCCATTGATTGTAGGCTAATGAACCCATCAATTCATCACAGCACTTCTATTACCCTACTGCTGTTGTGGGATGTTGTACTGCTGAGCTTGACTCTCTTGCTACTGCCCCAACTGTTGCTAAGGATGTAAAAGAGGTGAAGTAATCAGAATTTCAATACAGTTCAACTTTGTGGCCCTTCTGTGGCATGTCAGTTCCTCCTATAGTAGGACTTTCTCATTTAAAGCAAATCAATTTCAGCAATGCTTGCTATTCAGAAATAGTGGCTCTGGAGTGGCATGGAAAAGGGGAAGAGATCTGTCATTTTGCTTGGAAACGCTGAGGGTCATAAGAAATGGTTATTCTTTTTTCACTCATAGAAATTGTCTGGTAGGGATCATTAGCAAAACCTCGATAAACTCAAAGTAATTAGGAACAGCAAGAAATGGTTTCAACTGCAAATACAACAGCAGCAATATGTTTTTCTCCCTCTGTGTCAGATGCTGGTAATGCTTTTTTTTCTTTTTTAAAACCCTAGTCTCAGATTATATGTGGCAGATTTATTTATCATTCCACAGATAGTTATCTGGCTTTTTTTAGATTGCCTGGCATTACATTGATTCAGCACAGAAATGCAGAAATGCACAAAAGTAATTGGCAAGAAAATACACCCAGGACCACAAGAGGAATTGCCTTTAAGGTATCACTTTAAAGTTTGAGTGTCAAGAACCAAATAGGATAATTCTGGCAGTATTGATATCTTTAGTGAGAAAATATTTTGGTATTGAGTTTGGAGAGTGAACAATAATAAGGGAACATGCTGAAAAATGAAAGAAATTAGGCTGGTCTCTGTAATTGTGTCAGAGAAATCATATCTACATAAGCATGTGAACAGAAGGTCTGCAAGCACAAACAAGAGGAATGGAGATGCCTGAAAAAACAAGATGCCAATAAAGAAATATGGCTAACAAATAGGAATGAGTAAAACCTTTTCAAATTGTATTCCTTTCTAAAAGCAGTTTAAATTCCTGTTAGTAGCACATCAACTGAAAAGGAAAAAAAGGAAATGTTTAAATTTAGGCAACACTAACCTATGAAAAACAAAAATTACAAAAAGCCAAACCCCTTTCCATCCAGTACAACCCTCATCTGAATTTAGCCACCAACTCATTCACTTGTTTTTTAAGCCAGCAGTTACAGCACACATAGTTCTCTCATTATCCAAGCATCTCAGTTCTAGGATCAGATTGTTTTCCTAAAGCATGTAATTTGACGCCACAGTACAGACAAGGGATTTGGGCAGTGTGGGCATTTCAACACCACGTCCATCTCCTGCACATGTCCTGACAAAGGTTCTCCTGGATGTGGGAGATGGAACACCTAGAGCAGGCGGAAACTCCAACACTCAGCTAGTAAACAGAAATGTTGCAAGTCTTATTAATTAATGTTTGCAAAATGTTCTGAGATTCCCCAGATAGAACGTGTTACAGAAGTGAAAAATATTACAAGTAATCTTTTCTGATGTATTAATAACACCAAAGGTGGGAATGTTGCCTTGTTATAACTAAAGGCTTGTGACAGGCTTCTCTTCCAGCAGGTTTGCTAACAGAAGGAACAGACTGCAAGGCAAGTACAAAACTTCACTCCAAGATGTGGTGCTTCAAGAAGGCAGCAAAGCTCATCCAGATCAGCAATTCTTGCTGCTAGAAATCCACACGGGCATCAGGTAGTTCCTCCACTTTCAGGTCCTGAAGTTCTGTGAGCTTTTGGCCTCATTCAGTATCTCTCGTCAGTGTTCACATGCAGATCTCTTTGCTCTGCTACTGCAACCCACAAAACAAGCAAGTAGCTTAATAAATAAGAGAAATGTTTCAGTAGATGAAACATCTGGATTGGAGTATGACTCCTTCATTGCAGGGTATAGGAAGGGCTCCACTGCAAGCATGGCTAACAGGATAACCATTCTCTACTGGTCTCTTTTGGGATCATGTTCTGGCCTTTTCAGTGATCCAGCATGAAAGATTTGTATAAGGAACCACCATCCAGACGCTCTCCCTCTCACCTAATTCAGCCCTGAATATTGGCATTGGGGGTAGAGAATAGGAGTGCATCCTACACAGATCCTTTCTCCATCTGAGAGTCCATGGCATGGTGGAGATTTTGAGGGCTGACATTTTGAGGGTTCCAGAATGGTGAAAAGATGGTGGTTTCAGGGATACATTGCAGAGCTCAGGAGGAAGCAATGCCTCTGCAGAATGATTTCTTGGCTGCTGCATAGCAAATGCACCAATAAAGCAAATGAATTGGAAAATGTCTGATCAATGCCAAAGCTGTGAAACAATTGCCCTCTCTCCTGGGTCCTTCAAAGCTGCTCAGGAGTTTGACAGGTTGAGATCCTCCTGTCTTCTCCCTGTTTCCTTCTGCCCATTGGAATTGTGGGGATCCCTTTGCTGTGCTGATTAGGAAGAAGCTGATGCCATCCTAGTTGAGCAGATGGATCATATGTAGGGACTCCCCAGCCAAGCAAAGATCCAGCAAGGCTATCCCTCCTTACACAGACACTCAATGATCATTATTCAGAAATAACCAGCTGTTTCAATAGAAAAATAAACAAGCAGTGGCAAATAAAGCTGGTTCAGAAAGGGCATGCAGAATGGGAGTAGGAGTCCTACGTCAGATCAGGGGCATGGGTAGAGAAGTGGGCACCCTTAGCTCAAAACAGGGGAAAGGAAGTGTACAGTATAGGCAGACTCATTTCATGCTACTCTTACAAAACAGAGCACTGGTAATGGAAGTGGAGACAGGGTCTTCATGGGGAAACCCACTCATAGGACCTGCAAGCATGGCAGTGTGGAAAGGCTGGGCTCTTTCTCCAGGCTGCTTTCCTTGGAGTGAAGTGACATGTTTTCACAGCAGATCCTGGGTGGCTGCAGCACACTCTGTGTGTTCACCTCCAGGAGCACACCTGCAAGCAGGCACTGCTGCTCCTGCACGTCATGTTTGATTGCCTCTTTATTGCGGTTCCATTGGTATGAATGAACAGACACACCCCGCTCCTTCCTGAGATCTTCTGCTCTGATACACTCATGAAAGTGTAATGAAGGTTTGTGGGAAAGGGCAGGCACCCATGAATAGCACTGATTCCCACTGAATGCAGGGCGTGCAGCTCTCTATACTTGCTCTCCAGCCTCTTTGCCTGTGCCTACAGTAGCTGGATTTTCCAGCAAGTCCTTTGCAACTTCCAGGGAGATCAGTGAGACTG
This sequence comes from Petroica traversi, assembly GCA_025920805.1. NCBI lineage: Eukaryota > Metazoa > Chordata > Aves > Passeriformes > Petroicidae > Petroica > Petroica traversi. The sequence continues at coordinate 9,208,186 of JAHLSL010000012.1, read as the reverse complement.
AGCAATTGCAGAAGCAGCATGGAAGGTCAATGCACAAGCTCCTTTCCCCTTCAGCACGAGGCAATAGGGTGTGAATTATAAACTGAAGTCTGAGGTGATTACAGAACTCAGGACTTACTTACACAATTCCATTACCCTGTCACATGTCAAGCATCTAGCACAGACCTGGCAAACTAAACCGTGTGTTCTCAAAACATACCCTTATTCATTGGAAGATGGGAATGAAAACCTTTACTTAAGTCCTGTGAGCTGCAAAGTTATGGACACTGACTGTAAAATGTGAACAGCAGAGAGTGAATGAGAAATACTCTTCCTTGGATGGTCTCTGAAGCTTGTGGAAGAGCTTGTGAGAAAGCTCATGTACCACTCATGTAACATCCCTGCTTTGGTCCTAAAGCTATCATCCAGCTAAAAATCTCATAGCTCCCTCCAAACCCCATACCTCCCTCCAGGGCCTTCTACTACCTCAAACCTTCACATCCTTCCTCCTCAGCTTTTGCTGTCACAGATGAGGAACTGTCATTCTAAGGAACATAATTATTCCATTCCTTTATTCCTTTCTCCATGTTTACTTCAGAATTATAGTCCAAAAGGCCTATCTTCTTCCCTTGTGCAGCTTCCTTTTAGTTATCTCCTTTAGGAAATTAAACCTGAGAGCAACATCTGTCCTTGCCCTGCTTCTTACCCTTCCTCAGCTTCAGTAGGGCTGCTACTTCTTTGCAAAAGCTCAACAAACTCCTACCTGTTCACAGCTGCAAATTTGTTACCTGAAACACTCCCAGATTCATTTTTTATTTATTTTCTCCCTGTGACTGCATACATGGGCTTCCCTGACATCACTATGAGGCACTGCTTTTCCACGGCATTTCCAAGAGGAGTCAAATCCATCATCTTGAGAACTGAGAGGCACTCTGCCCCTGGACTGAGCTCTGTTCCCTCACAGCATTTCCTTTCCCTCACCCTTACTCCCCATCCATGTTTTAGTCAGAGCTGGAGAGCAGAGAGCTGCTTTTGGGCTCTGCAGCCAGTTTTTGGGTGGAGCAGTGGATGAGCTCATTTGGGCTGCACTGGCCCCAATGTCATATGGCCTTCCTTCGTTCAGAGAGAACAGCTGAGATGCTTTAACCTTTTTTGGCATTTAGAACCAGAAGAGTACTCAGCCACTTTGAAAACAATATGTAATTAAAGTAATTGTTCTGTTCAAAAGTAGTGTTGTAAGATCTTCAGAAGTAATTAGAATTGCCACATCATTACTGTTAAGAAGCAATAATGTGTCTCTCATATAGACAGTAATCTGATAACTGCCTTTATTTACAGAGATCATGAATCAATGTGTTTGGGATTTGGTTTTTTTACCTCATCAATGCACAAAAAGTCCAGAAGTGGGGCTACAAACCACAGGAGGTTCCTTTTATGGCACTTCTGAAGGTCATAATTCTTTTGGAAGGGCGAAGTTTTCCCTGCTATTTCTGCACCAAAATCTGTCTCTCTCTTTCTCTCCCTTTCTCTCTGTAGCTTAGATATGCATATAAATATCTTATCTGCCTTCTTGTAATGGACAGAAAACGGTAGATTTGCAGAATCACACTTTCACCTCCCAGCTAATTCCTCCAGATCAGGCATTAAAAGACTCTGAGGTTAAAATTTTTGAAAGATTCTTAACGTGTATTGTAACTCATGAAAAGTTACCAATTTTTCTTACTTGTAAGGATAAAAGACCAAGCCAATATCCTAAAGCTTGTGTAAGCTGCACAAGAAGGTGAGGATGGGAATAAGTATGCTTGAAATGGAGGTGGGTAAAGTGTTAAGAGCTAGTTACCTTTCTGCAGATGAAATCAGCAAATGTAGGTGTGCCTCAAAATATTATACCCAGATTTTATTGATCTTGGAAAACTCTCAGCTCAATGAATTTCCATAAAATGGAACGTGCAATTGCTATTCAAGTAAAGAGTCAAAGATTAGTTCATTACTCTGTTGTGTGAGGTGTGTCACAGTTGAGAATGGATGCAGAAAAGGGAGATGCATACTGAATATTAACAAACAGATTTATTAGCACAACGGCCTTGTCCACACCATAACCACATCTCCATAGAAATTTTAAAAAAACCCAACAAAAACAAATAAAGAGGCTATAGGTATACTGACTTTGAAGGCAGTGTTAAGTATTTTTAAGCAATAAACTTTGTTGCTCCTTTGCAAATAGAAGTTTAGGAAAGTGTTGACCGATAACTTCCTAGAGCAGACACTTCATGTTTAAAAAAAATTTACTTTTTCTTCTTTTTCTTCTTTGCTTTTATGCTGTGCTATACACACTGCTAAAGCTGGCTGTGGTATGCTTTTATGTACCTATGAATCTTTCTGAAAACATGATTAATTGAAAACAAAGGATCTCTACTTTATGAAGACTGAACTTTCTGATCTTGTGCATAAACTTTTTCAGTAGAGGTATTTTTTCTCAGAAAATATCTCTCCTGATTTCTGCTGATTTTTTCCTCTCTCTGTAGCCATTTCCTCACAGCCTCACTGAAGTGGGATTCCCACTGTTTCTGGTAGTGTAGCTTCAGGCTTTGCAGCACTAAAAACTTCCACAGAAAAATTATTAAAAAATCCCAAAGATCTTGCATAGAGAACATAATTATCTGCAAAATGTGTTCTTGGATGTCTAGGTTGACAGTATTAATGAACATTGGTTAAAATCCGATTGTTGAAACTGAAAACTTTTCATTTTTCCCCCTTAGTTTGGTTATGACCATGTAAAGCTGAACACACCCCAAAGGCTGTGGTCCTCTAGAGAGCACAGAAGTGGTGGAGAGCCTTGCAAAGGGATGGGCCTTGGGGAGTAGGTCATGTTGTTTTTCTGTGTTGAGCTGGACGCAGCTGTAGCTTAAGAAAAACAGAACAGAAAAGCCCCAGTGGTTTGCACAAGACTTCCACCCAAGGTGAGAGAATCCTTAGGAGACTGTCTGGGTTTTCTGTTGTTTGGTACATTTTTTTTACTTGAATTCCTGACTCACCCATTTTTATGTGACCTAAAATTCTGACTGCTGTTGTTTACTACAGACAAACAGCTTGATAATTCAAATCTCGCCAAAGCTAGTAATTAAAACCAGTTTCCCTGAAGTCTTTTTTTGATACAGCCTGTGTGAAGTGAGTTTGTCATTTTCACCCAACCCTTAAACTCTGGCACAACCGGATTAAGGCTAATTTGAAAAACATTCCAGACAGGAATAAATCTTTACTGGAAGAAAGGGCAGGGAAGTGTAATACATATTATCCAGAAAAAAATACAAAGACTTCAAGAGCCTGCTTTGGTAAGCCCATCAAAGTGAAGCTGAAAGGGGAAGACTGCTCTCTGTGCTGGGCTGTGAAACACCAGTAAGGGAAGACCACGTGAAAAAGAAGTAGGTTAACACCTGCTGCTGGTCATAAATTTGGCAAGGAAATAAGAGAGAAGTTGATGACAACTAGAGTAATAGAACAGCTTTATAGGAATGAAAAACCCTAAGTAGTTTTAAGACAGTATCAGGTCTATCTCTGGAGAGTCTGTGATGTGTCTGTCTCTAGCACATGCTGCATTCCCACTGGAGTAGGTATGATTAGTTGGAAGTCACTCACATTCTTAATTTGGAAGTTGTCACAGATGAGCACTTCTCATCTTCTCTAAAGTAGAGAGTTACTGGTTACAGAACATACCGGTGTTCTTTCTAGAGGAAATGAATATCCTCACAGAGAGTATTTTTTTCTATTCTGATCATAGATATTTAATACTGATGAGGGAAATAGACTACAGAAAGTGCCCAGCTTCAAATGTACCATCAGATCAGCATGTCCCAGTGCCACCACCATAAGCAGTGTGCTGGGCAAGAGGGCCTGTTACTCTGACCTTCCTCAATATTTTTCCATTTCTTTTATGTTCTTATTCTCATCTATAAAAATGAATCCTCAAAATTAGTTTTGCAGTCATGTTTGTGGAGCAGTATCAGGAAGTCTGATGTCAGGTTCTCTGGGTTGGTGCATTGTACACTGCAGCTCGTCCAAACTACTTGTCACACTTCAGACAGGGGTTCATCATCAGAATAAGGTTAAAGAGTCCCAAAAACAGATTGGCAAGCAAGCAATGAAGATAGAGGGGAATGTGAACTAAATCACAGGTACACACATGGGCAAGGTATTGGAGATTTTTGAAGATAATGAGGATCTTGTACAGGCAAATAGATGCAAGCTTGTTTTTGAAAGGGTTAGTCAAAAAACAATGAATAGTCTAAGGAGGTCTGGATGCCCTCCCAGCTTTATTTTTCACAACTCAGTGATTTCTGTGACTGTGGTTTTGAAAGGGTAGCTGATGTCAGACTAGTTAGACTGCAGGGGAGCAGAGGAATATGGATACCATTCATACTATTCCCAAGAATAGAAGGCAAAAGCGCAATCACTCTCAGACCTTGGGGTTTGTGGCTGCTGAGGTTTCTGTGCAGCTGAGGGCAATCAAAAAAAGATTGAATTCGGTGTGACTGAAACAGAGAAGCAGCACAAGGGATAGAAATGCAAAGAAATGTCAAGAGCAGGAGTAGTGGTAGAAGTCTATTAGACATCCCTGCTGTCCGTAGATAAGGCTGTGAGGTGACCAGTTGTAGCATACTACGATGTACAAATTGAAGCACACGAGCACAGTAACTCATCGGACTATTCCCATGACCCACAAACACTGAGCCAGTGAATGTGATAGACAGGAACAAGGGGAAGATGCTGCAGTAGCTGCTGTGCCCCTGCTCAGGCGGAGACATGTCTGCAAAGGGTGCAGCCCAGTCACGAACTCAGAAGCATGTTTGTACCCGCACTCATTTATTCATCATCAACAGCATGTTGCAAACAATCATAAGAATGCCAGTTACTTGCCAAGACACAGAGATTTCTCCTGCCTGTCACTTGAGCTGGGCATGGCAATAACAGTACCAGATTCTAGCTGGGTGCTACATACAGCCCAGTTTGAGTTTCACATGATGGGATCACTCGTCGTGGTCCCATTCAGCAGAGTATGGCAAATACACGAGCAGCACACCAAGTCCTGGTGTGGCTGACTGGTGGCAAACAGCCTCGCTGCCCCCATCACATAGTGACACCTAAGGGCAAGTGCAAGCACAGAAAAGCACAAATTGGCAGCAATGCTAAAGACCTACATGAAGCTGTGATACAATCATGATGTACGTTGTCAACCATGTGCATTCATACAGTTAATAGGAAACCCTACAATCACCTCCTCCTGCTGTGCTTTTTGTTATTCATTTGTAGCACAGCAACACTTTGCCACCCACAAAAAAGGCCGGGATTTCACCGTGCTAAGAGATGTACAAACAGAGAGCAAAAAAAGGTGGCTTCTATCCACAAATACTTCTCATCTAACTGCTTGGTGAAATGTCACCATCCATATACAGCCATTTGCTGAGCAATTCATCTGGCATCTCCCCAGTCTGCTAGGCATCATGACCATCAGCTTTGCAACGCCCAAGTGCTTGTACTGTTAGAGAGAATATTCAGCCAATCTCTCTCATGTAAACACTGCTCTCTGCCAACTCTGTGTGGCTCTAGATTATCAAGTTTTTTGTATATGAATGTTTTCATATGATACTGTGTGTTAAAATTAGTACTTGGCTGAAGTAGCGGCTGCAAATGTTTTACAGAACAAACCCTACAAGTGGTTTCTCTGTTTCCAGCCACTAAAAATTGACTCGCAGTCTCATATTATCTGGTATCCCTGAGAAGTGGTGGAAGTCTCGAGTGTGTTGGAAGAGTTGAGCAGTATGGTGTCTGAACTGCGTCCATGCCACACCTCCCAACCTGCTTGTTCTGCAGCTCTCAGTCCAACTACTCATTTTCTTACCCAAAACTTCCACTTGATGAGTAGTTCTTCCTCATCATCCATCTTTCTTTCCTTTTCTCTATTCCTTCCTTCTCACAGACCAGAAGAGTGTAGGGACTCCTGTAGGAAGTGCCGAAGGCAAGTCCCAAGTCTGGTGGTGTTTCAACATCTCAGCAGCAGCCCCAGCCCCAAAAGGAGGAACCAGGAGCCACAGCTGCATTCCTGACTGCAGGGGGAAAAGGGAGCCTGAGAAAATGCACTCCTGGCCATCTGTTAAAAGTCCTGAGACAGGTAAATACTTAGCAGAAGAAGATGAAAGGACCTTGGCAAAGCATCGAAGGTAGAGCATCATGGTTGAAGAGCCTTGCTCACTTTGTCACAACTCTCCCCAGTATCACTGCTATTGATCAAGAGCTTCACTGATGAGACAGCAGAATCTCAAAAAATGAGGAAGGAGGAGTTGGGCTGGGAGGTGCCATTTGGAGTAGAAAGGCATGAACAGCAAGAACAGCTTGAGGGCAAGTTCTCACCAGAGGCATGGGGCACAAGCACTCTGGAAAAGAAAGCCTGGATGCAAAACACATATGAATATGTATTGTATGAGATGGAAGGCACATCCAGCTATTGCCACAGGAAAATCCAGCAAGGGTGGGATACTTCCCCACCCACCCCCAGCCATCCCCAGCATGGCTCTGATAATGCTGGTATGGTTTTGCCAACTCTGAACAGATTTCTTACTGCATCAAGCCCACTGCAGCAAAACCAGCTCGGGTAATTTAATTAGAATTGAACACACTTAATAGTGTTGTGGCAGAAGACAGACTCAGCAAAGAGAGGTGATGCTCTGAGGTTTGCATGGAGGTCTTCTACCCTCCACACATTCATGATAGGACTAGCTCCTGCCTCCTTTATTCATGCTGACATGGTTTACTACAAGAACAGTCTTACTGCAGCCAGGAATCCAGAGATGAAACGCCTTTATCCGAAGCACTGCAAAAAACAGCCAGCAAGGATGATATTCCTTGTCATGGCAAATGCAAAAAACACCACCTCTGAAATGAATTGTGCTTTACTCCTGTGTGTTTCTACAATGAAGCCGGACTGTTGTTTAAAATAAAAACTTGCCCTGGAGCTCTTTTAGCTGTTCATCCCTAGAATATGAATCCACACATTTCCTGGACAGTGTAGCCCTGTGGCAGTAACATGGGCTGGCAACTACACTTGATGAAGCAGTGGAAGAGCTGAATCAAACACATTCAAATCTGTAATAAAAATTTTCCATCCCATCGTTTTCCCATGCTGAAAGCCATGCAATTACATTTTTAATAGTTCTTCAAACCTTCAATAAAAATAACTATTAAAAAAATTCAGCAAACCTGGAGAACTGCTTTGGAAAACACCTTAATTGATATTCAGAAGTCAATTTTCATAGTTTATTATCAAAACTGGTTTGAAGGAATTATCATCTGTGGTCAGTCAGGGACTGGCAGGTTTTCATAATATTTTTTCCTTTGAAAAAATAGAGCTTTGAGCTTGAATTCAGTGTAGTACTCCAGATAATTGTTGGATCGGATAGCCATTCCATCCAATAAACACACAGAAATTGTAATTGATATTTTATAATTAAAGTCCAAACTGAGAAGGAATAGTAATAATTAGTAGGGAAAGTACATAATAAGATCAGAAATTACATTATAGCCAAGAGATTTCCTTTAGGCAAAGGAAACATATTACCCTCAAGATTTCTTAAAGCAAAATCAGTATTCTACTTTTTTGGGAATGGTTTTTGTGGTGGTTTTTCTTTTGAAGCATGCTACCAATTCCAGTAACCACTAAAGGGATGATGCATTTGTCTGAGGAAGAGTTAATAGTCTCATCTGTATTGTCTTATTCCCAAATGACCCAAATAGAAGCTAGTCATTCTCACTGCTAAGTGTTGTGCAAATACAAAGCAGGAGAGAACATCTTTCCCTCTGGGCTCCCCAAACAACCTGATATCTCAAAACACAGAGCAGGCTGTGAGTGCTAATAAGAGTTTTTCATCTTCTGTGTCTAAAGGTTTTGCTTTCCTCCCCTTCCCTCATTAAAAAACCCTGGCAAACCTCCAGACAGAGGTGGTGACCAGGGAGGATCTCTGGCGTGGACTGTAATGCCTGGCCTGGCACATGGCAGTACAGCATTCTCAAGCCTGGGCAGATGTGTTCTGGCTTGGACATTTTGGTGTTCCCCCAGGTCATCTCACACATCTGGAAATCTTAAAAACATGTTTCTGTGCAGGTGGCTCTATATTTCCATAAGTCACAAGAAAACACACAATGTAAAACTGTTTTCACCACCAGCCCTTGACATCCTTCTGTGGTGGGAAGTTGCTCCAGGGGGCAGATACTCCTCACTTCCATCCACTGTCTCTCTGAGCCTTCTGTACTATATGATGGGTCCAGGGAGAGATACAGAGAGTCTTACACTGGCAGCTACATATTGCCTTGGGAAAATGTCATTTCCACTTTGCAGGGCTCCTCAGACATTTGCTGGTGCCATTTATTCGTGTTTATTCCCTGTTATGTGGTACAACAAATGGAAAACATGGCTAAAGAGCTCTCTCAAGAACACTTCTCAGCAATGGCCTCCCCTCATTCTTCCATTCTTTTTTATTTAATTTAAGGCACACAGAGTGTTAACAAAGAAATTAAAAGTTGAGAAGAATGTAGTACAACAGAACTATTTTATTAAAGCATTAAAAACTTGCTTCTTAGCTCTGACATTTTTGAAGGCTGTTTTGTCATCTTTCTCCTTTTCTCACACCTGAAACTCTCCTTAAGAAGTGATGTTTCTTTCCATCACAGGAGATTTAATGTCCAAATAAATTTTGTTCTGTTGGTTGAGGAAATTCTATGCTTTCCGGGCCCTCATGACTTTGGGCTCACCACCAATCCAATGCAAATCCAATCCACTTCACCATTTACTTCCCCTAATTTATCAAAGTTTGCCATATTGAAATAATATATGTATAATGTATTTAGAAAACCACTTGAAGGCTTTTTTTTTTTCAGCCTATCCACTTACAGAGACTGATTAAATGTAATCAAATTATGAGCAACATTACCAGCTAATGTAACAATAATTTTCATATTATCTAGGAACAACGTAGGACTATGAGTCACACACAGTCTAAGGCCAAACTATAAAAAATGTGGTCATCCTGCTACACTACACTATACCACTGAAGTATCTGACAGTACTTCTCCCTAATAATACTGTAATCTCTGTACATTTCTAAATGCAAGAAATTGTCAGATGCATAGCAACATTCTGCTAAAACCTTTTCAACTGTCCTTATCTGAACTGAGTTTGACTTAAACAGATTCCTCCTCCCCCATATTTTCCCTTCAAATTTCTTTCAGTCATATTTCTTTCATTTTTGCAGTACTCCTCCATGTCATTTTTCTTCATTTCTGCTGCTCCTCATCAGCGCATATTTTCAATATCTGTGCCACAATTTGGATGACAAGTGGGGCATATCTCTATTATCTTAACACTTTCTAGTTTCATATCCTACACTTTTGAGCCTTTCTCTTAGTTCCTGGGTGTTCTGCCCATCAGTGCTGCTCTCTAGCTTAATTTCAGCTACAGATTCCCAGTCACATATACCCATTTCAACATTCTGCTTTTTCCAGATTCTATCTCCTCTGTTCCCCTTTCTGATTTCTGCCTGCAGGTCACACTGATCTCCAATTAATTCTCAATTCAAGCAGACATGTGAGCAGTCAGAATTTCCCATTCAATGTCCACATAGGCATGTATAGACAATAAGGGTGGTATTTCACAACAGTGTTCACAAGCAGGCACCTGCATATGCAGATGCTGCATAGCCAGTGGTAATTAAGTCAAAACAACCACTAGGGCTTGGGGAATTACTCAGTTCATCCTAAAATAGCCATCTAAATATTTATTAAGTTGATTTGGTGTAGACATCAGTCACCATTTCAGATTCTCTGTCACACCCAACACAGCACCTAGTGCCTGTCCCAGAAGCCTGTGCATCCCCCAAGGTTCCTGCACCTCCTGTGCCTCAATGTCTTGTGTGCAACTGGGCTGGATCCCAGGATGTATTGAGCTGAATTGTGTCCTTAGTGGCTGGTCAGCTGAGTCACCTGCTGGCCTCACTGCCTGTGAGGACCAGGGCTCAGCTGCCCATGCTTTGCAACCTGTGCATTTTGGGTGTTTCTGTTTGACTCACATTTACAAGAAAGTCTGCAGATTGTGTCCTGTACATGGAGGTCTGAGATGCCTTTCAGTCACACAGACGTTTATGTTTATCTCTCCGAACCTCTGCCACAGCTTCCTCTGACTCCAGCAAGGTGACTCTGCTCACCAGACAGGTCTGTCCCATCTGTCCCATGTCAGAAGAGGCACCTGCTGCTGCTGTCTCATCACCTCAGTCCCCTGGGTTATCACCCCAGGCCCCTTGGCAACCACAGTCAGTCACCTCCATCAGATCCAAACATGGATCAACCTCACAAGGCGGATTAACCATGTACCAACATCTCTGTCCAAATAATCATTTCACTCTTCAGATTATTCAGACATTGTGCAGTGAAAACAGAGAGATAATTTAATATGGAAGTGGTTAATAAAAATGTTCTTGTGCCAGAGCTGAAATTTATCAAGAAAATTTTACAGATACATGCTAATTATTATGGATCCCTATATGCCTTCTTTTAATTTCTGATTCAAGTTATACATTCATCTAATTAGGGGGAAGAAATAACGCTAGATGACCATAGTGCACTGAAAATAATAAGTAATTGGTGGTCTAATAGAAGCATTGAAAAAATGCTCTTCACTGAATTAAACACATGTAAATTATCAAGAATATTTGGAAATAAGGAAATAATTTTAGATATAAGTTCTGTACTGAAGTATTGAGGATGGAGTTGATTTTATTTGATAATTCATTCACAGTGAATAATTTCCCTGCCTCTACTGACTGAACATCTCTGCATGGTTAACAAGGGCAGATGGAAGGGAAAAGCAAAGGAAATGTATTTTCATTCAACTATCAGCTAAAAAAAATGCTAGGATGCTGAGTTTTCCTTGAAAATATGAAGCACATGTTCAAAGATGCCCAGGATCAGTAAGAGAGAAAATACAAGTACATACCTTGATTGTAACTTCATAGTTTAAGAGACTTAACCAAAAATGAAAGCATATTTATGTGAGGTGGCCAAACCCCACTCTCTTAACATTTCCATCAGCAGGTTAAAAATTTTATGATGTGAAACTGGGCTTTTATTGTGGAAATACCCAGGCAGTGAATGCTACTCAAGTCACAGTAACATGTAACTGACAGCAGGAAAAATTCCTCTGTCAAATTTTAATCTGGTTTAAATTGATATTTCAGAGACTAGGTACCTAAATCCCTATTTTTAAAAATGCCCTTAAAGCTTTAATCCTTCCCTCAATTACAGCATTTTAAACAGGCTTCAGAGTGGTTATTTTGGATTTACATTAGCACAAGTGAGATTGGAATCAGAGCCAGAGGCAGCTCACACTCCATGCAGTTCTCAACAGCAGAAAGATAAGGGTTGAAGCACACTGTCAAGTGAAATAACTTGGATGTCCCTCTTCCGTATCTTAAATTATAAGATATTTTGAATGTATGGCCCTTTGTGTTTGTTCACCTAAGTAAATATAAACACTAGTTTTCAACCAGAGCATATTATTTATTTTTCACTCTCCTTAGTTAAAAAATCCCAGTGACAACAACAAGTAAAATCCACCAAAACAACTTTAATTACTTGATAGCTTGATCTAAGGTGTTTCTTTTTGTCGTTTACAGATATTACTGCCTAGACTTTCAAAGGAGAAGAAACTCATTGAAAGAAAAGTGAACATAATGGTTTGTGTAGAGGTCATAGGACAAAGAAATCGTAAGGTTATGAAGAATGTCATGGTATATTGAAGCACTCTTGGGAATTAATCAAGTAACAGAAAGTCTGTAAAATTCCATTGAATCTCTCTTCCCAGTTCATGGTGGAATCAATTATTTCTTTGTGCTCCCTTCTATGTGTTTCTCTCATCTATTCTTCAAAACCTCTTCCATGTCAAGTATTCTAGAGGTGCTTTCTCTTTCACAGTATATTTCTGTTTGCCTGTGACATTTGTCCTTTGTGATTTTCTAACCCCACCACAGCATTCACTCAAAGGTTTAGTTAGCAGTACACTTGGCACTTCATATACTGGCTGAACCACTCATCTCCAGAGAACCGTAAAATTGAAATAAACCCCATTACCTGTTTTGCATCTCAGTTAATCTGAATTAAGTAGCTTAATTCAGGATTGGAAAACTGCCTAGGTTACTGAGATTGTGTTTACCAGATTATCCACCACAAAAATCCAAGGGCTCTCCAAGATATTCCATAATATTTCCCACAGGCTCCTCCCAGAGGAAGTGATACATTAGGGTGGAGACAAGGGCTCTGGGCAGTGGGTGGGCACTGGCTGCCCAGCTGCACCCAGAGGGGGGTGGTAAATCCTTTTCAAACTGGGCACTGTCACAAGTGGGGTCCCCAGGGACTGATATTCAGCCCTACACTGTTTAATATTTTCATGACTGATCTGGGTGGTGGGATCAATCTGCCCTGAGTTTGGGAGTTTGCCAGTGATACCAAACTGAGTGGGGATGTGGACACTTGGGAAGGGAGAGCCGCCCTGTAGGAAGACCTGGATAGGCTGTAAGAGTGGGCAAACAAGCACCTTATGAAGTTCAGTAGGGACAAATGTAATGAATCTAGGAGTGCAGCTTGGCTTGGGGCTGCCCGAGAATGGTGGGGAAAGCTGGATTGTGCTTTCTGAGGAAGTCAAAGGGAGTGTCAACAGACACTAGTGTACTGTTGTCAGCAAAATGCAACCAGTCTTGCGCCTATATAATTTTGTCTACATGCTAAGTTTGGTGCCTTTTTTTCTTTCTAATACAGTGGCTCTCCCTTTCCTTTGATGCTGCCCAAAACTTTTAAATGGCCATTATCTTAGCATGAAATGGCCTGACACCTTCCTGTGTTGACTGGCAGCCATACCTTTGAATGGTGCCCCACAGCTGAGACTCTACATGCAAATGTGATCATGTTTTAAAAGTATCAGACTCTAAACTCAGCAGAAGAATTGAGTCTCTCTGTGCTCTCCAACTCACTGGTTTCACTGGGGTTTGGGTCAGACACTAATATTGTACCTCATGCTTAGTCTTCATGCCCATTACCAGGCAGGGTGACCTGACTGCTGTACATCTATTTTATACATGCTTCCTGTATTTATTGTATGGTTACTTGCCTTCATTTTATGATAAAAAGTATTTGTGGAAGCAACACATGTTCTGGGAAGAATCAGATCTTAAATTACTATTTCCTTGAGGTAGAAAAACAATCGGGAAGGACATTAAATGACTAAGAAAAAAACACTAAAAAAAATAATTTATTGTGTCAGTCTCAGTCTCTTGACTCACCAACATGTTTCTCTGCGGTTTATGCCTGTAGAAATATGTTGACTTTGACTGAGGTTTTCTGTAAAATAAGAGTAATGCAGTGATGAATCAGGCCCTTGACCTAGAAGCTATTCAGTCTAAATCCCACTGTTCATGATTTACCATTTTACGTATGTCTTGCTAAATGGAAAATTTGCTGTCATGATGATGTTCAAGGAGTAGTCTTTGCTTTCCCTATTAATTGGCTATGCTAGTGTATTGGCAGTTGTCCCAGAGACACTGATAAAAAATAGTACATATAACACATATCATAAAGTTTACCTGGTATAAATTAAATGGTCATGACTACTTTCCCTGTTGCTTGTCTGTATGTTTTGTATTGCCTTTCTCAATATTGTGCTGTTCCTTGTTTTCTGTAGTGATATTTTTGCTAGCAGTAGTAAAGGGTGGCTTAGGAAGCTACTGAAAGGATTTCAGAACATCTAGCTGAAAAAGGAAAGTATCCTGAAAAGACCCATGAAACCAGAAAAAATCTCATTCATTCACACATTTAGTGTAAAATAAGCTAAGCATCAGTGAAATGTAATGGAGATTTTGATTTTAAAATCCCAAAATATTTTTGCTCCAGAAAAGAGAAAATATCTTCGTTTCAGAGTGACAAAAGGAACTGTTTCGGGATGAACCTTCCTGTCTTACCAGTGACCTTCAGCTTCCTCTTTATTGCACTGACTAAGGTAATGAAAATGCCAAAGAAACATGAGGATAATTCCTATGCTCCTGGAACTTAGTTTGTTCATTAATTTAGATGCATTCCCTTTAGCTCATTGGGTTAGTTCTAGGAAAGACACTTCAGCGCCTGTTTGTGCAGAGCAGTTACTCAGCTAAGCCTGAAGCTCAGTGGTTTATGAAGGCAGTCCCTGTCCAACCTACTAAATACTGGGAATATTCTTTTGGGACATGTGGCAGTCCCTACACATAGTACAGGGGTGATACCAGCTACCAGTTTCCTATCAAGTAGCTACTGCCTTTGATATTCTGAACTGCACACAGCACAAAGGAAATTACCTTTTGTTCCCAACTGGAAAAGTTTTTGTCTGATTTCTGTTGGAAACAGAATGTCTCTTCCATTAACCAAGAAAAGAGTTGCACACTATGAACATTACATAGACTCAGTAAGTCTTCTTGAGTACAGCTTACATATGATTTCTTTAAATATAGCCAGCTCTTTCATCCTGCTGATGAATTAAGGTTACAGTCTGAAAGAACTTTTCCAACCTTATTGATTCTGTGATTCTATAAGCCTGAAGTGAACCTGAATAAACTACTGTCTTACCAAAGCCCACAATCAGGGTGCTTGATATTCACTCAGAAAGGAGCAGCCTTGCGATCCCAATTACAATTGTGTGATTGACACTGCCTGTCTTTTTTAGCCTCTTCCTGCATACAGGCTTTCCCCTCCCACTTCTGAATACCTTATGAGAATAGTTTCCATTCATGGCTGGTACTGAGCTACCTTGCTCCTGACTCTGCTATGTCTTGGACAGAGATTTCCCAGGAGCAGGTTGGAAGATATGACTTCACTATTACACAGAAAACCCAGTTTGAAATTGCTTCTTCATTTACTCCAGATGGTCATTCTGAAACACAGGGTGTGCTGTGGTGCCCTCTCCATCTTTTTTGTGTTGCTCTGATGGTAGGAAAACAAGATTTTATTTCCTTTCTTCATCTTCCAAATGCTGCTTTCCTACTGCAGTCCCCCAGGCTGGCAGTGTCCTTCCCCATCCCAAAGCTGGTGCTGTGACACACCACTCTGGGGAGAAGAGTGAAACAGGAAAGTGAATCTTCAAATCAAATCAATTCATAACCACCTACCTACCTTACAATCAGCTGGGCACTTCCCAGGTTAAAGGTCATCTGTCAACTGAGAAGGGAGCAGTTTGGTTCTTTTTTAAACAGGGCTTTTAAAAGTCCAGGGAGAGTGAACAATGTCAGGCCTTCCACCCAAACCTTGCCCTGAAGTTTGTGCTGCTTCCACCATGAAAGCTCACATCTCTTGCACAATAAGTACAACATATTTTGCATAAAATTTGGACTTATTTTTCTACACATTTCATTAATAAGTACAGGCAAAAGGAAAACTGAGTATCTTACACAGTGCTCATCTGATGTACCTTCTTTCTCTGTGTATGTTATTTGAACCCATCCACTGTTGCCTTGTGAGCTGTTGATTACATCTAAAACGTTATCTTTTAAACACAGTGTGGAACTAATTACTGTCACCCATATCTCTAGGCACCTTGGCTGCAGCCTTGATTATCCTTAGCTTTAGATCAAGAAAACCTACTGACCCCTTATTTTATTTTTATTTTTTCTTCATTTATAGATTTTATCAGTGCTGTCTGTACTTCAGACACGTCTTTTAGATGAGAAAATACAGTCAAGGACAGTTTTTTGACCTAAGCACTAGCCTCCATTTTCAATTTTCCCAAAATTCTTTGTAACCAAACCTGCATTGAAACTTTGTCCTCTAAGCAGCTACATCAGAAGTAATGCCAGTGACCCCAAAAAATTACCTAAGAACTAATCTAATGTCAGTAAAGAAAGGGTCTTCTGGTCTCTTTTTTTGAGATTCATTTTTGCCACCAGATTAAGGCTCCAAAATTTCTTTTTAGGTACTTTAACTTATTATTTATTTGTTGTCCTAAGCCCATTAAATTCTGTCTAGTTAAATCTGGGTTATTAAGATCTTTTGAAGAATATAAGAAGTACCAGAAGGCTGTTCAAAAGCTAAATGGTGCAATTTGTTTGAAAGGAATGGAGCCAAGATGATCTTAAGGACGATGCAGCTGGCAGTTCAGCTACAGGAACAACCAGTCAGCAGCTAGTCCCTACACCCTTGTAAGAAAAAGAAGAGAAAAGAAAAGAAAAGAAAAGAAAAGAAAAGAAAAGAAAAGAAAAGAAAAGAAAAGAAAAGAAAAGAAAAGAAAAGAAAAGAAAAGAAAAGAAAAGAACCGCAACAACAACAACAAAACAAAAACAAAACAAGCAAACAAACAAACAAAAAAGCCAAACCAACAAACAAACTAACTAACTAACTAACTAACTAACTAACTAACTAACTAACAAAAATCCAAAATAAAAAAAGGGGAAGAAACAGGTGTGCTGGTGTACATTTGTCCAGGGGAAATTGTGTTAAACTAATTTAATTTCCTGCTGAAACAGAGTTTCAGGCTTTGCAGATAAAAGCAAGGCATTGTTGACTTACATCTCAGCTTAGAAAGGCTTTTTCATTATCTTACACAGATTCTCATAGGGAATTGGGGGGGAAATTATATTGGCGGGGCCAAAAATAAGTTTGGTATACCTTCCATTGAGCCAGAAATGAACGAACAAACCAAAGAAGGTAGGGAAAGTTTCCAACAAGGAAACTTTATAGGGCTTTCTCCTCCTCCTTTCATCTTCTCTTTCTATTTTATTTTTTTTCTGTTTCCTCCATCCAAGCTTGCAGGAGTTGATGGCAGCTTCAGCTCTCTTTCAGCTCAGTGACACTACACCAGCCCAGAGGTGCTGAAGATAGCTATTAATTTCAAGAGCTGAAGGACGTGAGAGAGATTTGAGTGCAAGTTATGGCTACAACTGACAGGTATTGTCACCCTAAGGGAATTAGCAAAAGACATTTAATTTTCACTTACCAACATCAGCCTTTCTCCTACAGGAAACATAAACCCACCTCAAAAGCTACTGTTTAACTGCTTTGAGTTGTCTCCAGTGTTGCCTCTCACCTCCAGTCTCTGAGGA
Organism: Petroica traversi; assembly: GCA_025920805.1. Taxonomy (NCBI): domain Eukaryota; kingdom Metazoa; phylum Chordata; class Aves; order Passeriformes; family Petroicidae; genus Petroica; species Petroica traversi. Next base: position 9,191,057 of record JAHLSL010000012.1, on the reverse strand, counting down.
TGCTCCTGCCTCACACATGCATTCAGGGTCCCAAATGTTATGTACAGCAGCAAATTTCAATGACAGGGTGACTGGTCTTCTGGTCAGAAGGGACCGTGGGGCTCTCTGGCTTTCTTTTTCCCAGCTGCAGGAATCTCCACTGCTCTTGGCTGTGTTCAAAACAGGCAGAGACAGGTCTCAGGCAGAGACAGGTCTCAGGCAGAGATAGCTACCCAGTGCATGGATGAGTGCCTCTTGGGAGGAGCACAGCACTGTACATCATGGGTCACCCAAGCATCCCTTGCCACCCCCCTCCACCACAGCCTGGGAGCATGGGACCAGAGGGCATGCACTGCTCTACTCCACATCAGGATGGAGGGGAGGTTTGGCCCATCTGAAAGTATTTTCTTTTTTTACAAATGTTCTGTTTTGGAAATTGATTTTTTTTTCTCCTTTGGGACAGTCACCAGAACCATAGTAGAGAAGGAACAACTGACAGATGATACAAACAGAGCCACCACGTGTTTCCAACAACATCCTGTTGTGACTTGTTTCTACAGGATCCAGGGGAGCTGCAGTATCACCCTGACATGAGCTGCATACATGTTACTTCATAGGCTATTGTTTGCATTTTTTCTGAGAAAATATGTAATATTCCCATTCTCCCAAGTCTCCGCACAGGAAACTTGGCATAAATTTGCCTCTTACTCTCTGGAGAAGGCCACGTAACTAAAATGCATTTTACACCACACTACAAAAAAAACCAACAAAAATCCCCAAACCAAAACAAAAAAAACAACAGACAACTTGCCAAAGCGTATTTAAATCTGGCTTTATTTTCCATCTCTGTGATTTCCTAGGGATGAAACAATGCTTTTAATGCCATGGTTGCAGATGGCTCTGGAGTATGTAAGTCCCAGAGATGCTCAGGGAATGAACTTTGTTGCATGAACATGTCAAGTCCAAGGACCCTCTAGAATAAGTAAGCCCAAGGACCCTCTAGAGTAAGTGGCCAGGACACACACTTGATTCATTGATTTGTTACAGGTCAAAGAGAAGTTAATTGTGTGACACTGTGCAGGATGTATCATCATTACCATTATTCATGTTTAGTGTGCCAGTGTCTAAAGACCAGCCATGGATGAATCCTTGTACAAGATCATCTGACAGCCCCTGAATCATGGAAGTTACAGTTCAATAGTCAGAGAAAGGATTGGGAAAAACATCTAATACACACAACATGTATGCATAGTGTTCTCTGAATGCTTTATTTTATTTCTGTCTTTCTGTGTGTAGGTTAAATAAGCATGGGTGTGATAAATGTAAAAGTAAATGCAGAATAGATGAGAAAGAGCAGATGAGACAAGGAAAAAAAGGACAAAATATACATTTTAAAGAACTGTATTTCTCTTTAACCTTAAGACCCTATGTTCCCACCAAGCCTAGAATCCAGTCTACATGTTTCCACATGCATTCTCCTGTCACAGCCCAATCCACCTGGGTAGGGCTTGAGGAAGTAACTGCATGGGAGATACAGGTTGTCTGTCACTTTGCAGGTTTATAAAGTGTTCTGCCTGTTTAGATCTTTCATCCAGACATGGGAACACAGCTCCCAGTTTGATTTCTATTACTGGCAAGTATCCATCCTCCAGTCCCATCTGTTGTGCTTAGCCTGCCTGACACATGCAGCAGCCTCAGTCCTAAGGGCAGGCTGACAAGGGGCTGGTGCACACTTGCATTTCCTATCAGTGATTGAAATGTATATACCAGCATTTTCTGTGGAGAGGAAATGCGAGAGTATCCAAATGTCAGGAAGAGGTTTGACGTCAATACTTCTAAAAGTCAATACTCCACAGACAGAATAGCAACACCATTTGGACCTTTTTTTGTAGTTCTACTCTTAATCCTGTCTCCAAAACAGGTCTCCTATCATCATGTTTAGGAACTGTTGGGGTATTTCCAGATTCTCTTTTCTGCCAGCTGGGAATGTTCAGTGAGTTTCCTCCTTTCTACTTGTTGGGTGCAAATGACATGAGAGAAATACACAGGGGTATCCATCAACTTTGAGTTTCATCAGTTTTCAGCTTCCATCTTCTTGGAAAATTCAGTTTCTTATGACCCTTCCTTTCACATCAACTACCAAAACCATTTACATGGTTGAAGATTTATTTCTGATCCTCAGATTGTTTGTGAAGAGGTCGCACGCTGACTTTAACCACTGCACAAACAATTGTGTCTTGAAGAGCTGAAAGTGATCTGGAGAAGTCACCCCAGTTCACCAAGCACTTCCACTGAGAAATGAGACATTTAACTCCTGCAGTATTGTTCGGGCAGTTTTAAAAAGTCTGAAAAAACAACTGGTTATAGACCAACAAGCAGAAAAAGTACATCTTTCTGCAACTAAGTTCTGAAAAAGATACTGAAAATACAGTGTGGAGGAAACTGAATGGATGAGGCAATATCCACATACAATATCCAGTGGTATAACATTTTTATGTACTAAATGTACAGATGTTTGTCCAGTGAAAACAATGTAAAGTAGGTGTGTGATAGGACATTGGGATGAAGGAGAACACATTATGCAATGTAGAGAAGATGAAACATATATATATATATATTTATAATAACATATTATATATATATATATATATATATATATATATTTACACGCAACATAAAGGAAAGACTTCTTTGAACATATGTTGCTAGACAGCCAGATCCCACCTTGTCCTACTTGATCACTGGCATGAAGTGCACCTGTAGATTTTCCCCATTGTGTGCTGGTATGGAAAACTACCCAACCAACCTGGTGTAGAGCTGAGCTGTGCAGTTTTTGGTGGCCATGTCCTAGGTTAAGATAAGGGTCTGAAATAATTGACTCTGACAAGGATGGAACATTTCCAGCACAGAGTGCTGACCAAGGGAACCCTATACGACCAACATGTTCCCAGCCCTCACACTCTGGAAAACGCTGCCCAGAGCACAAAAATTGTCAGACCTGTAAGACAAAGCCTTCCAACAAGCCCCAGCTTTTGTTTCCACCCTCCTTACTGTGTGCATGGTCAGCTCCATAGATCCTTCTGCTGTACTGCTCACCCTCACAAGGAGACTCTGACATTCTCTCTTTAAACCAGCTGTGAACTGATTTCCATGCTGCACCAGCAGAGCAGAGCAGCAGACGTGCAACCAGCTTTTAGTAAGGCTGCAGCTAAATCACACTGTTTAGCCATGCAGCAGGTTTTGCCTCCCATAGTCACTGTAATGCAGTTTATTTTAAAGTACTGAGCTACCATAAAAATACCAGTCTAGTTAAAGTAACATGTATAAAAATCAAGCAGTTTTCCTAACAGGATCTGGTATCTGGTAGCAACTCTAAATAGCACAGCTCCCCTCTGTGGTTGACTAGCAGGGCAGTATCCCTGGGTTCCATAAAAAATTTGCACCACTCATTGTATTAATCAGTTTTCTGCAGGTCATGGCTCCTTCCACACCTTCTCCCTTGTCACACAGGAAGACATATGGCTTTTGCTCATTACTGCTTTGTGTCTTCCAAATTCATGCATGGATCCCATTGCCACAACACTTGCAAGCTGTTGTTTATTAAAGCAGTGGGACACAGGTGTTTTTTCTGCCTTTGTGCCAGCATAAGCAAGGGAACCATGCAGAGATGGAGCCCATCTCATGCTCCACTGCATTTTTGCTCATAAGCTCTTTGGGTTTTGTGTGGCCTCCATGGACACTTGCAAACAAGCTTGCTGAACTAGATGGAAAAAATCCCCCTTCTCCTCAGCAAGTTCTGCCAGGTAATCAGAACAGGTCAGAGGAGCATTGAAAACATCCTGTGGTTCTGCATTTCTGCAGAGAGTGGCTGGTGGACAATCACAGAGGAAGGAGTCAATTACTCCATGTTTTCTGCAGGTACTGTACCTCCAGATAATCTGTCAAATGAGTAATAACAGAAGAAGAACAAGATACCCACAGAAATACCTGGCAGAGCCACCCATGGGACTCTGTCACCTCCACCCTTTGCAGGTGATTGGATTCAGTAAGTTTTCAAGGTTAGAGCTCTTCTTTTCTTTGCCGGGGGAAATCTCTTCCTTGATGAGGGAAATATATGGCAGTAGTTCAGGATGACATCTGTGGGATTTAATGTGCTTTGTCTTTATTATGGACTCTCTAAAGCCCAAGCCAGGGACTGTCTTGAGAAAACCATCAGAATCTGGAGTGCTTCATCAAAAATGGGAGTGGGAAGGAAGAGAGAACGTGATGGGGAAAAGGAATATTGTGAAGGATGCAAGATGAAATGGACTGTCTTGCTGATGGACTTCAGCAGTTCCAGCCCAAATGTCATATTTTACCCACTCTCAACAGGATATGCTTTGGGGGAGGAAATCCAGCTCTAATAGCTGATAGATATTTTCTATGGTTTCACAAGGTATTTTGCCTCTGTTGGTCTGGATTTTATACAACAGCCTGTCTAATGAAGTAGTTCTGCAGTCCTTTCCAACAGTTTTGAAATACAGCATGTGTTGATTATCTCAGTTGAATGGATCTGAGTTCACTTATAAGTTGCTTTGTTTTGCCTTTTTTTTCACTTCTTTGTTACTCCCTTCTCTGTCTAAAGCACACAAATTGTTTGTCAAGGGAAAAACATATAAACAGTGTGATCCAGTACAATAAAGAACAGCTTGTTAAAAATGTGCTTTTGGTGTATGTGGAACACAAGTTTTCCCCTTTCTATCACGCTGTGGTACAGAATGCATTAGCTGAGGTTGCTCTGGGAGTTCCATTTTTAAACGCTCTTTTTTTCTTCTTCCCATAAAAGCCTGGAAAATCTTCTTTTCAGTTGAAATTCTGTGTGTCTTCCTTTAAGTCAAGATAATGTTTAACAAAAGTTTGAATCAAACTCATACACCTTTTATTTTTATGGAATTTATAAAACTTATCAGAAACAAATCTCTCTGAAATGATTAGCCATGGCACGGAAAATCTCAATTCTTTTTTTCCTTTCTTCTTTTATCCAGCTCAAAGGAAGGCAATGAGAGCTTTTCTATCTTTCCACTGAAACACAATCAATCCCTTCAGCTGAAAAATTGCATGTGACTCATTCTTATAAGCCAGGCCAACCTGTGGTTGCCATTAAAGTTGACTTTAACGCACGAAGAGTTGAAGCGACTGAACATCTGTTTAGTACACACACAGTCATAAGCACTCACTGAACATCAACCAATATCTCTGGAGCTGCACACTGACATAAGTATATCCAATGAATGTTAATTAAGAGGCAGGGTTTCATTCTGGAGATCTATCACTGCATAAGCTTCCTTAAAAGAGTACAACTCTCTAAGCATCGAGGCTGATGTGTTTGAGCCTGATCCTATGGCTTCACTTGCCCAGGCAAGCTGCAGAGGCAAGAATGCTTTGAATAAAAAATTCAAAGCTGACATGCTTTGAATAACAAATAAATAATGGCATGCAGGTAGGGATGCAGTTCTGTCTAGGAATCACCCAACCACCAGGAATGATTTGCATGAAGGGGAGAGGCACAGCACGGAGGCCAATGGCAGATTGGGAGGGGGACGTGGGCTCTGGAGCCTCCACCAGCCCTTGTGTCTCCCTCTCCCTGTGCCTCAGGTGTTCTTGCTTCCCAGGCAGCAGGATTTACTTTGAGTCACGGGGACAGGGTATGGAGAGAGGGTGGATGGACAGAGGTGGATGGGGTGGCAGCTGGAGTGACTGTGGGCAGAGACTGTGCTGTGTTAGTGGCACTACCCGTGCCTGTGGGTGCGGTGCTGCTTCCCCACCGTGCCCATCCCTCTCCCCCTGCTGGGGCTGCATCTGTCACACTGGCAGGGCTGGGAACACGCCCCGGGGAGCTGTACTTCAGTGAAGACTGACATTTTATCTGGACCCCTGACAGCAGGAGCCAGCAGGACTGGCGGCTGCAGCTGGAGAGAGTGGGGCTGCAGTCGGGATCATGCCAGGCAGTTTGGCTGGGCTGGGGACAAGGGAGAGGGGAACAAGGCTGCTTTGCTGCACAGCAGGGATCATAAGTTTTCTTTGAGGGAAAGAGGACAGGTTACAGGTCAGATCTGCTGGCTAGAGGTTGGGAAACAGCGCATCAGGGAAGGCCAGAGCAGGCAACACGTGCCAGGAGCAGAGGAAGGGATGAATGCATACAGAGAAGAAAGGGAAACTTGAACTAAAAATATTACAGACCAATGGTTGAGAGAAAATATTTTAGGGCCTTCTGTTCTTTCTTTTTATAGCAAAAAGGAAAAGGGGACAGACTCTGGAAATAACAGCCTGCATATTTTCTGACAAAGGGACCCATTTCTGGCCGCAGGCTGATGAAACATATGGTGGTTCTGGTGCAGGAGCTCACAAAAGTCAGGGATACCACAGGGCCTGAACATGGACTATATTTGTGCACAGCAGTCAAGGTGGTTCATGATGAAACTTCTGGCCTGTTAAGGAGCAGACTTTTCAGAGATTTCACAGAAAAGCTTACTCTCATGAGATTTTCATCTAAATTTGCACACGTAAGAGGCTGAGGTGGGTTTTTAGATACATTTTGAAAGAACATCTGATATTTGGATGCTTATGTGTATGTAGCATCATCCAGCTGGGTCTTCACTCTTCTGTGGCAGAATTGCTGGGATGAGGAACAGCTTTCATTGCTGCGTAGACTCGAGGAAAACAAATGTGATCAGATTCATCAAGCTGTTCCCTTAGCACGGCATGAACTTTAGCTCTAGAGTTTCTGAGAAGAGAATTGATCAGCCAAGTCTCCTGAAGATAGAAACCCTCAGGTAATTAGGAAGATGGCATTATTCAGAAGCCTTTGCTTTTAGTACCCTTTGCTGAACAGTTGGGTCTGGGTAATTATAGTCCTGGAGGGATAGGTTTCAGTGACTGACAGTCTCCTGTGATGCCTTGGCCTTCATCCTTCCAGCTGCACAGTGAAGTGAAACTGCACACAGAAGCAGTTTTTGTTTGAATTTGCAGCAGCAGGCATTTGTGTGTGTGTGCACATGTGCATGCCTGTGGGTTTATTCAGGTTTATCAGTTTCAAATATAAGACATAGGTTGTGTGTACAACATTTCCCTTATGTCAGCACCAACGCCATTTTTGGAGTCTATGAGTAATTAATGTACCATGATTTTTTAACTCCTTTCTTACTGATGAGCTGCTCTGAAATCTCACCAAGTCAAGTGAAAAAATCCACTAAGCTTTATGTACCATAAGTGCAGAATACAAACCAAAGCACGGGCTTTTATTCACCTGTTAAATGGAAAGAAAAATATTTGCCCAAATTAATGGACATATGGAATTATGCAAGACTCCTGTGTATGAGAAAAATAGCAATTACATCTTTCTCAGCACATCGTGTATAGTTAGAAATAAGTACTAGTGGATGCTTCTGCTCTGCAGTTTCCTACAAAGAATTTTCATTTTGGGCAGAACCAGTTACGCTTCTTGTTTTGACTAATCCAAGGTGTTTCTGTATTTCTGGAATACATTCTTTTTCTGTGAAAAACCTATGAGTTTCCACGTATTTTCTGTTGAGTTATTTGGTGTTCGTTTTCTTTTTCATTCAAAGTGAATTCTGAATTTCCTGGGTTAAAAATATCTTTCTGATATAAGATATTACCCATCGGATTACTGATATGAATATCTAACCTGAACAGCAAATTAAGTGAAAGTATTGTTTGGATTAGAAGCTGCCAATTAGATTTTATTTTCTCATGTTAAACTAATGTAGCATTTTTTATTTAAGGTTTTATAATATCCTAAATAGTGCAGGGTAATTTCTTACCATGAAGCAGTTTTAGATGGACAGATTGCAACTAAATGTGAGCTGCCTAAGGAGCCATTTTGAGACTCTTTATTTTAGGCTAAACTATCTGATTAAACAGTCATCAAAGTGAGAAACAAGGACTTGGACTCGTTAAAAAAAAAAAAAAAGCCAAAAATGCATCAGAAATTAAGTCTGTGGAGAGGTGGAAATTCACTTCTGTAGGTGCCTCGCAGATCTCATTATGTGTGGACTTGGCATAGGGATGCATCAGGCAGAGGTAGTTCTGATCAAACAAGCCCTGGGAAAAATCCAGCCACAGAAGTAAATTATATTATCTTAGCAAAACGACTGGCTGTGAGGGCAGTATGGTGTCGTGGGAATGCACCCCACAACAGCATGGAGATAAAGAAAGTGAAGCTTGCCATTTGAAGGGAATGGAAAATTTGATCTGTAGGTGAGTAGGTAAGGTGTAATGCTCCTTCTGCAATTACAGTAAAAGGCACAGCCTCACATCCAGCCTTTCACAGGGCTCAGCATTCCACCCCATTCACAGGGATGTATTTGCACTTCTCTCTCCATGATCTCTGCACTTCGTGTGGGCAGCCTTCCCTTCACTGCTCTGTGGAACACAAGCTCTTCACACCCCAGATCATTTTGTGAGGCTAGCAGCCATCCATGCAGCCCAGTCAAACACCTCATGGCTCCCTGCAGCACCTTCTGATCATGTAGTATAGGAATGATGTATTATCCCAGGGATTTGCATATGCTGAGAGCTCTGCTTCCCACAATACCATTTTCTCTGCATCCATTTATCCCTTAATTGGTGTGATGCCACATGAAAGTCCATGCTCTCCCACATTTTCTCTCCTCATTGAAGATGTTTCCAGTGTATTTATGTCCTTCTTACAAACAGAGCACAGAAATGCTTTTCTGCATTTGTTCTGCTGCAATGGTATAATCACGAACAAGGGGTGCTGGTTTGAAGCCAGGGCAACAGAGGAGCAGGAATGGATGCTGGAGACTTTGGGATCACAAACATGTGCTCAGTAGCCTTTAGACTCACAAATGTGGCAGTTATTTTAACCTGATAGTTCTGACTTCGTGAGGCCATCAAACTCTAGGTTTGTATTATGATGCAGGTCTAGCTAAAGACACTTTGTATGCATACAAATCTTCATGATGTTGTGTGTGGTGATGCATATTGTGGTGCTCAGGGGACATGACTGTGATCATTAGAACCACCAGAAAAGACAAAGGACATCAGGAAAGGGGCAAAACAAGTTAACAGAAGGCACTCTGTGGGTAGAAACTGTGAGGATAGAAATACTTTAAAATCAAGTGCACCTGTTTTTCAGACTCCACCAAGAGCGTGAATAAATCATATCCCTAAGCACCACATGTACATATCTTTTAAATACCTTCAGGGATGGTGACTCCACCACTTCCCTGGGCAGTCTGTTCCAATGCTTGACAATCCTTTCAGTGAAGAAAGCATTCCTAATAACTTAAACATCATATGGTACAGCTTGAGCCATTTCCTCTCATCTTGTTGCTTGTCACCTGAGAGAAGACATTGACATCCACCATGCTATAGCCTCTTTTCAGGAAGTTGTAGAGAGTGATAATGTTTTCCCTGAGCCTCTTCTCCAGGCTCAGCAACTCCGGCTCCCTCCCTCAGCCACTCCGCATAGGACTTGTGCTCCAGACTCTTCACCAGCTTCATTGCCATCTCTGGACTTGCTACAGCACCTCAGTATCTGTCTTGTAGTGAGGGAACCAACACTGAACACAGGATTTCAGATGTGACCTCACCAGTGCCAGGAGAATGCTCCCTTTCCTGGCCATGCTGGCCACACAATTGCTTGTAAAATTCAGGATGCAATTAGTAGAAAAGATCAGATCCACTTCCTTGCCAGTACTTTTCTGTAGTTCAGGAAGAAAGAAGAATTACTTCTTCAGCTGCAAGGCCCTGCCTGAATTTGTTAGCTGCTCTGATTGGTGTGATGCATAGAGGCAAGTGTTCAAGCCTGCTCCTTTTCCAAGGAATCTTACGCTGCTGAGAAGACCCATGCCTACACAATGCATAAGCTTTGAGGAAGCCCAGTAGATCTCCCTGATGAGATAATATTGTTGATTTACTTGTACAGATGCCAGAAAACACCTTAAAACCTCAATGGGCAGTCTCTTGTTGCCTCACTGTCTGGTTTAAGAGATTTCCCACTTGCACATAGATTTGGTTGTTTGCTTTCGGTTTTCTGTAACCATCCATTCAGCTCATTATGTGTCTACTACCAACAACAAGCACCAGACCAGTGAAAGTTAACGTCTTAACTATTTCATACATCTTGGTGGGAATGTAACTCCCTGAAGGAATTTGACATTACATTTTAGCATACTGATGCTGAAATATAAGAATTCTCCTATTGAACTATTCCAAGTCTCACCTGACTCCTATTGGCAGTATCTTTGACCTAACCCACCAAAAAAAAAAAATGCTATGTATCCCACTGAATAGACACAGTTTCTCCTGCCCTTGTGAAGAGACTTAGAAGTGCTGGTAAAAACTGAAGCAGCTGCCTTAGCTTTTGCTCATGGCCCAGTCACTAGAGGTGGAACAAGACCATTTAGGTGCACTCTCAGAAGAAACATCCACACTGCACAAAAAGCAGATGTATTCGGTTTATTCAGGCGTGCAGCAGAACAAGCAAAACCAAACACTCTCAAGCTAAAGAGGGACATCTGGCTTTATTAACCAAAAGATGGACCAAAAATGTATCCCACGAGACTAATTCTACTTTGGAATTGTGGTGACTACATCTTCTACTGAGAAGTGGATTAAAATGTAGAAGATCAATAAATATAGTGATTTCAAGTGACCTGGAAACCTGGATAGTGTTCAAAGGATTTTGAAGGACAAAAACCTATATATTGAAACAAATATATGGAAAAGAAAAACCAAGGGTTTTAGTGTTACTAAATGGACTCTAAGTATTGCTGCTATCTTTGCAGTAACTGACAACAACTATGAAATTAATTTAAAAGACAGTATTTTCCCTGTCTGGATTAAAGCTGCACTATGTCTGTCAACTTCCCTCATCATCTTTTTGAGAAGCAAGGACATCCTTGTTAATCGAACCCTTGAGCAGTAAGTTTCCAAGAACTACATACACAATTATCTTAAGCATGTTGTACTGCACATCTTAGCCCCGAGCCAACTCATCTGCATATCTAAATGCCATTTTCTGTCCCCCCTGTATAAAACCAGTCCTGGCCAGACAGGCACAAGAGGAAGGGTGCTGTTAAAGTGACTTCTCTGAGCCCACCCGCAGGAGAACAGCTGCTGGCATGGTTGCTGGTGTAGGGGAGGAAGCAGTGACGCTGGCCTTAGAGCCACAGAAGGAATTTGATTTTGCAGATGGTGGTCTGGGCCATTATGCCACGCTTTAGTCATGGTCCTGGAGCTCTTTGAGGACACATGTGGAGCAAGACCACAGTTTTGCAGGCATCAGTGCAAGCTGGAGGCATGGGAAAGGAACGGAGCTGTGGGTCCAGCACTAGCAATGGCTGGCAGTTCTTCATGGCACAGAAAGGAAGCAGGAAAAAGGCCCTGGAGAGTCCCTAGGCAGTGCTTCTGCTTTGAGATATCAGGCTGTGGGGAATTCCAGTGTTAGGACAATTGCATTGCCACACACTGGAGGCAATTCCAAAAGCTGTGAGCAGCACCACACTGTTCAAGTTTAGCTGTCCTAACCCCTCTTTTCTAGAAACTCAGTGCTATAGGTGCTCTCCCATCGTGGTTCCTGCATTTTACTGGAGAATCCTGTCAGCTAATGCCCCCTCCCACGTGTACTGCTGGCTCCCCTGCAGCCAGCCTTGCTTCCACCTCTTCAAAGCTCGGGCCCATCTCCTGCCATTACCAGCTCCCAGGTGTGTCTATCAGAGCCAAATTCTACTTCTTTGGAGGATCCTCCTGTCCCATAATGACTACAGGAGCAGTGGCTCCATTCTGTGTCTCATGCCTCACAAATGCTGGGTTTTTTCTCTTCAAAAATAAAGAAACTTTTTTCTCATTATTAATTCTTCTTTCTTCATTCTACTATTTATTTACTTATTCTGTGTTTGGAGGGGAACACAGCAGAGGAATACAACTGCATTTGAAAGGCTGTGCAGTGTTATGTGCTAGATCCAAAACATGCGAGAAAGGTCCTTTTCACTCCCCATAATTTCATGAAACCTCCACCAATTCCTATTTAGATATTTTATTAGGTTGTTAAGTACTTCTCATGTTAATCTTTTAGCCTGATACAAAGACCTTTAGCACCACTTAACTAGAAAAAAAGGTGAATCAGTCTTTGTGGGAATGATCTTTCTCTGTCTTGTTCTTCCTATCTCCTGGAGTTTGTATATGAAAAAACAATCTCCCTTGCTATGCTTAAGATTCCACACACCAAACCCCCTCCATCATGTTCCAGACAGAAGAAAGGATTCTGAATGGAAAGTTTTAAAATTAAATACTCAGGTGAAGCTCAGGTAAAAGTTTTAAATTTTTTAAAAGTTTTAAAATTTTTAAATTTTTAAAAAGTTTTAAAATTAAATACTCAGGTGAAGCTCAGGTAAAGTTGCCACTGTGCTTGTGCATATGTATTTTCAGTGTTGTTCCCATGCAAAGCTTCAGCTGAAAATCTTTTCTTTTAGTCAATTTTCAAGTCTATTCTAGCATCTAAACTGATGAAAACCCTAATTTAATTCATATAAGATGGACTCAACTTGGGATTAAAATTATTAACACCATATACAGTTTCATCTCTTCAAGAACTGAATTTTCCTTTACATTAGCATCAGTCCAGTCTAATGAAGAAAGACTTTTTTAAAGTTTATCTTGCTGTTTCTTTCTGTTCTAGGTCTTGTTATTATTCTTGTGGTCCAGACTTCAGGGAAGCACAAAGTCCCTTCACCTCTTCCAGTGCTGTCAGTCACTCATCATTACAACTTTTCTACACAGACTGGTACAGATTGTGGACTTTACTGTAATGGTATTTATTGGAAGTTGTGCACTGTACACGTCAGCAGTGAGTCCATCAGCAGACACATCTGACCATTTATTTGATAAAGCCCTCTAAAAGAATAGTGCAGAGTATTAAAATGAAACTGTGTTGCAATAGAGTAGTTCCAGCAAGAGAAGGCTGTCATTTGGCCTTGCATCTGCATGAGCCTGTACACCCCACCAGCTCTGGCTGCTGAAGTGAGTAGTGATAAAAGATTTATTTTGAGACAGTACATTACCTCGAATAGCATCACAGTCCTGGGTACCAGTGACAAATGAATAATGGAAGTGCTTTTCTTGCCAGCAGCCTGTATATTTGTCTATTGCATCTCCTGCCAACAAGTTTCTGAACTAGTGTTAGTGAATCTAGGGCGTGAATTTACATAGAGTATGAATAGATATTATTTACTATGGCTTGTTTTGCAGATGCAATACATTTTTATACTTTTATTTCTTAAACCGTATTTTTCAGAAGCCAAAAAGCAAGCAGTCTTTCATTTGATTTTTAAACTGAGGAATGCAAAGTGACAAAGCTGATCAGTCTTAAACTCCACAGTAAATCCTCTTTTGACTTTGAAACTTAAAATCCCTACACAAGTGGTTTGTGCCTTTTGTATGCAAACTGGCAGCTAACTTGCACACAAGATTACTGCTTCACAAAGGTGACATTTACAGGTTTGTGCCAGAAAATTTTTGTTTCCATCCTTTGTCACCCAGCTTATGCACTGAAGGAAGACAGTTTGAGTGAAGACCAGACTCAGTTACTCTGGGGTGCTGTAGGAGTTGGACCCCCACCACTATTATTGACCAGTGTTTGTGCAGTATCTGCACCATCTGCCACAGAGCCAGGATTTAGCTGCATGAGGGAGTCTGGGGCTACATTCCTTCCTGAGACCTGGATCATGAGGTGGAGGCAGAAGGGAAAAGATTAAGACCAACTGAACCTTGGCCTGTTTCCCTTCTCTTTCTGAAGAGATTTATGCCTTGGAGGAAAGAAGGGAAAAGTAGTTCTTACTTTAGGGGACAGACCTTGGCAAGGCCAAAGAACAGGTTTGGGAAGCCACTGTGTGCCCATGCCCCATCCTGTGCACAAGAGCTGCTTGCACTTCAGGCCTTGATAATTGAGACAGACAGAGACAGGACTTTTAGAAATGAATCTGACATACCATACTCCCTTGGCGATGGCCAGTGCCAAGTCACATTGACTTCTGATGTCTCCCTCCCAGTCTGGACCTTATCCCAAGATTATCTCAAGGGGAAGGGACCATGTTTCTCACTATTCCTACCCTGAAGAGCTGATCTCTGTTTATGCTTGTTGTGAAATTTTTTCCTCCCTAATTATTGCTGTCCTCTAGGAAGGATGCATATTTATTTCAATTGAAAATTACTCTTGTTGGAATCCCCATATTGTTTGAGTTCCTGCACCTATTCCTGGCTATCTGTTTGTGTTATATATCCGTTGATGACTTCAACTCTGACTTCCAAACCTGCAACTCTGCCTTTCAGCTTCCTTTTCCTTGCCCAACAGCACCCAGTTTCTGGTCCACTTCACTCACCCTCTGTGCCTTTCCTAAACTCCACTCTGAGGGCCATCATTTTCACTCCTCCAATCTAATCCCCAAGGAGGCCAGAGGCAGATCCATAGGAGAGAGACCACAGGGAGGGAGTGAGGAAGTGGCTGTCACTGAGTAGAAATCTTACCCTGCATGATCAGGCAGTGCTGCTGTCTGATGAGAAGCTGCAAGAATTTTTTTTTTTTTTTTAAATCTCATCCTAACCAAGGCTGCCTGCAGCACACAAGTTGTGTCTCCCCTTCAAAGCTTTTATCACACATGGAAAGATGCTAGGTCAGGGATCATGAGCTGTCTGCTTTACTTGCCTAAATCTGCACAGCTTTCCAGGCTGTATTGTGTCACTCATCTCCCCTGGTTTAGGTTTTTTTTTTTTCTGTATGGATTTTGATTACACATAAATCAGCACAGTACTTGAAGGAAAAATTGTGATGAAAAACCCAACAAAACAGAGCATCCGTGAAGCTGAGTGCATTGCCCTTGATTTCAAAATCAAATTTTACAGAACAGCAGATTTGTGCAAGTCTCTTACTCAGTTAGACTTTCAGTTTCAGTGAGCACTGTCAGCTGAAAAGAAATGTGTTAAGAGTTCAGCAAATGCTGAATCACAGTGGACGTCTTATAACCAGCCTATGTTGTTCCAATGTTCAGAAACTGGCTGCTGTTATTTTCCCTGTAGTGGTGGGTGTCATCATGCGCTAACATCAAGACGCAACTGTAACAAAGTCTAACTGAGAAGAACACAGTTTTAGTAAGTGTTAGGTTTGAGGAGGGATTTATAAACAGCTGCAGCAAACCAGTGCCCAATGTTCATTCAGTCATTGTGCACAGAGAAGAGCACGTCAATGAGTGTAGCAATGCCTCAGACTCCACAGCCATGCCTGATGGCAGAGAATAACCCAGTCTGCATGCCAGTCCTATGGATTTGTCTCCAGATGTCTTTATATTTGACCTCTATATCTATGCTCCTTATTGAAGAGCAAATGAGAAGAACAGCTCATGTTCAGGCCATCCTCCTTAGGTCTCTGATCTAAACTCTAACCCCACTCACTGGCAACAGAAGGAAGTTAATGTTTGATGTCTCTACTTGCCCTGTTTAAAAGATGAGACAAAGTGCTTTTCCTTCTGTGAAGACCCTGCTTCTGTCAGAGGAGCCTTGCTATGCATGAGCTGGCCTGTTCCTGTTCCTGGGGGATAATGAGATGCCTGCACCATTCCCCTGGAGAGGCTGGCTCACTCAGGCTCATGGGGGCTGGGAGCTGCTGCAGCCCAGCTCACAGGTCACTACAATATGTAAGCCAAATCACATCCTAAACCCTTTGGTCTTCCTGTTTATGGAAGTCCACCACAGAATTTAACTGCTCTGATTCAGTAAAAACTTTCTTGTCTCCCAACTAAATTTATTCCTGACTGGGAAACACTTGATGTGATCTGTTAGTGATGGCCAAGCTCATGCGGTTCCCTGGCTCAAAACTTCCCCTTACCCTGCCAGATACAGGATTCTGGGCTAGGGGCACCTTGTGCAAAATTCCAAGGATTGCTGGGAGAGAGCTGATAACAAAGCTATGATGCTCTACAACAGGACATCCCCCCTCTGGAGAAGGGATTTTTTTTTGCTGGGACTCAGCTGGTGACAGGGAAATGCTGGCTTCCAGGCTTTCCCTGCCCATCCCAGCCATGAGGTCCTGCAGGGCAGCAGGGAGGTAGCAGGAACACCATGTGAGTTGGAACAGCCTGTGACACATTCTGGAGAGGACAAGGGAAAGCTCTTTGCACCCTTATCATCTTTGCACATTTGTTCAGGGATCTGGCTATAAAGACACATCTGTGTATCTGTTAACACATCTGGAGAGCAGAAAAAGATACATTAAATTCCCATTAAACTGACAAAACAGCAGACCGTCTGCCTCTGCTGAAAGTCTGAAACCAAACCTGAAGCTACTCTATCCTCTATGCAAATTGTTAAACCGTGGGCAGGGTCCTTATCCCCTCTCCCTGTTTTACTCAAGGTTGCCACTGGGAAGCTCACTTTTGCTGAGCCACTGGTTTACTTAAAGGCAATGGAGATCTGCATGAGATCCAGAGTATTTTTAAGGGCTTAAAATAGGCCACAGCTTGGCCAGAAATCGACATGAAAAATCTGTTTCCAAGGTTTTGGCCAGCAGCTCCAGCCGTCAATGTGGCAGGCTGGAAAGCCGTACACACAGCTGTGCATGGCTTCCCACGCCCAGGGCTGGAACATTTTAATTGGGGAAGTGTGGGGGAAACTACAGGGCCAAGAACCCATTAAGAAAGAGGAAGGCTTGAGAATTCTGGGTGAGTCTGTAGGTTTGCTTTTACGAAAGTGGCTGCTGAGCTATCCTGGCCCTGTTGTTAATCAAGGGAAGCATCCCAAGAAAACAACCCCACAGTAACAGACGCTGTAGGATTATTTTATTTGCCACAGGGATGTCCCCTTTAAAAGATACAAATAGAGTGAATTATGCACAATGCCTGCCTAAGTTATACACTTTGGTTTCTGCATCTCCTTCCCAGTGTTGCACCCATAACTGAGCTCACTGTTGGCGGCAATTAAGTTCTGCCCGCTTCCCAGAATTTGGTCTGTTTATTGCTCTTGTCCTCTCCCAGATGCCTCCCTTAAGCTTTCTTCTTCAGGCAAATGTTTCAGGCTTCAGTATCATACTGGCTGACTTCAGCTAGAGAGAATGACTGAGAGCATCATCGTGATAAGGGGGTTCTGTGCATGGAGGGACCAAACTGAGCAGCTGGCTTTGATTTGCTGTTAGCTCTGGATCGCTGCTGCCTTTCAGACCTAGCAAAGGTGCTACGTGCTAGAAACCCTGTATAATCTTTCCCAGCCATGCCATTTAGCCTAATAAAAGACAGTCTGTGGAGCAAAGTCTCAGAATTACAGTAACAAGGTATCCAACTCTCACCACTCCTAAATGTCTTTACTGTGCAAGAAGGCATGAGCACACTAAGCAGAGGTGTTGTTGTGAAGGTAGCTGTAAGCAAATGCCCTGTCTTACCCATGTGCTTGTACTACTGTGGTTATAGCAAGGCTCTTACTGATACTTTTCAGTCATGTCATCCATTTGCCGTTATTTGGGTGTAAAAGGAGATGACTCACATTCCCATGTGCAATTAGAAATAGGTGCACATATATCTGTGGAAATTTCCAAGGGCAATACACAAGGTGTTTCCTCTTCTCTTTCATAACAAACATACCTTTGGCAGCTCCCAGCCACAAAGATCAGTGTGAGAATCAAAACAGTAAATTTTAAACTATTATATGTTTTTCTTTTAATATTCACAATAAAAGCAAAAAAGAATCATGAAAAATCTTCAATAGGATGTAAGCAATCCTTATAGCATATGAGAAGACACATTTAAAAGTGCATAATTGTTACAATTTATATGCTTGGACAGGAAGAATCCTTGAAAAGCAATAAAAGTATGTAAAATGAGCTCTAGTGTTGAAAAGTAGATCAGTTCAAAACCTGTGATTTATTTCCTGGAGAATTTAATCCATGCTGGTCCAAATATTCAGAGGCATGCTCATGCATACACACACAAATATCTAAATGCATTTTTTAATGTAATATTTTTATGACTGAGTGTTTTTCAAAAGAAAGCTTCTGGACTGCTCCACCAAAAAGCTCTTTTCTAATCAAAGGAAATTGCAGAGATCCCCAACAGTATGAAATGTGTTTGCAACAATCCTTCATTATTAACTCCTCATGGTGCATCTGTTTCATCCTATTCAATAAAGTCTTTTATAGATTTTGATTCTTCTCTCTTGCAGCAGGCTAACGCTTCTTGCTCCAGGCTTGGATGTGCACCCTTTTGTTTCCGTGTCCTTCTATGTGCTCTTACTCTTCTATCTAGTGATTGCTCTTGTGCCTGGCACTTTGGTAAATATCAAACAACCTATTTATTTTCTCTTAACTCTACGCTTGACTTTGCCCTTAGAAGTATCTCTAGTAGTTCACTTTACACAACAGCCCATTTTCACAAAACCTGTGAAGACCGATGGGGTTTACAGCAGTCACACCTCACACCTCAGACAAATAACTGATTGCCTCCCATCTTTTCTTTCACATGACACTTTTTCTCAGCCTTCCACCGCTTAATATCACCTATTTCCTATTCAGTTCTCACATTATTACCTTCTCGTTAGCTTTTAGAACTTCTCAGGAACCATTAAAATGATTCTTACAGGCTGTGTAACACCTTTGAAGGCCTCAATGTTACAATGTTTGAGAAGAACTTTGCTGAAAAATCTGAAACACCTAAGGGCTCTGCACTGACCAGTGGATCTTCGTCTGGGAGGGCAAATTCCCTGCAGAAAATCCCATGTTTTCTGCTTCACTGCTGAAGTTATGAACCTGTTACTTTGGGAGAAAAATGTGGCCACACTAATTGCGTAAGGGCAGTTCTTGCTCATATGGAACAGTTCCCACTCAATCCATCCCTCTTTAATATTGTGAGACAGTGTTTTGAGCAGGGCAGAGGTGTCTAAGCTTCACACATATTTAAATAGGAGTATTTGTCCTGAACTACCTTATTGTGCCATCTGGTTTGTCACTAATTCTGGAGGCTTGACTGGGTCTCTTAGCCAGACCAACTGTAGTTTTCCTTTCCTCACCTGGGCTACATCCAGGCATCCTATGCAGGCTTTTGGCATAGGCACAGGCATGCTGAGCTATCAGCTTTCAACATAATCACGAATCGTAACTGGACTTGAAGGGGCCATTCCTACTGTGAACAGAAGGAAAGGCTCTTACCACCAGAAATATTAGCTCATAGTTACCCAGTCCACAGACAGCTACATGACTTAATGATGCTCAGTATCACCATTGAGGAGGGTCATGTGCAAATCAAAGAAGTCATTTACAAAGCATTTATAAAATGTTCCAAGAGATTGTTATAAATCCTATGTCTCATGCCTAGACAGGGTTGTGCTGGAGATGATTCAGGCCAATTTGACAGAAATGTCTGACAAGATCACAGCCAAAGTGGCTGTTAAAAATCACTTTTGGCGAACTCTGTTCTCTGCTACTGAACTCCAGTCTCCCAGAGGCAGTGCTGCTACCCTTTGCCAGGAAAACTGCTCTTTCCTAGGTCACCACTAAATCTCTGGTCTGGAAGTCTCTTGAACAACTGCATCAGGGTAGTGGGAGATTGTTTTGTCAGGTTGCTATGCCGTGGCCCCTCTCCTGCTCCCCCCCTAGTCCTGCCAGGTGCCCTTGGTCTCAGAAAAGGCTGTTCATCTTCTAACTCTGCCTTTTGCATCCAGGTGAGGACTGAAATCACTCCTTCCAGCAATATAGAAAATGTAACCATGCCTGTACATTATTAAAAAAAAATTCCAGTTTTAACAACACTCATATCAAGTTTTGTGCCATCTTATAAGCTCTTCTCTTTGGTCTTTTTTTTTACCTTTGTCTGATGATGTGCTTTATTCCATGAAACCCAGGTTGCCTCAAGAAACTTTTTCTCAGTAATTCTTCCAAGACTCCTCAGTGTCATTCAGAAGTGACCTTCCAGATGTCAGAAATAATATTCAAATATAGTCATTGACTGTTTCATCATGAGTCCAGTCATTTACGGTCTTAATTCTTCCTCAATTCCTTTCATTCTTTCCTCAGTCCTCCAGAGCAATGTTAAGATCCAATTGCATTGCATGGGCAATGTACAGACATTCTGCCAAAAACTTGTGGCTTGGACCTTGGGGAAGATGGAGACCATAGGCCCACAGGATGCATCACCAGTAGGGAGGCTCTCTTTGGGGCCAAGCAGTTCTGACAATGTAAGAAACGGCTGAGACTGTCAAACAATGTAATTGTCTGTGCTGTGGAACTGCGTAGACATGGATGAAAAATGAACAGCATTATTTGTCTTCTGTTGGGGAAGATGAAATAGGAAAGCCTTATAGATATGATTACCTTGCAAAAGATGCTGGAAATATGGAAAGTATAATCGAAATTGAGATGAAGACAAGGTTTGAGTTAAAGAGTAACTAAGAAACAATGGTATAGCTGACTGAAGGTAATCCTCCTTCTTGATAGAACAATACCCTCTACCTAGGCAGGTCTAAAGGTCAGAACAAACCATGCCTACCTGGTAGGAGATTCCCAAAAGCAGTTTTTTTAAGGTTTAAAATATAACCCCATATGGTAATGTAATGATTCTTATAGGTTGCATGCAAATTATGTAGAGTTTGTAGCTTGTTTCAGATCGGTTAAAGAGAATTAGAATATTCAACAGAGAAGATGATTTATTGTATTGTAAACAGCAAATTGTTCTCTTTTTTGCTCTCTCCTTTTGCCTCTTTCTCTCTCTTTCTCTGGCCTGCTTTGAGCTGTGTCTTGCAGGCCCAGTAAGCCTCTCACACCCACGCTCTGTCACAATAAACTCCCATACTCTAAACCCATCTTTAGAGATCTCTCGCTTCTATTTTTCCCCTATAACCAAATTCCACAGAGTTAAATCCTACAGTCTTCCATCTATCTCTAGGAGCATTCCTGCCTTTCTGCAGCATTAGAAGCCATCCCTCCAAGTTCAGACAAAGGGAACCAAGGGCAGGATGTTTCTCAGGGTGTAATCTCAGGCCCTCATGTAATCCACATTTTAAATTTGTTGTGACTGTTCTAAAACACATTTGTTTTTCAAGTACATTCCATTCAAGCAGCTTTCTGAAAACTCAAATGCATCCACAGAGCTTACCTTAGCAAACACCCCTTGAGAAGAGATGTTGCAGCTCTGTGTCTATTCAAGTCGGTCTATGCCTCTCCTGTGTAAAGGTGTCCCTCCAACCCTGACCCCCAGCAGCAGCACCAAGCAATCTTTTCTGTGCAGTTTCACAAAGAAGAAGTGCTTAAGTGTATCTGTGAGCAGCTGGTCAATCTGGGGGCATTGCATGGTAAAGATGTTTGTGTTTTCTGAGAGCACAAAGAAGCCTTAAGGAATTTATGCTTGCAGGAATTTTTGCTTATGCAGTTTGTTTCGTTGCTTCCTAATTGGAAGGAGGCCTTGTTATCAGCATTTATGTCCAATTGCACAGATTGCTCACCTACTGTGAGCGAGCTAGAGCTCTTTATACTCTAAGTCAGACCTGCTAATACCATTATTTTTTGAGGACAGCCAACAAAAATACCAAAGCTGCCTGAAGTTAATATGATGTTACTTTCCCTCAGCTTTGGCCTCCAGCTATAAGAAGCTTTGTGGTTACTCAGGGAAAATCTCCCAGTTCTTGGGAATTTAAACTCTAGTTTAAGGGGATGTGAAAGAGAACAGGTTTATGTCACTAAGGGTTATTTCCAGAACAATGATGGTTTCAAGGTCCTGTTTTCACTTCCCCAAGCCCTTCTGAAAATCTCTTCTTAAACCCCAGGCAGCTATCCGAGATGTAGTTGTGAAGGACTTTGGAGACAAATGATAAGAGACTGACAAAAACACTATTCTGTTTCCAGATGTTCCCTGACATTTTCAGTGGGATACAGTGAGACCAGGATCCCTTCAACCTGAGGTTGAGTGGAACACAGGAAAAAAAAAGTAAGTCTCTGGAGGACTGGTGGATCTATGATCACAAGGCACAAGAAATGAGGAGCAGTGATTCATTGCATTTCTTTGGAACTATTCAGCTTTATTACGAATGGCCCATTATAAGGAATGAGAGAAGAAGGGGTTTTTTTTATAAGGAAAGGCAAAGAACAAGAGAGCTGATACACCCAACAATTGAAACTAAGAGAAAATTGTATCTTCTGTATCTGTTTAAATGGTATTTTCTCAGAAACCTTTGTTTAATTTAACATTAATTCATTAATCAACCTCTTCTTTTAATGGATTGCCCTCAGTAATTTATTATCTTTCCCCTGAAGCATCCAGGAACATGCTGTATTTATTTATTCAGTGCTTATACATAAAATGGGAAATACGTGTTTACTAACCCATGACATTCCACTTGCGGAGGGAGGGTAATTTTTTCTCAGTTATCAGGTTGATTGCAGATTTTTTTGGCTTAAGTGAGCACGTGTGCTGTCTACATGTGGGACAGCAGAGCCCCAGAATAGAATGTGAAACAGGGAAGTGGCTGGAATTCACCAAAGATCACTTCCTATTCTCATGCTTCTGTCTGAAACAGGTGTATCTGGAGGGAGTTATTTTGAGCTTAAGTTAATGCTGACCTCAGCTGAAATAATTTGCCCTCTTGCTCTTCCTCTGATACAGAGTCAAGAGGGAGTTGTCTGACTGCTGAGTGTGATTGTACACATCTGTCAACAGAATTGGAGATACGAATGCAAAATGTAGCACTCGGGAGCACTGTGTGGGTTTCCAACATTCCCTGAAGGACATGGGGACCATAAACCAGTGAATGGATTACAATAAGGCATAAATAGAGCATTTTTATCTGTGACAGATGTAATCCTGCTCCTGCAATGCTTATGTTATTTAAAGGAACATAGTCTCTATTTCAGACCAACTCTGTGAATTTTGAGTGAGGAAAGAAATCATAAGCTTTCTTTCCATGTGAATAATTGTGGGGCTTCTTTGGAAGTGGTTTGGCAGCTTTGTTTTGAAGAGGGCTGGCCATTACCACTTGCAGGGCATGCCCTCCCCACGAGCACAATGCCACAGAAGGGACCACAGGCTTTCATGTCTGTTGCCTCCCCAAGCAGGGGAAGCCCTCCTTTGCTGCTCTGCTTCTCCACTTGAAACCTGCAGCACCACAAGCCAGCCAGGCAGTAAGAGAGTTATGAGAAAAAAACATCCCAAAGCCAAGAAGCAGGTGTGAGACACACTTCTCACTTGCACAGACATATGCTACAAAATATTGCAACCTTTCCTGCATAATATCTTAATGTATAGGCAGGGCAGAGTGGAGAGTGCACATATGGAAAACGTCTCTTATTTGGAGACAGGAGCAAGTACTTTCCCTTTAATGCTGGCAAGGAAATACTGATATGCCAACTCCAAACTGTCAATCACCACCTAATAAAGAGACATTCTTGAAGAGGGCAGAAAATTTTAGCAGGTTTTAGGTTAGAAACAATTTTTAAATTAGTTATTCCCAAAAAGTGACACAGCTGGATTCTGAATGACTGTGTCTGGATTTCAGTGCACTAGTAAATCTTACAGGGGAAATAAACTGAAAGAGGAAGACTGGAAGTTAGGGCTGTGCAACAGATAACAATAGTATATGGCACTGGGGCAGCTCACTCCTTTGGACAGCCTCCAGTGTACTCACAGCTTTTGAGTCAGGATGAAAATGTGAACATCAACTAGCTGGGCAAGGGTATGTAGTTGAGTGCAATATTCATATGAATGAATGGCCATATTATAACACCTTTCTAGTGCAGGATTATTTTAATTTTCCCTAAACATAGATCCTGATGAACTCCAATAACATCTAAGACCTTCCAGATTCTTTACCCAGCCAAGAGGCAGTCAGACACTGACTTGCCATGGCAAACAAAATCACAGAGAAGCTGATGGCTGAGGTTTAAGGAACCTTGCATTGTATTACCAGGAAAAACTGGTAGAATTCAGGCAGGACAAAATATTTCTATTGTTGAAAAGACTAATTGAAACAACCATATTGAAAAGGGCTGGTTATCTTCAGATTTTTGAGAGATTCAGGCATTAAGTGAGATTCAGAATGATGCATCTATCAGTATTAAAGTTAAAATAGTAAGTTTAAAATTTTGACTGAAACTTTAAAAAATAAACAAACACCATGAACACTTTCAATGTGGTCTGTGAAGTAACTTTTCCTGGGAAGTTTAATTTCTTGGAACACTGAAAAACTAGCCAAAAACTGTTGCAGAAAATGGACATACATCGTCATAGAGATAAATGAGATTAACTGCATGGCACAACAGGCATTTTTCCACCTCTGTCTCCATCCATCTTTAGCTACAGAGACATATCATACTGGTGTAAAAATCCAATGATTTTGTAGACTTGATCTTTTGACACAGACACATAAATATACCTCCACAGATTCCGCTCTTTCTTTTGGGCACTGCAGCTTAGATTTTTATACAGGTCACAGCATGTGCTGCTGTTCTCTTCCCAGCTAGGGAGGTGACTTCCAGGTCAAGTAAATTCAGCGGGGTCCAGAAGCAAAAATAACGTACTGACGCAAATCCGTGCACATTTATTCAGCTGCCTTTGAGCCTAGGCTCAGGCTCAGACCATTGCTTGCACTGCCCTTTCCTGATATGTGCCTGCCAGGACAAGATGTGGGCAAGGAGCAACACAGTCTCCAGATGTCACGTTTCACCCCTTTTTCTTGCCTTTTACATCCACTGCTCAGATCCCAGATGTGAAGTCTTGGGCTTTCCCTCAGTGGTACCTGGAGAAGCAGAGACAATATTACCAAGGAGCCCCAGAGCTCTTTCATTCTCCAAGGGAGCCAATGGAGCCTGACTTATATGGTTCCTTCCCTTTGCATGTTGCAGAGTAAGGACAGCTTGCAAAAGATGGGGTTATTTTCCTCGTGTCTATTTATTAAAGATGAAATTCATGCAGCATGAGCTATAATTTATGCGTTTTCATGGTGGCACTACTTTTACTGACTGCGAAGCTTTGACACAATGAAATAGGTAAACCTAAAAACTGCACAAGCTGCTTCCCAGTGTATCTTTAGCAAGTGACACCTTAGAGGTTTGCAGGACAAGGAATTTCTGGATGATTGTTGTTTCAAGGGCAGCTCCCAGGCAGGCAGTGAAGGAAGGCAGGACACATACTGGTTGCAAAGAACTGTCTCCCTGTCCCCTGCCACCCACCCAGAGCCAAGTACATTCATGGATCTGCTTAAACAAGCCAACTCATACCTTGTTTTCTCTTCTGTGAGCGTCAATGCACTGAAGTCATCCCATAACTCGCTGTCATTTATAGCACTGTTGCATCTTTCCATCTCCTGCCAGGGAAGGCAGGCTCACTGGGCTTGCCACAGTTTGTTAATGGCACAAAGCGTTTGATTTGTTCCAAGCACGAGGGCATATTCAGTACAGCCAAGACAAGCTGCAAAATTCTCCTGTTTTTTTCCATGACCTGTCATCACCTGCCTTCTAGCCAAGACGTGGTTTGGAAGAATCAGTGGGTAAACAGCATGTGGAACAAATTATATTGGGAAAGAGCAGAAATCTGAAGCAGTGCTGCACGCCATGCTGGCTCTTGTGTAGGGATCTTCTCTCTGGTCTCTGCGGGCAGCTCAGGAACAAACAATGCTTCTTTTATTAACATTACCCTGTGCTCTTCTGTTTTATCTCTAAACTGTACCTGCTAGTAAGAAGTGATGATTTTAACACACACGGCATGAAATCAGGCTTTGCAGGGGGAATAAAATTTCACCTCTCAGAAGGAAAACTCCAAGCCCATGCCCAGTCTCCTTCAGTTTGTTTTCTGTTTGATGCCATGTGGTT
This sequence comes from Petroica traversi, assembly GCA_025920805.1. NCBI lineage: Eukaryota > Metazoa > Chordata > Aves > Passeriformes > Petroicidae > Petroica > Petroica traversi. Next base: position 9,165,229 of record JAHLSL010000012.1, on the reverse strand, counting down.
GTATGCAACCTGTGTACGTAACACAGTTGCATGTAACACAGTAGGGATCAATCTGTCACAGACAAACTTTTAAAATCAAATATTTTTTCTTCTGAATGATTCAATTTCTGTATTTTATTTGATGGGTGTTGTGAGTGCTGTTTTAGCTTGGACAGTTAAGACAGAGTTGTTTTCTTGCCTTCTTATCTAGTTCCTGTATGCCAGAGAAAAGAGTTGACTTTGATTTCAAACAGTGTAGAACATTTTGGTTCAGAATTAGAGCTATAGAATTTAAACTAATAGTTTTGTTAAACGCTATACATTAAGATCATAACATAGCGTGCAAAATCCACTTTAAAACTCACTTAAGCTAGTTAAACTGCTCATCAGTGGCAGTAGGAATGGAAAGAGGAAAAGAATAAAATCACCTGTGCCTGATTTCCCTTGCTCTGTGTAAGGAATCAAAACCATGAAGTTTCCCATCACCACCTCACTATCACGTAACACTTCCTTCTCCCTTCCAGACACATCACGGCAGGGAAAGGGTTCTGGCTTTCCTCGTGCCCCCCTCCACAGCAGGCAGGGAATGCTGCTGAGTTGGGTTGTCAGGGATCAAGTTGATGCCAGGGTGGGTAGGAGGGTTGGATGGAGAAGCTGTGTAGGCCAGGATGGAGATCTTGGAGAGAGGTACCACTCAAGAGAACAGGGCTGGTGTGCAGGAGATGTAGTCCCAACCACACATCCACAGGGCTGCACGTGGGGATCAAGGGAAGAACACCTGGTGCAAAAGGAAGGAAGGGAAATGGAAAGAGAGCTCCTCCCCACCGTTGCTCAGGTGCTGTTCTTCCTGGTTCTTATTTTCTGCATGACTTTTGGGGCCAAATTCTGAATGTTTTTCTGCATAGAAGAGATGGGAGCTGTCTGTGCTTGGCTATCAGCTCCCACTGCCATGAGCTTGCACTGTCCTTAACATGAGCTCGTTTACACAGGAAGTCAATTAAGTTGCTCAGGAAGAATGAATATGCTCAGCTAAGATGAAGTGCTGATCTTTCCCGAGATTCAGCTTCTTCCTCACCTGGTTAATCACAGCAGGAGAGTGACTTTCACAGCCATGCTCAGTGGTGTGTCTGCAATTGTTTCTTAACCTCTCTCTACCTCCAGGACCATGAGACCAGCTAATATTGGATCCCTGGAGAGAGCTTGCTCTGTGCAGCTGTCCTTTTAACCTTTTAATGCTCTTCCACTTTAAGCAGTTTGTGGCAAGACCCAGACTTAAATTGCAGAACGCAGATGTCACAAATTGCTTTTCAATATTCTCTGGTGATGTCTGGAGCTGCTGACAAGACCTGAAAGGGTGAGCTTTAAAAGAAGGTTTTCATTTGGACAAGCTTTAAACTGCTTTCCCCTAGCTCAGCATCTGGTCTCATAAGAGTGATGAACTGACGAGTAGAAAGAAAAAAGGAAAGTGCTTTCCCAAAGAATAGGTTCATGGCCCATGAATCTCTTTGCCAAAAGATAAAAGTAAATGTTATAAAGATACAAATCTGAAGAAGACAGGAAGGTTCCTTCTATGGAAATTTTCAAAGAGTAGCTAAGAGAAAATGTGAAGCAGGGCAGTTGGCAGATGCAGATTACTGCTGTATCCCTCCTAAGCAGCCCATGGAGGCGACTGCCAGATATGGGTATCTGGGTAAGACAAATGCTCCCTCCAGTTGGTTGTGACAATTCTTGTCTCCTGAGGGACTTTTGATGGCTCAGCCAGGAGAGAAGGAGCCTTCAGAATACCATCTGGAAAAGGCACTGCTCCTGCAGCACTACCATCACCAAAACCAACAAACCAAGACCACATTTAGGAAAAATAGTGTCTCTTCGGTGCTCAACAGCAGAGAATGCCATGGAAAAATCCTCTGTCCTGTACTGTGACACAAACCTTGCAAGCATTGCTACAAAAATCCTCCATCAAATGCTCTGTGCTTTAGTGCAAAGAAGAAATGTGCCAAAAATGCTTGGAGGCAATTATATATTTTTTGCTTATTATTTTCTTTATAAGTGTGTTCATCTTCCTGTTAAAGTCTGTGATTTGCTATTCCGGTTGTATTCCTCTTTTAATTGTGGGAATGTCTGTATATTATTTTACAAACGATGGTTTTCTTTCTTCCTCCCCTATTCTCCTCTTTCCACTCAAATTTCTGGAGATGCATGGGTTACTGGTCTGCAGTTAGTGACTGGAAGTTTTTACGGTGCTTAGTAAATTTAATTTTTATACTTTTTATATTTTCATATTGATATTTATATCAATATTGATATTTGGTATAAATTTGGTAGGCATGATCCAGGGTAGATCTATCTACCTTTTTTTTTCTGAAATGCACAAATCTTGTTGATTTTTACACCCTCAATTGCAGACCAGTCCAGACTAGGAACACCTTGCTAACAGCGATAAGTATGTGAAGGCATAAGTTTTTCCCTGCCAGCTGTTGTAGTTGGTGCACTGAAGTTGTTTGTGCCACCAGAGCCTGGCTTGTGCTAAACACAATGGAAAGTGAGGATGGTGGATACGACTACCAGCTGCCACCTCCTGGTGCTGGTGTGGCCTCTGCCACCTTGAGAGAAACAGCATCGCAACATGTGTGACTCTAGAATTTGGGGCCTCCAGAAGAGATTATACTTAGCAATTTTGGGTTATACAGATCTTCCTAGATCTGCCCTCAGAGAAGGGCACAAAGTTAAGAGCACACAGTTACACATTTGTCCTTGACCAGCCAAAACAGGCAAATCCTCTCCACAGACACACATTCCCCTAGTCTCCAGATGGAAGACTTGGCCATCTTCTGGTTTCTCGTAAGGTGACCCAGCTCTCACTGCACTTTCCCACATGAACCCCTACGACAGGAGGAAGGCACCCTGTCACCTGCACCTGGCACAGCAGCTCACAACTGCACCCAGGCACTGCTGTCTCAGGGGCAGTGCAAACTTGAAAGCATAGAGCTCAGACATGGGGTTCAGAGGAGAGGGAAAGTGGGGATAAAAGGAGATAAACTGTGAATGCCTCCACATTTGGGTAGGCTACCAAGCAAGGGAAGGGAGCTCCAGGCTAGTAAAGGGATATGGGCAACAAAGTGCATAAATGCATTAGCACAAGCAAGGCAGGTCTATTCCCTGACAAAAGCAGACCTCTATCCTGACTGGACACAGTTCTGTACCTCCTTCCTGACTGATCCTCAGAGGCTGTGTGCTTATTTATCTTTTAAATTCAAAACCTCTAGGATAAACACAGGTAGCACACAACGCTGTGCTTATTACCACTTCTCCTGTGAGCAGATTTCTTAATTGTCTCGAGTGATGACTGTATATTGTACTAACACTCCTGGTCCCCATGAGACCTCATGCTTGCCTGGCTTTCCTGCAGGGGTTTGCTCAGAGCAGATGGTTTTGGTCTCAAAGGCTGTATTTTTTTCTAGTAGGAGGAGCAGTTATGGCCCAGCAGCTGAGCAGTCCCCAAGGCAGGTGTGGGACTGTCTCTAGAAAGGGCCTTCTGGCAGGAGCGGGAATGGATCATAGCTGGGGTTGCTGCCTAGCAAGAGAGCAGAGGCCCACAAGACAGGAACAAAGCACAGCAGGCGGAGCACAGCCCATTCCCACAATAACACATCTAAACCTTCAGCTTATTTTAAACAATATTTCGCGATAACAAAAAAAAACCCTTGATGCATTCTCACTCTATCTGAGAACTTCACCTTCCTATCCTTCACAGCAGCACTAGCTAATCAGGCAATTTGTATGTATAACAATGAACAACCCTTTCCCGGAATGATTTTCTGTGCTCCTGGTGCACTTTGCTTTGTTATATTGGACAGCACTCAGAGAGACAATTATACCCACTCTGCAAACAAGAAAGGTGAGATACAAAAAAGTTATGTGACCAGGTCGAGACACAATCATATTCACAGAAATAGGTAAGAAAATCCTGACAGCTGTATAAGATGGTTTGTTCTTTTTTCGTGGTACCAACTCCACGTAGTTGCTCCTTCCCTAGCATCCTGGATGGGTTAGGGACATTTATTACTGGTATAGTTTGTTTTCTGTATTTGTTTCTTATAAAATGAGCTCTAGGAGTGATCCACCAGTCCTAAGAAGGCACTGTGAAAATAATTATTTAGCCTATTATCAATGGTTATGGTCATGTGGGCACATACATATTTGTACATCTGACATGAACTCTGCATATGGAAACCACTTTGTGAACACACAAAGAAGCTGCTTTTGAAGTGTCATATTTTAAGTCATTTTTTTAAAAAGCAAATGTCAAAGGAATGCCTCCTCAAGCCCCTAAAAAATTCAAGTGCACATACTTTGACTAATCTCTTGCCAAAGTTTGTTTTTAATTGGCTTTTTTAACATTTATTTACCATATATAAGTGCAGAAATACAGTCAAACCACAAAAATCCCCTATTTTACATTGCAGTCATAATAAGTTACAGTAAAGTTGTCAAATGCATATATTTTTAAACAAATTTGGAAGTCCTCTGTCTTGAGCAGGGGTAGTAACATTCTTGCATTGAGACCACTCTGTAATAAAGCTATTTTTCCCAAAATTTCCTATTCTTAGACTAGGGGAAAAACTTAGTGAGACTCTCTTTCTTAAAAATAGTAACAATATGTGCTCAGTAAAGCAGCAGGGGTGACCACAATGGTTTCCAACAAAAGTTCTGACTTGCTGTACGAGGCAAAGCATTTCCACCAACGTTTTGGAGACAAAGCTTTGGGAATGAGTTTGACCTCTGAATTACACAAACTCCAAACTTGAAACACCTTTATGTACTTACCATTACGATGTTCCTGAGACTCATTTCAAGGATGCCAAACACACCCTATCCTTGTTGGCACCCCGGGAATTAGGGATGCTTTTTGAAGGTTGGGCTGGCAACATCTCAAAAATCAGTTGCCTGCTAATAGGTTGCCACACCTGATCAATTGATCCTGAATTTTTCAAGTCCTTTCAATTATGAAGCTGTTGCCCACCTGATCCTGTCACTGCCTAACATGCCCTACCACTAACCATAATGGTCTTTGGAGTGACCCAAGGGAGAGGGTTCTGGACCTCAGTGCAAGCCTGCCCTCAAAGATGGAAAGGATGGAAAAGCACAGCCTGTCTGCGAGCACATTAGAGGCTTAACACTGGTGGCCTGAAGGCAAAGCTTGTTATGGAAGACACCAACCCATGTCTCTGTTGTAAAGGGATATGGAGTGGAGGGCAGTGGATGCCTGTGAGGGTTAAGCCAACACCCTGAGAAATAACAAAGTGCGAAATAGTAAGAAAGGGACTTTGAAGAGGAATCATACATGGTAACCTAAATCTACCCAAGTCAACAGCCACCAAAGACACTGTGAAGTGTCTCTGATTTCTCTATAACCCTGCATTCTTTCTGTTCAGTGGTCACAGTGAAAACCTTACAGAGACATGAGCTTTAAGCTGGTTGTGACGAGCAGTGCTCAGCAGCCACATGCAGTTTTCCTGGCAGGAAAAGGGTAACCCCACAGTCGTAGGTGGCAGTCAGCACCATGGCTGTAAGTGAGTGGAGTGTGCAGATGGGAAGGGAGTGGTCTTGGTGGCATACCTGCCTTGGAGTGGTGGCTCAGTCTCCTGCCTGACGCATGGATATAAAAATAGGCATCCTTTTCTCAAGGCCTTGCTCGCAATGGACTAAAACCTGCTCCAAGCCCCAGTGCATTTATTTTCCCCCAAGGCTTTAAAGGTTTATTAGTTGCCTTGTTATGATATGTAAGGATTGTAGTCCTCTAGCAAGAGGACAAGAACATCTTGGGTGACAGAATAGCCAGTTTGCCTGCTCCACGCTCCTCATCCTTTCTGGATAGATGAGTTTGTCTCTAAACCTGTCTGACTCTTACCATACCTGCAGTAGTCTGTGGGAAGAGAAAATTTATCTTCTCGCTCTGCAGTGTTCTAACTAAAATTAGTGAAAATGAGTCTGAGCCATGGCACCTGACAAAGGTTGCAGCAGTTACTTTCCATTACTTCCGAAGGTGCAGATTCCTGGAGTGTTACACAGTACTGTGAATGGTGAGCAGAACCTCCTCAGGCTGGGGTCCTTGGAGGAATTACTTGCAGCCAAGCTGTCCAGCTGTTCTCTGCCAGCTGTGAATTAATGTGCCATCTCACCATTTCCAGCTCTTATCTTTCATCCACTGTCTTGTGATAGCTGATAATTTAATGAGAGTATAGCTGTGGAAACAAAAGGATACCAGTTTTGGGCTACTTTCTAGTAGCTATTTTCTTTTTTTTTTCAACAAACGCATTCTGATTTTGACAAATCAGGAAAACAAACAAACAAACCCCAATCAAAAAAGGCAGTTGAAAAGAATGCAACCTTTTGTCTGGTGTTGTGGATTTTGAAGCCTGTCTGATTGTTTGGGGGAGAGAATGGCAGTTGTAGAATCAGGAGGAATGTAACTAAGCAGAAAACCAGCTCAGACTTCCTGAGAGAACTTCAAGGATTTTGAGAAATAAGTCCATTTCATGTTAACTGCCCTCACACAGTGGTTGATTTAATGCTACAGCTATGTTTGTTGATCCAGTGGCTATCTTGTCTGGGTAACTGCTTAATCTCAACCTAGCAAATGCGGGTTTGTGGGCTTATAGCAGCAGATGGATACCGTTGTTTCAGTAAATCTTTATTACAGTGTTTATTTATAGTGTGAAGAAAGAGATTCTGAAGGAATCCAGAAAGCCAGAGATTTCAAAGACTTTGCAGATTACTCATGGAATAGATGAGTAATCTGACTGAAGCTGGTGGGTTACCCACCATGGCCTATCTGCAGAGGAGCTCCACAAGCAGATGTTTGTGCTACTGGACATCTGTGTTGCACCAGGAGGGATGAAAAATAAGGAGTGTAGAGCAGACAGACCTAAACTATCTACTCTGTTTAATTGAGACCTTTGACATTAGATCAAAACCAGTTTCCCTAGATGTGATGTTTTTATTTTAAATGAGAATCTGGCTGGAGATATTTATTCATTGTCCTGAATCCACCATGCATTTCTTCGAGAGCTATGCAAAAAAGGCATCAGTGAATGGATAAAAATATATAAATAGACAAATGAGAACTGATTATAATTGCTTCAGTATATTTTTTCACTCTTCAGACTTTTTTTAAAAAGGATTTTGAAAAAAATAAGATAAATTAATCAAGCTTTGAAGGGCAATTGAAATCTCATAGTGGAAGCTAACAGCATTGGCCTTAGCTCAAACAAAGTGCACCATAACAACACCAGAGAGTCAGAGAAGACAAGAGTTGGAATGCTACCTCTTTGCACCCAAGTGCATTCCAGATCCAAGGTTCCAGCTCCTCAGTGCACCCCTAGGACCATCAGTACAGGAGATGGCATCATTTTGTGCAATGATAAAATCTTGTGGCTTGGGAACCCCATTTCCAGAAAGATAAGGATGATTTCTGAGTGGGGTGTGTATGATTCTAATTCCAGTTAAGATATTTATGGGGTGCGAATTTTTCTCCTTCAATAGAAAAGCTGAAGTAATCATGGCTAAGGCTAAAGCACGATATTCTCACTATGAGGCAGTAATGGTCTGTAAACCCAAGTAGACTGGCACATCCATGATGCAGACAGCACAAGGCTGGATCCCAAAAGCAGGATAAGCTATTGGGAGCTCCCCTGGTCAAGAGAGGCATGACCACCTTTGTGGCACAAGGACTCCCAGTCTGAGTGTGCCCCAGTTCAGCACGTCCCAGCCACTCACAAGGAAGAGCAGAGCAAGCTCCCTGTGGCTGCCCAGGCTGCACCTGCCATGTGTGATGGACTGGTAGAAGGTGATTTCAAAACAGCAGAAGTTGTTCAGATGCCAAACACTGTTTCTAAGTCAGTTTTCTGCTCACACAGATTCCACCTCAGCATGCCCTCCCTCTAAGAACCTGGGAGGCTCATTTCAGAGAGATTAATGACAGCTCTCACAAGTGGCTGAACTTGCCTTACTATGTCCTTGAGCTGTCCTCGACCCTTTATTTTGTTGGAACTGAGGCAGGTTCCTTCCTCCACCTGCCCTTGCTGAGAATGATCTCGAGGTGTCCAACAGTACCACGGTTGGGCTGTGCTCGTCATTCCCTAGCGCAGCTGACCCTGTGATACATTTTCTGTCAGGTGAAATTTAGAGGCACATTAACCTGCTTGACGGGAACAGTGAGTCACAAACAGCTCCTGAAGAGAATTTCCTCCCTGCAGAAATTGTTTCAGGATTTTTTAGGCTGCAGTTTGATACACCTACTGATTATATTCATAGTCCCACAGATATCTCCCCCCCACACGCAAAAAACATAAAAATACATAACCTTCCTAGAAACACAATTTATTTTGTTACCTGAATTTTCTAGACATTTCTGTGTTCTTTAAGCAACCAAAAGCAAAACCAGCCTTGGGACATTCCCTTCATGCCTACTATTTTATTAGTAATTTCAGAACAGTTTGGTCTACACCATGAGGACTGGTACTGGCCAGTGCATCTGCTCCAGAGTAATTTAAGAAGACATCACATTTATCTGGCTGTACTTGCATATGTGTGTCCTGCAGAGTTTCCAGTGCTGCTGGCACTGACTTGGATATGTTGCCACCCATAGCTGTGGAGGGGCTGAGTTGGCAGCTTTGCTCTTCGCAGCTTGGCAGAGCAAGGGGGCAGAGGACACGGTGCCCTGGGGTCCTGGCTGTGGCACAGTGCAGGGACTCCTGCCAAGGACTGGCTCTTTCCCAGCTGGTGCACTAGTGAGACATCACCACTCAGCTGATTTCTGACAGGCTCCCCTGGAGACAGGCCACTTCCATCAAGCCCTGAGAGGAGCCTTGGAGTGATTTGAGCATACCAGGCAGCTGGGGAAGAGCAATTGGTGCTAGTTATCTCTAGTAATTTGCTTTTGAGGAGTCATTCCTACCTGGTGATGGCTATTGTCAGAGATATTTGAAATCAGAGTCAATAGTGTCACTGGTATCTTTAACTTGAGAGTGACTGTAGTTGGAAAGAAATCTTTCTCCAAAATCTCATATTTCCTGGTTCAGTTTCATCTTCTAGATGGTAGTGTAGCCAAGCTGCATTAATCACTTCTTTCCTTCTCTTGCTCCCTCTCATTCTATGTACTTGTATGGTTCTTGTCATGCTCATATCTAAATGCCTTTCCCTCGAAGGAATTTAAGAGTAAAAATAACTATCTCCTTTCCCAGGCTGGAGAATGCCTCTGGTTTATAGTTTCCTAAAAGAGCGCTGCACATACTTTATCCCAAAAGAGCTCTTTTCTTTGACGTGTGTATGTGATGGGAAAGTTACATCAAACAACAGCTGAAGGTAAAGTGAATAGGGAGAAATCTTAGGACCTCAGTCTGGTCCTAGACACAGTACAGGAAAGTGATCTCTGTTATGTTTGTGTAATCTTAATTACACCACAAATTATGCTAAGGAAATAAATATTTACCTGCAGTAGTGCACCAATTTAATTCAAGTGCAGGATGTTTTGGAATACATTAGTTAATGCTGTAGGCCACTATGAAGATGTAAAATGTTATGTTTGTGCTAAATAGTAGTAGTAGTAGTATTAAAGCTGAGTTGAATAATAAAGTAAAGATGTTGGAGAACAATTAAAAAGTAACAATTTCTTCTAGTTGTTTGGGGGAGCAAGAACAGAATGATTAATGCCTCCTATAAAGAATTAGCAAACCGTTAACTGCTGTAGGGAGATAAGTATTTATTTCTTGGCAAAAAACCCTTTTATAGATAGCCCAGTCCATTAGATGCTTCCAAGTAAATTGAACAATATGTTTCTTTTTACAGATTCTTTACTGCCTGTTGCTGATGCTAGCAATTTGTATGAAAAGAATTGTCAATCCTAACTGCTTGAAAGTAGTGCCACTATAAAGGAAGGTATTTGTCTACAAAGCTTGGTAAGGTCTTGAACAGAAGGATCAGGAGACATTTACAACTACACTTCTAATGTAAGGAAGTGCACTTTGATCAACTTACACCACCACTTTTCTGTCTTTACAGTCAGTTTATCTTGTCATCTCAGCTTCTTGGGAAGTAATGCAGGACTTGATTGTGATCCCATGTATCCCAATGAAAAGCTTCCATTGGCACCAGAAGTATATACAGGGTGGGGATGGGGTGGGGGTGTGAGCACATGACAAAATTTAGTCTATGTATTTCATACTAGCAATGACATTTTCTTCAGAGGAAGGTGTAAAGGACTGTACAGTGGGTGTTTAAAACAGTATCTTCATAGTGGCAGAAGGAACAGGCCTCTAGCTTGGATTTTTAGATGCTTCTTGATGCATAACTCTACTGACTGCAGCAAGTGATGAGAAGTTAACAGCACAATTAACAAATGCTTTTGATCACCCATGTATAAAGAGACAAAAACCTTAGAGTAAAACATGGGTGGACTATTACATACTATTTTAACTATAATGAAAATCCTATTTAGAAAAGCTTGCTTTGTGTATATGCTCATTTGCTAAGAGAAAGTATGAGGCATATGGAAGAAGAATTTTTCTTAGCTTTCTCTGATATGTAGATGCCTGCTTAGTGGCAACAAACACTGTTTCTAAGGCAGCCAAATCCCCAGGTAATTCAAATTTGAAGGATGCAACTGAGCTGACTGATGTGTGTGAGAGTGCATCTGAAATCAAAGAGCTCATCCTGAAGAGCTTGCCATATATTCCTTTCAGGGAAGGCGGGGAGGAACCTCCATTATTCTCTGGGAGTGCACAGCAAGCTCACCAAAATTGAATTAAACCTCTGAAAGCAATCTTTAGCCTGTTATATCTAAGTGGCTGAACCCTGTGTGAGGTTACATACAGAAAGAAGTTATTTTGCATTAGCAAAGCAGATCAGATTTTCATATTTCACTCTTTGTTGTGACCTCAGCTATGAATAAAATGACAGCAGGTGAGAACTCATAGGGATTTGCTCCTTAGGGGAAAATGAAAGGAAGTGTGTGATAAAACTCTTGATTCTGCTATTATATGGGAGAAGACTCTCACAACCCTCGCTCCCCGATTCCTGCACATTGTGGCTGTGGGCCAAAGCTCTCTTAACCCCTTCCTTTACTTAGATCACTTTTAAAATCAAAATAGTACAAGAGTGCACTTGAATCTTATTTAATGTTGGTTCAGGGTCCTTGATGAGGTTTTGTTATTTGCTACTAAACTTGGCTTGATGCAATAAATAACAGGACTTTATCCTAGAATATGTTATAGTCGGGGAACAATCCTCAGGACTTGTCTACAAAGAACATTAGCATTTCAGCCCCAGCAGGTGCATCTGCAGTCTTTCATGGAGCTGTTGACCTGAAGAAGTCAGGATAGAGCACAGCAGGCCCAAAGTACAAGGACAGTGAGAATGGCATGGAACTGTTAGTATTTATATAATTATTCATCAGCATTTACTAAGCTTCTTATTGCCATGCATCTCTCAGAGAATTTTGCCCTTCTGCCAGCTCCAGCCATTCTCTGCAAAACCCAGGCTTGCTAAGAGGACCCTGGCAGCCAGTTCAGGCACCAGGTCTTCTAGAAGGACTTCACTCAACACTGAACCCCTGTCAATTGCTTATTTTCATGTATTTTCATGTCTCAAGTATCTCATTCATTTTAGTCTGTACCAGCAATGAAGCCAAACTTGCCACTGAGAGCAGAAATCATTTTGCTTCAGCATGAATGCATTTGTTTTGTATTTCTACATGTAAGTATCCCTTAAATGCATTCTTGCTTGGCTCCATACAATTAAGCTTGCTAGTTAATAAAAACTGACTCCCCCAAACCTTATACTTTTAATTTAGGAATGCTTTGGTGTCTTTAAGCAATGGGGGACTTGGCTGACATCTACTGTCTCTCCTTTTGGGTGGACTTTAATAAAACACACTATGTAAAGTGAAGTTGCCTGAACTACAAAAGAAAAAAAAAAAAAGGAAGGGAAAAAGAAGGCACCACAAACAAAACACTTTCTTCTCTCTAAAGAAATAAATTCACACTCGGAATTATTCCAGCAAAACTAAATCAGTTTCAATTCATACCTTTGTTTATGTGACTGTAAATTTTCCATGTAGACAACCCCATATAGGCAAGTTACATTTTACATTATAATGAGGTTGCAATGTGCTAATCCCCTTGGACTGAAGCAATTATCACCTGACTGCTAGGTGTTAAATGCTGCATTACAAGGGGATTATTTTCTCTTTTGTTCTGACTGAGGCCTGGTCTACCCACAAATTCACAGTGGTTAAACTGATTCAGGAGGGAGTTTTCGTTTTGCTGCCTCTGAATCAGTTATGTATTACATTAATAAAACTGGACTCAATGACAAGTCCCTTGATATTCTGTAAGTCAATGTGGTAAAATGATTATTTCTCTGCTACCTGGCCATTTACCATTATTCTCTAGGGTCCGTTATTTGATTTTATTCTTAGCCCCTTTTATTTCGTAGTTGGACATTTGCTCTTCCACCACATAGTTTTGAACCATGAATTGTAGCACAGTTAAATAATACAAATGAGGCGGGTTTTGGAATTTTCAGTCCCTGAAATGATACACAACAAGTGTTGTTACTACAAAAAAATAGGTCAACAATTGGTCTTTTTCTCCCCTTTATCACTCAGTGCAATACAATAGTGCCAGGGGACAGCTGGCTGTCAAAGGTGCAGTCTTTTGAACAAGCTATCAACATCTAGGTCCCATGTCAATCTTCACAGCAGTAATGAAAGGTTGTTGCCTTGAGTGTCCTGGGTGAGTTCCAGTTATATTATTACAGTTTACATGTCTCAGTTTCCTTATAACTTCCTTGTATGAAGCCCTGATCACAAACTTTCTGTGCAGACACACATCCAGTTCAGAGGCACCCACCTTCCACTTCAGAGCAGTTTGTGGTTTAGTGATGGTGAGCGAGCTGTACCTGTGCACACACAGCACTCCAACACACACTGCCCTCACCTGCAGTCTGTCTGAGCACAGAAGAAGAGATAACCACCCACTCCAGTGTGAGCTTCAGATCTTGTATCCTGAGCTGGCCCTTTGCTGTTCACTTCAAAGCTGGAAGATGTGTCTTGGCATGAGCCACTGCTCCCTGTTCTGCTGGGTGTGCTCATAATGCTTCTGGGCACAGCCCAGACCCACTGCCCTTGGATGCATCTCCTCCTACCTTTCCCTCCACACTTCCTCAAGGTTACACGACAGGAATTTTTCCTGTAGCCAGGCAATTCATGACTGTATACAGTTGAGTTGGACTTGCCCAACATTTTGAGAACATAGTCTTATTTGGATGAAGGACACCATATACCACCAATGTTCCCATCATTTGTTAGTTGTAATGTATCCAAATACTCCTTGAAGGCCAATTAAACTGTGCCTATTGTTTCAAGAACTTGGAAAAATTTGTGTGAAGCATCTGAAATATAAATAGAATTTTTGTGGCTGTGCAAATTCTCTTATGAGTCGAAGTCTTGCAGACATTGTCAAGAAAGTTAGTGCCAGACGTTGTGGTAAAACCATCTTGAAATCCACTTCTTTTCCTTACTAGTAAGCTTAGACCCACACTTAGTGCAATCAGTGTAAGACCAGCACTTTTGAAAACAATGTCTGACACCAAATAAGTTGGTAATAATAAGTAATAAGTCAGTGTTTACCGCACGGATTCCCACTGGTTTCATGGTTTTTACAGCCCAGGGATGCTTCATGTGCTCTTTTTGCCCACTGGATAACCAAAATAGCAAGATTCTCCAAGACTTCCTGATACTGCTGTTTCATGTGGTGATCAAATCAAAGGCAGCAGATGCATTTGCAGTTGTTCTCTACCATAAGAGTATGGCAAGCTTCTGGCTTTGGCTTGTCCATCATCCTGAGCCATGGCACTACGAAATCAGGCACATGTGATCCCCAAACAAGCTCCAATACATCACAGTAAGTGTTTATCTGTGGCAGGTGTCTGTGAGCATGCAGCAACAAGATGGCCTTGGCCCCTGGCAGAGTCCCCTGCTGCTGCTTCTGTGGAGAAGGTGGGAAGAAAGGGAGGGAGTTGACAGCACTGAAAAGAGAAGGGTTGCTTGGTTATCCTTGTAAGCACCCCCTCCAATTGTTGTGATGGAAGTCCTTCAGTATTTCCATCTTTGGAGGACACAAGTAGTCCATATTCTGCCCCTAGGGAGAGACCTGAGTCTCCTCTGGCACAGGGAGAAGACCAAAAAGAACAAGCCTATCTAAAGTAGCTGAAGTCAATGAAGGCACATGGCAACATAAAACCAAAATCCAGCAATCCATCTTTATATTTCCTTCACCTGCACGCTTCACTACCACTAATTTAATTAGAAGCTGACTCACTGCAGGTTTCTCACAAAATAAGAAGGAACTATTATTATTTTTTCGAAAATGTCTTGTTACTTGAGTCTCATCAGGTCTAAATCTAGTAGGAAACCAAAACTGGAAGTGTCGGCACTGCTGAAGGATTTTTTCTTCTGCTGATTATTGAGGGCAAATGAAACCCTGATAAGGTCCCTGCCTTTTGTCTCACAATAAAGCCCGGAGTTCTATACCTTATATGTGGGTTCCCTGAATTGCTGCCCACTTGTGCCATTCTAATGAGGAATGTATTAGGGACAGTCACCTTTGGCAACCAAGCACTTACTAAAATTCTTAACTATAACAGATGGGAAAGAAGGAAGAGGATGAAGTAGGAAAGCCACTGAACCAGCTGTGATGGAGGCAGGAGGCAACAGCAAGATTCATACCCCACTAGTTCAGGTCTTTTCTGGTTTCCCTTTTGCCTTCTCTACCTGTGCCACCACCCTGGCAAACCAGGCTCCTGTTGGTGCTCCTGCCAGGTAGAGAAGATAAGAGTGTAAGAGGCAATAACTATTGTGGGGCAGGCCTTTTAACAAGGGCAGTCACTGTCTTCACCCTGCCTATTTCTCTAGGAGTAATAAGACTGGTTTTGAAGACTCCTACTTGCCTGGGAAACCTTTGGCCAGACTTTGCTCCCTCCCTATGTTCCTTGCTTCCCCCATGCCTTAAAGTTGCTCCTTGGCTGACTGGTGAACATTTCCAGAGCTATTTCTGCTGACTGTGGGCTATAACTAAGTGCTCTTTCCTCTGGTTAAGAGCAGGGTGTAGTATACTCCTTTGCTAACAGTCCTTTCAGATGGCTGGAATTCCCGTCAAACATTGATAAATTCATGGCAGCCTGCACGTGACACAATCTCCCCAAAAGTCATCCTTTTCAAAATGGTTTTGTCTGTCTGAAGTGTGACACTCATGCTCAGATTTGCAGGGACAGTCTTTTAACTCCAGTTCTTGTAAACTTCATGCAGACCTGTGAGCCTCTGACACTACTCAGAGACAGGCCATCATGCCTGAAATTGGGACTGAACAGCTGACAGCACCCCAAAGGAAGGAGTAGGCATTCATGGAAATGTGACTGTAAGTGTGCAATGAGCCTTACTCCAGGCATGTGAGAGCATTGCTGCAGAATTCCTTGAATTCACAGGTTCTGTCTCTGCAATGGAGCCTCAGACACTGAGGAGTAGGAGTAGGAGCTGATCATCAACTCATAGTGAAAGGTATTTGAACCTCCGGAGTTTATTTATTGCTCAGGGAAACCTTGTCCTTGCCCTTTTTCCTCCAAAACTTGTAACTATTAAGTGCTCTGTGACTGTGAACTTTCATCTTTTCAGGGTCATAAACTCCCTGTGCTGTTGCAATGTTATTGAAAGAAGCATTTTTCCTTGCTCATGTCACCTCTTTCCGACTTAGGTCTGGGTGAGGTGCCTCATAGTTGGACAGCAAGGTAAATGATACAGCACTAAAACAAGATCACAGCCACTGAGGTAGAAAATGATCCATTTTCAGACTGACAATGCTTGGGTTGTTTTTTTTTTT
This sequence comes from Petroica traversi, assembly GCA_025920805.1. NCBI lineage: Eukaryota > Metazoa > Chordata > Aves > Passeriformes > Petroicidae > Petroica > Petroica traversi. Next base: position 9,149,315 of record JAHLSL010000012.1, on the reverse strand, counting down.
CTTCAGTATTGACAGTTACAAAACAAGGCATGGTGTGGGAGATACATAATTACAATTCATATAAACGTCTCATCATAGTGATGAAATTTCCTTCGGTCAGACAGAAAAGAAGGATGAAATCCTTGCCTGCAGGTGCCCCAAATATAAGTTGAATGAACAAGTGGTTTGCATTAAATTTCAAAGGCCTATCACATTGCAGTAGGTTTGAATTCAGATCTTTTTTCTCATTATTATTCCTCCTGAAGTACTACCCAGATGCCTGTATCTAGAGCCTTTTTGTGTAGGACAGACCCCCTACATTAGAAGGATGTAGGTATTCTCTCAGGATTCAGTTTCTCAGGGGTATCAACCCTTCTGCAGCTCTCACAGGAGCCATGGACTTTCCAAGTTTTGCCAGAGGAGATGGGCAAAACTGGAACTGTTGTGGCCATCAGTCCTTATCTTAGGTTCTGGTTCAATAGTGCCTGTTCTGCACCATTGGACAGCAATGGGATATGCTCTAGGGGTAAAGGCATAGAAGCCCAGGGAATGAATGGGAAAATGCAAGGTGTTATGGCGTTGTTAGCACCTCCTCTGGAACTCACAGGGTTCAGCTGTTCCCTCCTTCAGACATGCCTATAGGTTTTCTTTTGTGCCTGTTTCCCAAGAGGTCTTTCTTTCCTGCTAAGCCTTGGGAAAGCAGCTCCTGGAGAGGGTCAGCACTGGTTTTGTGATCCTGATCTGTCCTGTCTTCCAGAAAAGACTGTTGAGAAGCAGGATACCCATGCCAGGACCCTTGCTCTTTAGGTCACAAAATTTTGGCTGAGGAACATGTGATATGTGTCACTTGATTCTGGCTAAATTCAGATGCAATTCAAGAGAAAAGTATTTGCAACAATGCAATAGAACACAGCTAAAGTAATGAAAATTCTGCTGCTTAAATAATATTTACTGCTAAAAATAATTTATGGATCTCAGTCATTTTTCATTTTTATTTTATCTTATGTTAGGTGCCAGAATCTCCTTTCACTGACATAAGGGGAGTTTCTTTGTCACAGATAGCTGTCACCACCACTCTCACTCCTGTCACTCCCCATTCACCCAAGGAAGGAAAGGGCAGAGGTCAAAAGCTAAAATTGTCTTGCTACCCCAACCCAAGCTCAGATACCCCAGTTTTCACACAGTTACTTAAGAAAACTGTCTTCTAAACATCTGTGATTAATTTCTGGACTCCACATGGCATCATATAAAATGAGTTACCTTGACTCTTTCATCCCTCTTTCTCAAGATCCTTTCATTACCATTTTTGATCTACACATTAATTTAAAAAATCCTAGCTCTGGAATACTTGTCTTTGTCACTGTCTTCTGCAGACAAATGAACCACTCTGCCCGTGTAATTCTTCTCACTAGACTCATAACTATTGTTTCTTTGGTAGTTATATTAAAAAAATGCAGATCATGTTGAACAACACCAAACACTGCCTTTTACATTTTTCAGAGGCCCTTTTGATAGATACTATCACAGATACTATGTGAAAAACCATCTCAACTTACGTCACATGCAGGAAAGAAGCTACCGTCTCATTCTCTGCAAATGGCTTTTAAACAAGATGTTACATCTGACCTTGCATTAATGCAAGGACTGATTAGTATGTGAATAAGAGTTACTAATAAGATAGCAGAAATTAAATTCTATTCATACTTTTGAAAGAGTGAGATGTGTAGGCACCGCACTCCTCCATTCTGTGCTGACACCTTCTCTCTTTCTCTTGAGTAAGCTAAAAATAACTGAAATTTCCACTCCAAAAAGCCCTCTGCATTAATCATTCGGTCTGTCAAGATCTCAGCTCAATAATTGTCAGTCTGCATCTCTGCAACTAGGAAATTACATTAAAAGTTACTTCAAAGTGATGTCAGAGTGCAAGAGTTGAATGGAGAAGGAGAAGATGGGCTTCACTCTATATCAGCAAAGCATCCTCTCCAGGACAGTGCTGAGCTGGGATGCAGTACTGTTTCCAAGGGAAAAAAAATTAATGCAATCAATTTGCTTCACGTTTTGCCTTGTCTCAAAAATTATTGAGTCATTAATCTTAGCAATGTCATGGTGTTGTCATTCACTGAATTCAATTAACCAGGAGCACACCATTAGAAATCTATGTATTCTTCACATGCAGTAATGGCCTTCTTGACCCTAATGAGGGGAGCCCCCCGTGTTGAATTAGGGGAAGCTTAAAGGAAAGGAGCTAATGAAGATGAATAGGGTAAAGTGCTTCAGAATACTGCATCTTGTACACGCCTAACCCTGACAGCACTGGGGCAAATTCTTCTTATATAAACAGAGGCACTAAATGGAAATGCAAGTTCAAAAGCTTCCTTTCAGGGCTCCTAGCTTCTGTGCCCTTCCATTCTCTAATTCTTTTTTTTTACTGAGCTAGTGCACAGCTTCTGGACCAAGAGTTCAGGGGCTTTCATGCTGCAGGGCATCCTGCTGTCTTCCTCAGAAAGCTGTGCTGTGACGTGACTTTGTGCCCTTGTGTCACAACAACCACTGCTGAAACAGCAGTGTTGTAATGCAGAGAAGTGTTCACCAAAGGAGCTGAGCACTGATGCTCTGAAGGAAAGCTAGCAAGTCTGAGGAGAAATTGGAAAAAACAACATATGTCAAGAGGTTAATTGAGCTGAAGCTAATTTACACTGCATGAGCAAGCAGAAGTTTCTGTGATGCTAGTCAAGAATCGGATTAACATGGGAATATCAATGAAACTGCAGTACATTAGATCAATAGATCATCAGGGAAAAAAAATAATCTGATCATGTCTAAGGGAACTGCCAGAACAAAAAGAAGGAAAAGCAGGCTGTTTTGTCCAGCAGGTTGAAATTATGTCACTGGGAATACAACAAAAGGTGGCATGCAGATTCTGATGAAGGGAAAGCATTGCTGCTGACCATTAGGGTATGCTCCGGGGGGATCTTGGTGTTACCTCTATTTCACACAAGAGCATGGTGCCAGGAATCCCAGGCTACCACTGACATATCCTGGGCCATGTTGTGACACAGGCTGCAGGTTATTAGCGATAACAAATGTTAGCTTGACTCCCTAAGGACATATAGGTGGAAGATAACAGGGCTGTACGTGAGGCAATTAGTCTTGCCTGTCAGCAGAACTAATCAGCTCCAGCAATAGTGATAGCATCATGACAATAGGGCTTCTGGCTTTGGAGCTGGTGTAGATGGGTGTCTGTGATCCTCCTGCCATTCTGCAGCACTCGTGTTGTCTCACACACCAAACTCATCCAGCCCTTAGGCCTGGATGCAAAATGTGTGCTGGACACCACACGAGGCACTTTCTGAGCTGTTTCTGGAGTTACCAATGTGAACCAGGATGACCACACGTGCTGGCTGTACTTCTGTAGTGCCATGGAGCTGTGTAGAGTCACTGGTAGGCAGTGTAGATGCACATGCTGAAAGAGGATTCTGACACTGACTTTGAAGGTTTCCTTTAAAAGAAACAGAAGTGGAGGAAGGGGCAGAGCACATAGATACACACAGAGCATACCACAAGCATGTATATATGGGACACAGTCAGTAACTACAAAGCCATTCAACTCAAGTGGTGATGCTAATGCACCTAAACGACAGGGTGTAGAGTGTGTTAAACCCTCAAGTGAGTAGACTCTTCCAGATGTGTACTATGTTTTCAGTGCAGCATCCTATTTAGAGAATTACTTTATTCCCAGAGGAGGGGATCTGCATAGCAGCTAAATGCATTTGAACTTCTGCTTATTAACTTTGTACCATTAACTGACTTGTTTTCACTTTCCTGAATGCATCTGTGAAGGGCCAAAAGTTGCATCACTGCACCTCTAATCTTCACAAATAAGACCCGCCTATCTTTGATGTTGTGGTCCAAAGAGATGAGGGCAAGTTATTGCTCACACTTGTGCTGCTGTGAGCAAGAGGTATGACTTCAGAGCTGCAAAGGCAGTGGTGATGTTGTCACTGAAACTGTCCCAGTCTTGTGCTGGAAAAGGATGCCAAGACTTGAGGAGCTTTGCCCTGTCCCTGACCAGCTGTAGCCACTGGAGGGGTACTCAAGAATCTAAGTATGTATCTTCATCTCAAGTAATTTCCTGGCCTCCCAAGCCAGACACAGCTTCTTTCAGAGAGCAGATTAGGTTCTGATCTAGCCCAGTGCAGTAACTCAGTGCATGTTTTACCTTTTCAAAGTGTTTCAATGGGACTTCAGACACTGATTATTGTTCATACTGTAAACAGCTGGAGTGGGTTAATTCCTTACAATTCCCCATCATTTGATTAATGACCCTTTTTGAGAGATAATTCCTTCATCAGAAGAGAATAACTCACAATAGAAGACAATAACTCACAATACAGAATGCAGTGATATTAAAAGAATAGGTGATGGCAATCTGGTGAGGATAAAAATGGTCTCTATTCATGTAGTTGTGTCATAATTTTGAGTACGTTTTTCAAGTATTTGGAAATACTAAGTCCTGTGTAGGGTTTTATCATCTTTTCTGCATTCTGCCCTTGTTCTATCACTGTAACATTACTGACTAGAACAACTAGAAGAAAAAACAACAAATGGACATATCTTAAAAATTAATATTTTTGTTTACATATTTGTACCTTTCCATGAGCTTCTGATAGGTTCTCAGTTTGCAGCACATTTTTACTATTTTGTAAAATTTCTGAGCACTTCACAGCATCACAGTGTTTACTATTATTGAAGTAGCCTTTGTCTTCTCACAGCATACAGCAGAAAACACCTTTTATCTCTGTGTGTGTGTGTAACCATTTTAGTTCATTAGCTAGCTTAATTTGACTATTAAGGTGTTTCATTTGACTATTAAGGGGTCAACAGCAGTGAGGATCTGCCTCTGTCCACCCTGGGCCCTCTGTGGTCTTTCAGATGAGGAAGACATCGGCCTGTGCTGATCAGAGGGCGTCACCCCAGCCCCGTGTGCCACCACCAGGCTCATTCCACACTGCCTTTGTCACAGGAAGTGGCTGGTGTGATGCCTGCTGCCACAATCTCCCTGCAGGATCCCATCTGAGGCAAGGAGAAGGGAGATGGAGTGGCTAACTTTCCCTTCTTCCTCCCCAGCCCAGCTTACCCCTGGGCTGGGGAGGAAGAAGGGAAAGTTAGCACCAAGCAGAAAAGGGGCTGGAGAAGGAGAACTGGTGCACAGCTGGAAAGGGGAGGGATGGCCCTGCAGATGAGGTGGGGGCACTGGGAAGGACTGAGATCTGCCAGGACCTGAGGAGAGAGGAGACTGGGTGTCCTGGGTTGACCGTATGATCCTTGTATCCTCAATTGTCCCTTTTGCATATGCTGGATATTAAGCTCTGCAGCTTTAAGTAAGGGCCAGAGAGACACAGAGAGTGAAGAGGGAGAGAAAAAACACGTGCAGTTTGTCTGCAGGAGTTACACCTTACTCCCCCAGAAAGGCCTTGGGAGACCGCGCGTGAAGAGGCACAGCTATCTCTCCCTCTCGGTTGGTGTGCTCTGGGAGCTCACAAAGGAGGGCTCTCTGAGACCTCTCAGCTTTTGCAGGGAGAGACTTTGTTTCTTTTGTTGGTTTTTTCTTCCTCCTGGGACTGGTCAGCATCTCGGTGGTCCAAGACATCAGGACAACTCCCCGGGGTCCCCCCCCCAACTCTGCAGCTGAGCCTGGCCATCAACCCCAGCAGCCGGAGGGACTGACCCAGCCACACCCACAGACGGACTCTGATTTACCATCTCTTCAGAGGAAGGAGAGGTTTCATTGTTTCATATTGTCCCAATTTTCTATGCTTGTGAATATTCTATTTGTTAAATAAATAGTTTTTTCCACTTTCCTCTAAGGAAATTTTTCCCGAACCTGTTGGGGGAGGGGTGGTTGGAATCGGCTTTTTCTAGAGAAGACCCCCCCCCCAGATGTTTCCTCCTAAATTTTGCCCTAAACCAGGACACTGCGACTCTGAAAAGGGAGCAGCCTGGGCAAAGGACATAAGGACAAACCCAGTGAGAAGGAATTGGGATTGATGTTGGGAGGGAAAGTGGATATGGTAGAGATGGCGAGACTGGGGAAGAGAAAGAAGTCTCTGCTGCAGAAATCAGCAGCTGCAGGATGAAATAGCTATCAAATCAGAAATTAAAAGCTTATCACAAGGTTAAAGGAACTTTGCATTTTATAACAATGCATATAACATTGTTATAAAAGATCCAATTATGTCCTTACAATCATCGAGGAGGTCTTGTACCATGTTTGCCGTGCTACTTAAACCAAACCTAGCATTAGTGGTCATGGATACTGTATTTCTTTTCCTATTTTTCCTGCCCGACTTGAGATGCTGGAGCTCTCCCAGCTGCAGAGACTGACAATGGACAATGCTAGTGGGTATGTTTCATGCTCTAAATTGTCAAATATGCCCAAGTCATCACACCCTCATCACTTCTACGAAGTGCTGAAATCAGTGCTACCTTTTGACCTTATCCTTTCTGTGCCTCAGCTGGGAAACAGGATCAGACAGCTTCCACCCCTCGCAGCACTGCTGTGGTGCAGAGTCACGCACAAATACAGGTGTGAATGAGCCTGCAGGGAGTCCAGTGGCCCATGGGATGCACCTCAGGGCCGGCTGCAAGCACTGTCAGAGGATGCTGCATTGTCTCGGCCACAGAGAAAAGGAAGAGGGGTGTTATGGGGCTCACCAGGAAGGCTGTAATGGGAAAAGCAGCTTGGGATTGTTGGACCATCATTCGAGAAGGTTTGAAGACTGTAGTGCTCATCTGGCAGACAGTCAGACCAGAAATGCACAGCTCTCTGAGAAGGTTTGTATTGTGAGCAGAAAAGTAGATTTCATTTGCAGAAGTCTGCACTGGAAACAGAAACTATTGAATATCTGCCCATCAAGGGAGGACAATCCACCGTGTACAGCCACTTGAAAATAGATATGGGCAAGGTGGTCTCCAACATCATACATTCCAAATTACCTAAGTTTTTATCATAACTTTAATAACACTTTCCAGTGCTGCTTTTCCCAATTTTTTGCACCTGACTAGCACAAAAGCAGAATATATTCAGCTTCACTCTGCAGGACAAAGACTTCAAAAAAACAATGCCTGTATTGAACTCAATTAGTCATTTATCACCTTTGGGATGGAATGAGATTTAAAGTACCAGTACTGCTGAATTCCATGTTAAATTATCTATTCTCCTAAAGAAATTCTCCTTATTAAAGACACCGCAAAAGGCTTTAAGGTGAAAAGAGTGCTGATGGAAAATGAAGTCTAAAGCTGACATCTTGGGGACAAAGCAAAAACCAATCTGAAGCACTGTCTCACAGAAAAGCAGACATTTCTCTCCAGGTCCTTTTCTCCTGTGACCTTTGCTATCTGGTATTTGAGATGAAATTTCTTGAGAAAGTTCCAACTGTCTCACAGTAGAAAGAAAGGGACTGGTAGGTGGGGAACCTCTGTTGTGTAAGAAAGATAACATAGTAAATCAGGATAATTTCAGAAAAAAAAAATAAAGTGATTGCTTAAAATAATTTGGGCTCTTCTTCAGACACTTTGTCTCTGTACAGCACAGGATGACTTGCTAACTTGTCTTTGTGGTGTCTGTATGTATGTTTCCTACTAAGTGCAGAAAGAGGAAAAGGGAGGACCAGCCAACGTGGCAGCACTATGACTGTCTTTCAACATATTTATAGGCAACAAAAAGTGAAAACCCTCCACAGGAAAAAAAAATCAAGTTGGGAAAAAATTGCCCTCTGTGCTAATGCCACATAATAAAGTGATGATATTACAATCACTTTAAACAAAGCCCAGCAGTGAGGTAAAGAAGCCAGAAGTCTTAACCTGGTATGTGGACAGGGAAAGAAAAACTGTCTGCCACTGTACATCCTGCAACAGGGGTGTCACCCTTCAGTCATGTAACTTCTCAGGAGCCAAGGGGGAACGCAGCAAGAATTGTATAAAATGCCCCCAGATTTGCAGGTGAGTGGGATTATTTCTGATGCCTCTCTGGAGCATGCAGCTATTGCAGTTGGGCATTTGCTACCACATTCCTTTCCTCCCATTCTACAGGCTTCAGTTTCAGACAGTCATAAAATGAGAACAATCCAGCATCACTTTTTTTTTTTTTAACCATTGTCTTGGGTTCAATCGAGATAATTTTCTTCCTTGTAGTAGCTGGCACAGTGCTGTATTTTGTATCAGTATGAGAATAATGTTGATAACACACGGATGAGTTGTAGTTCACTAGTGCTTACCCCAAGGCAAGGACTTTTCAGTTTCCCATTCTCTCACAGCCAGCACGTGCACAAGAAGCTGGGAGGAAGCACAGCCAGGACAGCTGACCCAAACTGGCCAAAGGGATACTCCATACCATGGAACATCATTCCCAGTAAATAAAATGTGTGTGAGTTGCCCAGGAGGAGCCCATCACTGCTTTGGGATCAGGTTGGGCATCAGTCTGTGGGTAGTGAGCAATTTTATTGTACATCACTTTCCTGTCTTGGTTTTTATTCCTCTCTTTTTGCCGTCTACCTTTAAATTACTATTATTATTATTATCATTATTATTATTATTATTATTGTTATATTTCATTTTGTTTCAATTCTTAAACTGTTCTTATCTCATTTATCCTTTTCTTTCTGATTCTTCTCCCCATCCCACCAGGCTGGGGGTAGGGGAGTGAGCAGACAGATGCATGGTACTTTGTTACCAGCTTACGATAAACCACACAATAACAGGGAAAATCAGGGATGCCACCATGTAATGCAAAGCAGTCAAAACATTCTGCTCATCCTTCCAACACTGGGAAAATAAAAATATCATGGCATTTAGTGAAGAGGCAACACAGTCATAATAATGAAGTACTTCTTTTTTAAGGCAATGATTGAAAATAACCAATTCACAAGTGAAATAGGTGGGACCAAACACATTAGGCACACAAACCTAGAAACACTAATTGGGGTTATGTTCCTAGGAGGAAGAGTGTGACTAATAGTTGTGGCATGCAATTTTTTTCAAACAATAGCAGATTGTTAAAAGACCTTTAAGTGGAGTAATACAGCACATGAATGATCCCATCTCTCACTTGTTTCCTGGCAAACTGAATTAAATTTAATAGATACAGAAGGCTGCAAGCAGATACATGATCCTCCTCTACGGTTATGTAAGCAGATTTTGACTTTGCAGTAACCTGTGCACTTCAGCAGGGAGTAAGCAAAACCCAGCTCTGATTCCAGCTGCAAAATAAAGGGAAAAAAATGCAGTTTTGATGAGGAATTATAGAACTGTTTGGTTTGGAAAGTATCTGGTTCCAACCCCCCTGTGATGGGCGGGGACACCTTCCACTAGACCAGGTTGCTTTGAGACCTATCCAGCCTGGTCTTGAACATTTCCAGGAGCGGGCATCCACTTTTTCTCTGAGCAGCCTGATCCTGTGCCTCATCAGCCTCACAGTAAAGGATTTCTTCCTAATATCCAATCTAAACCCACTCTATTTCAGTTTAAAGCCATTCCTCTTGTCCTTGTAAAAAGTTCTTCTCCATCCTTCTTGTAAGCCCAACTGAGATACTGTGAGGCCACAATAATGCTTCTCTTCTTCAGGTTGAACAGCCACAGACCCTCAACTGGAGAGGTGCACCAGCCCTCTGATCCTCTTCCTGGCCCTCCTTTGGAGTCACTCCAACTGGTCAATGTCCTTCTTTTTGGAGGTATCAGAGCAGGACAAAGTACTCCAGTGGGGTCCCACAAGAGCAGAGAAGAGAGGGAGAATCACCTCCTTTGACCTGTTGGTCGTGCTGCTTTTGATGCAGCTCAGCCTTCTGGGCCACAAGTGTGATTTTTGTGTTATGTTGAGCTTCTCATCTATCAACACCCCCAAGTTTTTCACATCAGGGTTGCTCTCAGTCCTTTCTCCATCCAGCCTGTAATTGTGTTTGGGACTGCGCTGGTCCAGGTGCAGAGCCTTGTACTTGGCCTTGATAAACTTTCATGAGGTTTTCACAGACCCGCAACTCAAGCCTGTCACAGTCCCTCTGGATGGATCCCTTCCCTCCACCATGTCAACCCCACCACACAGCCTGGTGTCATCAGCAAACTGCTGAGGGAACACTCCATCCTGTCTGCTCCATGATCTTGCCAGGCACAGAGATGAGACTGACCTGCCTGTAGTTCCCTGAGTCTTCCTTATTTCCCTGTTTAAATGGGTGATATTTCTCCTTTTCCAGGGGAAATGTTTTCCTTATTAGCCCCCTTTGAAACACAGGAGCCTGGGACCAGATTTGGAGCTGCCACCAAAGAAGATAATTCCACTGGCTCCAGCTGAATTCTCAGTTTTCTAAAGGTTGAAGATCTGGCTGGGAGTTTTGTGGCCCATGCATTCCTTCCAAACTGTCCTTGAAGGTCCAAATTTTTCTTGCTCAAAAGCGAAAGCAGCAGCTGTACAGCTCTTCACCCACCTTTGTATGTGCTCCACTATGCAAAGTAAAAATAGTGGAAATCAAAGAAATTAATTTAGATTTTCAAAAGTCAGTGGAAATCTGCTGGTGGCCTGTGTGAAGTCTCATAGCAGGAAAAGCTGGGGCACAGGAGATTATGTTTTTTTCTGGGGGGAATATTTTTAGTGAGGCTGAGTCAGAATGTGACCTGCTGTAGAAAAAAAAATGAGACTGAAAAGTGGGAAGATGCTCCTGTATTGGTTGCTAACACATTTGGTTCCCCTGTTAAAGATGTATGATTGCTCAGACTGGCACTTGCATAGGAGCTGTACCCTCAAGGCACATCCAGGAGCAGAAGTTGGCCTTCTGGAGATCAGGCCATCATCAGTGTCCCAGACTCCCACCACTTTTCAATAAACTGCCAAAAAAGCTCTGTGTGCCCTGAGGGTAAATTTTTCCTCTGCAGATTCTTCAGGAAAACTACTCCTGTTTATGCTGTCATTCAAAGGCATCAAGCTAGAAAGACCTAGGCTTCCTCCATAAATTATCAGCACAATTTAAATTTCTTTCTTAGGAAAGCAAAACCAAGAATCTGTTTCAATCTCCTGACTCTCATATCTGTATTCAATGCACTGGCTCTGAACTTGTAAACAGCAATTCCACAGAGTCATATCAGAGAGAGATTTGGATGTTTCCTTTTTTTTCCTCAGCTAACTTCTAATAAAATGTCCTAAAGTCATGGGCCATAGAACTTCTGATTAATGTGTACAGAACAGGTTGCCTCAGTGCCATAAAGAAATCAAAATCACTTACTGAGCAAATAAATTAACACTTTAGCTCTTATATAAATATGTAAATGCAATTCTTGATTAACACAGGAACTTCAGCATCTTTCCCCAGTGGCCATAACAACCCCCAACACCTGCAATGACTCTGTGCCTTGCTTCTGTAGTGACCATCTGTGACCTGGCTGGGGCAAGAGTCACTGCAGAAATGAAGTCACAACTGACAAATAAACAAAGGCTTTCTCCCTCCTTAACAGTCTTGGAGAGGAGAAGGGAAGCTGGTGACAGGCTTGCTGCTGTCATGAGTGAGCATAATGTAAATACCTTGACAGGCAGAATCTGAGATTTTGACAGATGTAATACAGCTGCAAAGCCAGTAATAACTGAGTGTTAAACCCCCATAGAGAGGGCACAACCCATCCCTCCTGGCACTCTCCTTATCCTCTCTCCCCCACCCTGCCTTTGTAAGATCTTCTTCGTGGATTTTAGCTTTTTCTTCCACCTCCTTTCCCCTTTCTTCCTTTTGTGCTTTCCCCCCATCCCCCTCTCCCTCTTGGGCACTGGCAGTTTGGGCCCTGTGATTCTTCACGGTTCATTGGGTTTGCTTTGCAAGGCTTCATTCCTCCTCATCAAACAAAGATTGCGAGGAGGAGAGCAGAGGCTACAGAAAGGAGGTTACATCAGGCATGTTGCAGACAGCACCGAAATGCGTTTGTAACTTTGCCAGATGGATGGACAGCCCCTGCACAGCAGGGACTCTCGAAAGCAGATTCAGAGTCATACATACCAGAGGGTGGGGAGGGGGACAGAGAGGCAGGATGTCAAATTTCCATACATTTCCATGAGCTTGCTGTCATTTCTGCCTAGCATGTCACTAGCAGCATGTTACAAGGCTTTCCTGCAATAGTCCTGCCTATTAAAAGAGTATCCTGACCTAGTTGCTTCATTTCCCCCCCCACCCAAAAAAAAAAAAAAAAAAATCAAACACACACTGTAGAAAGATTGTAGACGCAGCCTGCAGCTGGTGGGAAGCATTCCCTGTCACGGTTTGCTTGTTCGTGCTTGTTGCAGTTGCTGTTCTAAGCCATGCAAAACAATTAAACAACTACAAACAGGGATATCCCCGTCACTCTTTGAGCTTTTCGAGGATGTGATTCAACACCATCCAGATACAAAGGGATGCATTAAAAACAGGCAGCTGCTCATCACAATGGCAAGTTGTTCGCGTGCTACAGCCTGTACTGCCCCAGGGCCTGTGGCCGCAGCCCTGGCTGGATACCCACAGGGCCAAACACCATTGAGAAGTCCATGGGGAAGAGCATGGACCAGGGAGCTCCCACTGTAAGCACATCTGAGCAAGTGACATCATTACAAACAGCAAATGAGAGCATTTAGCATTGGTTATAAAAGGGGCTTTCAGAATGGTCAGTCCTTGGCACTTCTCTTCTGTCAGAGCTCCAGGGAAGAATCAGCCTCACAGATACCTCCTCCCAAATTTGGTCTGTCTTGGACATGGTGGGCAACACAAGCCCAGTCTTCCCTCCCACCACCACCGTCAGCTCTGCTCTGTTGAAAACCAATGGGATTCCTCTGCCCAGGGAGCCTCGAGGGTGGGGGTTTCAACGTAGGGTTTACTCTAAGCATGCATTTTTCAAAGTATGCAGTTGTGACTGAACCCCAAGTGGACAGATGGACTGCTTTTCAGTCTGCACTGAAGCAATGCCCTGCCTGCCCCAGCAGCTGAGGCTTGTAAGGGACAATCAGAAATCTCCCCTCCCTTCTGCCAATTCCATGATACCAACCCCCATGGAGAAGACAGCTCTCCTCTCCTGGGAAGCCAAAGTCAGCAACACTTCCTCACACCACTGCAACTCACAGCTCCTTCACTGGCCTTTCAGGATGGTGGTTAGGGAACAAGTTTTTCTATTTCTCATTCCTCAGAACAATATAAGTAGCATCCTAAATCACATCTGCCATCCTTGGACTCTACAAGTTCTTGTGTCAACTGAATTTAGGCCTTCCTGAGTTGTGATGCCAAGAGGGAGATGGTTTAGCTGGCTAGCTGAAGTGCTCCCAGTACTGAGAAAGGCTCAGACATTCTCAGCCACTAAATGCTGCCCTTAACTAGAGAGAGACATTGGGAGAATTCATTTCCTCAATGTTTGTGCCCAAGAAGGGCAAGACATTTTTTGAGGAATTTCTGTCTTAGAAGGTTTGACCAGTTTTTTAGCATCCAAAAATAGCATAATATTATGTCTATCTAGTATTCACTTTAAAATCAAGTCTATTTCAATGTGCTTAATTTATCTTCTTACAAAAATGTGGTAGTTTTAGCTGCAATAGAGTTTATTTTCTTCCCAGTGGCGAATACAGGGATGTGTCTTGGATTTGTGCTGTAAACAGGCTTGATATTACAGAAATGTTTATGTTATTGCTTAGCAGGGCTTACAGAGAGCCAAGAACTTTTCTGCTTTTTGTTCTGCCACATGGGTGAGGAAGTTTGGGATGCATGGGAGGCGACACAGCCAGGACAGGTGATCCAAGATGACCAAAGGGATATTACAGACATGACATAATGCTCTATATATAAAGTGGGGAAAATGAGAAAGGAGGGGACATTTGGACTGAAGGTGTTTGTCTCCCCAAGTAACCATTACATGTGATAGGGCCCAGCTCTCCTGGAGATGGCAGAACATCTGCCTGCTTATAGGAAGCAGTGAATTAATTCCTTGTTTTCTTTGCTTATGTGCATGGCTTTTGCTTTCCCTATTAAGCTGTCTTTATCTCAACCCATGAGTATTTTAGTTTTTACCATTTCTGTTCTCTCCCTTATCTCACTGGTGGAGGACAGAGCAAGAGGCTGCATGGAGCTTGATTGCTGGCCAGGGTTAAATCACAACAAAAAAGCTAACCTACTTCTGAGGTAACTTTTCCTGTATTTTGAGTGACAACTTTGAGTGAGTGAGTGTGTTTAAGTTTAGCCAAAGTTAGCCAGTCCTTTAGTGGGAAAAAATAATCATGTTCCTTCTAATTCCTCTGTCCACTTTCCTGCTACTACTCTCACTCCCTGCTCCAGTGCCTGAAGGCCATAACATTTTCACAGAAGTTACGTAATCCTCAAAAATTTACAAGATGGGCCTGAAGATAGCAGGTCTTGTGGCTTGAGAGGAGTCAGCTGGGCTTCCAGCCGTTTTTCTGCACCACAGACTCCCGCATGCTCTGGCACACAGCAAGGAGCTGCACCACCTCAAGGAGCTCAAAATAGGACCTTCCCTCAGAGGCAAAGCCAGTGGCTGAGAATGAGAAAGAGCATCAGAATGAGCCTGGTTTTGCTTTTACACACAGTGGTTTTCCATTCCTTTTCTAAAGGCATTTCTTGTCTCCATCCACTCTGTAAAACAAGGAGTATCGGGCCCCTCAAATGACTTCAGATGCTGCTGAAACATTTGTCACCGAATGTTAAAACTGTTGTTTAATCACTTTACTCACAGCCAGATCCCTCCTTTTGCTTATAGAAATTTCTGCAGTCTGGTATGTGTTTTCAGGCAAGATCAAGCTGTTTTCCAGCAAAAAGGTCTTTTCAAATCTACAGTCATGTCTTATTTGAACTCCAGCTGGGCTCCTTTCTCAGTGCAACTTGTCATGGTCTAAAACACATCTCTTTCTGTAGCTGTTGTTTTACCATTTCATTTGAAGCTGACTCTGAGCTCCTGCCCACATCACCTCCTGGTAGGAAGTGCTGGGGAATGGGGGCCACTCCCATGCCATGCTTGGTTTGTTGTAAAGCAAAAAATACATCAGGATGCTCTGTTACATTACATTGTGGTATGTTATGCTCTGCTATGCTGTGTTATGTTACGTTATGTTGCAAGCAGAACGCTGCAGCCATCTGTGCAGAGCTACAGCCAGAAAATGTATGATGCCATGAACGATAGACAGCTGGTTTGCCCAAATATCTGGTGATTACTTGACAGTCTGCTAGGACTAGTTACTGTCTAACCACTGTTTCCTAATTTATTGGTTAAATGCCAGTAATGAATCAAGTTAAGATTTCTGGGAATTACAATTTTTGAGACTTTTTTTACTTCACAGCTCCATATTGTTTGATTTTGCAAACTAAATGGCCAGTCCAGGATCTCTCTTAACCTACTGTCATGAGTGTGACATGCCTAATCCTTTTTACTGGGTTGTATGTAGGTTTGATTTTTGTTGGGGTTTTTTTCCCCCTTGTCACTTAAAACAATAAAATTCAATGAAAAAATCTGCCTAGTAAAGGTTAAGAATGTTTCAATGATTATTTAAAGTATCTTCTTTCTTCTTCCTAACTTCTAAATAATAATTTTAAAAACACATTCCCCTTATCCCAGTGGGTATCAAGTGTAGAAGTAAATTTTCATTGATGCTTACAATAAATGCTGTCTAGGAAATGTCAGTTCTTTCTGCCTAGGAAATGACAGCTCTTCCCAGGATGGCTTTAGAGTGTTCAGAATAAGTGAAAATAGACAGAACAGCCCAGTTACATCACAAAATTTAATGTAAGATTGTCAACAGAAAATCTTATGTTTGGAGGCTGTGAAGAGCCCATTTTCACTGCATGCTGACATAGTTTGCAGAAAACTATTTGGTCATTTATCTGTTATTGCCCTTTTTGTCTGTATTTGCATAAAGGAATAAAACAGAAAATAAAAATCTGTATACCAACAAGTTAGACATTGATGCAGTAACAGGATGTGTAGGATCACTGCTAACAGTAGGTGATTTCAGAGCTCAGAGATAGAATAATCTGTTAATTTACATATTGCATCTAGCCAGTGTCCTGGGTTGACCATATGATCTTTGTATCCTCAATCGTTCCTCCTGCTTATGCTGGATATTAAGCTCTGCAGCTTTAAGTTAGGCCCAGAGAGACAGAGAGAGTGAAGGGGGAGAGAAAAAACACGAGCCGTTTGTCTGCAGGAGTTACACCTTACTCCCCCAGAAAGGTCTTGAGAGATTGCATTCCAGCGGGACAGCGATATCTCACTCTCTCGGTCAGTGTGCTCTGGGAGCTCACAAAGGAGGGTTTCCTCGGGTCTCTCAGCATTTGCAGGGAGAGACTTTGTTTCTTTTGCTGGTTTTTTCTTCCTCCTGGGACTGGTCAGCATCTCGGTGGTCCAAGACATCAGGACAATTCCCCCGGGGGCCCCCCCCCAATTTCTGCAGCTGGGCCTGGCCATTGGCCCCAGCAGCCGGAGGGACTGATCCAGCCACACCCACAGACAGACTCTGGTTTACCATCTCTTCAGAGGAAGGAGAGGTTTCATTGTTTTCATATTATCCAAATTTTCTATGCTTGTGAATATTCTATTTGTTAAATAAATAATTTTTTCCACTTTCCTCTAAGGAAATTTTTCCTGAACCTGTTGGGGGAGGGGCGGCTGGAATCGGCTTTTCTAGAGGAGACCCCCCCAGATGTTTCCTCCTAAATTTTGCCCTAAACCAGGACAGCCAGCAACAGTGGTAAGTGAGGATGGATAGAATAAAGTACAAAAGAAAAAAAAATCTGCAAATTTTACATTAAGTTTGGCAGTGTCAGCCAACCAAAGGGACCCAGCAGAGCAAGTCACAGTCAGGTCAAGCAGCAGAAGGGGCTGCCCAGCACCCAGCTACTGCTGGATTACCACTGTCTGCACTGGTTCCTCAACCTGGGGTGACCATGCAGGGAGCAACCTCTCCTTCCATCCCCCGGCAAATCCACACCTCAGGAAAGGATCATTTTTTCCCCAAATTTCTGTTAATCCTGCTTAGAAAAAAAAAATATGGAGTCTACCAGTTTGTTCTGATTAGTTATGTATTCAGACAAACCTATCACCAGAGAGGGAAACTAGGTGGGTTCCAAAGCCCTATCCCTGAAATCACTGGGATTTAGGCACCTATTTCTTCTTGGAGGTGATGAACCAAAGTATGTCCTGCATCTCCCACAGTTAAAAGAATTCCAAAACCTGAACAGGGCTTTAAAGATTAATTTCTAAAAGCAGCGGTGTACCCTGTCAAAAAAACTCGTGTTATATTTCATTTGGTGGCTGCTCCAGAAATACTCTCAGCAGCTGTTGCAGCATCTTGGTTGGGATTCTTCTCACCTAACTTTAGTCTTCCCAAGTGAGGCCTCCAATCTGAATTTGATCCCTTGGCCTCTCCCACAGCCAGGCAACTCCTCCAGATGGTGACTCAGAACTCAAAAAATTTAATAAAGGGAATTTCTGTGGCTTTGTAGCTGAATCTGTTTCAAACAATCAACTGGTTTATAAAATCCTGCTCTGAGAAAACATCCTTTACCCCATTATAATCACTGCATCTTGTTACATGGAGCATGAGACAAACAGCAACCTTGATATAAAATAATACAATTGTGTTTATTATTTGAGATTTCAACCACTCAGGAGCTGTGAACCAGCAGGGAGCTGGCTGGGAATGGCCCCTAAGAGCAGGGTGCTGAGCTCCAAGGGATTCCCAGGGACCCAGGAACAGAAAATAACAAATGCTGTGGCCTCATTTCTGTCTCCAGGAATTAGGAGGAACAAGGCAGGAGACTTTCATTTCTACATCATTACTGTTTTTGAATTGAGGGTGACAAAACTTGTAGCATCACACTAGCTAGAGCTGGAGTCTTCAGCATTCCAGTAAAAAGGTTTTTTTGGGGCACAGGGGAGAAAAGGAGGAGGCAGGGAATTGCTCTCTGAAGGCCATGGCACTTCCCTAGCACTGCAGAAGTAGTTCTTGAGCAGTCCATCAGAGCCAAGACATCTCCTAGGGAGACTAAAGAAATGCAGCCACTTCCTCAAGGAGCATTGTGAGGTCTTCTGTGCTACAACTTTGTCACATTAGCAAGCTTTGCTTAAAATCAGCTTATCCCTCCAGGTAAAATACAGACTTCCCAAAACATTGAGCTCCTTTGACTCTGGATAAAAAACTGTGCCTAGAACATGCAAAATTGAATTCTTTATTGTGCAATGACATGGGGGAAAAATGAGATTAAGACAAGCAGCAAGACTTTTAGTAGTGTGGTAGACTGAGGTATTAACCTGGACTGCTACTGTGTAACTGTGTAGAAGGACGAGATATTTCTGCTCATTCAGGCCACCTGAAGGAGGTAATTTAATTTACCAGTGTGGTAGTCAAAGCTGTAATTAATCCTCTGACTTGCAACTGTGGTGAATGCTCATCAGCTGTCTCTAGTGATAAGGTGCTTCTGCGTGGGGCTAAGGAATAAGGTTAATCCTGCTGGGAAGTGGGTCTTGATTGATTTTGGGTGCCTGCTGTAGATTCTGAGAGGTGCAAATACAGTATTCTGGATTGAGCTTCATAGATCTCTGCAAAAAATTACTGGTGAGTGATTCTTTCTACCTACTAAACCCCTGTGCAGCAGCTTGGCTACAATTACCAGAACAGAGCACGGTAAAAGCCAGCTGCTGAAAGTGTTTGTGCCTTTCTAATTGTATCTGAACATTCCCTTATTTGCCTGATTGGTAAAGTCCTTTGAAAAGTGTTATTTTCCTATGAGAAATTGTACTTTTTGCATGTTGTTCTGGTTCCCTGATATTTAAGTTTGCAGTAGAGTTAAACTTGAGAGTGGTCTTTTTCTAGTCAAACTTTTCTTGACTACTGAGTTCTGGGCGCCCATCCCTTTTGCTTGGAGGGACTGGTCCTAGCTATGCTGAAATGAGTCTGTTGGAAGAGCTGCTCTTGCTTTGGCCTGAGGTGACTTCTTCTTTCCCCTCTGAAAAGGGAGTTGCTCCTTTTGAACTGTTTTTTAATCTCAGCTTTTAGATCTCTTTCATGTGAAGAGGCTGTGTCCTCCTGGGACATGGTATTTCCCTTTCCTCAAACCCCAGCTCCTGCAGCCTCTCCAGCTGGTGCTGCTTCCAGAAACCAGCTTTGCTTCTGTGGCTGAAGAGGGGTCTCAGTCTGTTTCTCAGTGAAAATGCCCCCTCATTCTTGGGGGTCTGCCTGTGTAAATCCTGTGAGCCCCTGTGTATTGGCCCAGGGTCACACAGTAAATGGGTATTTCCAAAAAGACTTTAAACTGGGGAAGGGGAGGCACAGAGCTGCTGGGGTGGGACCACTATTGCAGCTGTGCTGTGCATATCTCAGCTTTGTGCTGTGGCTTCTGCACTGTTGGCAATTGAATTGAAATCAAAACATAACTGTATTGCTCTGATGCTCTGGCTGCTAAATAGCAGCATTGCGAATAAATCAGTGTTACTTCACAGAATC
Organism: Petroica traversi; assembly: GCA_025920805.1. Lineage (NCBI taxonomy): Eukaryota > Metazoa > Chordata > Aves > Passeriformes > Petroicidae > Petroica > Petroica traversi. The sequence goes on along the minus strand of JAHLSL010000012.1, from coordinate 9,129,844 downwards.
ACTTTAAAGTGGCAGAATTGCAGCAATCAGGGTATAAAGTTAGATTTAAGAGTATCTGGTAAAGAACCTGATTGGCATTCAAAGGAAAACTGCTTTTGTTCACTCTTTCTGCAAGTGGGGGTAAGCACCATCCAGAGGAATTAGGAGAGCTTGATGGCCAGGGTAACTCTCCTGCTCTGGCCCTCATTTTCACCCTGTTGTCTTTATCTAGACAATTTTGCTTCATGTCATTTTTTTTTTTTTGAGTTTTAAGAACACTTATTTCTTTGGTTCTCGGGTTCTGAGTGAGACTGCTCATTTCTCTGTATAAAGAGCTACATGTGCAATAAAGTACCTTGCCTTACTCAACACCAAACTAACCAAAGTAAATGGAATTGCTCCATAGCCAAAACTGCAGGGTGATAGTTGGAAGGACACGGTGGGATTTAAACAGTCCCTCAAGACAACCATGTCTTGTCCTCTACAATGATAAATGATGCCCCCTTCAGTATTGCTGCTATTGATGTCTGCTCTGTGTTGATCTTGGGTGCATCCCAGTGTCTTTGCTGTTGTTCCCATAACACATCTTCACCATCTGTTGCAGCCTTTAACCAGACCATGATCTGCAAGCCTTGAACAAAACAATTACCCTGCCCCACACCCCTTACCAGAGAGGGGAGTAAGGAGAAATGGAGATCTGCCTGTCTAAAAAATAAAAACCCCTCAAGAGGTTGTTGTTAGTGGTTGGCTTGTGAAGGAAATGTGTACTCCAGGTGTGGCAGGTTGGGGTGGGCAGGGAGGGATAGTGGCTCTCCTGGCTTCTACAAGAGGTAATGGGCAACAGGTGAGCATTTGGTGGTGAAGCCTGATCCTCAAGTGGCTGCATAGCAAAATTTCTGGCTTCAAATTACCTCCACCAAATGGTGACCAAGAAGGCTGATCAGGAGGGCACCTGAATATGGTTTTAAATTCCAGGTTATCTTCTAGGTATTCTGTTTAAAGCACAAGTTTTTCAGGCAGGTTGAGTGTCTGTGATATTAATGTAGTTGAATTTGTCAGGTTTTGGAACCTCTGGAAACTTTCACCATAAGGCCATATATCTATGACTTTTATTTTTCTCCCTTTGTTGAACCCATATTTTATTTCTTTTTCTCCACAGTTTGAAATGGGCACAGAGACTTTCCATGTAGCATGAACCAGCAGAGTGAAAGAAGCCAAGGGTCAGTCATGATATTGTGGGCACTCACATCTTAATGAACTCTAGTAAATGGCTCTGTGAACAAATAACAAAAGTACACTTGTTTTTTCAGCTTCTTTCAAGATGGCAGAAAAAACAAACCTCAAGTTGACCATTTGAAAATATTTTTTCTCTGCTGTGCATATGCTAATTAGGATTTTGCAGATTCTATCAAGAGTTATTCTAGTTTCTTGCAGAACTGCCTTTAACTTCTCTAAAGTCACGTTAGTATTGTCAGTCAAAAATAAGGTCTGTGGCTAGGTATGCCAAAATTCATGCAGTGTCACTTTTTTGTTGTTTTAAGGGAGAGTAATAGTTATCTGAGATGACTTGAACATACATTCATTAACAGACATGGATGAACTGACATTTGATTTAATTTAATTTGGTGGTTTTTTAGTTCCATCTACGGAAGTTGCATAAAGAACCTTTATGTGTCAGCATGTGCAAATTTATAGCAGTTTTGTGATGGAATGGATAGATAACCTGTGGTTTGAGATCTTGCTGTGGTATGTTGGCACAAATCTGATTCAATCTAGACCAGGCAAAATAAATCTATTGTTTCTGATCTGTAGGACAAATCTGCTGCCATTTATAAGTGCCTGTATGACAACTTCTGTGTAAAAGGCCTTTATGCTCCACTGCATGGCTAAAGACACTGAGAATAGGGGGGTTTTTTTCCATTCTTGAACTAAGGAATTAAATCTGTTCTTGAGATCTGTCTATGCATAACACTAAGGTATTTCTTTCTCTGCCCAGAGTTAACCTGTTTGTACTGGAGCATCACATGCTTTGAAATATGCACTGCTGTCTTCAGTGCTATTCCCAAGAAAAAAGACAAAGGTTTAAGGCAGAAGTGGCAATTATTGGAGTGCTGTATGGGACCATGTGCAAAACTGCTTGCACCAGGGTGTTCCAGACATTCCCCTCATGTGAGTAAAGAAGGGGGATGGAGAGAGCACACAGGGAAGTGAAGTTCTGCCTTATCAGACTTCCTGTGCAACTACAAAGCAGTGTGACAAACAGTTTCCAGAGACCTTCTAGGTCAGCAGATTTGGAAGTCTTTCCAAAACATCTTGACTGTAAAGGTAGCTGTACAACTTGAGTGTCTGCCTTTGCTGGTTCTAAAGCTCCTGCCTATTAGCACAACCATTTCCCTGTGCAAAGCTGCCAGACTGGTTTTGTCCTGCCTGCAGAGTTCACCTACCCCAGCTTGCAAGGCGAGGCATGAGCTGGAAGAATCCCTGAATTTGTATGGTGTGAAACTCCCTCTCAGGTTTTATAAGCAAGATGAATACATTTGGACCGAAATACAGTGGGGATAACAGGCTGGGGCACTTTTCTTACCTGGCTCTGGTAAATTATTTCCTCAGAAGTTACAAGGTATTTTGCATATGTCTGGAGACCTCTCACACTTTTCTTGTAAATGGTGTCCTGGATAACAATCAGGAGTTGTCTGTCAACACCCTCTAAAGCTCTTCGTGTTTTGTTTTGGCAGTTTCCATGACTCTGAGTTACTTTTAAGAAGTACTCAGTGAACTTTCCTATCCCAACTCCTTAGCAGAGGTCAGGCTCCTGGCAGGTTTGCCACCCTGCAAAGAATTTCATGTCTTCCAAAACTCATGAAAATATCATTAGTGAGGTATCTGCAGCATGGAGACCCACAGGTTTATTAGGGATATGAAGCAAGACTAAAGCCTCTCTGATTTTGGGAGATCAAGAATTTGAACCTGATCCTCCAAGGAAGGTGTGATAATTGGGATAGTCCTGTACAGGACCAGGAGTTATCTCAGTTATGTTTGTGGATTCCTTCCAACTCTGCATATGCTGGGTAATTGCTTGTCTACTAGCTGTGGTGAAAAACACAGGTGGTTTCTTAATTGATGGTTTGTTGATTTGGTTTTTTTTTTACTTTGTTTTGCTTTCCTTTCCTTGTGTAAGAAGACTAACAAAGCATGATTTCCTTACTACGGGTACAGAAGGAAGGTTTCTTTTAATAGGATAGGAAAAATACTTCCTGCACAGCTCTAATGACAATATTCTGCAAGTTCTGACAGTATTTCAGGTAAGGAGTGTCTCTGGGAAGGTGGGAAACTTCCAGGAAGAAAAAATATCCCCCTAAAAACATCTGTTTCCAGTATTTTTTGGCTCCTGTTCAAGCACAGAATTAGACAAAGATGTCCCCATGTTTACATCCAACCTCTGCCCTTGCAGGATCCAAGGGGAGGCAGAAGGTGCACAGGAAGGGAAGGCTTTGTCATTCATATTTGTGGTTAATCAGGCTTGAAAGGCAGCTCAGCCTCCGTCCTAGCTGAACTTTGTTTTGGCTGATGGCTCTCACTCTGTCAACATCCATTCCCCTATCCAAGTTCATCAAAGCAATTTGTAGGAGCCTGCACCTAGGTGCTCTTTTCAGTAAGGAAAGGGAAAGCCATCAGTTCCCTCAAACATAAGAATTTTACTCTCTCTGCTGGGTGAGAGCAGCAAGTACCAGCAGGGCAGGAAGCTTTATGGAAGGGCAATGAGTAACAGAGAGCAGCAGGGCTGGCTTGGCACTCGGAGTGGTCTCCCTGCCACTGTCCCAGCTTCTCCTGTGCTGAGCTGTTGTGCTGCTTGCTGCTCCTGCCCTTCCTGGGGCAGCTGGCTGCAGCTCAGCCTGGGGCAGGGAGATCTTGCTCCTGCTGAATTGCTCCAGTCAGGAAGGGAACAGTCCTTGAGAAGTCTGAGTGTACAGGTTGGTTCCAGCAAGCACTGGCATTCAGTAAACCTGCAAACAATTCCTGTGCCTCCATGCTTAGCTGCTGGGGAACATACTTCACAGAAAGCCCTGTTGCTTCCATTATTAATCCAAGGAAGTGATGGGTTTTTTGCTGGGTTTGGTTTGTCCCCCTCACTTGGAGCTTAGCATTGCTAGCTTCCCCTGACATAGCAATTCCTAGTGCATAGCAAAGATTGGTACAGAACACAATATTTGTCAATAAAAAGACATTGTAGCCTTTGCTGAACCAAGCTGAAGCATTAGATAACATATAAAGGTCATTAAAGCTAGGCCAATTCATATCTGTATTAGCAGTGAAATTTGAAATGCTATCTGCTGCCTCTCTGTACAAATTGTCAGATGCACATGCCTTGCAAATGACAATACTACTGGTGATGTACTTTTTAGTCTTGATTTTTGGTCGTTGTATATTTATTCTTGTTCACCATGAGCCACTCTACAGTCAAAAGAGCATCTGCACAGAGTCACCTCTTGGCCTGCTAGCTCTGACAAAGGAGGATGAAACCTCCTCCTTACCTCTCAGCATTTTCTACCTTTTTCTACTGTGAAGTACTGAGTGAGAATGAAACCCCAAGTTGTGCTAGGTCATGCTGGAGGAACAGCCAGGAAAAGCAAATGTGTGGAGGAAGCATTTAGAGAGTAGAGAGGTTTTTAACTGTGGGAGCTGAGATGTTTCACATGCTAAAGGGGCAGTATAATTCTCTATATATAACAGAGGAATTCTCTGTATATAATTGAGGAAAACCCATGAGAGCTATCCCAGACCCTTTGCTCAATGTTTGGGATTTCCTGTCCAGGATTGTTCATTTATTTCAGGCTTAAGTAAATGAAAAAAACATAAGCTCTACTGGGGTCCTGTAACCACAGCCTTGAGCAAATTGTGGTGCTCCAGAGTAGCAATTCCTATTGGTAAAAACTGAACCTTGGATAAAAGCAGAGAGGGAAGGGCATGTTCTGCCTCAGCAGAGACCATCCTGAGCTCTGGGCCCAAACCCAGCTGAGGATGGGACCACAGCAAAGGGATCCTAGCAGGTGGGTTATCAGGGTGAGCTAGTGTAATTCCCCAGAGCCCCACATGGTTTGGTGAGAGGTCGAGTTTTGGAGGCAGCTCATCCTGCCCATGGGTTTGGCCTCATAGCCTGGGCTCCAGAGGGCTGCTGCATGCCACCACAGCCTTTTTTGCTCCTTTTCCCCTACACTTCACGTGCTATTTTCCTGCCTTCAAGGCTCCACAGCCACCTCCCAGTGATGATGGCACATTGATGCACAGGACAGTGTCCTCCGTCCTGGAAAGGGAAATCTCGTTTCTCTGGCACACAGTGTTGGATGAGTTAATTCCCAACTGAAGCATGTTTGCAGGGTGTGCTTGGGTGTTCCTCTGAGCTGGTGGCAAAGGAAACCGAACAGGAGGTGCTAACAAAGGAGGAAGGGCCTCCCTGCAGCAGGAAACTTTGAGAAGTAGGAATTTAGGGGATGAAAAGTTGTCGACTTGCTGTAGCTCACGTCAATCTCTGGCAGTTCTGTGTTTATAGATCTTGCATCCTCTTCCTGTTTACACAATGTTCTTCTGAGTTTTGCACCTTGCTCGAGAAAGAATCTTCAAAAGCTGATACATTTTCTGAAATAGATGCTTTAAGCTATGAATTCTTTTAAGAGAAAATAATCTTTACACCACACTACTCTTGATGAGTTTCTGGTGAGCAATTTCAAAACAATTGTTCCTTCATAACTTATAGCTGCTCCTCTGTGGCAGTAAAAACGTGTAGTACAAAGAAATTGTTTACATGCTGCCTTGGGTTTGAAATGGTAAGGAAAATGTAAATTTTCAAAATAACACTTCAAAGTAGGGACTTACCCATCCTATCTCATTTGAAAGATGTAAAGTTATGGCTTTTGAAGGGATACTCCTTTGAAGTTCTGTATGTAGCTTTCCTTGTAGGAAGAGCCAAGTTCAATTTCTCATCTGGACAGTGTATGGAGTTTAACATGGAAGTCATGTGTCAACTTTGGGATTGAAGATCCATCTTGGACGCAGTTGTGAAAGGCTTTGAAAGCCTGCAGTCATAGGTGCAGTGACAACTGGCTGAAAGTACACCATGAACTTGTGAGCAAAGGCAGCAGATGCTGAGCACACGGTCTGCGTGCAGCAAGGGCTGCAACGCACCAAGGGAAATTAATTTGTTGCAGATGCTCTGTGACTGAGCCAATGAAGGAGGGCCAAGAGGGCCGTATTGCCTCTGACCTGTATGCTACAAATGCTCATTTATTCCCCCCACCACCAGCAGCTGCATTTTTGCTGTGTTTTTGGGACAGATGAGAGCTCTCACTTGAAACCCACTACTGTTCGGTATGGTAAAGTATTGGGTTATCCCCTGCATCCTTTTTCCTCTCACTTCTCTGCCCCTCATGTCTGTAAGGATGAGACAGACTATGCAGTGTTTGTGAGCTGAATAAGGGAGAAGTCCTTAAAGCTGTATAGCAAGCATGCACTTTGCTAATCTTAGATAGGCTTTTATGTCAGCATTTCAGAAAGAGCTCTGAAAGATCCCTTTTCACTATAACTACAATGAAAGAGAAATATAGGAGAGGGCTCTTGAAAGGACTTTTGAGTTGGAAAAAAAAGCCTGTAATTGAAGTTCTTCTCCAGCACCTCGAGGAAGTGCAACAATACATGGGAAAAATCAAACTGAAAAGACTCAAAGACAGATTAAAAGGTTGAAGGCACTTGCAGGATTTTGCCATCACTAGTTCATTGAGTATCTTCTATGAACTAGTTCTGAAAAATTAAACTGTTTCCAGTGTAACACTGGATGGTCAAAAGCAGGACCTTGCACTCCTCTTGACTGGGATTGTTCCCAGACCTTCTGGGGAATGCCCGGAAGACTGCCAAGCCTTTTTCTACTTTGCAGTAATTTTGTTCAACCTTTCACAGCTGACCTCCTGAGCCTCAATCCAAGCAGTTGCTAAACAGAACAAACTTGCCTCAAAGTATGCATGTAAGAACCTGACCTGAAGGATCCTCATCTTCACAGATCATAGCACCTGCAGATTCCTTAGAAACCAGTGAGAAGCCTGAGCACTCCTCTCCTCAGAAATCCATAGAGCCTCTTTGGCTCCTGTAAGACAAATAGGAGAAAATGTAGGAGAAACACAGCTTTTGTATTCCTATTGAGACAGAATCTCAAATGCTGGTGAGATGCAGCTCTTCAGAGAAGTCTAATCACAGGGTCTTACTGCTGTTCAGGAGGGGAGCATTGTTTTTTCTATTCTATCTGTGGAGTCCCACAAATAAAAGATAAGCAAAGTCTTTACTCCGGTGCCCTGGTTATGCTGTTACATTTGGCAGCCAGGGGTGCAGTCAGTAAGCAGCTGCCATGGAGAATGAGGATAAGGGCAGTGCTGCTTTTTCACTTGAAACACTATTATCTGAGTAAGTTCTGATCTGTGGGTTTCTGTTGTTGTCCTTGCACAATTTGAGAGGTTAAAGAAGCCCAGAGTGTCAGTGTGCACGGGTCTGTAAATGCTACTGCTTCACTGGGCTGTCAGGCAGAAATGTTAAGCTCACTTCGGTAGTAAACTGTGCTCCTCTGGCTTAAACTGAGCTTTATGGTAGTCTTAACCTAGCTACCAGGAAAAAGCAAATATTTTTCAGGTGTTGAAGGACAGCAAATGGAGGTGAGCCTTGAACTTGGAAAAGAGCAGCACTTCAAAGACCATGAGCATTTTCTGTTTGTTTTGCTTAGAATGGCCAGAGGACAGATAACTAATGAGCCAGTAGTCAGATGTGCTCCTTGCTGGAAATGCAGCATCAGCTGTTTGGGACCCGGCTGCTCAGTGAAGTCAGGCAGGCTGTTTGGTTTCTGTCCCAAATGCACGTGTTCTCATCAGGAGGAAAAATCAGAACTGGTACTAATTGGTGAGGCAGAGGCCACCTGCATGTGAGGGGAGAGTGAGCAGGCCCTGAGCACATGGGCTGGGAGAGGACTGGCCCCAAGCAGGGAATGCCGTCTCTGCTGCTGACTGGGCTGAAAGCAGAAGACAAGTCAAGCTGGCACTGATTTTGCATTAATGGCCATTGAGGCTTGCTGGGAGATATGATTCATTATCTGAGAGGTGAAGCCCTGACTCCAGACTGGGAATGCTCATAGAGACTGGGAAGGGATAAACTCTCACCAGCTGGGAGCATATCATAGAAACATGAAACGTCCTGAATTGGAATGGACTCACAAATACAGCTCTTAGCCCTGCTCAGGACAACCATGACATAGTTGCTGAAGTTAAGACCTTTCTGCCTGCAGAAAATGTCAGCTGTTCAGAAAAAGCTTTGTTCTTGTCCAGCATGCCTTGAGCCCTGTTCTGAGCTGGGGTTTTAGGACTACTGGCTTCTGTGCAACAGGGCTGCTGCTGTGAGTCTGTGCTAAAGGAACACACTGCATCTGATACCCTGGTAGATAATAAGGCCAGTTGTTACTACTTATTTTCAAGTGAAATGCACTGGAATTAGAGCTTCCATTACCTGGAGAGGAAGGCAGGAATGATGCCTGCATTTACATCTATTGGAGTATGGGAGGAGCTCTACAGCTGAGCAGTTTACCTATTGCCAGTGAGGGCACAGCATTTCTTCCACATGGGCAGCTGTGCCCCTTCTCCTAAAACACACCTGGGAAAAGAAGTGAATCATTTTTCACCAGGCTACAAGAATTTTGAAACTCCTCTCCAGGGTTCCTTCTATACTCTTCTGCATGCGTCTTAATTTCCTGTAGCAGTCCTAATCTGCTTCCCATAGGTACCCATGGGAGCCTTGTTATCGACCTCAACTGGAAAAAGGGCTGTTTCCCTCCCTCATTACAACTGCTATTAACTGGCATAGCTCTTGTCTGTCTCCATCACAGGGGCCATTAACGTAATAGGTCAGAGAGAGTGAGCTCTGTCTCTGCCCCCAAAGGTGTCCCAGCAATGTGGGGATGGAGCGTGTTGTGTTGGCTGTGTGAGAGGGAGCTGCTCCAGCTCCCCATCCACTGTGGAGTGCTGAGACCTGGGGCTGTCTGAAAGGGCATCCTTTGGCAGCATTTACACCCCCACACGACATCTGGGAGAGTGATACGGGTGACAGGCTGCCCTGGCGGCTGCTTTTTAATTGCCTGCTCCTGGAGCAGCCTCTGGGCCGAAGTGGCACTCGATAGCTTGTTACCTGCCTGGCCTCCATGGGCTTCCTGCAGGGCTGCTGGGTAAAAGATGCTGAATTGCCCTTGGAGCTTTCCTTCCTCCTCTGCCTTCCAGAGTAACTAGGCACCAGAGCTAGGGTGAGCTGGCAATTTAATCAGTGCTCTTCCTCCCGCAGTAGCATCACAGATCAGTAGTGCTGATCTTCCTCTCCGGCACTGGGAATATACAAATATAAGGCCAGGCCTCAAGTGGAGGAAGTGGAAGCAGATTTTGTGGGGGAAATACAAGTGGAGTCCCATTAGTGTTCTAGGAGTAGTTGATAGGTCTGACAAGAAAGATTATGGGTTAGCTGTGGCACCCAAAACCCTACCTAAAACCCTGCCGAATTTTTAGCTATCTAAACTAGTTGCATGGAAGGCCAGAGGTAGGTGTACAACAGGCTTCTCCAGGTCTTGGAATGGCCACTTTGTGGCCAGATGTGTTTCAGATCATGGTGCCTTTCAGGGAGATCCCTTTCTTCTTGAAAAGCAGCCCCTTTGTTCCCTGAAGAAGAGGACAGTGATGCTCATCCCTCTGTGCTGTGCTGTCCTCTGTGCATTCCACAGTGTCTGTGCTAAGTCTGAGACAGACCTGTGGTTAAAATCCGAGTGATGTCACAGATCTCCTTGCCTGATGTCTGTCCTGAATGTTTTCTTGGGCCCACACAGACTAAAGGGGATGTGGAGGAAGAGATAAGAAAAATAAGCTTCTGTGGTAGGCAACATAGTCTTCAATCCTGAGAGATCAAAAGCATCAAACTTCAGTCTGGAAACAGGAAGACTTGGTGATGTGCTTTTGGGGAGAAAAGAAAATCAGAAAATGAGATTAGAGAAGTACTCATAGTTCTGCACACAGCCAGTATGCAGAGCTTGCTAAGAGCCACAGAGATCTGTAATTACATTTGTATGGATTATACTAATCCATGAATTTGTAGCCCATGGGACCTGGCCATTTTGGGCTAAAGAAATACAGAATTATCAGGAAGTGCTTCAGATGTGCTAGTACATGTCTTGTGGCTTTTTTCCTTGACCCCAGGAGGACCTTTCTAGTAAGGTGCTGCTGCCCTCCCACAGTCTGGGTTCTGGCTGACAGTGATAATATGTCTTTTTGGGAGTGTAGTTCCAATTGTACATTTAGAAAGCAGGAAAACTTTACCACCCTTTGAACTGGCTTTAAGGCACAGCATAATCAGGGATTTATTTAAATATAGTCCAGGAATTCACTTACGTGTTCTTATTTTCCTACTGTGTGTTGGTCATGCAAATGCAAGTAATCTTTAAAAAAATAACTGATCACACTCACCTTTGCATTGCTCACCTTTGGGATTAAGTTCACCCCAGCTTCATCTATTCGACTTCTAACATTCCTCATTTTCTGTCCTAACACTGCAATTTCAGGGTCCCAGTCCCCACAGGGGATGGCTCAGCTCAGGCTGCTCACTGGCATTTCACTGTTTGAATCCCAGCTCTCCCCCTTGGCTTTGGTAGTTGTTCAGATGTCTCTGACAATTTATTTAAAATTTTTTTTAAACTTGCTAATGTCTCTGTTGGGACAGAGGGAACATTTTCATAAGCTCATTGAAGAGAAATATTGTCTAAAGAGGCTGTTGAGGAGTATGACTACTTACATATCCACCTGCAACAAGGAGGTTGTGGCTAAGTTGTAACACCTTACACATTATTAAATGGACTGAAAGATAGATTTGAAAAACACATGAAGTGTCAACATCAAGGAATCATAGCATGGGTTAAAGTAATTGACCCTTTCACTAAAATATTGAGCATCCTTAATGCCTCCTGAAACTGAGGATGCTGAAGACTCTCGTGAACATCTAAAACATCTGGAGCTGAGCACTTCAGGCTTAATGGAAAACAGCAATGAGACAACCTCAGCTGATAACACCGGCTCAATATTTGACTGATCTCTGTTTTGTGCTACAGAATTTGCATTACTAATGTTGTCTGCAGCCCACTAGTGAAGGTCACATTTCTGTGGGCTCTGCCACCATTATTTGTTGGATCTTGGATCTAGTGGAAATGTTTTCTTTAAAGATGTACAAAATCAGGCAAGGCAGATGAGTTTGTGCCAGAGAGTAACCCTGAAGAAGCTTTCTGAACAATCATGTTTTTAGGAGTTCACACTGGGGGAAAAAACGACATAAAATGCATCTTCCTTTTACTGGGGGCAGGGAAATAGCAATATAGTAATGGAGGGGCAGCAGGGCTCACAAGTGCCATTTGGGAAGTGTTAAAACAGCAGTAAATTAATTTCTGAACTTCAGTGTGCTTGTGAACTGCTAACCTGATGTGACTACACATAAAGCACTTTAAAAAATGCTCAGCATGTGTTGCTGCCATCTGCTATGAGATGGTGGCATCTTCATAGTGGCCTAGAACAACAGGGTTTCTCTCAGCAGACTTCATATGTTCCTCTGCAAAAGATGCATTGTCTCAGTACCCCTCTCAGTACCCTGCCCAGACTCTTATTGCAGACCAAAATCCAGAAGCTGATCCAGAGCATGGCCAGCCTTTGTCCCAGCCACCAGTGGATGTAAATTGCCATTAATTTTGGCAGCACAGGGATTTAGTGCCTCTAGTGAGAGGTATGGGAGAAGGGAAGAGACAGATGTACCTAGACTGGCCCACATGTCAGACACCCAGCACAGGGTGCAGACAGACAGCCCTGACCTGCTTGATTTAACAACCATGGCTGGACCTATTTCAGAGTGTGTGGACTGATGGATGTTAGAGAGGTTTAATGAGAGGAGATAGGTGTTAGAAGCAGTCTTTGGCTTGCTCCAAGACAGTCAGTACTCCTTATCCTGACAAAGTTTAGAAATAAAAATAAATAGAACATTCTCTTTCTCTCAGTCACACAGTGCATCTGCTCTGGGCAGAAGATACTGTTTGTTCCTCAACATTATTTACTTGCTGCTCACCAGAGAGTCAAGAGAGGTACTAAAACTTCATTGGAAGTCTCCAAGCTGGAAATAGAGAGGAGGGCAATATGCCCCTGGGGGTGGGGAATGGGGGGAAGGTGAGGAGAAATATCATATTGTGTAGAGCATTTGAGATTTAAACCTTGGTCACATTTGCAGAGTAAGCTGATATCTGTGGTTCAAAATGGCATGTGAAATGCTGCTTTGCCAGCACTCCTGGGGATGTGCATCCTGTTCCCTGGTTCAGTGGGGCTCAGTAAAGCTGTTATTCCTTGTCTGCAGACTATTTGGCACCACCAGCTGTGACATAGCTATGGTCAAAACAGGCTCCTAGAATCACAGAGCTGCTTTAAAACTGGCTAAGCATCAACTGACAGATATGGATGTGCCAAATCTTTCATACAAAACATGTCTGATGTGTTTAAGGATGGCTTGGCTCAACAGGATATTAGGAGATTCACTGGTGGAGTGAGTGCTGAGGCAGATGTGGACTTTTCCCTGGTCCTGCTCTGTCCCTTTGCATCTGCTGATGCAGAGCATCCTGTCACTTTGTACACAGCCACTCTTTGGCATCGTAGAGCAGTGCAGGGAGGCTGCCCAGCCACACTCAGAAGCTTCCCTGGCACAGCATTCATGTTAAGTAAGAAAATGTAAACCTACTTTTACTAGCTAATTACTGTGTCAGAATCAGTTAATTAGCCCATGTCATGATGAAAACAGGGTCTTTAATATGCAGATAGGAATTAGTAGTATTAAAGGGCTGTGAGGTAGGGAAGGAGGAAATGGTCCTGTGGATTGGATATTCTGCCCTACAAAGAGGGAATTGCAGTCTGCCAACCAGTCCTGATTATCTTGCTGTTATCTAGACAACCTCTTCCCTGACTGCTGCATGAAATGTGATACATCTGTCTATGAACTGAGCTTTACCAATCACTTCATTCACTACTCTTGGTTTTGGTGGGTCATTGGTGAGACAGTCCCTCCTCCTCTGAGTGAAGTTGATGAGACACAGAGGTAGGAATGTCAAACTCCTCACTCCTGCCCCTGAGTGGGCGGCTTGGAGGGTTTCTCTGCTGCCTTGGACTGGGCTGCTTCTTGGCAAGTGTATGCTACCCATTTATCAACTAGGAGAGAGCATAAGAAGGGAGTGATAAGGGTGCCTCCAATGTGGGGTGCAGAATACAAAATTAGCAGTAGGTGGAGGAAACCTTTCGAGCAGAAGGTCCCTATGCAGAACAGGCAAATGGTGGGGAACCATTGTTTTTTGGATTCTCTCCATGCTTGGACACAGGTTTTTATTTTGGTCAGTGAATCTGGAAAAAGGTTTCAGCTAGGGGGGAAATGTTCACAACATTGTTTTGGATGAAAGGTGACATTTAAAAAACCAAGCTAGAATTTTTCTTAGTGAATCCAATTATGTCATTGCTGCTCTGTTGAAATGCTGAAGTCCCTGAGCTGAAGGATCCAGACTTTTACTTTACTGCTGCACTGCCTACCTTCTGGTGCAGAGTTTCTGTGTCAAATATCGTCATTCCTGTTATTTTATGAACACAAAAGAGATTAATTTAGAGAGAACCATCTTATATCAGTTTCAAAGGATAAAGTACAGAAGATGCTAAGCAGAGTTTAGATGCTGTAGGGATGTGGTTGCAGACACTGGAACTCTATCTTCTTGTCACCTTAGGTCAAGCTTCCCTTAAGTAGCTCAGCTGTTACTCTAAAAGTAAATTGTAAATTGTTGCTTGGGCTTGAACCTTATGTTTGGGTCAGTGCTGCTTGTAAAGACGCAGTTCGGAAGTGAAATGCACTTACTGGTTGCCATTACAAGAATCCTGTGTCAGTGTCTGTCTAATCTCAGGTTTCTCTAGCATTTTAATGTCAGAATGTTGGAGCCATGTCAGTGGTGTGCCTCCTGCCTGCATTTTTTTCCTGGTATCACTTTGTGATTCTCCTTGGAGAACTCCACATGATCCTGCACACTTTAATGTTCCCTCCAGCAAAACCTCTTAAAGGATTACTTTGACTTGTGATTAGAAGTGGCAGGGAACACTTGGCAGATTTGAAACTCAACAAAGTAGTGCAGTTTGCTTTCTGGGATTTTTTCCTCCTCTTACAACAGAATGGTTGGGGTTGGAAAGGATCTCTAGAGATCTTCTAGTCATCCCCCTCCCCCACTTCCTCAGATTCAATATTCTGCCTTTTCCTAAGCCAAATGCTTCATGGAGGATGTCTCACAAGTTTTATCCCCTCTACATCAATCCAGGAGTATGCAAAGCCCTGCCAAACTGCAGAGGACCATGATGCCTTTTTTTAATTACCCCCAGCCTCACTGAACCTCTTTAGGTATTTTCAAAATCAACTTGGTGTCCAAAGTCAGAGACATATATGAAAAAATGGGTCTGAACATCCTGTGCCTGATCCTTGCCTAGGGGCGCCTTAGGCTGGCCAGAAGATCTGACTGGTGAGTGTCAGGTTCACCAAAACCAGAGAGGCACGTGGGTTTCATCCTAGCATTAGTGAAGCAAGAATCACAAGAAAACTCACCTTGGACAGCCTTGACAGCATGCAGTGTTTTTATTTTAAGGGCATTGCTAAAATTTACTGGAGACTCAGGTTTACATTCTCAAAATCACTGATGTGCTTAAAAGCCCTGAGGGACCAGGACCTCTGCCCTCTCATCTACCTTCAGCACTGGGCAGCACTTCTAATTGCTAATTTGGGGAGTTTTGGAGCCTCTTATCAGGCATGTGAGGTTCATGCCTCCTGTTTCTCTAAAGCCTTTAATGATCCCTAACTGAGCTGCACAGTAATCATCCAGGACTGATGTGTTAACTCCAGCTGAGACTGGTACAGTGCTGAAAGCCCTGGCTCACACAGCCCAGCTTTTGTAGGGTCAGATGGAGATCCAGGCTATCCTTGACTTTTGAACTTGCTTTTGTCGCATCTCCAGGCAGAGGAGTTTGCTTGGCCCCTGCAAAGATGGGAAGGAAGGTGTATGAATGTCTCACTGTAGCTGATAATCCCCTGTGAGATCCTGAGCTTCCTAGCTCATGTGTGTGTGGTGCTGACGGGGTCCTGTAGCACTCCCTGTGATTCTGTGATGAGATTAACTCCTCTGGGGGAGCTGCTGGGGCCAGCCACTGCCTGCCCAAAATGTTCCTTTTGCCTTCTGCTTCAACCAGTGGAACTAAACTTTCTGGTGGTGTTCTGCCAGTGCTTTTCGCAGTGGTGGGGAGAAGATTTGTAGACCCTTTGGGTGTGGGGTTAGAGACAAACAGCTCTGCTCTCTGCCTGGCTGGCCCCAACTCTCAAGAAGCAGATGTGTGCAAGGCTTGGCTTTCTTTGACCTGAGCCCTGGGGATCCTCAATCCCTGACGAGCATGCTTGCCTCCCCTGAGCATGGAGCTTTTGGCAGGCTTTGACCCAAAGGAGTCAGGGTAAAGCATCTGGGTTCTGTTTATGCTCTGGGATGGAGGATGCGTGCAAGGGGGGGGGGGGATGTGCCCGTGCACATGTGAGGAGTGCAGGGGTGAGCACTGCCACCACCACCCCTGTCCCAGAGCTGATGTGCCAGCCTGTGGCAGAGGCAGGATGTGTGCAGGGAGATCAAAGAGGAAGGCTGAAATGAAAATACGACTACCAGCAGTGGGGAAAAAGCCTTGAATTCCAGCATGAAGCTTGCTCCTTTCTTTCAAATCAGTGCACCACTTAGGACATGCATAAGCCATATGTTATAGGTGTTAGGGGGATGAATGTGGAGCACATGTGTTTGCCTGAGCCTTTACCTCGTGGTGGAATGACTGGAGAAAAGGATAAGCACTCTTGGAGCTCCTGACCATAAGATATCAGACACTTTGCTTAGTTTGGGCAGCTTAGACTGTCTGCACAGGAATTAAGAATAGTTTCTTCTATTTATGCAACCTCTAGAGCCAAATAACATCTCCCATAACCCAGTGACCATTAACAGTTTGAGGTAAAACATGAGGCTTAGTAATATCTCTTGCAAAAGATAAGCAAGCTCTGTTACCAATTTATGGGGGAAGGAAATAAAGAAATCTCTAAATGATTGTTCTGCTGACCTCAATATATCCTCTGGGAAGACTTTCCTAAAGCCCTAAGAACTAAGGCTGCAAAACAGGAGACATAAACCAGGTGATTTGCATTTCTTTCAGAACACAACATTGCTCCTTGATTTTTTTGTTTGCTTTTTTTTTCTTTTTTTTCCTTCACTATTGTAAACCAATCAATATTACATTACTAATTCAGAATAATAAAAAACCCCACATATAGAAGAAAATAAAGCTGGTGATGCCTTATTGTTCCCATCTCATGACCACGGAGTATTACTGTGCTGGAAGAGCAGCTCTGTGTTGCTGCCTTCAGTTCACAAGACTTGAGAGATGTTCCATGGACAGCTGGGTGTTTGGTACAGCTATAACATGTATTCATTCAAGGAATTTGGGGTACCTGGTGGGAAGACAAAGAAGAAACATTTCCCATCAGGATTAATGGAGAGAGATTGGCTTCACTTGCTTCAGTTCATTATAGAAAAATTAGCGATGACAAATCAGGAATGGCTGTGAGAGGCAGGGTGTTCTTTTCACCTTTTCTGTCTCATTTAGCAAAACCAAGCAGCACTACATGGATCAGCACTAAGAGCCAAGACAAGCAGTGCCTGGTGGGTTGGTGCTGGCTGGGTTTCTTTGTGTTTTCCTCTCTTGCAGAGGGTGATGAGCAGTGCTGCAAGTAGCTGTGCTGCCTCTCAGGCTGGAGTGATGTCCAAGTGCTGAGGCACTGCCTCTGTTCCTTGGCCACCGAGCCTGGTGGCCTCTCCTCCCTGGTCCTGTACCATGGCATGTGTCCCTAGCTCCCTGGCCCATTTAGCCTGCCAGCACCTGGGAGGGAAGTAATTTGGCTCCTAACCTTAAACTTCTCCCTAGCTCGGCTGTGAAGCATCTTGTAATAGCTTCAGTCTTTGCTTCCTGGGAAAGATTTACAAGAAGGCCTTCCCTAGCATTTGGTTTCACTTGCCCTTTGGAGCTAAGGTCAGGATCAGAGAGTGGGTAGCTAGGCTTTCCCAACTTGCTGACACCCAGCTGTTTAGTCCTCTGACTCTGCCTCTGAATTAAAATGTTTATTAAAGCATTTCTTTTTCTGTGCTCCTATTTTTATAAATATTTTTAAGCTAGTAAAGAAAATGCATATATTTAATGTAAAGCACTGTGACTATTCCTCAGTTCTACAGCTATCATACAGGCTGTATAAAATTGAATTGTGGTGTTTTCTGAGTCAAGTGCATTACATCTGTGATGCAGACTGGCTTTATACACATTTTCTGGGAAAAAAAAATCTTAATGGATAATGACTCTCCCTGCTAAAAATATCTTTTTCTTTTCCTTTTTTTCTTTTTTTTTCTGTGATTTCTTCTAGATGAAACAACCAGTAGGCATGGCAAATCTTTCTCCATGTAAATACCAAAGGACATGTGTGGGTCACATTTTGGGCTTTAGTTGGTAAGGCTATCTGTGGTGAATTTTGCTAGTCTTTCTTACAACTTAAATCAGTTTGTCATAACCTTCAAAGGGGTTCTTGTACCTCTTTTCCTGAAACCTCATTTGCTTTTACTCAGTTAGGGCACAGCACAGTTGACAGTGCTCATAAAATCTTGCCATTGCTGCATACAGATGCAATGCCACTTTCTTGCTCTTCGGTGTTGCCCATCTAAGTGAGGACAATAGCCCAGTCAACCAGTCAGCAGCTGCTCCAGGAGCTCAAGTTATTGAAATTAAAGGAGTAAACTGTGATGCAGACCTGAAGTTCTGCCTGTAGAGCTGTGCCTGGTTCCCTGCTGCTGCTCCTGAGCCTTGCCCTGGAGCTGCTACTACAGGGAAACCTGAGAGTGAGTACAGACTCAAGGTTTTGGGGTTGAGCTGATAGACAAAATCTTAAGCCTACTTGACAAGAAAACAAAGAGGTCTTTCCTTTGGTGTTTCAAAGCCTCATTGCAGCGAAGTAATAAATTCGAGGTCACTTTCTTCTGGTAAATTGGATTGTCATTGTAGAAAGGTCTCTTTATTTTCCATTTCTCCAGTGAGATTTATCATGCATCTCCTACCTGTGCCTGACTAGTTTAATATCCTCTCTCTCTCTTGCCACTTAGTATTCCTTAGTATGGCTACTAATTATTATAAACTATTTGTTCAACTTTGCAGGTGATTACAAATACAACTTTGCAGGTGATTACAAGAACAAATAATCTAGGGTTGTATTGACATTGTGCATCTTTAACAGGGTCCAAAAAACTCCTTTCCAAAGACGCTGTTCTTCCAGATAAGGAAACAGGGAAAGTGTGACTGAGTACCATGCACGTGCAGAACTCAAACATTTCCTTACTCGTTCAACCCCAGATGTTCTTTTCCCAGGCTTCATATCCAAGTCTTCATTAGAAATTTGAGAGAAATGCTTTACTGTGGCTGCCAGCTTGGCTGCTTTTCAGGTTCAGGCAGAATCTCCTTTATTCACAGGCCCTTTTTTTCTTATTAGTTTTTAATGCTTCTCCAGAAACTTGTATTATCGTCTTTAGCAGTGCAGAAAAACATCCAATATTTTAGAGCTTCTTTGTAACATGTTAATCTCTGAGACTAAAAAAAAAAATCCCTTGGTCCCAGCCTCATTTTTAATAGGATAGTAAACTAAGAGGATACATGAGGATTATTCTAATCTCACCCTGGAGCTCTCTCCAGCACTACTGCCTATCTGGGAGCCATTATTGAACTGCCTTCTCCACTGCTCTAGAAAACAGGCACTTATCTTGATTTAACAAGTAATGATAGCAGAAGCCTGAGCTGTCATGCTTTAGAAATAATGGATTAGCTAATTGATTGCAGAAAGAAACATTAGGCTGGAGCTGAACATGCTTTGGAGTGCTCTCCTTTTCCTAGCTTTGGTCTTTAGTCCCTTGAGAGTATGTTTGTATCCTGTGGGGGGGTAGTCAATACAATCAACTACTCATCCTACAAAGAACATGCAAGGGACTGCTGGCAGTAAGCTGCTTTTCCTCATCCTGCAGCTCTCCTGGAGCAGTCCTTTGTGTGTGCTCTGGAAGAGCACAAGGGGCTGGTGAAGGATCTGGAGCACAAATTTGATAAGGAGCAGCCAAGGGTGCTGGGGTGTTTAGCCTGGAGAAAAAGAGGCTCAGGGGAGACCTTATCACTCTCTACAAGTGCCTGAAAGCAGGCTGTAGCCAGGTGAGAGTTTGTCTCTTCACCCAGGTAACAAGTGGCAGGATCAAGAGGAAATGCCCTCAAGACGCACTTTAAGTGCCAGGGGAGATTAATGTTGGACATAAGGAAAAAATTCTTCACTGAAAGGGCTGCCAAGCACTGGATCAGGCTGCCCCAGAGAGGTGATGGTGTCACCAGTGATGAAGGTATTTGAAAGATGTGTAGGTTTGGCACTTAGGGCTGTGGTTTAGTGATGGACTTGCTTTGCAGTGTTGGGTGAATAGTTGGGCTCAGTCTTAATTGTCTAAATTATTTTATTATTCAATTGCCGTGGCAGAAAATGAACATACCAAATCTTATTTGCCTATGTAGTCTTCAAACCTTTTGGGTCTGGGCTCTTGGCTAGGGACATGAGCTGGGCAGGAAAGGAACTTCTTTCTGGAGATGCTCATTGTTTGCAGATGGTGGGAGACCAGTCTGCCCAGAAGTGAGAATTCTATCAAGGATGTGTGATACTGGTCCTTGGGGCACCATACACACTCTCCTACCTCTCATCATGGCAATGAATGTGTGTAAGAGCATCACTTGGACCTCAGATATTGCTGTAGCCAATGCACTTTACTTCCCTAAGCCCTTTTCCAGGGGTGAGGAGCTGAGGGAAGGCAGACAGGATTCAGCTGCACAGCAAGGCTGAGTGAAGCTGGGCCCCAAGTGCAGGTTTTACCTGCCTGTACCGTTCACCGTGTGATACTTATTTCTCCCTCTCATACTGAAAACAGCTGCATGTTGCTGTCATACTCTAGTCTTGAATGTGTCTTTAGACTGTTTGCAAAAAGCATAACAGACTACCCCAAGCAGAGGAATTATTGCTGTCAGCAGCACAATAATAGTCACACACATGGTTCCTTTCTCCTTTTCTCTCTTCCACTCCCCACGATGAAATTTCTAAAATGTTGTACACTGCACAGAATGCAAACAGACACTGGGTTAGTTAAAAACATACTTCTCTTTATTTGAAAGTTTTCTATTCACAGATGAAAGACAGTCAATACATTGCATAGTATACCGTTTTTTAAAAAGTATGCTTATTATCAAATGTGTCTGAGAAAAGGGATGGTTACTGGCTCTAACTTCCCACAACAAACAGTGAGGTTAATGGAACAATAAATTAAAGGAGTAGTAGTAGTCCATGTTACATGTAAAAGAGATGTTAACAGCTAAAAATATAACATGAATGATGATTGATTCAGTTTCTCTTCTCCTTAGAAATTCAATGTCTTATTAGAGTGGTTGTCTAAATTGAGTTTTCATTAAAATGCAGTGGTGCTCTGAAACTTTGAGACACAAAGGCCACAAAATTTTTTTAATTGAATGGCAATGTCTTCAAGAAATCTTGCTAGTGAGAATGAGGGTGTTCTCCTGCCCCTGTGATGGTTGGGTCCTATGCCTGTTGTTGAGCCCTTGCTGCTGCAAGGAGGCAGACTTGATGCTTCAGCTGTAGCTGATCTGCCTCTAAGGCACTTCTAGGGCCTAAGAACTCTTTACATTGCAGGCACTAAATATTCAAAGGACAAAACTCTGCGGGTTGGGAGAGTGGGGTGTCATGCAACCTTAGTTTAGGGTACCGGCCATGATCTCTGGGACTGTCCTCATGGTCCTATACAATGCTCATATTGGAAATGCAGTACCTGGGCCCTCTGTGGAATTCAACCCCAAGGAGCTTCTATGGGTCTTAAAAAACAGTTGCCTCTTGTCAGTGCGCTCTCTGGCCTGTTCAGCTGAGCTCATGTGGGTTTCCATGAGTGCTTTCTGGCAGGCAGGTTTTACCTGTGCGTAGGCTGAGTGTCAGAGTGCCACCTGCACTTCTCTGCAGCCTTGAGCTGGAGGCAAACACCTCATTCATGTGTTCAGGAGAGCTTCAGAAAGGGCCAGAGCTATGGTGGGGAGGTAGGTGTTGAACAGGGCCGTGGAGAGATAAACTTGCCAAGCAGAACAGCAAGAGATCTCCATTAGGAGATCGAGTAGCAGAGTCCCTGCAAGCTGGAGCTCCAAGTCTTTACCACAACATGGATGCTGGCCCATATATTATTCAATGAGAAAAATCATCCATGTTCTGAATTTTATAGGGTTGTAATTCAACCCTGAGGATCTGATGACTACAGAAACCACCTGAGCTCTGCTGCCCTGGTTTGACAACCATATGCTCCTGGAGGCAATTATAATCCTGCTCTATGTCTCAGCTGCCTGGCACTTCTTTTCCTCCCTCCTTCTGTACTTAACATTGAGGTAGAATTTTCAACCAGTATTAAAACACACAAAAAATGAACAGAAACTTAGTGGGAAAGTAGTCCAATGACCTTCAAAATTTGCAAAAACACAACGTGGCTATAAAATGAGTAACTGAAGTAGAAGAGTAATCCTAAAAATGTCAGAAAAACAGTATCAAAAAAGTACAGTACTGAGTTGCCAGATATTTTCAATTATATTTTTAAAAAATCAGAGATTTTTTTTAAAATTCTCCCTCTGCAACAAATGGCAGGAACAGATTTTTTTAATATAGTATCAGAGATAAACTGGTATCAAAGTAAAAATATACATGAATTTTGAAGACATTAACTCTTTTATCCAGTTGGCTTCAGTTGAGTGTTGCTTTTATTTCCTATAAAAATACATATTTAACTATGTGTGTGTATATATCGACATACGTGTCTTCCAAAAAAATCTGCATTCTTTCCGAAGCTTACAAGGAAGATCAAAGTAATGGTAGTAATCTTTAAAAGGAGATTTAAATGACTTATTGTTCATATAATATTTAAATATAAGCAACACATATCACCAGTGTAGGAATTTTTGGGGTTTTTGCTTTACAATCCCTGTAATACTAAAGGAAGTTTATATTAATACCTAAATAAATTGAGTTAAACTAGTCCTATAAGGGCTGCTGTTAGTTACCTCCACTGTACATAATACCACAGAGCAAATGAGGTCCAAATTTCAGTTGAAAGAATGCAGTTAGCTTGAATTTCACCCTATTTATTTAATTATTGGCAGGAATGTGAAAATACATTCAGTGTAAGAAAGCTGTTAAAGCCAAAGGAAAAAAAAGTTCTCATTATTCTTAGAGCTATTTTCCAAGAAAAACTAGATGTTCCAGCTTTAATGCTGAATTTTTAAATCAGGGGGAAAAAATCCATGAGTAGAGGAAGACAGTGTTTATGAGCCTTCAAGGAGAACACTTTACTGACATTAAAGGCAACTTTGCAGACTCACTTGAAATGTATCAATTTGTAATCTACACATTTACAGGAGCTGCTCTGCTCTGAAAGCTGTTTCCCAATCTGTGCCAAAACATGTGAGGCTGCGTAGCATACTTCTGATGATAGACCTCCAGGCTCTGTTTCTCCATAATTGATTTAGTTATTAGTTATGCAGCGGAGAGAAGAGATCCCTGAGGCTTAGTAAAACAGTATTCAGTTTCTAAAAGCAGCCCTTTGTGAATTAATGTCATCCTACCAGCTCTTTCTGCTCATTATTCCTTCAAGTCTTGTTTTCCTGGACACCAGCTGTCACAGAGGAAGTCTCCAGCCTTTTCTTCTCCTCCCTCCTTGGCTGACTGAAGCTGCACCAGCACGGTCTGAAGTGTCTCCTTCACCACCTGGATCTCCCTCTGCAGAGACTGTGCAAGCTTTATTAAGGAATAATCTATAGGTGATTGGCAGTCCCTTTTCTCTTTCCAAGTTATTAAGTACATTCTTGTTCTGCTGTTCAGAACAGATGGCCATGGCTATCTAATTGTAGCTTCAACTTCTTCCAAATTGTTTGGATTAAATATTAATACATTTCTCACACTTGCTAGCAAGAGAAAAATGCAGGCAAACTCAAGTTCTCAAGTAGCATTATTTAGCAGCTTAAAAAGGGGAGGGGATGGGGGATACTGCTTGGATACTGTTCTCATGGGAAGGAAGAAGATAAAAAATACCATGGAGGCAGCAGCACTAGCTGTGAGTTCCGTGATGGATGGAGGGTAGATTTTTACACCAGAGACACAGACCTGGGTGGATCAGAACGCAGGTGAAGGCAACAGGGTGGCAGGAGCAGCCTGAAACAAATACCAAGTGACCACAGCTTGTGTGGCATTAGTGAGCTCAACAACATGTGCTGTGCAAGGTGGGGTGGGAATCTAGGTAAGGAGCAAAGCTAACTTATAGTAGAGAAAGTGTTTCTGCCACGCTCATCTCCAGAAAGCTTTCATGTTAGCTGAATTATCATTATAATTATAGTGCAGAACACACAAATGTAAAGCTATACAAGACTCCATAGGGAATGCTTTGAACAAGTTGAAAAGCAAAGAGGGCAGTAACAAGGTTGTACTGTCACGCATTAAAAGGAAGAAAGCCACCAAAAAAGTATCCAATAATTAGTATAAAATGCTTAATTTGGTTAAGAAAGAGTTTTCCAGGTTTTATTTTCCTCTGTCTAGTTCAGGGTTCCAGCAGTGAATTCAGGAAGAAACTGATGGCTAAAGGCTCAGCCTCTGAAAGAGACCTTCCACTTCCCTCTTTCCCCAGCTCCACAATAACAAGAGGGAGGGTGTCAGGTGGTGGCAACAAGGGAGGAACAGGCTGGCAGATGGAGGTAGGACATTCACAGAGAGAAAAGCAACTGCTGACATGTGCACAAGCCTTTTAGTGGCTGGGCTCCCTTGGCAGTACAGCTTTTTGTGCTTCGACTGGCCTCTCATGAGAATAAGTTTGTACTACCAATATTTTGGCCTTTCTGCTGATAATCTCAAGTGGGCAACGCTTTCCATTGTTGGAAGAAGAGTAAGGACTGGGTGTAGCTCAATGAGACAATCAATTTTATCCTCTCTTCTATAGCTCACGCTACATGAAGAAGAAAGCAAGCAGAGGCAAGTCAGAGCCTGCTGAAATGGAAAACCAATGAGCAGGTCTGTGAACAAGCCCTAGGGCCCATCCCATCCTCACTGAGGCCTCCTGGACAGGTATGGTAAAGGGCAAAGACCCCAAAAGACAGAAAGTGGTTCATTTCTAGCAGTATGTCATCAAATTATGCCAGAACCTCACTTCAAGGAGTGAAACAGGATGACACTGAAACCACTCAGTTTCAAAAGTGCAACACACAGAAAGGATAATGCACATGGACAGTCTTTGTCCTTTGCAGAGCTCATACATTAGGAAATGTTATTTTACTTGACCCCAATGTCAACACAATGTCAAGAAAAAAAGATGCCCCCAGGTTATGTGACTGTAATAACTAAGCTGCTACTTTTGAAAAATTGTGACTGGACCACAGCTATACAAACCACAGCACTTTCAGGCAGCCATTATTATGTCTTTGAAAAGTCTTGGCTGCTTTTTATTCTGTTATCAATTCCTCAAAATGTCATCTTTGTGTATTTACATGCATTTGCTATGATGTTTTGCTCCTAATATGTTCATGCATATTTCTACTTTCTGGACAGCTCTGTTAATCTAAAGGGCTTCTGTCTCTGATTATGATTAGTAGCAATACACACAAAGCTTCTCCTATCCCAGGATCACAAAGCACCTTACAAGGACAAATTAATTATGCTTTGCATCTTCTCTGAAGTAAGAAATATTATTATCCTCTTTTAAGTCCTGGATTCTCCACCCCTCTCCAACATGAGGCTCTGCTGAAAACCTAACTGGTAAACAAATTCTGCAGTCCATGAACACCATGAACCTTCTGAAGTTTAATTAATTCTGATGTGTAGTCTCTGACTACGCGCTATTACCTGTAATATCCCAAGCAGTTACAAAATTCTTTTCAGGTAGAGAGAATAAGCCAAACTGAAGTGTTTCGGTGGCAGTGGATGAGAAATCCTAAAGGATGGAAGAAAATTAGGAAGACAGGAAAAAAAACCTGTTAACCAGCAGAAAGATGGAGCAAAAAAAAAAGATGACTGCAAGTTCCAATAACCTCATAAATAACACCACAATCATATGTAGACAAGTAACTGCCAAATGAGTCTTTATGGCTAAGAAAAATCATGGTATATGGCTGAGCCTGGCATCTCTATCCATACACAGAGGTTATGTCTGGATAAACAGCTTCAGCCATTTTAAAAATGCAAAAAAAGAGTTTTGCACGGGTCCACATGCAAATGTGTCCTTCATGCTTAAATTCTCTATCCAGTGCTGCAAAGATTGAGCCAGTATCCAAGGCAGGAGTGAAAACAAGTTCCAGCTAGGAATATTTTCTGGTCCTGCTGTCTTCCTCTGAAAACTGAAATAATCTCCCCAGTGTCAAATGAGCAGTAAATTAAAGTACTTGGGAACAGCTTCACACAAATGCAATGCATATTCAACAATGCTGCAGCTCTAACATTGTCTTGCTTGAAGCTTTTCACCTATTTGAAAAACTTAAGCATAATGCCAGAGGCCATGATTTGCAAGCAGATAAAAAGCAGATCAACTTACTGCAGAGACTTACTTAATTTTTGGAAAAAATGGCATCATTTTGCTCAAATGCAGCTTCTGTTCTCTCAGCAGAGCAGTTTAGGGAAAAGAGACATAAAGTAGATACTATGAATCAGTTGCCTTCCTGTAGGAAAGGTTAGAAACGAAGAGTACAATATTTGAAGATAAAAGACATTGGAAAGACAATGAAGGACTACTACTGCTCTAAGGGCCAATGGCATTTTGGAAAGTAACTGCATTTTTTGGGCATCTGAAGAAGAAATTAGCTTTGAAGAACAGAAATAACCAGAAAGAGGATTTTGGTTGGTCTTTTTTTTGTTTGTTTTTAACTTGGTTAACTTTTCCTGCTTATTTCCAAAAGCCAAAACTCTACAGTGTCTGCAGACAGAAGCTCAGCTCAGTGTCCCACCACCTAACTGCAAGTGTCACTCCTAACCCCAGGCACCCATGGAGAGGCCAAGGCCAGCTGGAGAGCAGCTCTGCAGAAAAGGACCTTGAGGTCATGGTGGAGAATAAACTGAACATACACCAGCAATATGTCCTGAGGCAAAGGTGCCCAACAGCCTCCCAGGCTGGATTAACAAAAACTGCCAGCAGGCAGAGGGAGATGATCCTTCCACTCTAATCAGCACTGGTGAGGCCCCATCTGGATCTTGTGTCCTCCACAATAAAAGTGGAGGACTTACTGGAATGACTCCAGTATGGGACAGGTTTAACAGACTCGAGTATCCATCACATAAAGGAGATGCTGCGTGACGTGGGACTCTTCAACCTGCAGAAAAGAAGGCTCTCAGGATACTACTACTGGGTAAAAATAACTGAAAGGCAGGAATGAAGAAGAGGGAGCAGACTATTCTGACTTTCCTTTGTCCACTGACAGAACAAGAAGCAACAGGGAGAAATTCCAAAATAGGAAATTGAATACATTAAAACATTTTGTATGGTTTGAAGGTGGTCAAACACCAGACTGTGTTGCATGATCAAGTTGTGGAGTCTCTGTCCTTGAGGATATTCAAAACCTGATTGGAAAGTATCCTGGACAACTTCCTCTAGGTGACCTTGCTTGAGAAAAGATGATCTCAAAAGGTCACTTCCAACTAAACACTTCTGTGACTGTGTGTGCTGCATGCCAAAGGACCAGTGAAGAGCCAAGTCAATTCCGTAAGTATTTTGAATGACTTGGGTTTTGGCCTTCTTGAAGAGCACTCTTGGGAGCAAGGGAAAGTCACTAAGCAAGTCCCTGCTGTTTCTGTAAGAGGCCTGTGTGGGGTCACAGCAAGAGAGCAAAATGGCCTTTGGAAAACCATCACCTCCCCTCATAAAATACAAGGGGTATTTGCAGTAGCGCAACCAACTAGAATTTTCCAATTTACCCCTTGATTACTGTCACTCTCCTTCACATCTATGAATGTAATTTCTATAAACTAACATAATACCCCTTCCATGCAAAAAAAACCCAAAATACTCCCCCAAAACTTACTAAACAAAAGATTGCAACAGAATAACTGCTACATATTGGAAAACTGAACACTTCAGTGGTCTGAGTATCAGCTACTTTCAAATAGCTTATTCCAGCAGAAAATGGAAGGCAAAGAAGCTACAGCCTGGGTGGAAATACACTGACCTACCTCTATCACAGTATAAACTACAGAGTGGAACCATATTCTCTGAGTGACACACAGTGGGAAGGGCTCACCCTCCTGTCATCTAAAATAAAATCAAAGAGGGTGCCATTGCCATCTCTGACTCTTGGAGGTGACTCTGACTCCCAAAATCTCTCACAGGTTCTCCCAGAGTGGTATTCCTCACTGACTTACAGACAGGGCTAAATTTTACATGATTCAGTTGAAAACCTGCTCTGGTGTAAAGCAAGACTTGTATGGGATCTGGCTGCAGGATAAAGGTGAAGGGTTAGCAAAGTGACCCGCAATGTTTAATGAACGTTTAGGCACAAAATTCTCCTTTCAAAATAACAGTTTAAAATGCCCATTTTAGGGCAAGGATAGAAGATTGTTTTTATCATAATTCTACAGCCAGGTTTTCTTCCAACAAAGCATTTCCACCAAGAGGAACTATTAAATGTGTTCAAATTGTCTATCAAAATGTAACTACTAATTAAGAACAAAAATGACAGTGAAATTGCAATATAGGCTCCATTTAATTTTAGTGGGAATTCCAGGCCTGTACTGTCAGGAAAGTAACACCTCTCATCAGCTCTGCAGCCACCAGAATGAGTTACCTCTCATCCTTTGGTTTTTCCAATTAATGATGTGGACTGTTTTCATATACTCATTAATGATCAACTATAATTGAATATTTTCTGGGGTTATTTGCTTATGCTACATAGAATTTAGCAAATATGTCATACTGCTACAGAGAACTCTAACATCCAGTCCCATACCCCTATTGTTTAATGCTTTTTATACAAAAGGGCAGTATAATGGTTTTTGTGAATGATTTCAACAATAAATTAGAATTGCAAGTGGGTCTGTGCCTATACTCAGGGCCAAGAAATATCACTGGATTTCTCCTTTGTTCGGGTTGTGCTGGCACTTATGATGAGCAGCATGGCTCATTTAAGTGTGCTGTGCCATCAAAACATAGAATGAAAAACAATGACATCTGGGTTTTTTCTTCTAATACGAACTTAATTATTAATCAAAGCTATGACACACACTAAACATTGGCAAATGGCTCGAGAGCATCAGGAATTTATTTTTCTCAGTGGAGTCTTTAGAAGGTTTTTAATAATCAGACCACAGGACTAATTTATATCTGTGCAGCCCCCAGTTAGATTTTTGACCTAATACATTTTGTAACATCTATGTGTAGAGCAGTCTTTTTGGAGGAAGATGGCAAGGGTGAAAATAACCAGCGAACAGGACTCGGAAAAATTCATCCCGCTTTCATTACTATTTCTTTAGGGTCTTTAAGCTCCTGTTCTCAGAGTTCTACAGATTTTTAATGAAGATTGCATGATTGTTCAGTATCTGTGATGGGAAATTGTTCTATCTAAAATTAAATAAATTACCATGCAAACAACAGATCCACCTATTAACCACAAATTCTTCTACTGAAGTTAATTGTTGTCTATTATCTTAGTGCTAGTTCCTTCAATACAGGCAAGTTACAAATGAGTGAAAGCTAATTTTATAGACACTGAGCAGTCTTTATTTAAAAAAAAACCAAAAACAACAACAACAACAATCTACAGGTCTGCAGCACGGTGGTAGCTACCACAGTGCTATTTTTCTCATTCCTTTTTGAAGTATAGCACAGTGATTACATGTACCAGATGGTAACATTTTATGCACGTTGATCTGGACTACCTCTGAAATAGCAACTGAATGTTAATGAGGGGTAGCTGAATTGCTGAACTGCTTCTTTGTATGTCCCTATGTTTTAAACATGGTTTCTTATTTTGTGACTGATGGTCTTGCTAGGACCAGGCTATCACACACTGTGCATTTCTGTATTTAGATAACATGAGCTGAATTTCACTGATAGAAGAAGTCAGATCTCTATCAGAATACTGTGGCTTAAAATGGGAGTAATCTACAACTCTCCTGAAATTTCCAATTACTCATTTTATTTTTCTAACTAAGTCCTGCAGTGTCAGCAGCTATGAAGAAATAGACATGCTCTATAGAACATAAGAAACACTACTAATTCACATATTTGTAGTGCATTATTTTCTGGAACCAAAACCACTGGTTTTTATCTTGTTTCACCTTAACTAGTAAACTATGACAATGATCAGATGTGACTGTTCCGTTTGAATATTAAATTAAGTCCCCTGCAAAGAACCCATAACTCCACCTGTCAGTGTTCTTCTATAAGGGCCACTGAGAAAAGCTCATTTGAGAGTAAATACACTCGAGGGAGAAAAGAATTGGATGCTCTGCACACACACACAAGACACATCCACACAGCTCTGCAAAGAATGCGTTGGGGAAACACAACTGCAGCCAAGCACGAACATTGCAAATATAATGAAAAGAATGTTGAATAATCTTTCTGTATATTGTGTGTATACGGAAATACTTAGAAAAGAAAGATTTGAAGTAGTGACCCAATTACTGATTGGATTTCTCTCCTCCGATGAAAATCCTCTGCCCCCAGCCCCATTCTTCCCTCCCTCTGCCCCTCACACTTTATCCTTCCATTACCTTTAAAGAAACCAAGCTTCTAAAATAGGAATTTTGCAATGACTTGCAGTAGATGCCCAACTACTAAAAATAAAGTGGAATTTCCACACCACTTATTCTCCTTTCTCTAAACTATCCTCTGCAGGACTGCCCACCTTGTCCTAGCAGGAACAGAATCCTTTCTAATACCATCATCACCTCAACTCACCTTCAGATGTCTCCAAGGCCTTCTCTGCTAAACTCTGCACCTTGATCATATTTCTCTTTCTTCATGATCTTCTTGATTGCCATCTCTTCTCTACTAAAACATAATCAGCTCAGTACTCTCATCTTCCTCAGCTTCACTAGTTCTTACTTTCTTTATCCTTTCTTAGAAGAACAAATCTCTTTTGTGAAAGTTTTTTCTATGAAAGTTACAAATTAAACAGAAGTTTGTGCTCTAAAATTTTGAAAAATGGCCAAGAAATTCCTCATAAAGGCTAAGCAATCTTCAGAAAAAGTGACAGATGAAGCACCAAAGGAGATAAGGGTGCATAAGACAATATCTCACCTGGTTACTTGCACTGGAGTGTAAGAGGCAGATTAAAATGCGTTGGACGCTACATGATGCATTTGTTGCCCACTTTTTTTAAAAAGAAAAAACCAAACTACAGGTAACAATATACACAGTCTGAGTCAATAACGTAGCATTTAATTCAGCTAAATCATGTTGGAAAATGCAGGTGCATGGACACTTGTATCCATGGAGCTTTTGGTGCACTACATATTTAATTACATGAGCATTACAAACAAAAGGATTTTAACAGCAAAATAAAGGCTTTTCAGTGCCAGTCTTAATTTACAAAAAACTGACTTCTGTTTAAAGCAATTAAAGCTGGCTCAGACCCCAGTGAAAATGCACAATTTACTAGACAAAAATGCCCATTTCAGCAAGACAATAGTTTCTCCCATTCTTAATCTACACTAAGAACTAGCATTCCATGTGAATCTGAAAGGCAAGCATCTCATGTGCATACTTACACAGATTGATATGTATCTATAGCTATAGCAAAAAGGATATGAATAACTCCCTCATCAACTCTGCAGGCAGAACTTTGCAATTGATCTTCCAGATGCACCAATTTCTCACTTATTGCTTCACATTTTTCTCCCAACTCTGCAGAAAATATGAAGAACTCCTACAGAAAGTTGAAAAAGAAAAGAAAGCATGTTTGCTTCTGGCTGCACTTTTCTACATCACATTTGCATCAAATTAAAGGGAAAATAAAATATTAGTAAGGGGATATAATACTTTGCAGTGCAAAGACATTGCCTAAAAGCAAATTCCCATTAGAGAGGCAAAAAGCTGTTTCTGTATAATAAATTGGTGATTAATATGAAATGGAATGAGCTTGTGGTCTCAGTCTTCTTCCCAGCAGAAAAAAAGTCACAATCTCACTTTCAGCAGATGATTAAAGGGGCGTGAAGACTGAACTGCTCCCCTTCTTCCCTGTTGTCTCATCACAGCAGGGGATGGAAGTCTTATGCTAACCACCCCATTAAGGTACCCAAATTTCAAGTTGTTAATGTAAATATGATTTACACTTTTAGGTCATGTAAATATTTCAAGCAGCATCATTTTAGTAACTCTTATGCACAAAAAACCCTTAAAAATATAAGAAAAATCTAGCTAGAGTACTTGGGGACTTTGCTCGAGCAATCAAAGAAAATGCGTCAAAGTCTTTGAGATTACAAGATGAAACTATACTTTTTTACTGAGTTAACATTTAACAAGACTAAATCTTCAAAAATAATGCTTCTCTACTTAGAACTTACTCAGGCAAATACTTTTTCTACTTTAAACTGAGTATTTTAAACCTGTTTCAAAGTCCTTCTCATAAGTTTTTCAGATACATTGCAGAAGGGTAATTGCTATCTTTTTATGTTTTGCATTGAGTAGTACTTTGAGAAATGACCCAAATAAGCAGCAAATATGAGAAGAGGGGAGAAAAAAAAAATCGATTTGCACAGCTCTGACACAGCTCTGAGACTAGCCTTTCCTCTCCCTCCCATGGCACCATAGTGCTGTCTATAGTAATGACAGGGGTTATTTGTAAGAAAAGATTATGGTGCCAAGATGAACTTCTGCTGGAACCATGCTAAAAAAATAAAGAGAAATTCATCAGCTGGGATCCAGAAAACTGGATTGTCTCTAGACCCAGACTGTGCACTCATTAATAAAGCCTAATGTGGCCATACTATCTGCAGAAAATTTTTCTCAGCAAAGAAAAAAGTACTTGGGGTCCTTTGCACTGATCTGTTGCTGTAAGATGTCAGTGGTTGTTTAAGAGAAATCAAACCTTCAGTCAAAGGCCTTCCAAAGAAATCATGCTAATACTTGTTGGAATGCTGGCCATTGTGAAACAATCTGAGTTTTGATGAATGCATTTACCACACCTCAGCTGTGTGCTGTCCTTTCACTTTGTATCACACAGTGCACGGCACACATGGAGTGGAATGCCAGAAGGGCTTTGCTTGCTGGCACCTCCTCTGTTATGGCACAGAGCTTCACCTTTCTGCTTTCCTCAGGTCTTTCCCAGACATGGCTATCCAGCAGATCCCACTGGACCAGCTGCAGCTCAGCCCCTGGAGAGGTGGGTTGGTTAAGAAGTTATGATGCAAACCCTAGCAGCTCAGACACAGTGGAGCACAATGGCCAAATCCCTGGCTCTTTGCACAGGACGGGAGCAGCCACTTCCAGGCATTACCAAACCTGAGAACCTAGAGCAGCACTTCTCAGAATGAATAGATGTGAAAAACCTCAGTGTTCTTAAAATGAGAAAATGGGAGGAGAAAGTAAACATTTTTCTTGTAGCAACTAGGAATGTCTTTTTCTGAAGACCAGTGACGGAAGATGAGGAAAGTGTCTTCCATCCAGCTACTAAATTATTATTCAGCATACCAGCAGGACTCCATATGCTGTTATGGAGTGGGATAACCCAGGCCATTTGTATCAATAGAAGGCTCTTAGGGAATCATTCTCTGACACACATGAAAGAACAGATGACAGTTGTCCAAGAGAAATCAGGATTCAGGCTAAACAAGTCAGTAAATAAAAAAAAAACCAAACAAAACAAGTACCCTGAAAGCATGTCTAAAATTATGACCACATAGAGAAAGCTCTGCATATGAAAAAATGCAAAGTATTCTTTCTGAATGATCACATTTTGGGTACATAATGCATTGCGTAAAAAATGTAACAAAAATCCTGTTTACTTCAGAAATTAAGGTAAAGAAACAATAAATATTTCAATTGTAACAACAGTACGGGAAGGCAGGGAAATCTGAGAGTGTAAAAGTCAAATCGAACTTGTTTAGGTCTTTAAAGACTTGAAATCAATTTAATTGTAAAGAGTGAAAAAATAGCTTTGTAAGATTGAGGTTATATTTAATTAGTCTAAATAAATCCTTATAGTGCAACTTAATTTCTCTTTATTACAACCATAATAATGTATGAATGAACTATTTCTGCACCTAGATAACCCAGCTGCCTTTTTAGTTGAAACGAGAAGTACCTCCGACACCTTAGACAAGCATCCCTTTCCAGAATAATCACTGGCAGGTGTAATGTGAAAAATGCAGGAGAACCATCATATAAATTATGATTTTCCAGAATTTATATGAATAAATAAATAAATAGGAAAATGGAAATGGAAGAAACATACAGTGCTCTCAAAAATACACACCAATAATTCTAAATATTCGACCAATTCCCCAGCTTCTGCCTCCAGGCCCTCATTTAAAAAAGGCTTGATAGCCCAGAAAAGTAGATAGAAAAGGTTCTCTTAGTGCCTTTCATGCCTGGTACATCACTGGTAGCATTTTTATTTGACATTATTCTATGTAGGCAAGAAAACCCCTGTCAGTGATACACAAACTATTCAGAACAGCTCCTGGCTAGAAAGTGGCACTTTACACTGATCAACAATATCTCTGAGAGGAAAGTGGACTCTGCCTCAAGCTCAACTTACTCATAAAATACAACTCATCCAAGCTTGTAAGTTATGTCAATGCTACAAGATGCTGTAAGTCTGAATACTTTGGTTATTTTTGCTCTAACAGCATTTTTAGGAAGCAGCTGGGAGATATTGCAGGAGTCAGGAGAGCTGAAATGCAATATTGCTTAATGGATTTTTCTGTGAACAGGGAATGCAGCTGGCTGGGATTTTTCAACCCCCCCCCTAAGCAGGTGAAAACAGCACAAATATGTGAGTGTGATTTACTTTTTAAGGTGCAATTCTTTTGGCTTCTAAGACAAAGTAGAAATTCTCATTCTTTCCCAAAGATGTGAAAGTCTGGTGCAAGAAATGTTAAGAACAGACAACGTTCCAGCTGATGCACTGCTGTAGCATCAGCATATTGCATCAAGAGCAGAGGGAATGGTTTCCACTTTCATCTTCTGCATTTTGTTTTACCCCTATACAAGTAATTACAGTCACCTATGAGCAACAGCTCCTTGACAGCTTTACTTGAGGAAAGTGTTTGATCAGCTTTTCCAGAGCAAACACCTCCTGTGCTCTTCAATCTAGTTCAGCAATTTTATAGAGAAGAATTGGTATTGTAGTAGCTAGATTAATTTAATTCTATTTGGGATTAGAGTCTATATTAGAGTTTTTGTGGTTGTGCTGAGAAGGAGGATTCCCAGATATATCCTTAAATTCATTCTTCCTACAGAGAAACTTTTGCAAAAGGGGATTGACTTACTTCCAAGCAGCAATGTCATAATCCCAACAAAATAGAAGCTTTAGAACACCTTCTGCAGAGTCAAAGCCAGATTTCTTTCACCTGCACTAAACATTCTCTCCCCTACAATAGTTAAAATAACTCAAAACAACAAAAATAACAACTACAAAAAGCCCTTGCAGGCAGATACTTCACATTATGGCACAAGGTTTAGGACAGTGATCTACAGTTGGCAGAAGTGCTGCATGTTTACCCTTGACCCTTGAAGAAGTTAATAGCAATTGTCAGCACTTGAAATTCCAGAATGTTAGGCCAGGACATATCTTAAATAATTACTAGAAACAGAATGCAACCATCCATGTTTGTCCTGCTTGAGCAGATGCTTCAGTCACAAGCAGGCTAAGAGCATATGTCCTGAGAAAAATGAGCTGCATGGCCATGAAGTGTCCAAGGTGCAGGGAAGGAAAAACAAAAGAATTTGCTCCTGCTCTACATCCCAGATTTCCTGCCCCATGTGCATTGTCCCGGGCAGCTGTTGTAGATAAACAATGGATGTTACTCATGGCCAACACCATGATGGCAAGGCTGCCCAGGAAGCAGCCAGGGACCACCAGAGGCTGCTCTGTGACTTGCAGTGTGACCAAGCCTGCCGTGACTGTCCTCAGCTGCTGCCTGCATGCCTGGCTCTTAGCAGCTGACATGGGGTCTGGTGGTTCTGGCTGCAGGGTACAGACTACTTCAGGGCAAACCACCCTGTCACTGAGCAGGTGTTCCTCCTGCTACAAACCAAGATGGTTACATTCCATTTTACCCTTCCATAGCACACAATAATTAATAGTTCGCCTATCTATTTTTATGTTTTATGTGGTTGAAGACTTTGACTTTCAACCAGACTAGGATTTCTAAAACTTTTCTTTCTATTCCTTTCCTTCTTTTCTTCACTGTGTTTCTGTCTTCTATAGAGGGAGGTGTCCAGACCAGAGCCATAGTCCTCTGGAGGCTTTGGCATTCTCAGCTAAGCACAGTAATTATTTCTGTCTTACAAGTGACATTCCCAGTAATGAGGCTGCAAATGACATTTGCCCTTTCTTCCTACCTTCAACACAATGAAGGTAATGAATCCCACTATATTTGCAGTCCACTATAAACCTAGATTCTTCTTCTGCAATATTGTCAACTTAGCTGCTATTTACCATCTGCATAGATAAATCCGACTCTTTTCCTCCCTCAAATGTAATTTGCACCTGTCTTTCAACATATCCCTTCTTATTGATTTCAGACTATTCTTTCAATCTATCAAAACCATTTGGAACTCTAATCCTAATTGAAAGTATGTTGACTGGCACACAAACTCCCGGCCTACCTCCTTTTTAAAGGCAAACACCAAGTCTGCCTTTTACTGATCTCTTGGGACTTCAGGCTTCCTCTAGGAGTTTTCAAAGGAGTTTGTTAATGGTTTGGAGATTGTTTTTCTTGGCTCCTATGTGCTCAGAAGAAATTTCATTAGTCTAGCCTGACTTTAGTACATCTCATTTGCCTTTGGACCTTTTACTGCATTTGTCTCTTGCTACCTTGTAGTGAATTCTAGGAGCACTACATAATTGGACGTAGCTAATAATCTTTAGAAAGACCAAAAAATAAAATAAGAAAGAAAAAAAAATCTGATCTCATTTATTTTCTCATTCATATCTCCTATTAGAAGACACGCATACTTTCTTTCCCCTTTCCCTTACATCAAACTTATCCCTGAACTCCCATGCCATTTCACACATCTTCTGTTTAATGTAGCTTAGAGTGCTCAGAGGTTTTTGCTCTATCACACTAACACTGTGCAGTATCCTTCTAGGCTCATTCTTAAAAATACTTTTGTCCTTTCCTTTCCAAAACTTCTGAGCCACTGAAAAACGGTGGCATGGATAGGTCTGTGACTGTGTTTGCAATTTTCTGCACCAAAGAAGATGGTGCTGTACCATAAACCTGATGTCTTCTGGACAGTACCAAAGAATATCTACTGATTCCTCCTCCTAGAAATTTTGTCCCACAGAAACTCCCCTGTTGCTTCCCTGACTTTGTTTAGATGAGCTTTTCTTTCGTGGAGGTAGCTATCTAACATTTCTCAGATGAGGGATCAAGGTTGTTCCCCAATTACTTTTGCTCTTATCACCTTCCACTTACAGGCTGCTCACTTGTTCCATCAGTGTGGTTATTTAGGAGACTTCAGCACTACAACACACTCCCCACTTTCTCATATGCAACAATTTAGGCATAAAGCCTTCCAGCCAGCTGTGACCTACCTCTTTCCCACCATCACATGCTTTTCCCACACTCCCTGTGCTTGCACTGATCCCCTTCCCTTCTCCACATGGGAGTGTTAAATGAGTCATCAGAATTACAGTGCGATGTTGGCAATGCTTCCCTTCGTGTACCTTCCATTACAGCTACAGAGGAGTGTCCCTGGAAAAGCATCTCTGCAGGAATAGAGTTTTTCACTGCCTTCCAGCACCCTGCTGTGGTCTGACAGCAGTCTTCCTATTCTCATCCTGAGTAGACTGAAGATCTTCCCTAATTGCAGACTTCCTAAAATGAGAGCACACTACTGCACTGGCTCATTTAATTACACTGGGACAATTCCAGCTCCTGCTGTGGAGGATGAGGCTATTTACTGACTTACCAATAAAATTCACAGTAGGTCAGGACTTGGAAAAAGAAACAAAAGTATCAATCTGTTTTCCCGTGTCCACACCCTGCTGTGCAAGGAGTCAGCATAGCTGGGTTTCATTTATGGGTGGTTCCTAGTGTTGTTCATTCCCATCTCTGCTCCCAAGATGCAACAATCTGGAATGACTAACTGGGTGCTCTCCTGCAGGCAGCAGGCAGTCTGACCAGTGCAAATCAGGGCACCAGAGCACCAAAGGCAAAGCCTTGACATGGCACAAGCTGCTGATAATTCACATAACTATAAGGAGAACTCTCTACAAGTCACCATCAATCCAGCTGTGGCTGTGTGGTAGAGCCTGCTTTCTAGCATATTTCCATTTCTTTTATTTCTATTGTTGCTTTATATTCTCTTTATATGACTTTTGTCCCCTCCCCCTCCAAACTTTAAAAGCTTCTTTGCTTCTGAGACTGTAAGACATTAAGCTCTCAGTGCACATGTCTGTAGTGGCAGCCCTGCATTCCTGTGAACTCTGGTGCCCTCAGTATTTTGCCCTGATGGCACCAGAGCTTTTTGCTGCCTTTGTCCCACAGGCTTACCTGCCCCTACTTCATGTCATGCATGGACACAAGCAGCTTCACAGTACATCCATAATTCACAGCAAAGTTCACCGATCAGAAAGGCCACCTGCATTTTCTGCAAAGTTCACCTTCATTCTCAAGGCTTCCTGTTTTTTATTTATGCTGAACTCACACACAGCCAAGCAGTCTATCCTAGGTGTGCCCTCGTGTCACAGTCTCCTTGAACAAAAAATCAACAATCTGAGCTTGGTGTTGCAGTTAGATTATCTTTCCTGGAGCATTCCAGCTGCTCCACAGTCTCTAGATTCACTGGTGAGAATCTATAGCAATGCCTCATATGAATAGTTATCCTAAGCTTAAATATTTATTTATTTAATATTTGCTTGGCTTGGAGCACTTGTACTTGACAGGAGACAAAAATGCTATTATGGAAGGTAAACCAGGGGTTAATTGTCCATGTAATTTATTTGCTGGCTGCACACAATGCTTGGATACTAAATTTCTTTAATATGTAAGTTGCAACCCAAGGCCTACTGATATAAAAATGGATCAGACT
Source organism: Petroica traversi (assembly GCA_025920805.1). Classification (NCBI taxonomy): domain Eukaryota; kingdom Metazoa; phylum Chordata; class Aves; order Passeriformes; family Petroicidae; genus Petroica; species Petroica traversi. The sequence continues at coordinate 9,091,359 of JAHLSL010000012.1, read as the reverse complement.
GAAACACTACAGCTCTTAGAATCAGGATACTCTCCTTACACAAATATTATCTTAACTCTTAATTTGTAGGTAGACAGATTTTTGTATGCAAGCAGATTTTTCTCATAGACCATGCATCTCATTTTACTCAATTATCCCAGCTTTCTTAAATACATGGACTAGGTTCTGCCATCTTTTTATTTATGAAAATGGTGTAAAATTACAAACATCCAGTATTTTCATTCAGTTGAAATTCCTATCACCATGTATTCTGCTGCTTTTATACTTCAAAAATAAATTTGAAGGTATTTTTGGTGGCACACAAGAAAACAGGTAAGTATCATGATATTGTTCCATTCCTAAGCATCATGACAGTGCTACAGTGGGGCTGACCAAGAATTACTGGTTCTTCTTTTCCCCAATGTGTTCATCCTATTGGTTGTTGGTAGGTGTTAAAAATATTAGCACAGGTTTTAACTAGAAACCCTGAAAGACTCAGCAATTATGCCATTATTTTCAAAGGGAAAAAAAAAAAAAAAAGAATGGGCCCACCCTAGTTGTGATTGTGTTGCTTTTCCAAGCACTCACACACTCTCTAGCAATTTTTAAGCAAATGTAACACTATAAAACCAGGAGTCTTTTATTCTAATTGAGACAAAGAAAGTCTGTACAATATCACCACTTTATACTGCCTAGGAAACACTTACCTCAGATAAATGACCCTCTGATCCAAATGAAATGTCTTCCATAACCTGTTAGAGATAAATTATTAAGTATATTGTAGATACATGCTGTATAAACAGTGTAATTTTAATGGAACTTATAAAAACCATATAGCACAACAAAAAATTAGGTAAGCTGAATAACTGCATCAATTTTCTTCACATGCATGAAAGATTTAAATTGCATTTGTAATGGAGCAGTGGCAGCCACCCAATATTTAAAACTATATTTGAATACATTTTATTAAAGGCTACTTTGGCTTCCCACTTAAAACCCAAAGGAATACTCCTCTAAAAGTGAAGGACTAACTATAGATTGAAACAAACTTTTCTATCAGGCTCTTGCAGATCTGTATACCATTCAAGAGTCTACAGACTTTTTTTTTTTTGTACAAACCCTGTAAATTATTTTTTTGGGGGCAGGAGAAATGAGAGACCCCATCCATGCTTCCTATTGGTAACAAATGCTAACTATAGTCAGTTCTTCCTTCAAAATTACATTAATCTGTGAAATCTATTAGAAATTAGCCAACTTTTCACTGACTGACTGAGGTACAAAGAAATTTGATGCTAACATCATGGGGAAATAATTGATGCTTATTGCACATAATAGTGTTATTGATAATAAACTGAGATAGGGATACTGCTTTGGTATGCAACACACACACACACATATATATATATACACACACATAATAAAGTGCAAAATCATTAATCTGGCAGAAAATCACAATTGTTACCAGATACTATTTTCAGCAATCAATCTGAAAAAAGGTGTAGATTTCTCTTGCCTGTAATATTAGGTTTTTTTATGGTATTTTTACTGCTAAATTACATGTAAGCATTAAGCTTACTGGGGTGCTACAATCCCTAGGTAAAGGGCTGGCATTTTTACCAGCGGACACTCCACCCCAGCCTCAGATGCAGCTGAGGGGCTCCGTGCTGCACAGGGAGGAGCTGACCCTTGTGTACGAGCCAGCTGCCTCCTGCCACTGACATCCTTCCCAGCTTGGATCAATGCAAGAAACACACAAGCCCTGACTTTCACTAAATGCTTAATGCTGACATTTAAAACGAAGATTAAATTTAAAATTTCCAAATTATTTTCTAAGCTCCACAAATACAGCATTTAATTAAAGCTCAAATGAATGCACGGTTTATTTAGCTTTCAAAAGGCTTTGTCCTTTACACATTACACATTTGCCTCCTGGGCCACAGGCTATCCCAATGCACAGTAATGAGTTATAGTCTGCTCACAAAGGCTTTCTTGGCACTTGCTATCACTAAACTCTGAAAAATGTTGTATCATGTTCTGTGACAACTTCTTTTTAATGGCAGACACCTCATTAAATATTACTTATTTTTTGATGGTCCATTTGGTATCACTTAGACCTCAGTACCTTTTACAAACTTAATCACACGATGGCTTTACAACTATAGAACATTTCCTCAACACCAGAGTGACCTTCAACTGACCCCAAAACATCATCACAGATGGCCAAACTGAAGTATGTAGAGGAAAGAAAAAGACAGCAGGCCTTACTCTTATCCCTGTTCTCTACTTCCTTTGTGATGAAAAAGTGAGAAATTAACTACAAACAATTCTGATGGGACAACTACCAAAAATGCTGGCTTACAGAGGGTAAAACTACTGAATTTCGGATTTTACCTTGTAACTTTAATCACCTCAATTTTCTTGAAATCTAGTAGGTGTTTCTTTCCTTCATAGTGATTAAGAGGGAGCACTGCACAGCATGCCAGAGAGCAGGAGAAGAAAAAAGGATAGGTCAGGAACTCAAGCCTGCAGGTGCACACATACCCATGTTCATCAGCTTACTTGCTGTTAGGGAGGTCCCAGCACACACAAATCTCTCAATTTATTAGTTATCACTGGTGGTTTTGCTGTTTTTAAAAGCTTTTAATAAAAGCTTTTGCTTACATATTATCAAGAAGCAAAAAAATAAAGCAAGATATTAGGATTGGAAGAAGCAGGCATTAATGTCAGCAAAGAAATGAAATGTTACTGTATATTCTAGAAATCACCAAGATTTGGATCTAACCATGTAGTAATGAACACTGCAATTTTCATCTCAGTTTAAAAGCATGAAACATTTGTGGGATGGAAGCTAAAACCCACCTTTTATTCTTCAGAGACTTAGAAGAAAATCAAGCCCAATTAGTCACAAAAAGTCAAACTACAACTGAAATGATGGGACAACCTAATTTCATCAATATAGCAACCAGCTGGAAAGTACACACCTACGTGAAAATTCAAGAATCTATATCAAATACATTAGACAAGCTGACTTTCACATGACTGAGGGTAGCAATATTGTCTGTAACTTGGCTCCAGTGTTTTTCAATGCTATAGTCTAATGAGTTATCTGCAATTGAGAGAAGCACATCTTATTTAAGTAACTCGAAAAGGTTCACAGGATGATTTTTGCTGGTCCCACTTTATTCAGTTTTCACCAAAACATCATTAATGATGTTTCAACAAGCTGAGTTGCCAATGCATCTGATTCTCATCCCTGTTTAACAGTCAGTGTAATGAAGGAAGCCTGATTTACTTAATTGTTTTGGGATGCCAGTCTGCCACATAAAAACTGGGAGGGAAAAATCAGCAGTCTTAGAAAACAGAGTTATGAAAACTATAAAATAACTGTTGACAGTTAATAAACCTGTGTTCACATGATAGTAAAATAACAAACTTACAAAGAATTTATACCTTACATATTTTTATACCAGAACTTGTCACATTTTATGATTCAGTGAGGATATTTAATTAAAAATGATAAATGGCCCCTCTGCAAAGCAGTGTCTGAGGATCTATGAGAAGACCTCTTTCATCTATTTTGCTTTTTTATTATTGTTATGTTTCTTACTTGGTTTTTCTTCTTTCTAAGGAAACTCATGTAGTAAGATACAGTTATATGCAAGAAAATTATTTATAGTACACCTCAACAAAACCAATATTCACCTGGCACTAGTACTTAGCTATATATGACACAATAAATAACTGGAGTGCTTCATTTTTAGAATTTCACTGTAGAGTAAATCAATCATCTGGAGATGAAATGTACTTTCCAAGGCATATATGCACATATGCTATTATCAGCCTTTCGTATATTGTCTTGAAGTAATTAATTCAGTAACCTCTAAATACAAAGAACTCAACTCTTTCCTTCTGCTTCAGCGGCCAGTGCTGCTCTCTAGAAATTCCCTAATGGGGAACAGAGGTTGTGACACAGTTGAACAGAATGGTCATTCCAGAAACATGGTGACCACAGCAAGTTACTCCTCTCACAGGGGCACCACAGCCTTGTTAAATAATATGAAACCAGGTATTTTGAAAAATACATACTTTTCTCTTATGTATCCTCACTTGCTGATAAATTGCTAGGAAAAGGTTGCCTGCTAATGGACAAGAATAAGTTCTTCCATGGAAGTCATATAAATGGCTAAATTTAGAGAGAGTAAGCACTACATCACTGGGTTTTGGGGGTTTTTTGCCACAAATATTGAATTATTTTAACATAAAAAATACAGTACCATATAACAAAGCACTTAAATACCTCAGACGTGGTTTGTTTTTCAAGTCCATTTACAAATCAAGACAGAGTTTTTCTTGCACTTCAACATGTTCAAAACCATAAGTCAGCATGATTTGTGTCAGGTTTTTTTGGTCTGCTTTTATATTCTGCCTTGTGAACTATTAAGTGATGTTAGGGAGTGTTATGGCTCTTCTCTAAAAGTTTAGATACTGCCTGTAACTGCAAATACAATTTCATCTTGCACTTAAGGTATGGGGAACCATCCCTTGCGTCCCGCGCATCTCTCCACAACCAGAAGTCACCTCACTTCAGCTGCCCAGTTGTCATTCTTGGATAGCGAGGTTGATTTCCAGGGAAACAATCTGGACTTGCGGGGTGAAATAGGAGATAATCTATAGCACAAATATAAGGGGTGCTACAGAAACAGACTCAGAATCTCATACGCTTCAGAGCCTCTAAGCACTTTTGAAAGTGGAGCACAGCTTTCCATAACCAACAGAACTCATCACATTATTTCAGCAGACTCATAAAAAATATGGTAAGTCAGCAATGGGGGTAGAATCAAAGCCAAGCTGATCATTTCTAATAAAAACGTTCTCTATGCGAAGTCAGTCCCTAAAACCATTTGCCCTGGGAAAAGACTGCAAGAACTACTGAAGCCAAATATAAAACCAGAATTTTACTAACAAGAAGAGATTTTACAGTAACGTATGGGGTCTGCTTTCCACTGAGTTTCAGCAAAATTAGGCATCAGATTTCAGAGCAACCCACAGTTCAATGGCTCCTAACATCAGATGTAATTAAGCATCATTTAAATTTTTTTCAACTTAAGTCCATGGTAATAAAAGTAACAACTGTTGTTGGAGGGTCTTTTTGTCACAGCAGTGCTGTCAGGTGATGAAGCTTTTTTAACAGCTTGTATACCTTGAAGGTACAGTTAAAAGACTATTAGATGGTTGATTTTTCAGTCAGGGATGGCATTCCAGATCAAAAAATGAAAACTTAAAAGAAATTTGTCAAAAATTCTAGACGTCATGATTTTTTTCATCCTTTTAATTTTTTGGATGCTGTAAGCTTATTAGCTCAGAAGCCTTTGACCAAAACTAAATCTTTCCTCATGTGAGCCAAAATTGACCCAAGCTAACAAGTCAGCAGAACCAACTCAGAATGAAACTCGTCAGTGAGAGGAGGAACAACTGATAATTTTGGTTAAATACTTAATAGTTTTTTCCTTTAAATCCTGATGTACATTCTGTATTTATTGCCTGATTAATTTCTCCATTTTAAAAAGACTGATGGTAAAAGGAAAAAGGGTTGAAGGATTTCTGAGAAGCTAATAAGCTATTTTATTCATGTCCCAGACTGGAAGCCAGATGTTAAGTTCATACTTAACCTGCCCCGCTGACCCATCACCAAGATTCAACTCCTTCTCAAAAGGAAAACCAGTAATATCCCTTGAAATGCAGCTGCAGACTATTTCAGATACCTCTTTCAGCTCTCTGTGTTTGGGGCAGGAAATAGCACCCCACTCTGTGCCCTTTAGAAAGTGACCTTCTTTTCTTTTTTCAGAATCAGGTGGGGCATCAGCGGTCATCTCCATCTCATCCATTTGGCTCTCTTCTTCTTCAAAAACACAGCAACTGGTTTCTTTCAGCTGAAACCCTCGGATCAACAGCTGACAGGCCTCCAAGTCAGCTTCCCACACTCTTTGGAGCAGCTGGCTCCCGCAGCTGAAATAAAAGCCAAAAGAAAATAAAACTGCAGCTCAGGGAGAATAGTTGCTATTTCAAGTAACACTTGGGGTAACTGCTTATTATAGATAGAAAAATAAAAACAAGCAAAAAACCTAACTGTACCTCAAATACTCCCACAGAGATGCCATTGCTATATCAAACTGAAAAGCAGTAAAATTATTGCCCTATTACAAAGCCAATGATAGAAAAAACACCCTTGGGTTAAAATGTAGCTTCCAACTGTAGAGCAAACACTGGCTACTTGAGACTTCCTTCTGTCCAGACACAGGTTCAGGGGTGTTGCCATCATAACCAGAGCTTCCTTCATACTATCAGATACTCAGGCCTCTCATCCTGCATCCGTGTGGCTCTCCTGAATTTGATGTAGAACGTCATGTGCGAACAATCACACTACTTACTGCATTAAATCAGCTCTAATTTTTGGAAAATAGGTACACTAAATTTCTTATTAGATTAAAATGTGCTTGCTTCAGCACTAGTGAATCAGATTAGATTAAACCACAACAGTCTCCCTTTTCTTCGAGTGTTGTCCCTTCCTCTTACTAATGTGCTTTGGTTTCCTTATGCTTTGTTATGCCACCAAAACAAAAACAGATGTATTAGCAAATTCAAAATACCAAACTTCTATAAACTTTTCAGACATTAATCATCTCTCAAACATCTACATTACAAATAACTATCCTGAGATCCATCCAAGATTCATTTCCACCTGAAATAAATGGGAATTCTGAGTGTAGATAGATTTGTGGAAATGAATACTAATATCACGCTGTTTGTGAGTGATGTGGTCACATCTCCATTTAATACATGTTGTGTCTAAGGAGCCAAATGAGTAGACTGCCTGCTAAAATATAGCAGATGAGTAGCAGAGCCTGGGATAGGAGTCAGCAGCAACTATTCCCATGGCAATACACACTTCCAGACAGATTTCAATGCTAATAAATGCAATATTTTTTCACTGTTCTTTTTCAAATTATATCACTCACTATAAAATTGTGAGAAATTATAAGACTTAAAAGAAGAAAAATAATCATTTGATTTTAACTTTTCTGACTAAATTAAATACCAACTTGTCTTTTATCCCAAACAAAGGAAAAAGGAGCTGCACTTCTCACAACGAGTTCATTAATCTAACACAAGTATGTTTTTAACTCCACAAATTCTACAAGACGCCAAGCTGTAAACATCCCACAGCAATAGATTGAGACTGAGAGCAAAATCAGGCTTCAGAAGCTGAGCTATTTGATCTGTGCTTAAGAGTCAGTATATGTGTTTATTGAAGGCATAATGCAGCATGGGGTCCACAAATTGGTCTCCCCCAAGGAGTTCAAAGTATCACTAATTAGAAAGAGAAAAATGCTTCACTGGATTACTGTGTTCCATCCAGGTAGCATTTCACTTACCAAGCCAGAAAAATAAATTAACCCCGACTGTTTCTCCACTTGTCAATCACATTATCATATTTACAGAGTCAAAACATTTTCCTGCAGACATACATAAGCCCATTTACTTGTTTTTTGAAAATGTTTGTTTGCATCTTTATATGGCTTATTATTAAAGGCTAAAAAAACACTCTAGAGACCCAAATCAGAATTTCCAAAGGATAAGTTGTTTTGGCTATTTCATTTAATGGAGACCTTTATTGACAAAATTAGGGCAGAGGTGGTGATGTATGCAGTGCTTCACAGTGGGGAAGAGGAACAGCATGTATAATAGTGCAGCATAAAGGGCTGCTGCTATTTGGCCATGACTCAGCACATTGGTCAATGTGGTTTTGTTTGTCTCTAAGTTTTAAACACATTTTGGTAATCAGCAATTACTGAACCTCCTGCTAACAGATGGCTTTCATTTGAAGGCCATCATTGTTTTATCATGGTATCTGTAAAACACTGATACATCTTGAACTAAGATGCTAGGATGTTATGGTGACCTTTTCAACCAAAACCAGTGAATGCATATACACTTGGATACTCTGAACATATCTGCCAAACATATCTAGGCCCTACCTTTTAGTCTGTATTTTGTAATTCAGTGCCTTGAAGCATTTTCCAAACACACTTATGGTATGAAAATTACTTGAAAGCTGCAAATAACCAACATAGAGACACATTCCAAATGATTATTAAACATTATGTTGTCCCCAGCATTCCAAAAACTTTAGCTTTTACAGCAGGTGTTAAAATTGAACTAAATTGAATTTCAGAGTTTGATTTCTTCATTTTCAACGCACACTAAAAGTGTATTTGCAATCTCCATGAAGCCTCCATGGCTTTACTCAACACAGTGAGATTTTTCAGGTATGAAATGTTTCAAGATGATGGATCGAGTCTGGATGAGATTTTACATTATTCCTCTACTTATAAATATTTCATGATGTATCAACACCTCTAGGTGTTATATGCCTGCCTGTATATTACTATCGAAGTGGCATATGTGGCAAGTTCAATGAAGGTGTCTGGAACAATCTGCTGGAATCCACAACAAATCACAATCCATCAACCATTTACATAGAGCCAGTGACACAAAGCATACCTTAATCACCTGCTGATTCTGAACTGCCAAGAGTCAGAGTGCCAGGCTTTGTACAAACACCAAACACATTACAATGGTGGCCTTTTTCTCTAAGCGACTTTCACCTTTCAAACAAGCAGCAAGAGCTAGGATATAGATGAGGATGTTCAAAGAAACGCAGTGGACTGGACATGGCACGTTGGTTACAGTACAACAGTTTAATTAGTTACACAAATTTCTGATTAATTTAAGTGATGCCAAGAACACTGAGGCATCACAGTGAATGGGCATTTTAAGGATTTGTGGGAAAACAATGAAACATGTCATTAGATACCCAAGATCTCCATCCCTTCCCAAAGGAATCAGGTAAGAAAGGCAAGAGATGCCAGTATAAGAATACAATGGGCAGGTGATTGGCACCAATGTGGTTTAAAAACTACAGAGGAAAGTCAGTCTTCTCATATCAAAAAAAGAATAAAAATAATACTGAGTAGAGAGTTAAAGACTGAGCAGCCCTGACACTGGAAGCTAGTAGTTAGTCTTGATGAGACAGAATAGAGGGAGTCAATGGAGAAAAACAAAGGGAGATGGAAAAAAAGACAGAAGTGCTCATTTTGAATGAATGAGAGTAGGGCAAGACTACTTTTGTCAGGTCACGGACTGGGAAATGGATGGTGAAGTAAGTGAGATGCAAGACTCTACAGGAGTAATTTTTTAGCTGCATGGATAGCTGGGACAGGTTTTACCTCAAGGATACTGTGCCAGCCTAAGCTGACTTGAAGAATGGCTGACACATCCACAGCAACAAAAAGTACGCAGCAGACAGAATTCTGCTTTAGGTCAAGTTGATGATGATGAAAGAGCTGTCAGAGAAACAGTTGTTTATGGACAGGAAGAAATGGATGTGGAACAGAGAGGCTTATCCTTGAGTTCTCTTCATAAAGTGGCAATTGACACTGTAATTGCAGTTGACTCTACTAAATCTCAAGCAGTTTTATAGGAAACACAACCAGGGTAAAAGGAAACTAGAGGATAACTTCCCTCTACTTGCGATGTTGGGTGAAGTTCATGTCAAGAGACATATCCAGCAAGGGTTCTCTCTCTCTCTCTCTCTCGCTCCAAAGAATATTGCTCCTCTGCCTTTTTACAAGATTCTGGGAGGTATCAATGGGAGCTCTCTATGGCTCTCAGCACATTATTCTAAAGCTATTTATAGTGCTAATTGGAACTACGACAACATGACTTTTCTTTATTGAGGCCTCTGCATACATACATGAGGCACATTCAGTTCCTGAACATTGTAGTCTAAATGAAAACATGCCTGTGTAAAAATAGCCAGAAGATTTTATATTAAACTCTATTAAAATACAAAAAACCAAAGTTCTGCAAAACCTCCTCAAAAGCATATTGGAATCAATGACATGAAAATGTAACTTCTCCTGGATCTCATCATCTGTAGTTTTCAGGAATGCCCCTTGGTGAGTGAATTGTTACAAGTGATTTATAACACCCTGAGGTCAATGCTGTGTTTTGATAAGGGAAATCCCTTGAAATAAGCCAAGAGAGTGAGACTGAAGCTAAAAGGTTACACAGTAAAACAACTATTCAGAAACTGCATAATCCAAAGGTAACTTAGGAGGGAAGATCAACCACCAAGACGAGCTACTTTAGATGACTTCCTTTTAATAGGTGAGCCAATTAAGGTGCAGATTCAGCAAACCATGTACTTCTCCCAATACCTTGCACATATTTTAACTCTGCATTCACTGACCCTAAAAGCAGTTGTCTCTGACAAAAAAAAAACCAAAAAAAACCCAAACAAACAAACAAAAAAAACCCAAACAACAACAACAAAAAAAAGCAACATAAATAGTCTGGCAGAAACAACACGGATTTTTCATTATGACAATTAGAATGATTGGAAACTTTTGAGGCTTGCATAAAATGGCAATGTGAATCAAAAGACTTTGTTCAATATCCCCATTCTTTATTTAACTCTTGTACAAACTAGGGAAAGTTTTTCTATATTTTGGTCACTTGCTTCTATTTATATTTTGCACCACAGGGAAAGAATGAGCTCTTCTCACTCAGCATTTAGCTATGTCTTTGTTCCCTTTTCTTAAGGCAATAGCTGTGCAGTGAGCAAAGGAGGCAAGCAAAAGAAAGTATCCTCTAATGATACTTAGAGGAAAAAAGGAAATGGTATTGCTTCACTTTTAATTTGATTCCTCATATTAATTCACAGTCATGCATTAATAACTCTTTTTATATTTAACAAGTATTTACTACTTCAGAAATACGCTTTACTTCCCTTTTTCATTAAAAAAAAAAGTTTCCAGCCTGATCAGCTCTTTTTCTTTAACCTTGTCTGTTATATTTTAAGATACCAATAGCCAACCTGTAGAACCAAGGATACAGTGTGCCCATCAGTGACTCACATGAGGCTCCAGGGGGAAGAAGGCACATAATCCAGTTTTCCCCACCTGACTGGTGTGCCACAGCTGACTGATAAGGGAGAAAGTATAAAGAAAATGTAGACTTTGCCCAAACTGCAAAACTTTTTTTTCCCCTTGGCCTACACTAGAAAGTCACCTTCCCTAAACATGTGAAATCAAAACCTTTATTTTTTCACCTCCTTCTTGCAAGTCTCCCTAATCCTATAAACACCTTCAATATAACCTCAATTTCACAATCCAATTCCTTGCATTGTGTCTCTCTTCTCCATTCTCCTCAGGAGCCAAAAATCTCATGAATTGACTTCATATGGTTCCAATCGTGTGGCTGTCTCCCAGTGTGGGAGACATCCTTTCTACTCCCTTATTTCAAAGCTCGCTGATAACACTTGTTTGCTGCTCAGCACTATTGTCACATTTCTCCATGTGAAAACAAGACTCACTCCCAGAAGGAGATTCCACATATTTCCTTGTCAGATTACAACCTTCTCTACCTTGGAGACTGGCTAAAACTCCCAGGCAAAGTCTGAGGCTGGCATTACTTTTCCCTGGCACAAGCAACAGCAACTTGCTTCTCCAACCCTGCCTTCTCCTGTAAAACATACAATATTATCTACAGAACAGCAAGTAGCTCTCCTTTTTTAAATGTGATGTTTCACTCACTAGAGAATATTCTGGATCAGAACCACAGAGGCCCAAGAAAGAAATCCTCACAATCCCCATCTAATTTTTAGGCTTTTACATCTTCAACACCTGAAATATTTCCTCTAAGGCTGACGTTTCTAATAACTAAACTTTATAGCTGCAGTCAAATTCTCTGTTAACCAGTCCTATTCAAAAGACATCCAGTGCACCCACACAGGACATGACAGTGCAGCACAGAGGTGTAGACACCACTTCCATGCAGCTGGAAGAATGGGTGGTGGTGGTGGCTTTCTACAGCATCCCAGGAGAAGAGACAAATGTGCAGGAAGGGCCAGATTTGAGAAAAAAGGTGAGCAGACCCTCCCAACCAGCCATTGATGTTGTGAGTATGGCATCCACATCTCCTCAAGACAGAGCAAATCTGGAGGTGCAGTAGGCAGAGTACCTGGTGCTAGATATCCTGTGTCCTTGTTGAGTGATCTAACCTCTACAGTATTGCTATGGAACACTCACCATGGTCTTTTTAATTGTGTTGGGTTCAGGAGCTCTCACTTCTTGGCTTGGTGAGCAAAAAGAAGAGCAGTAGTTCAATTCCCTCCTTGCTCACATATGCCAAATTTCAGATGAGTCCTAGTGGAGAGTCCAAATACATTCAGACACCTGCTCATCTGAGATATTTAACATTGTAGAACACCCTATGCCCAGTATAAAAAAAAACACTTGGAGAATGGAACTGAGGGGTAACGCTATGCTGGAAGGAAAAATGCCATGCTGGAAGGCAACCACTCCAACACTGCACAGCCTTCTTCAGAGAGCTGCTGCCTTTTACATAGTCCCTGCTGCTTTCTCATCTCTACTTGCCCGTATCTGAACTTTCACTCCAGGAACAGTGTATTTCTGTGGGTCTGGGAGCAGGGACAGCCCTTATAGGTCTTTATATTCCTTTCAGTTAAAAACCTAACCCTGTTCTTCACTGCCTCGATTTTCTCTCTACCTAGAAGGTAACGCTGCCATTCTATTACTTGTGGTTGCTCCAGGTAGTGACTTGAGATGAAGACGTTTTGTATGTATGCATAAAGAGGTACACCACCAATTCTATAAATTGTATCATTAAGGAAAAAGGGTAAACATTCTATTATGATGGATTCCAAGATTTCTAAGGAATTTTCTCAGACCTCGCAAAAGCTATTATCTTGAATTGCCTTCATATTTCTTAAAAAATTCCTTTCTGTGCAGAATTTTTTACAGAAAGAAGCTAATAATAACAAATAAGAAATAATATTCATGTAAAAATACATGCCCCCTCACAGTAAACTAAAAACCAGAATAAATAAATATCTGCCAAATGCATTTTAAAAAATTAAGCTTATCAACTACACTCATTGTCCACATTTTTTGCACTCAGTAAAACATTACCTACTGCATCCAGGATACTGAAAGATTAGCACTGAAATCTAAAAACAGTCTCCTAAGAATTGGCATATTTTCTAAAAAAACCCCACCCTGATAGTTAAGGACAGAATTACTACCTTATATTTAATGTGAAATGTACGTATTTTATGTCTGTTTTTTTTCTTTCCCAAAAGGCCTGTTAAAAACAACACATTTAGTGCGTAAAACCAACAACAGACATTTGATTAGTGTTATTAAAAAACAAGATACCACACAATACCAAACAATACTTTTGTCATTTCCTCTTCAATCCTCCAGCCATTTATTTTACCTGGCACAGAACTTTAATCAGTGGCTGTCATCTTTTTACCAGTATTCAGTGTCACTGTGTTATACTTAAATTACCTCCACTGGAAACACAAAATGATAGACTGCTGCAGCTGATGGTTTTCACTTTGATTCTTAACATAGGGTTAATGCAGGAATGGGAACAACATGCTGAATGCAGGAAACACAGTAATTTACAAGGGAAGAAGGAAGGCATCTTGTTGAGAGCATTTATAATTCAATTTTGTCCCTATATTTACTTTACAGTTTATTTTTACTATATTACCCAATCTATAATGTAAAAATTTACTACCTGCTTTCAGGGCTATTTATTTCTCTTTAAAAAAAGGAATGGTCCTCTTCCCTTACATTCACTGAAACATCTATTACAAATAATCTATTCTAAGACTAAAAAACTTAATTTTGATAGATGAGGAGAAAGCTCCCAGGGAATTCTTCTTATTCAGCAATTCACATAGAGCCAGCTTCGCAACCCTAGTTTATCATTCACCTTGTTCATAATCTGATAAAACACCTTCAAGTTTGGTACTAACTCTGATAATTCAGTCTGTATCGTCCTTGCCTTTGGCTCCTGCAATAACAGCAAACCCCCACAGTGTCATTAATTTTGGCTGGATAGGAATTGCTGGAATGAGATTTTTTTTTCCTGCACTATTTAATATTTGATCCCAAATTAGATTCAAAGGAGAGGCATGAATTAGGCCCCAGTTTTGAAAAACATGCACCTCAGTATCTACATATCCATCTAAGCTCAGCTGCTACACAAGCCTCAATACTTCCTTGAGCTTGAACCCCACAAAGCATCCAACTTCTAGTGACCTCCTCTAAAACGGAAGTCTTTCAGTGGCTTTCAAAGTCACAACCAGTTCTAATCCAAGAGAATACATTTGTTTCTAGAAGTATGCCACAGGAAGAAAGCACAGCATTTGCATTGAGGCCACATTCTCAGCTGCCACAAATCCACACTGCTGCAATAGCAGCAATGGCTATTTATACCAAGAGAAGAACGTGTTCTTATTGCAAAGCAATTAGAATAATGCGCCTGATCTCTTATTGCTTACTACATTCTCTGACCACAGTGCTAGGAAGCACATAGAAGGAATTCACAGCTCTCCTATCATTTTTATTCACCTCTGTTCTCTGATTTGAAACAGTTTAAAGTACACTTCTCTCTCTGAAAGGATGAGATATTTAGACTTTCAGTGACAACGGAATTTGGGAATGTGAATCATCCTCTGTACCACTGACCAAACAGGAATTGAGCATACATAAAGATTAAAAACAGGGCAAAGAAATAACCTTTTAGAAGAGGTACAATTGGGACAAATGATACATTGTCATGATGTAGGAATGTACCTTGAAATTCAACCTTTTTAACCAGGAAGACACACCTGGAAAAACGAGAGTGTTGGCCAAATACTGATGTCAATAACCACATGCTTACAGAGTTCCTCTGAAACATCCAAGGGCACCATATGACCTGCTATAGTTGCAGAGTCATATAAGTTCAGGAACCAAATCCTGTTCTGGATCAAAAAGAGCAAGAGAGAAAGGGCAAGGTCTACAGATTCTCCCTGGCTGGACCCTGCTAGCTACAAAAATGCCACACTGCTGCTTTCAGCACACTTTAAATTGCTGGGCTATGTGTTTCTCCCCAGACTAGCACAGTACACTCTCAGTAGCAAGTACATTAATTAATGAAAACTTCCAAATGCCAGTAAGAAAGACTCTCCCAGTTGCATGCAAAATAGAGTTATCTTAGGTCTTCATTCGCGTGCTATGCAGATGGCAGTACTTTATTTTATACTTGTTCAATTATTATCAAGTTTATCTAATTGGTCAGCCAAGGCTTTATGGGAAATATAATCCAAAGACAGAACCGGAGGATTTAGTAGCCCTGCTGGATAGCAGCCAGATGTCATCAGGCAACCACCCTCATCTTCCTTGACTGCTCTACACCCATTACTACTGTTGATGGCAACCCCACACAAGACAGATGACAAGGCCTCTGTAATTGCACAAACTGGTTTCAAATCTTGTCTTCAGGGATGCACTGGAAAACAGTGGCAGTCAGAAAACACACATCCACCTCCCAACACTTCTCTTGCCAAGTTTAGAAGAGCAGCTCTTTTTCACTACATGTATTCATTTACAAGCAGCCACCAAGAGCACCTGCTAAGACAGCAAAAGCTTAATGCCATGGACCCAGAGGTGACAAACAGCTTTGCTGTCCCTCTCTCCCCTCCCAGTCATATCTTCACAGCTAAGATGGGTTGAGGTTTGCATGAAATCAGCTCACAGAGAAGTCAACAGCAGGGCAGAGCTGGGCAAGGTACAGGTGGTGCTGAAGGGCAAAGAGAAGCCCTTTGAAGAGTTTACAGTTATTTTTCTCAGTAAGACTGGGAAAAGTCCCATAAAATTACTGGAAACATTTCCTCTGCACAAAGGGATATTTTTTATCAATTTCTCAACTCAGTCCCTAGTTTTCAGACTGCCTCTCACCTAACACTACTATACCCTGCTGCACATTTCCCTTGTTATTTGAAGGGAATGATGAAATTGCTGTCCTTTAGGTTGGCAGAGTGTCCAAATTTAACTCCTCAGCAGCTACAACACACTGCAAACACATCCTCATATTGTAGATCTTGGGTCTCATTTTCAAACTCCCTCTGAAAATTCTAGGATGAGGTCGGTGGCTGAACACTCTTTGTGAAGCACAGTGGTGCTGTTATAAAAAATATTATGCCACAACCAAAGCATAATTCCTAATTTGCTTAGGAAATGGAAAACTATTAAAATCAAACCACCAAAGCTCATTGTATCAATCTTCCCTTCATTAATGCAAATATACATTAGGACCAACATCTTCAAGAGAAATTGTATAGGCTTCCAGGTCAAAAATCCAAGAACCCACTCTTGGGAAAGAGGAAGGATATATGACTGCTGTCAGTCATGGTGGACATTCACCATTCATAAAACAGGATCCTCTCCACATTGATAAGTATCACTAATCAACAAACAAAACCAAATTATTAATATGCATTTTAAACTCTTAATAAAATTCATATAATTCAAGCAAGAATAGCACAAGAGATTAGGGAAAAATATAAGAAAAATTTTACTTCTGCTCCAAAACAGGGAAATCTCAGGACACCAAAGCAGCAACGTGATACAGAATTATTTGCTCTTAATGAGGCAAGAGTTTGTAGCAGAGGACTACTGAGTGTGCTGGTTTTAGCTGAGGTAATTTTCTTCCCAGTGGCTGGTATGGGGCTGTGTCTTGGATTTGTACTGAACACAGAGTTGAGAATATTGAGATGTTTTTGTTATTGCTGAGCAGGGCTTACACAGAACCAAGGCCTTTCCTGCTTTTGGCACAGCCATGCTGATAAGGAAGTTAGGGGTGCATGGAAGCTGGGAGAAGGCACAGCTGGGACAAGTGACCCAGGCTGACCAAAGGGGTCAGACCACGCAACATCATGATCTATATATATAACTAGGGGAAGAAGGAGGAAGTGGGACACGTTTGGGTTGACCCTTTCTCTTCCCAAGTAACTGCTGTATTTGAGGGGGCCCTGCTCTCCTGGGAATGGCTGAACACCTGCCTGCCCAAGGAAGTGGTGAATTAATTCCTTGTTTTGCTTGTGTGTGTGGCTTTTACTTTCTCCATCAAACTGTCTTTATCTCAACCCATGAGTTTTCTCTCTTTTCCCCTTCCTGTTCTCTCCCCGGTCCCTCTGCTGGGGGAGAGTGCAAGGGGCTGAGTGGGGCTTGGCTGCTGGCCGGGGTTAAACCACGAGAACATGACACTAATGAATTTCAGCAAAATGCTGAACTCTAGCTCTGCAGGCATCATTGACCAGCACCAGAACAATGCAGCACAATAAAAGGGCAGACAGAATAAAACAAAATCCTAACAAAATACACAATTACTAAGCATTTAGAGAGGCTGTGAACTTTTAACAAATTTCCATTTCAAGCAAGGGCAATACTTTCTGTTTTTAGAAGGGGAGATGCCTTGCCCTCTGATGTTTTTTGCTATGCTAAGAATAAAATGAATGGAAGACAAAGAGCCTAGAGGAAAGAAGGGCAAGATTTTTCATGAATAAGCAGTAAAATCCCCTGTCACCTTGTCTTTGACAATGCTGCACACTAACTACTGACATTAATTCAGTAACTTGGAAAAAGACCTGGATGAAACACGAATTAATATGGACAGGGAGTTAGTAAAGGCTGTTCAACCATGTGCTTTGTTTTTTCTAAAGCTCTGAGGCACTGGAAAGTGGCCTCAAATCTGACCTTTTTTTTTTTTTTTCCCTAAAAAGATCAAGTGTCAATGCTGAGAATAGCTAAAAAGAACAGAGCTTTCTGCTACTTCTTATCAAACAGTATAGTCATGTGCAACAGTTCCCCCACCTCCCAATTAAAAATCAGTATTTGGGACCCAGCATCTCTGAAAAGGCAAAATAAAATTAAAAAAAAACCAAAATAAAAAACAAAACAAAAAACAAACAAACAAACAAAACCCCAAAAAAACCTAAAAAACACCCATAAAAAAAACCAATAAAAACCCCAATCAACCAACCAAAAGAAAAAAAAATACACCAAAAACGACAACAACAATTTCCGAGTTTTTAATTCTTGAGCCCTTCTTCACTTCTTATCATCTCATATAGAAACCAGCCATTAAAAAAGGTTATACATTACACAAATACATTGGTGCAATACTAATTGTCTACTGGGACTTAGAGTTAAAAGGTAAATTTTGTGTTATGCCCCCTTCCCCAGAGAACTGTGGGGCACAAAAGCCTACCCATCTCATCCCTCCCTTTCTGCAAAAATCTCCCTCCACACCTTAGGCCAGAAGATGGTTTCTTAGGATATAAAACAACATTCCCCTCCCCTCATAGCAAAAAAAATTATTTTATCACTGCAAATTCAGAAGATTGCTGACACAGAAGACTTGGTGGGTTCCATCAATGCAATTATTTCCTATCTCATGGATGCCACAGTCAGAAGAAGTAGTGGGGGTGTTTTTTGGTTTGGTTTTTGCTTTGTTTGGGGTTTTTAAAAAATATATTTTCTCACTTGGTGAAGGAAGCAGATTGAATTATTTGCCCTCCCTTTTTACTGCTTGTCCAGTGTGCATTCCATCTATAGATAGGTATCAGTTCTGCCAGGGCTGAAAGACAGGTTCAAGGCTGGGAATCAAGAGTTCCATCCTGGCACAGACATGAGTTTATCAGTGGATCTCCACTAGCACATGGCACCAGATAACACTCATGATAAAATGCACATTATGCTGCAGAAACATGATTAGAAACTCTAATCTGCTGCACTTCTATAGTGATGATTTCCTTTTCCACACCCTGTGGGCATTAGCTGCACTTTCCAGAAATGAAAAGCATAGTGAAGATTCCCTCCTTTCCTGCAGACCCAGTTAATCTAGGCTAATCCACTTCTGTGAAGCAATACCATCAAATTTCTTCTGACATTATTTAAATTTACTAAGAGCTACCAAAATACCATACTTTGTCAGGAACTGCAAACATTTTCAAATACATTGCAAGTATTGTGAAGACAATAAGGATATTGAGTGAGAACCTGCACTGTGGTCATTCAGAATAAGACAGCTTGAAAAACAATCTAATGTGTTTTAAAAGTGAGAACAGATTTTCTGTGAAGAAAGTGCTTTATTATATCCCTACTATCCAACTTCCTCCTGCTCCGTGATACACAAAGCAGATAGGCAAAAATAGGTGTCCTAAGGAATAAAGTTGGAAACAAAACAAAGGAAAGAATAAAATATACAATGTGGAAATGAGACAAGTCCAAGGAAGGAAGACAGAAGAGCCACAATAAGGGAAAGAGCAGGAGGAGAATCAGAAAGTCCCCTTTCTAAGATTGCTAACTTCAAGACAGAGCAATTAAAGATCAGCAAAAAAGAAAACACACAACATTTAAAGCAGAGGGGGAAATAGAGCAAGAAAGAATACTTAAATTTTTTCTTATTTTTTAATTGGATTCACCACTGTGAAACCTTCCTAAACTATTAAATAAGAGGATGTATCTCCCAAGTAATATTGTGCCAATATAGCAACCAAAAAATCACCTGGAATTTATTAACTAACGCAATTAGAAATTTGCTTTTCATTATTCACAGGTCCTTTTATTTGAGTGTTTTGGGCAAGTAAACTTCCCACACTACAACAGTACCAAGAAATCAGGGAGATCTTGCCAAATTTCCCCTCCCTATAGAAACACTTTTAAAATGCTACTTTTATTCACAAGTTCCTATGTTCTTGTTACCAGTTATATGGCTAAAAGTGATAATCCTTCAATTCATGATATCATAACCTTTCCACAGTAAGTAGTATAACAAGAGTAGCTGTTTTCAGACTGGAAAAGAATTTCTGGAAAACATGAGCCTTTAAGAAACAATAGCCCAATTTTCATGGCAGCCTCTCTCATGTAGACAGAAAAATAAGGTAACTGAAACAAAGCAGATGTATTGTTCACAACAAGGAGAACAGATTGTACAAAGTAAAGTGTTTGATTGTTCCCATGAGGGTTTGGTGACACTGCAATGTGTTTTTCGCATTACTGAAACATGAGAAATCATTTGGTGGTGGTTGAAGGCTTTTTGGGTACCCACCAGTATGATAAAACTACACAGTATGGTCGAGAGAGACTATTTTACTCTAAAGAACAGCAAATCATGATTTAGGCAAAATGCCTTCAAATGTCACTGGAGAGTGCAAAGATTTCTTCCCAATTTATGAATCTGGCAATTTATGTACTATATTCACTTCAAGCAGCACCAATTACTAAACGTGTTCCAAATTTTCAGTACCTAAGTTAATCACACAGACCTAGTCCTGCAGTCCTTTGTTGCAACAGCAGGCAACACGAGTGATTCCACTGCCATCCAAGGGCATTTTTTCATGGAGATAAGGACCTCCCATAAACAACAGCCTGAAGTCATGTGCAAACAACACAGTGGGAAAACTACCCCTATATAATCAATGTTAAATTAAAACATGAAATATTCCGTTCAGACAGGAACAACAGAGAAAGAGAGCTACAAATCTGCAAGGATACACAGCCCTTTTGATGTGCTCTGAAACCACCTTTAAGACCATCAGCAGTATGAAACACTGTCCTTGCAGTATGCTGTGCTACTCAAAGCATCCCTATCTAGCTCTGATCCCAAAACCATTTCTGAAATTTTGTATTTGATAATGGAGACTTGAGACGTGTGGTATGTAAGCTAACAGCAAACAGTAAGGGAAGACAGTAACTTTTAAAACTGTTCATTTTTATGTAAACTGGAATGTGATGTGGTGGCATTTAATCTTGACCTGTCCTCTTGCAGACCTTTCCTCATACAGAAAATCATGTATCTTGCCTGAAGGGACAGGATCTCAGTGCAGATGACACTCAAATGCATTAAAAACACTGCCTGCATAAGAAACCCTCATTTCTGACACAGAACACGTGCATGCCCTCGCAGTCTGAACAACCAGGCTGCAACCACCTTTGTTCTAAATTATGCAAGTGACATTTGATTGAAATTCTTAAAAGAAATATCACAAATGAGATCAGGTAAAACAGATCTTGGGCTCAATTTTTGCTGCTTCAATAAATGCAAGTTGCCTTTATCACACCAACCATCCTAACACCACAGTGAACAAGGAGACATCTGGATGAGCACAACTTACAAGCTGCAAGTTAAGACTCCATGATATTTTCCATACCATGTATAAGTGAGTAAAAATGAAGGCAGCATTAATAGGAAAACAAACATTGTCGAACAGAAAATGAACTCAAGACAAACAGTTAAGGAGAGTCAATTAAAGAAGAGAGGTTTTGCACACATTTGCAAAGTTAGCTGGTGCTGTATCATCCAACAATGGCAAAGTACAGTCACTGCAGTACTGCGTCTTGTTATGTCTATGCATTTCCCCTTTCTTGCAGGATAGCACAGAAAATAGTTCAATAACACACCTTTGTGTAATTGTCACCAGTTATTCTTGAACAATATTATTCCCTCAAAATAATTTCATGATTCCTATCTGGGAATTAGGAAAAGCCACTTAAAAGCCCTGGTTTTGTGATGAATGGAAGTCACAGCATAATCTTTTGAGGTCTGGAGAACAGTACAATCACATTAAATTTCCTCAGCTCAAGAAATGTCATCTTTACATCAGCTGGTACAAAAAAAATTGTTTCCAGCCTGAGGCAGCTATGATAAGGGATTTAGAAGTCATCACCATGTGGGCCAAGAGATATAAAGGAATGCATCCCCACGTATAAAGCGTCTGCTTCTCAGAATTTTGGAGCCAATGTTCTCACAGCTGTGTATGACTTAGCCCAGCTGGGAAGAAGAAAGGGACTAAATGAGTCACTAGAAAGATCTAGTATTTTGTCTAACCTGCATTTTTAACACTACAGCAGCAGAACTGTTGGTGAGCAAAATAAAATCAGACCATTATCCAGCAAGGGATGGGGCTGTAAAGTCTCTTGGAAGCACAGCAGGAAAAACACAGTTCTGGGGCAGGCAGGCAAAGATGACATTTCAGTCCTATCTGTGCACTGCTAAGATACCAGCAGCAGCTGGAACAGCCCTCAGCACAACTGAGGAGGTCATGGGTTAGAGAAAATTACCACAGACCATCTGGCACTCCCAAGCATGCCTGTGCTGCTCCATAGGCAAGAGGGAAAAGCTTTTGGAAAGCCTTACTCAGCAGCCTTAATACAGCAGCTCTCCTATAGTAAACATCAGAGTTTCTCTAACATGACACAGAGGCACTAACAGCTCAAGACGAAATCTTTTATGGCTTTACAGCACTCTCTCCTAGGATCAGTTTGTGACCTTCACCAATTTACAGGACTAAAGCTCACTTATGGCAGAATGGGGTGGTTTTTGAAACAGCTCGATGGTTGAAGTCTAGCAGAGCATTCACTTGGTGTGGAAAGAAGTGAAACTAAAACTAAACAAACCACTTTCTGTGAAGAACAAGGGTCCCATGAGAAGATGCTCATCTGAATTTCAGTGAGCAAGATCAGTTACTGTAAACTACTTCTCCTGTACAATCCCTCCTAAATGGCACAAGTGATGAGCTGAAGTTATCCACAGAAAACTTCATGTACTTCAGCTATTCACACAGATGTCTCTGCTGAACTCACTTTCATTACCCTAAATCTAACCACTTTTGCACATCTCCTGTTTACTAACAGAAGGTAAGCAATTTCCAAGATCTACCGTGGAAGAGATGGCCATGGAATTTATCTCAAGAGAGGAGCCAATGACTTAATGTATAAACTTGAGGAATGGCTTGATGTATGCTGGTGACAGGGAAAGAGCCAGCCAGCAGCATTATTAAACATGCTCTTTGTTCATTGGAGTATCCATTGGAGGATACTCTCCTCAACAACTGTCAGTCCACTCTCAGAATATAGCCTATATTTTAAATCCAGAAAAAATAATGTCAAGTAATCTGTATACTTAGTGAGGGGTTTGCCTTCCTTGGGGTGATACTATCAAATACTGAACGTATTTTCATTTTTTGTCAGTGCATATTTTCCCATTTTTTCTTTCGATACAAGACTATCAAAAGATGAGTGTTCCTAATCAAACATATTCTATTAAGCTACCTGTCAATGGATGTATTTTTTAGGCTGCAGTGAATAATAATTGCATTTGTTTTAAAAACCAGCAAACAAAAAAACCCAAACCCCCCATCTCTCCAAAAGGTATTTCAGTAAATAAATAAGATCCCCTCCCCTCTCTCCAACTATTAAAAAATTAAAGGACAAGAGGAATACATTCTAAACTTTTCTTAAGAAAATAGAAGAGAAAAGGCAAAGGGGGATAGAGAAATTAACTGATAAAATTGATTTTTTTAAAATTGAATCTTCATTGCAGCTGTTTTGTCATGAGTTTTCTTCATTAACTTCCTTTTCTTTCTGTTGCAAAGTGGTCAAAAACTATATTTCTAATATTTCTGCTTTACTTTGAAGCTGTATCTTAAATTGAAGGGTTCTGAATCTAGGCTGTTTCTATTTGAAACATTACCTGGCAAAATTATATGTTTCATCTGGAGAAAAGCTTTAGAGGCTTAAGTGAATTCATTCTACGTAGACTTGATACTCTTTTGGTTTCAAGAGCATCCCCAAAGGTGCATCCATGAGCCAGATGCAAATTCTACCTCTGCCTTAAATGTAATTTTAAAACTTACTCTTTAAACTTTCCTTAGAGACTCTTTCTTTAGCTCATGATATATATTAATGAGTAATCTGAGCATCTATATGAAGACCAAAAATGAGAAACTCTCTCAAGTTACTGCTCTAAGCAGGGGCAGGGTTTGGGGAAGCCTCTTGGGCTCTTGCTTGCCTTTCTTTTTTTTTTTTTATTGCTCAAGCTGTAAAGCAGGTGAAGCTAACTAATTAAAGACCAAAGAACACATAAAAAACAAATATATATAACCACCTTATTAGCATAAAAATGAAATACTTTTCAAGACATAGTATCTTGGAAACTTCTTTCTGATAAAAACATTGAAGATTTTCTCTTCTCATCAATAATTGAACAAATTCTTAGCCCTTAATTACTTGAACTATTTTTAGACTAATACCATTTGCACATCTTGGAAAACAAGTTCAGGACTGAATCTTCACCATCTGGGACCTGCAAATTCTATCTGATAAACCTCTGGAAGGAGAAATAAATATACAGGTTCTCCAAGCATTTAACACTTAAAGAGAAATTTGCTTTCTTCTGGGACCCTGATATGTCAATTAAATCCATACACTCCAGAAGCATCAAAACATATGGCTATACTTTATTTTTAATAAAGAGTATAGTTTTCAAAAAGACAGCACACGAAGTCAAAAAGACTTGTCTTAAACTTACGGACTGAAGCATATGGGGTAAAAATGTTATTAAGAGAGGGTTAGGCAGCACACAGACACAAAGCTTGATCTTCAGGTCCATTTCCATCATTTTTCATTCAGATCTGAATATCTTTTAAATTTAAGAGTTGAGTAAAATAAGAATTTCTATATTCAAAAGTATGAGTGAGCAAAACTAAATACACAGAACCCTCTCTTTATCAATACAATAAAAAAAATAGTTAGGGTAACAACTTATTAATTATACCTGCTGAGTAATGGAAATTGAATTGGTGCTTATTTGGTGGATTACATTTTATTGAGACAAAAACTCCAGTTACAACCCATGAAAGCATTTTTCAATACAAATGTATTCATTCAGGGCAAAGTTCACTCACTAGAAGATTCCATTACAACAGCACTGTAATATTTGCTAACTATATTTCAAGGAGAAGCCTCAAGTCAGAGAGGGTCACCTAGAACCACCTTCACACAGCAAGAGAAGGAAATTGAAAAGGCATAAAAATCTGTAAATTCTGCATTACGATTCAGTTCTTAAAATATCTCTATTGTTGTCTTGGTTTGTATTTGCTCTCCACAATACCCCAATTGGCATTCAAAACTGCTATATAGACTGTCATTACTTGTTAAACATGTCCAGAATTCTGGTAAGGGATTCCTTGGCCCTGCTCAGTGCTGAGTTTTGCACAGGAGCAGAAGGGTGATTTTTTTCCCCCAGCTGTCATATCCCCAGTACTTCGGAATTTCTGGCTGGACCACCACTGCTCCAGAGCAGTCCTGTGCACTTGGAAAACACAGTGATTCTTTCTTTTACCTACACCCATTGCAGGTGTTGAATGCATCTATGAACAGAGCTCTTAACACATACAGTATTTCCTACTTTGAATTATTTTTGGTATTATTCTCATGTAAGTTCCTTAACACTTTTGTGCATATCAATGCTGCATGAACAAGCATTTTTAAGATTTCAAAGGGTTTCCATGATATCATCCTTACCTGTGTAGTTTATCCTCCAGAATCTCCATGTACTTCTCAGCATTTTCTTTTACACTGGCCACTGCAAAATAAAGGTCAAAGTTAGGTAATGATATAACTGTACAGTTTTATGGGGGTTTTCTTTTTTTAAACCAACTCATCTCCTACCCACATATTTTACACATATCAGTCAGAAAGAAGAGTTTCATTAATCTTTTTCTCATTCAAATTACAGTGTGGGTGTCTTCTCCCTTTTTTTCTTGAAAGTCTATTGTATTTATATTATAATAATAGAGCAATAATGAATGCATTAATCTCTTGGTTGGGCCAGAAAAATCATGAGACTAACAAGGGCACAGTTTGTAGACGTTTCCTCTTGCAAAATAAAAAACAAAGACAACAAGGACAGCAAAAAAAAGCATCCCCACAAAAAAAGAAATATTACCCATGCAGCTGTGTCCTCCTCTTCACCTTTTGGAGAAGTAAGCCAGCCTAACAAATACATCAGTCCATTCACAAAAGTCCTTTAAATTGTTATCAATTTTGTATCAAACTTTCTCTGATAAAACTAAAACACCATAGAATGAAAAGAAACACCACTCAAGGTTGTTACAGAATTCAGGTTGGGGGGTTTTGTGGTTTGGTATGTTGGGGAACAGTTGTGTTTGTTTGTTTTAAAAGTTTAGACCTAGACATTGTCTGAGTCCCTAAAACTCAGGGACTCAGAAGCAGTCCAAAAGAGTACTTAACACAACACACAACAACAAAGCTGTTCTTTTGAATGACCATTGGTGCTCCATCAATGGCAGAAGGTAAGCCTCTTTCAGGAAAATGGAGGCTTTTAGATAATAACCATTTTCCACAAAATGACAACTTTTCTTCCCCCCTCCCTAAGATCTGCTTGCGAAGTCCAAGTCTTCTAGGACTGTAAGTCAGTCGGTCTCTTTTAGTCTTAATTCATTGTACATCAGATATCTATTTTACACGAAGAGGCATCCTACAGAGCCTCACTCTTTTTATAGGCAAAACAAGCTACATGGATCAGGTATCCTGTGAATTTACCCACTCATCTCCCTCATCTTCCTTACAATACAATGGCTCCAAGCACAGCTTTCATACATCAAGTGCTTTACCTTTCTGTGTTTGCTGGGTTTTCTTCCTTCACAAAGTACAATGTCACTCATTAAAGCCTAACCAGGAACTGAGCATTAGCCAAATGAGCTGTGCTAAAGTTACACACAGAGGAGTCCACTGCAGTAACACTTTTAGCAGCAGGCATCAGGGTCAGTGTAACTCTGACTGTCTGCAGAAGGTGGTGCTCACCAGGTCACACAGCAGTCACACATCATTGAAGCTATCTGCAATGCAATGGCAAGTATAGAACACACTTTGCAAGGCTGATTTACTTTTTGGTTTTTGGGGTTTTTTTGTTGCGTTTTGCTTGTTTTATGAGTTTATTGGATTAGCAAACAAACCAACCAACCAACCAAAAAACCCGAAACAAACAAAAAGCCCAAACCCTCCAGCAGTAGTCTGGAAGCAGGATTCTGCAATATTAACAAACTGCATTAGTTTATACATTCACAGGCCCAACTACTCATTAGAATAGTGCAATGGATGTTATGCAAAAGGGTTTATAAGGATTTCTGCAATGATACTGGAGACTAACTTTCTCTAGTTTGTAGCAGTTCTGTAACAACTACAGGGCTGAGTAAAAGCTCACAGTTTCCTTACCACGCTTTTATATCTACACGTCCTGCAGAATTGCAGAGCGCCTGCATGATGGCAAGTCTTTTTTTAATGACACACTACAGCTTTATAAAAACGCCACCACTTCTTGCAAACTCCCTATCCATCAATCCCCAAATGCACTGCCCTGAGGTCCAGTGCATGCTTTGATAGCAAGCAGCTTCAAGGTGTTCGGGTGCTGTATTTCCCCTTCTTTTGCCATTGTCACAATGTCCTTCAGCATGGGCTGTTACAACTCAGGGGCTTATTCTTTTGATAATAAAGCCAGCAGATATTAGTAATTTTTGGAGAGGGATGAGGTGAGGTGGAGAATCTGTTTCACACTCACTTTGTTTCTAACCGATATAGTGACTTCTTACATTACATGAAAGATAAACCTTGCTTTCAATTTCTCCTGCTGTGCTTGTCACTTTTTAATTGGGTTTGATCTGATAGAGTAATTCGCACTTTCACAGTTCAGTCCTGCCCCTACATGCAATTTTACAATGCCCTTGAAGCACACAGCTTAATATATCAGCATTATTCAATGACAAAAAGTAATGGACAAGAATATACCACTAGTCAAAAGTAGGTCAGCAAAAAGCTAACACTCATTTGGAAATCACCTCACATCACTAAACCCTACTCTCTCCTGTCAAACGTTTTAACTACATTAAAAGAAATGCAAACTTTGCTGCTGAAAGAGAAAGCTCCCCAGACTAGCTTTGTCTCCTTGCCTTCTTCTCTGTGTAACTGGAAAAGCTGTGACCTGGAGATTTTGCTGGAAGGAAAACACACCTTAAAAATCTGATTAAGGTTACTTTCCTTGCAACAAACTGTAGACAGTACCACAACAAATAGAGATATACTTTCAGCCTTTTAGATCATCCATTGAAATAGAAGACAAGCAACAGATTAGCAAATTTTTTTGTTCTAATTTAATGAATCTATTCATCATCACTTCAAAGCAAAAAAATGCAAACAGGAAACCGTGTGTGCCTTCAATCTGGCCAGAAAAGTTCTAGATGACAGGGAAAGAAAAGAAATAATAATTTATGAGGTTCTTTTCTGCATGCTGAATGGTTTATTTTTACATTTAAGTGAATGGGGTTGCCTTTTTCCATCAGTTCTCTGGGGATTTACATGTTTAGCTTGTATTGGTCTTGAGGACAGTTTTTAAAATCGGGAAGTACAAATTTACTATTAAAATAAAAAAGTGTAAGTAGTCACAGAAGATCAGAAGACCAGGTTATTTGTTAAGACTAAAAATAAACTTTTCTTGTGAATTCTTAATTGAAGAAAAGTGAGTCAGTATTTATTTCCCTTATTTTACCTTAAATTTTTCTTCCTCCTTACAGAATCAAAGTCCAGTCTTGCGATCAGTCCTGGTCAGACAGAACTGAGGAGGAGCAGTGAGCACCTGTGGGGCCCTTTTAATTGCTACAGAATGTAAATCTGCCATTTTAGAAGCTGCATAAATATCATTCAATAATTAACCTACTTAGTGTTCTTTCAAAATAGCATCACATGTCATTTCTCATCTGAAAGCAGCCCCAGTGGGGTAATGCTATTTCTATTACTTACAAAGATTATTCAAGCCTGCACATGAAAGTCTCATCACTTTTATTCTTCACTCTCTTATTCTTTGGTCTTCAAAAATTGAACTTAAAAAGACCTATTGACTGTGATATATGCTTTGGATTCTATGATCAATATTTTCTAAAACTTTATAAAATATGACTATTTGACTGGATACACTTTGAATCCAGTGTTCGTGTGGATGCTCCAGATGTGATGCTTGGCAACTGAGAAGAATAAAACTTTAAAATTTAATAAGGGGCTTAAAAAATGGTAGTCAATATTACAGTAATTTTTATCGGTTAGTAGTCCTTTACCAGACAAGTCATCCACTTAGTCCCAGAGATACAAAGTCCAAAGTAAATTTTTTGCCTTCCATCCTAGAAGGTATTATATCTCTTTTTTTTTTTCTTGTTCTTTTTTTAATGGATAGACAGTGTGGATGAATAATGACACACAGTTTTACACAAAATTAAAGGTTGGAAGAGCTGCAACAGCTCCTAGATCAACATCCAGCTTTAAAAGAACTACCAGACATTACCTGCCCGCATGACAAGTCTGAAACCTACGAAATTAGCCTTTCTGATTCACAAGTATTATATTCCTTCTCAAATATTTTATTAGGTAGAGAAAAACTCCCACTAGCTTCAATGAAATTTTTGCCCAACTAGGAATAAAAATAAAAGGATCTAGGAATAAAAATAACTGCATGGGCATGCACTGATCTGCACTGAGGACAGAATTAGGTGTAAACAAGGCTGACATGTTGCTTGTCCTGTCCCTATTCTTTTTCTAAATTTATATATTGTTATTAATACTAAGAGAAAATAAAAGCAGGAAATTATTCTATGAAAATTATTTTGATCTTTTCTGTCATGAAAGATGTACTACATTAATCTGTGAGGTTTGGGTCTGAAAAACTGAAGAATGGCTTTGATGTATTTAAAGGCTCACTTGAAAAGACAATCAAACTTCAGAGATGACATCTCAGCTGCCCAAATACATGTCAAGATGATTTATCAGGCCCCAGTTACAAGCCTTTCGGTTACAGAATGGTGAAGAATTCTGCATCCTGCAGACACACAGGGGAACCTCCAAGGAACAAACCCTGTGTGAAGAACAATGTCCATTCTCCAATGCATTGTTCCCAAGGAACTCAAGTAGAAAGAACAGAAAAGGTTAGGATTAAAGGGACAAAAACAAGTGCCTTAGTAAAAAAGTGTAAATACTCAAAAAAGGCAAATGAAATTCTATGCTGATTCCCTGTCATCCAGTAATGAAAGTAAGTACCGAGATACACAGCTACTATCTGTCTGTTTTCTAAGAAACATGCACATTGCACAACAGCATAAAATTACTGAGGAAATTACTGCCACCAGAGATGAGGTGGCCAAAATTTTAGAATCCAAATGGACTGGCTCTTCCGCAGTTAGAAACACTACAAAAAGGTGAACTGGAAACACAAATATCTGTACTGAACATCTAAGAAATTAAATGCAGACATTTAAAGACACAACTCAGTCTTACTTGATGGAGTTGAAAATATTCTCTTGAATTGTCTATTGAAGATGATTCCATAACTCACAAGGTTTTTCCCTCCTTCTATAAACATCTGGTCTGGAGGATGGGATACTGTCCTGTCACAGAAATGGAAAGCTGTGCTTTGCAGTGGATACCACTGGCAGGCAGTCCAGGAGCAGCAGTTCTGCTGGGACTGAGATGTGTGAATGCAGCAGGGCTGTACTGTGCAGGGCTGCTAGACAGTCTCAGTCCCTCTGGATGGAAAAGAGCCTGCAGTAACAGCTGGGTGATTCAGTAATGTTGATCTTATCACAATCCCATCCCACAGGAGAAGAGGGGGCTTTCAGGGATCCATTGTCAAATGACACTCCACTGCTTTAAGAGCTCTCAGAGGGATAGACTATGTCATATCTTGTCCATGTGAAGATTTCCCATCACTTGCCTCCCCAGCACTAGACAGTCAATTGCTCTGATACTGTAGAGCAGCCCTTCTGATATATAGAAGCAAACAACTAAAAGCTCCATCTGGAGCATCACTTAAAATAATTTGCTAACTCTTACATTTAAAATCTTGTAGTATATTTCCATTTTATACCCTCTAACTCTGGAAAAAATATGGGAAGTAATAAAAATCTATGAAGAGTAATAGAGAAATACAAAATTGGCAGAACACATGACAGCATAGCATTTTGCCCCTAATACTGCACTGAAACAGGAAAAGACTGAAAGCACAGTTTGAACAACTCGCCTTCCTCAGGAAGTTCCCTTTGGAGATGTGGATACAGAATGTCTACTGTTCAATTTCTCCCAAACATGTTGGTACATCCTGAACAGGAGGAAGGTAGTCTAACCTCCAGACATGCTGGGAATGGATGGGCACTGCAAGCCCAGGAGAACCAGCTTTCTCTCTTCAGGAGATCCCATAAAGTTCGGCCAAGTTTTTCCAGCTCATTTGGAAAGATGGCAGTATTTTACATATAGCAGAAGTAGGCAAAGAAAATGTTCCTTCTGCTTGTGACAAAGTTCTCAACATATTTACAGATGGCTTAATTTGTAGACCTTGGTGCAACTACAATTTTGAGCATGTAGTAAGACAAGTGGCACCTTGCCTTTGACGTAAAAAATTACAGCTAAACATAGATAGCATACAGAAATACTGATTTTGAAAGAGAAGCCACATTCTGCTCTCAAGTTAGATGTCAGGGCAGATATAAGTTATGGAAAATCTTAGAATGAACAGAAGTTTGACAAAGAAATAAAAAAACAGAAAATAGATCTTACAAAGAGAAATGACAGGAGGTGCCAGCAGCTCTGCTTATAATAACTGACAATTCTGTTTCTGAGCAAGGCATAAAAGGTTTGCAGAGGTGACAGGGAGCAGGGGAAAACTACCCTGCATAAAAAGGCACACTCGAGAAACAGACATTCCCAGAATCTGCCTCCTGAACCTTCTTTGTTGTGTGTGGTACTTTTCATCCAAAGAGACAGGTGACCCTTCAAGTGCTGTGATGATTAAATTGCCTAAATTCAACAGAATTACCATACTTTCACAGGGTTTCTGAATTTCTTTCAAAATCTGTCAAACCTGACACAGGGATTCCTGCCTTGCTACATGTGGGAGACAGCAGGCAGAAGGAGGCAAATTACTTTCAGTAAATAATTTACCTTCAAAAAAATCAGCTGAAATTTTATGTATTGTTTTATCATGCAGTATCAAAGCAAGCATACTGATTCTAAACTAAAGGTGCAGCATGCCCAGCAGTCACCAGAGCACATAATAATATGAAAAAAGATCTGCCTTGATACTTTAAGAGACTATATAAAGTGTAGGGAGGGGGGGGGTCACAAAGCAAACAGCACCAGACTGCCCACCTGCACAGCCCCAGATCTGGAAGCAGCCTTCTGGCCCTCCAACTTCCCCCTGAATGTACCACCTCTGCAGTAACCACAGGCTAGATGAAGGCCCCCCATCACAGGTTTGGTTACTTTTCCACAAATTATTCAAAAGCCACAAATTACTGGAGTGCACTAAATGGAATTTTAAATTTGCAGCAGAAAACCAGGTAGAAAACCATTCCCAGGCTGGTACCAGATGACAATATCCTCACTTCAGGAAATCTGAGCTCAAACCAAACTCTCTCTCTGCTTTACACTGTTGACATAAATAAGCCAACCTGCCCCAGAAAGGTTTTCTTCATTGAGACAGATTTAACTTTTTTAAAATTAGATGGGATGTGGATCCATGCACAATTTCACTATACAGAGTAACTGCATCGCTCCACTTCTTCAAGAACACTGGAGATCTTCACCATAACATCCCCGAGGATGAAGGCTCCTGAATTCTCCTTGGGAAAGTGAGGGTTGTTTTCCTCTCCCATTCCATCACATGGATAGGACCATCCAGAATCATTGTTTACACTGTTACACAAGAACCTACTTTAGTGTTGAAAGTATAATTTTTTTCCCAAAACCCATGAGAAAAGTTTCCTTTCACTTTCTATTCCTGTTTCACCTGCATTCTTTCCTAAGCAGCTGGGGAGAAACGAAGGGGAAGGCAGAGGTATCAGAGAGCAATCTGCTGACATTTTCTCCTACCTGTTTCCCCTCTCTGCCTGTTTGCCACCTATTACTTCAATCCTCAGCTGACCATCTGTTCACTCTCCCCACTAAATTAAAAAAAAAAAAATTCCTTTCTTTCCTTTCTCCTTACAAAGCAAAGCCTGAACATCAAGGAGAGTCATGTGTCCAGCTTACCCTCTGTGGATTGTCAGCAGTCACAAGACATCATCTGGAAATCATTACACACCCGAACAAGGCAACCAGACTCAACATGTGCAAAGGCACCAGAAGAGTTCAAACTCGTTACTTGAATTGCCACAAGTTTTTCCTGGAAGTAAGATTTATTTTAACACTGTTAGATAAGATAAAAAGACCCAGAATGAGCCCTTTATATAGCTATCCAAGACAAACAACAGAGAACAATTAAGGCCTTATGCATGGTCTAAGCTCCATGACAATTACTGACAACACCTAATGCCTATGTTTTGAACAGCAGGAACAGGTCAAACATTTTTGTCTGATGAGACAAACTATAAAACAAGCAAAATCACAGTTCAATTTTTGGCTTAAGAGGATACTTTACAGCTAATATGGATCATCCATAAATTACTGGACACATGTCACAGCTATTCAACAACATCAAGGCTTCTAAAAGACACAACAGCTAGTTTCAGGTGGCTGTTCTGCTGATAAAGTACGCAGTATTACACCTAATACTTTAGTACCTCAATTGCAACTAAAAATTTGTATTGAATTACTAACCCACCCTAGCTTTTTAATTTAAGGTCACAAAAGAAAGATGACCAAAGATCTTTTTTAATTACTCTAATCCCTCCAGAAACTTTTTTCTAAAAGGACTCTGCAAAATTCCATGCTAGTCTTAATACTGCTGATTATTTTTTCCCTATCTCAACATGCTTGCTAATCAGGCTATACAAATTAGCAAGAACCCAGGCAGCTACAGAGAGACAGCCCTAAGTCTGAGGATAAAATATATTTTTACTTCAACAAATACAATTATTTAATGAAGATGTTTATGTTCAAAACTTCTTTATAGAAAAATAACTACATCACTGCAATATAGAAAAGAAAAAAATTAGAACAAAATGGAATATGCCCCCAAATGCTGCTGTAGAATCTGGTTACTAAAAGAGATTAAAGGGAGAGTAGCATATAAGCATAAGAGCTTTAAAAAGCAACAAATAAAGGGAAAAAAGTGTTTTAAAAGCCAATGTTATCACTGACAAAGGAAAATCACAAACACCTTCATAGTAGAACAAATTGTTACTAAGACATCAGTCCTTCATATAATTTTAAAGAACGCAAAGTGGAGCTCAAAGGTGTGTACTGAAGGTTAGATGTAATACAAATTCTAATAGTGATGAGAAAGAATATCCAGCATTGCAAGCTATTTTTTAACAACTTTGAAATGACATCAAACAAAGCAGGGACTTCCTGCACCAAGACTTACAAACGATACCTGCAAATAGCACTAGCTTACATTTTTGTACTGCTGTTCTCTCGAAAGGATCTAGAACAGGTCTTGAAATTTCAGAGAAGCAGCAATTTCTTTTTTGAAAAATAGCAGACAATGAGACCATGATACAGAGAAGCAGTGTCCCACATAAACTGAAGTTTTCAGAAACCCTTTGTGAACTACTTGACCACTGTTGGCTATACCAGTCATCCTTTCTGCAATGCAATTACAGGGCTTCCAAACAAGAAAAAATGTGAAGCTGCCCAGCAGAGAGGTTAAGCAGAGCCTGTTCTGCAGCCATTTCAGGGACAAGGGAGCTTAAATATATCACTTTCCTTAATCCCTAATAATCTTTGCCCGAGCTGCTTCCTCCCGGCATTATGCAATCTGCACATAGCTGCATGTGAGTTTCATTAAACCCACAAGTAATATTTGGCTGTGCCTGACATATCAATGTAAACATGATGCTTTTGACCATGAACATGCAGCAATGCCTTAAAAGCCTCTCTGCTCCTTACACAGAAAGCTGGGGCAGAGATTTACACAATGTAAGTGGGAAAATTACTGCAGCAGAGCAAAACAGATGTACCTACAAGAACATACGTGCACTAAGTGCTTCTACTAATCCTGAGCACCCAAAAGGGCAGAGTCACAGACACAAGGGCACACTGTTGAGTGGACAGATGTTTTCCAAAACTGCTTTCAAGACAGGATCATTAATTTCATTGGCTGACTTAAAAATGCTGTTTACACTATAAATGCTTTGTTAGTCTTCTTATTAACTTCCTAATGCTAACCTCTACTGCAGTAGAGCTCTTGGAAACAACAGATTTAATATCTCTAACCAAGGTGGTCACAACAAAGCATAAGATTTCACATAGGTGAAATCTTGATAAAGTCCACTTTATAAATGAGTTTTACACACACCTTTAGACTGCATAATAAAGGGATTCCAATGATATTCCAATGGAACACAAATTCCAGTACATTGGAGATTACTACGTAATCTTCACTGATATTACTCTCTCTCTCATATCTTTTTTTCCTTGATACCCTCTTTTGTCACCAGAGTCAGGCATAAATCTGCATATCCCCTTTATCTGGACAAACTATAAAATATTTCAACTCTCTGAAAGCTTTTGTTTTTGTTTTTAGGGTTTTTTTAAAGAGACAATTCATATTTAGTACAGAAAGATAATTTTAAAAGCTGCTTTATTACTAGGTCAAAATCTCTTTCAAGATTGAAGCAGATAGTTTCAGCATCAATAGAAAAACTTTTGTTTGAGTTAAACCCTAAGACCTCTATTT
Organism: Petroica traversi; assembly: GCA_025920805.1. NCBI lineage: Eukaryota > Metazoa > Chordata > Aves > Passeriformes > Petroicidae > Petroica > Petroica traversi. The sequence goes on along the minus strand of JAHLSL010000012.1, from coordinate 9,055,941 downwards.
ATGTAATGTCCAAAAAAGAAAGAAATTAAAGACTTTGCCCTTCATATCAAGTCTCTGCAGTGCTATAATGCAAGTAGGGTGAGCGAACTCATTCTTCAAAGCAGCAAAATGCTTTAATGCAGTGCCCTTTAAAAAAAAAATCCCTGAAAATAGTTATTTCTGTTGAAACTGACACTCTTTCTTGACTTTTGACTATGATTTTCTTTTTCATACATTTTATTTGCCATGTGATCCAGGCTGTCTCCCTCCCTGACTCCTAAGTCTATGCTGCTTGTGTCATTTTCTCCTCCATTCTTCTTTTCCATTTCTGTTCTGCCTTTCAAATTCCTCTTTTTCAGATTCTGTCAGCTTTGCTCTTTCACTTAAGCTGTAAATCATTCAATCCCACAGGGAATTTTACTTCTGGTTTTGCTCTTTGTACCAAACTTGCAGCATTTAAGCCACCTCTAAAAAAGAAAACTTTTAAGTATAAGCTAGTAATGATTCCTGAGAGAGCAGTTTGTGGACACTTTACTGGTCATTCCGGTGATGTTAAACAACTTCCCAATGGCTGATGTAGACTCTTCTGCAAAAGCTTAACTGAACATTTTCTAATATCAAATGTTCTTTAGGTATGATTTCACATGCTTAGTTGATGTAATCTTCATGACCTAAATTATTTTTCAAGTGTCACCTTGAAAAGGATAGTTTTAATTTCTTAAGTTTTGAAGACCTGGAGCATTCTGGCAAAAGTCAAGGTCCAATTCTTCCAAATATCCCAACACCTACAGCAAGAACAACACTATGAGGCTATTTCAAAATGTCCAACATTATGATTAGAATTATCCCTCTTCTCTCAACCTTCTCACTAAGGTGCAGCAGTAACTTCTGCTTGACACTCTCAGGACAAACTAATCAACATCAATCCATTTCTCATCACTCCTTCATGGAAAAGGTGCACAGGCAGAAAGAACTGTCTGTCAGGACCACAATAAATCTGGGCTGTGGCACCAAAGGAATGAAATTTTCCACTAGTCTCAGCCTGAAAATAGAGAAGATGCTTCAGGTTTCCTGCTCAGGTATCCAGTCTAATTACTGGGTAGTTGAGAGAAAGTCTGCCCAGAAATACACTGTAGAAAAGAGAAGTGAAGGGAGTCAAATAGGAAAAAAAGTCATGATGAAGAGCAGGTTGAAAGGTGTTGCTGAAAAGCTTAGCCCAAGGGAAAGCTCCATTGGTCTGGTCTGCAGCAGACAAGCAGATTACAGCTGACTTTCTAGGACACTCTGTTCAAGTATGAGTAGAACCAAGTGCTACAGTTAACCACACTGGAGAATAATTTTCAATTGAGCTGCTGCCTCTTTGCCTGCCTTACTGACTGCCTTCAACTGTCCCTGATCAGTTGAACAATTTGAGCTGTTTTTCTGTTGTCTTCCCGAGCAATTGAATTTTAAACATAAGGACAAATTGCCCACCATCTAATAGAAGTGGACTTGCACCAGCTTGCATGTTTATGCAAAGGGGAGGAACATTCAGCAGTTTTCCCAACTTTAAGGTCCCCCCATAGATTTTGCTGCTAACACCAGGTCAAGTTCTAGAAATGAGATGTGCTCACACAGCAAATGCTTCCACAGTGTTGGATTGCAAGAGACTTTTTCAAAGCGCTGTTTGTGCATTTTAGCTGTGAAACTTCCAGGGATATCAGTAGGAGTCACACAGCTAAATCCCCAAGCAACACTTCTGGAAGATGACTTATATTTAAAGGAGGATTAGAAGAAAATACTTCTTAAGCCATTTTCCACGTAACATTATCAGTCTAAAAGGTGGAGAAATACGGAATCATTTGGGGGAAATACATGATTCACCGGGTATCAATTTTTCCATCCAATTAGGCTGGGCAGCTACGCTGAGTATTTAACACACACCCTTGCTTCCCCCTCCCTTTCCACAGAGTGTATATATTAAACACAAGTTAAGACTTCTGGGTTTTCAACTTTGTTGATTTTACATTCCTTCTGGGATTTAAAGTACTCTTTGTTTAATTATTTTTCCTCTACTCATCCACAGTATTGAATGACAGTAATAATGAACTCAGAATCATTGTACAAATCCCAGTAGGAATCATTCATAGTTTGCTAATAGGACATTATATTTGCATTACCAAGTTCAGTTCAAAGCACGTTGTGTAAATTAGCTCTGAGGGTTACTACCATGAATCTAAAACCAGAACATCAGGTCAATTAGCACAGCTCCAAAGCACAGTATTTTGGGTGAAAACATAAGGGGTATGATTAAAATCCTAAGAAATCCTCTTCTTGGGCTAAGTGCCTCTCAAAAGATGCCTGGTTTCACTTCTGGGAGAAACCAGAATGCCTCAGTCCACAGCAGTGCAGCCTGATCCCAGTGACCCCGATACCTGATAAGAACAATTGACCTGTTCTAAAGAAAGGGCAAAATTAACTCCCAGGAGGTGTGGAAATACTCAAAACCTCATGGGGACACTTTATTTCCCATCCAAATTAAAAGAACAGCTGAGTACGAGGAAGATGTGGAGGATGTGTGAATTTTACAGAGAATATATTGCTTACATAAAAATGCAACTACACACAAAAGATACTCAGTTTCCTCCACAGAGACAACCCAGCACACACCAACCCACAGCCAGAGACTAAAAAGTCACAGTTTAATAATGCTGAAAGAAGGCCCACAACAAATTAAGGCAAGGATTTCCCAGCAACAAATACTGTAGGACTATTTACTTTTAGGACAGACAGCATAAATACACACAAATATGGAAGAAGTTAATTGACTTAATGAACTTCAAAGCCCACACAGCATCTTTGGACAAACTGCTGGAACTGAAGCACGCAAACAAGACAGGAAAAGAGGTATCCTAATGAAGTCCTACCTCAGAACTACAACTCTGATGAAGCCAGAAGGTGTCATTTAAAAATAAAAGAAAGTGCCAATGGGCATTATTCTGGTCAAGCCTGTTAATTGGTCTAGACCCTACAGTCAATTCTGGTCAGTGTCATCAAGCCATCAGTCTGCACATGGGTTATACCTGGGTTATATATGGTCTGCCTGGCCAAAGATGATCTTAAGATTCATTCCTTGGATCATTTTGTGGTTAAGCTTCTGAAATTTTAGCGTAACTGCCTTGAAAGGCTGCTTATTCTGTAAACCCTAACACATAATACGTCCCTATTCTCTGCAGAATAATACTTGAAAAAACAGTTTGGCAACTTCAAAATTATTTTACCCTAAAACAAATTATGGAATATCAGATTACACAACAGAAATCATTCAATGGGCAGGCTTTATAGTAAACTGCATTAAAATGGTCATTTCTCACACACAAAGATGTCTAATGCTGGGGCAGAGTGGGGTGTTTCATCATTACTATTTCTAATCCTTTAATTCATCAGGCAGCAGTCTAATGGATCTGCAGAGGCTGAACTAACCATAACTCCTCAGAAGCCCTGAAAGAAACTACTGTGACCTATATACGATCAGGTAGAAAGGTATACAAAAAGAGAAACAAATTGGAATGTTTGAGTCAAGTACCTCTGCAAAACACTTTTGGGTCCACGTGCATGACCAGCTGTATAGCTGTAACCTCCTGGTGGAAGTGGTGAGAATGAAAGGATTTGCCTATGTGAGAAAACAGCACACAAATACGTAACAGATTCCACCCTAGCTGCAATGCAAACTGATGTGTGAAACAGAAAATGGGCTTTTAGCGAATTATAAATAGCTGGCAAAGACTGAACACTCAGCTGGGAGAAAAATGCTTTATATGGAAGACAGTAACACATGAAAGATCAGAAAGCATACGTAAATTGAAATAAAATTAATATCTTGACAGAACACAAACAAACAAAAGGCATATTTTGGAAAGTAAGCACTATAAGATGCTTACTATTGCATGACAACTCAGCAACAAAGCGAGATGAGCTACAGTGCCCAGAAAAGTGAAAGATATTTGGTATAATAAGTGCTCCTGAAACTAGGTAGAGTAACAGAAATCAATTGACTTCTTATTGTATACCTTTGCAGAAGCACAGGAAAGCTTAGGAGTAATCTAAGCCTTAGGAGTCTTAGATTACAAGCACAAATGAATTTGCAGAGGCAGTGAAGCAATATGTTACTGCAAGATTCAATAGGATCTACTAACAAAGAAAAGCCTCTCTTTAAAGGACTATTCAGCCGAATTTGAATTTTCAAAATTTTTTCAAATCAGCTCATGAGTTTTCCTTTCTTATTTCACGTACAACTGTTCTTTTCAGTTTGCTGTCCTTTTCCATTGGGCTCTTCACAGCTAATATTTCTTCCATCACTTTTTAAAACCATTAAAGAGGCAGCGAAACTGCCAAACATTTTGTTCTGAAGAAGAAAAAAGAAAACAAATCCCAAGACTTTTCTGTCATTCTGCCTTTCTATATCCACATAGAAATATCAATTAGAAGTTTCCTTTCAGCATACACAGATGCACAAATGTACCTGAATTTGTGTACCATGCAGGATCAGTGCAAACAGTGGGGGGGGGGGGGGGATAAAGCCTTAATCTCTGGCTCCTCTGTGTTTAACATATTCTGTCAGTCTGCTATCATCTCCCTAATGAGTGGTGCAACTTTTATTCTTAATTGTGCGTTACTCCAATTTTCAGCATTTTAAAACTAAATTATCTAAAGAGAAAAGATGTCCAAAGGGGAACCATACCCTAAGAAAATGCATTTGAGTAGCAGCAATTAAATACTCACTTTTTAAAAAGTTGTGAGGCAGAATTGCTTAATAATGATTCATATCAAATGAACCCAGAGAAACTCAGATTTTTAATAACTTCATTCTCCTTGGTCTTTCCCAGAAGGTATTTAAACAGGGCACATGACTGCAATCAGCAGCAGAAAGTGAGTATTGCTTCACTAAAGCAAAACTGAGCATGTCAGGATAGGAAAATACAGCTGCCTACTTTGATTTCTAGCATTTTACCTTTGCTCAAAAATAAGTATTTTTGTGGGAAGTTCCACAATAACCAACTACAATTCTTTGAAAAGCATTAACATATTGATATTTTAATAATTATTCTTAATAGTTTCGAGTGCTTGTTCTCCCACCAAATCTGATGACCTGAAAGAGGTTCTGGCCAGCTGAACTGAGGTCAAACTGTCAGCTGGGGGCCAGGTCTGGTCATTTCACAGAACTCTGACACACAACTCCTCCCACATAAGGTCACCACCTCTTCCTCTTGGGCTTCTTCACAATTTATAATTCTTTGTGGTTTAAGGACCACTCCTCGACTTTTTCTGTCATGCCTTCCTTGAAAAACAGGAATATCTGGTTCATGGAGGTTCTAGATCAGAAGCACACTTGAGAACAGCCAAGAGGGAACAGTGCCACCTCCTGCCCCACTGCCCTGAGCTCATGGGCCATGCCAGCCCTCTGCTGCAGCCAGCCAGGTATTAATGACTTACCAGGGTCAGATGGCACCACAGACCTGCCGAGCTCGCACAGTGCAAGGAGGGGTGGGGAGGCACACAAAATGGAGGGAAAAGAAAAGAAACCCTTGTGTCACAGCTTCTGTCACTTTGCCATAGAAATCACCATGAAGGCTAGTAAGAATCACCTCTGATTAACGTTTTATCTTCTGCTCTCCTTAGTTAAATGAATTAGCAACAAAAGTATTAAATGACATTAGATTTCCTGTATTTTATTTGCACTGTCTTAAGACTTCATTGGTTCTGAAAGGTTTTAATGTAATCTGCTTTCTACTGGGCATGGGCAATGCCACACAAATATACCACATCCCGCTTTTAACAAAACTAAAAGTAATTATCCTGCTTTGCAACTTATTCGAAGAATATTTGTTCTTTTGCCCAAAACTGCCCAAGAAACCAACTCTGTACCTTCATTGTTTACCTCTACTGCCTCTTGTATTTACAGTGATTTATAGGAAAACAATGCTACTCTCAAGTACAGTTTTGTGACAGATTTTAATTTTCCCTGAGGACAATTTCATTATTAGAAATGACAGAATAATGCAAAGGTTCTTTAGACAGAGAAAAAACACACAGGCGCCCTAATAAGCTATAAATCCTTTCCACAAGCTTCTGCTGTCTTTTTAATTTGTTGCTGTGGATTGGGTAATCATAGCATTCCAGATGTGAATGAAGGAACCAGATGGACAACAGAGAAAATAAAATCCTTCAATGTCCAAAAAAGTCTATTTCAGGAAAACACTTCTCACAAAAAGCACAGAGGCAACAATGTACTTGGGGTACCCTGATGGGAACCACAACTATTTCAGAACAAGCAGGTTCAGACCAAAGTGACATGGCCTATATGGCTGGACTGTATTTAAGGGCAAATCTCAGCCTCTTGTAAGTGTACTTTGTTCACTGCAATGGCTAAAACAAAATGAGATTTCTCATTTTTTCCTAAAACATTGAGCAGATTAAATGTCCTCTGGACTTGCTAGGATAGTTAATAGAAGACCCCTGTGGGAATTATCTTTTGGCAAAAAGAGAGCAGCTCTCAGGCTACTTGGGCTCTTGCCCAGATGGGACATTCTGTACCCAGCAGCCTGCAGATGACAGCTGCATGCAGCCTTCTCCATGAGGAAGCAGTGTGGTGTCCCTCAGGGGCCAGCACTGGGGCTGACACTGTTCAGCATTTCTGTCAGCAATGCTGATGGTGGGATTGAGTGCTCCCTCACCAAGTTCACTGGAGACACCAAGCCCTGTGGTGCAGTCAATGCACTGGAGGGAAGGGAAGGCATCCAGAGAGACCCGGGCTGGCTGGAGAGGTGGGCACATGCAAACCTATGAAGCTCAGCAAAGCAAAGTGCAAGGTCCCACACCTGGGTTAGGACAATTCCAGGGACACCTACAGGCTGGGCCAAGAAAGGACTTAGAGCAGCCCTTCCAGCAAAGACTCTGGGGTGATGGTTGATAAACAATTCAATGGGAGCTAGCAATGTGTGCTCTCAGTCCAGAAAACCGAGGAAATCCCAGCCAGCAGGTCAAGGGAGGTGATTCCACCCCTCTACTCTGCACTTGTGAGACCCCACCTGGAGTCCTGCATCCAGCACTGCTGTCTCCAACATAAGAAGGACATGGAATTGTGGGAGCAAGTCCAGAAGAGGCCATGATATTGATAAGAGGACTGAAGCACTTCCCCTATGAACACAGGCTGAGCCAGTTGGGTCTGTTCAGACGAGGAAAGAGAAGGTTGTACAAAGACATCATTGCAAAGGTCTCTGTACCAGTATCCAGTATCCAAAGGGGGATACAGTGAAGCTGGAGAGGGACTTTTTGTCAGGAATGCAGAGATAGACCAATGGGTGTGGGTACAAACTGAAAGAGTGTATGATTAGATTAGATGTTAGGAAGAAATTCTTTACTGTGAGGATGGTGAGACACTGGAATGGGTTGCCCAGAGAGGTTGTGGATACCCCAACTCTGACAGTGTTCAAGGCCAGGTTGGGCAAGCCCTTGAGCAGCCTGGTCTAGTGGGAGGTATTCCTGCTCATGTCAGGAGAGGTTCAAGCTGCATGATTTTTAAAGTCTCTTCCAACCCTAAATGTTCTACAAAGCACCCATCATCCTGCCTTTAAATGAGTACCATTTGCTACTGAATCCCAAAAATTAAGTGATGCTCTTCAGAGAGAGGAACTGTTTCACCATTTCAGTTACATGAACAGAGACCCAAAAAGACATGAGTACTGTGCCAGCATCAGCTGAGAATTCAGGGATCAGAGACAGGAGCTGAATCCAACTGCTCAATTTGTTGCTCCAAACCACACTCTGCTTCAGCAGATCCACAGCCTAAGACTATTAAACACAAACAAAAGCATTATAGAGGTGAAAGCAAGTCCCATCCTCAGTTGTGAGAGAGGATACTCTGTATACTGCCAGTGCATGTTTCACCCCAGGTGATGGGCTGATCACTGTGATGGGCTGATTCAGTGACATTTGAAGAACTATAATGTTTCACAAGTTCACTGGGATATCCCTGATATCAGAAATAGCCACTGAACAGGAAGACTGTTTTCCAGCCTCCAGCACAGGGATGCACCATCCCTCACACCAAAGGACAGCAGGGACATGCCAACATCTCATGGAGGGCAAGGCTCCCTAGGTGACAGATTTTATGACTTATTGTGATTGACAATGCCTGTCAAGGGGGCTCTCAAACTCTCCTCAAAGGGAGACTGTAACTTGCAAAAGTTAAAGCAAAAAGTTAATCAGCTGGTACATACTACAGAAACAAACTCTAACTCCTTTCATCCTTTCAGCAAGGCTTTGCTTTTGACTTGCTTTTGTCCTCTTTTTTTTTTTTCTACTTCCATTCACCCTTCTTCAAAAAAACTACCAACAAAGGTATTTCATCTATCTGCAGGCACAGCTTTAGTATCTGCACCAACTATCTCTGCTGCTGTAGAGTCAGTGTCAGCATGCAGCTTAACCCTGAAACCACACACAGAACATTTGCAGCTCAGGTGGGCTGGTGGGGAAGGCAGCCTTTGGGAAAGTGGACATATCGAGGCACTATCATAAGCACAGGGACTGCTGCAGAGAAAGGGGTTAGAGGGTATCAATAAATTCAAAGGATGGGAAGAGAGGGAGGAAGACAGTAAAACAGAAATGGGAAGATCCCATGTCACAAAACAATTTCCCTCTGTTCTGCATGGACATTCGGGTCTCTCCATCTTTGAAAGGCTGGCTGATAAAAGTGATGTCAGCAAAATCCCATTTTAGCTGCATTATTTAATATGCTTCCAGCTCAGCACTACCATCCCCTCACAGGCTGAAATGGCCAACACACACAAAGATCAACCTCAGTGTGAACAGCTGTCTCTAGTGCTGCATCAGCACAACTCAGCACAGGCAAGTTACTTGCCACAGGGCATAACAGGGAACACCCAATCCAAGCTCAAGTCAAATGGTATTTCAATTCAATGCTTTTGATTAGCTTTCTTCCTATTGTTCACATTTCCCTTTACAATTTTGATAAAAAGTCTTCTGCCTATGAGCCAAAGACTTTCAGACTTCCTAGGAAAAACACAAAAAAAATATTGAGAGACCCCTCAAAAAGCCCCTTGTTCTGAGCAGCTTCAGCTATATGTGAAACAAAAGAATGAAAAGAAAACCAGAACATCCTCAAGAATCAATGCAACACAAAACATAAGGAGCAGAGAGGAGCTACATTAGCAGAACCATCTTCAAACTACCAAAATCTTTCCAAAAACTCACAAACCAAGCTTGACATAAAAGCTTCAAGTATTTCTGTGTTATCTAAGTGGAATATTCCTCATGAGAGACAGAAAATGCCCTCATGCCAGGAAAACAAGTGAACAGTTGGAGAAAATTTTAAAAAAAATCACCCCATTACTCACTCTGATGCTCATTTTTAGTAAGTTCAGTTACTAGTTCTCTCACTGACATCCTTTACATCCTTTTTCCTGGTCATCTCCTGAGATCAGCCCCTCGCAGTAGTTCTAGCTCTTGGGGAACAAAACCACAACTCCGAGAACGTCCTTTAATTGGTCTTCCTGAGCAATTAAACCTTCTATCTAATAATAATGGATTTTTATTTGAACCACCTGAAGCATTCAGTGATGCTACTAAAGCTCTGCTTTAAACAGCCCCAAATCACCACCACACTGCATGAAAAATAATGATAATTAAAAACAGCATCCTTTTAAATTGTGGTCAAAAACAAGCAGCAAAACTTTGAATTTTTAAAGAAACAAAAAATTTTAATTCCAGTATTGATAAGGATTCTCTTATCTTTTCCATGAAGATTGTATCAGATTTGATAGAGAATGGCAGAACAAATTATTGATGGGGTGAGGCATTGCAGATTGAATCAAAGAGTTCAAATAGACAGTGCTCACAGTACTGCCACTAGAAAAAAAGAAAGTGAAAATCTCTTTGCCTCAATCACAGCTCCTTTGTCCACCTGCATAAAACTCCCAGACAGAGTCTGGAAGCCCACTGCTTCAAGTCCTGATGAGCATTCATGGTTCTCAGTAGGTAACTGGCACAAGAAGATGTAACAAGGATAGAGCAAGGAGTCATAGGGCTGAACTCCTCTAATGACAGCCTGTGTGGATGGGGAAGTCAAACACAAAAATGGTGGTTCTGGGGCTCACCTGGGATACACAGAATTGGATCAAATGAGATAGCAAAGCTATGGCAAGAAGTTTTTTTGTGTAATGTCCTTCATGCTACTCTAACACAAGTAGTCACAGATGGATTTATGTTTATAATAATTTTAGAAAGTAGGAAGTCATCATTTTCTTTACTGAGTAACTCATTTCTGAGGATACTTAAAGATGTACGAGCCTCAGGAGCATTAAACTTCTTTGAAAAAACTACTATTTTATTAATATTCCCTTTACTTCTTACAGATTTGTTTTAAATTAAACAATAAAACACAAAACATGAAGATAAAATTACACTAGTGCTGTTCAAATATAAATTATTTTTTCATTTAAATGTTTTAGAAGTACCCAGAAACTGCACAAAGCAAAGAAAACATTTCAAGTCAAGTGAGGATAACTTTATCCTTCTTGCTGATAAACAAGCCTTTGCACATATTGCCTCAGAATGCATTTTATCTTGTTAACACAAACAGCTTTGATATGAGAATTAAGGACAAAAATCATTGCTTGCTAATCTCTTGATTGTTTTCAACTGAGATAAACTAAAAACTGTGACGGGCATTTCAAAATGCTACCATTTCCTTGTAGAAAACATTAATTTCAAATCTCAAAATGTTCTAAAGTTGCACTGAAGCAAGTAATATTTGATAAAGCTTGTTAAAGACCACATTTTGAAGAAAAAAAAATTTGTTTGGAGTACAGTTGCATGCACAACGAATGTCATGGCAATGATTCAAAAACAAGGCTACTTCAAAGAAGCCAAATTATTCTTCAAGAAAATAAGTTTATCAATCAGATTTTCTCTTCCTAATCATGTCATTCACTGTTCTTGATGCCATTAACAGATTAATTCAGTTCAGCAGCAGAGCTACATAAATCTGAATTAAATATTTTTGTGACTTCGAATCACCTTGAAAGCTTGTTCTACTCCAGACTTTGAACTTGGCAAAGAGCTTAAAAAAAAGAAACTTCATCAATGCCGAGAAAGCACATAAAGGATATGGTCCAAGAGTGCAGGAGCAAAACATGCCCCTGCACTCTTGGGCCATATCCACCATCCAGAGAGAGCTGTATCTCTCTGGATTTTTTTTTTCCCCCCCACTATCTTTCTCCAGAAGTTGACTGTACTGTCAGAGCACCTCACATCCAGCAACATCCAACAGGGTCAGACCATAAAAATGCAGACAAGTGGTGCAACATCAGGAGGCAGAGAACAGCTGAAATTGCTCTAGGGAGCACTTTCTGGAGAAATATAATCTCATCAGTGAAACCACAGAAAACAAAAGCAGAAAGTATCCTGGCAGAAAGAGAACCAGCCTGGTTCTTTGAGAGCAGGCCAAGCAGCATGAAATGACCACCTGATGGAGCAGAAAGAAACCCAAAGAGAGGAATAACAAGAGCTTTATTTTTGCAGTCACGGTGGTGACTGTGGCCAGCACAGTGCCTCGAATCACAAGCACAGCATTGTGTACCACTCTCCTTCTATCACACCATATGGACATGAGATGGGGTTTGTTTTAATGCTGTCCTTTGATGCTGGTAAGAAAATGCAGCACTTCTACAACATGAAAAACGGTTCCTGACAGAATAAATGATTGAATAAACCAAGACAGGCAGCATATAGATTAAGTAATTTTATTGTAGAACACTGTCTGCCTGGAAAACTGTGCAACAGGAATTTTTAATTATAAATCCAATGTCATTATAAAAAATAATAAAAATCAGAATTTCCAGTTCACTGTTTAAGAGCCCTCAGAATCCACTAGTCCTAGTCAGCATAGAAAGTGCGAGCTCCTTCTTGCTGTTACAGGAAATCAATGCAGTTTGAACTCTTTTATGTACACTCGAAGAACCTAAGTGGAAAATAAAACTAAACAGAAAAAAAGTCAAATAAGTAACCACACCAGTGGTAGTCTGCCACAACTCTGGGCTAAGCAAAGGTCTTCCTCCTGCAACTGAAATTAAATAATCTCTTTCTTTTATTAGTGGTCCTTTTATAAAAAAAAAGAATTGTATCCATTTTTCAGTAAGGATGCTAGGAAAGCTTTTACCTATTTTACCTACATTCTATATTTCTCAGTTATTCACTTCTGAATCCTAATATTGACTGAAGAAGACCCAATTAGTATAAAATTCAAATTTATTTCTCTGTAATTATACAGGCTATAAAATCCATTGCTTTCAGGCACATTTTTTACACGTGAACAAGTGAAGTGCCATCGCTGCATCTTCCTTACAGTTTTTTTTGTCCTTAGTTACGGTTGTGGTATTGCTGGATATGCTATAAAAGCTGATTTTTTCACTAAATTGTGCAACAATTCTCATTTCTTCAGGGAAAAAACTCTATAGTTTTAGTCCAGTTATAATAATTATTATGCAAATCCCTCAACTCTGCATGGTTACCCAGGCCTAGAACTCATTACAGATTCATTAGAAGCACAGTTGCTCCATCTTCTCTTCAGATACTTTGAAATTTAATCATTACATGAACTGGGAGATAATGCTGCAATATGAACATTATATTCATCACAAAGCTTTTGTGCTGCTGCACAGGATTCTTTCATGCTTAATTTGTTATTAATCATTGTTTAGATTATAGTCACTGTTGTGGGCAGTTTTTAAAATTACAAAAAAAAATAAAAAATCCTTACTTGTAAAAACAACCTGAATAATCTTCAAGCTAATTCCCACTGTGCTTACAGATTTTACCAAATATATTAAGAGAGACAAGCAGAAGTCAACTGTTCTTTATAGAGAGAATAGACTATTTTCAGAAGAAAAGTTCAGAAAATTTCAGAAGAAAATAAGGCAACTGAGGTAAGCACAAGAAGGCAGGAAACTTGAAAGCAGCTGTAGAAGTCGCTTCTCTCAGGGGCACAGATGTTGAAGGGAGGAAAGCAGCAGGATGCAGGACTGACAGGATGAAATGTAATACTAGAGTATCATGCCTTGATTTAAAGAGGTGAGAAATATGTACTGGTCTGAACAAAAAAGAAGGACCTCCAAAATATTTAAGCACAGAAGTAAACTGCAAAGACATCTAAAAGGAGTAAAAAGTTATAATTTGGGTGCTTTGATGCTCATTACACCTGGACAAGTTCCATGTTTTATTATTTTTTAGGTTATTACTGACTATTAGATTATTGCACACAGCAATAGTTAAATCTCACAGGTAAATAAGGAGTCGGTGATACAAACAAATGTTCACAGCAAAATTGGTGACTTGAGAGAGCCATTAAAATGCAGGGGACTTTAACTGGGCAGAATTTGCAGAGATTAAGAAAAAATATGAACAACAGATTACTGCTGTGGACATGAATTCTGCTGAAATAACCAATGCAATCAAATGCTTATAAAGTCTTCACACTGTAGCTGCACACAGCCATTTCCCTGATTTCCAGAACAGGAGCAGGGAATTTTCCCCTTAAAAGTAAGGGAAACTTGGAAAAGGCTTTTTTTAAAAAAAAAAAAAAGTTATTATTCTCTTCACTGTTACCCAGACGGATAAACACAATTATGGACTTCACCTACAACCTTCACTGGTTGAAATCTTCATAATAACTTCATCTGTTATTGCCCCTTTTGTTGCTCCAGATAAATGAAGATGAAATCACAAAAGGTACCAAAAAATATTATCATAAGAAACTGAGGAAGAATAAAGCAATCAATGCATGTTCACTGCAGAATACTGACAGCAACCCAAGTTTGGGGTTTATTTAATGAACTTCTGCAAAACTTCACAGCAAGGCTGTTTTTCAGGCAACACAAATATGCTGAAGTCTTGGGGAAAAGGGAAAAGGGAAGAAAGAAGGATAATTCATTCAGTGCTTTTTGGGAGAAAGAAATGGTCTGTACTTGCTCACTGGAGGATAACTCAAAACACATCCACACTAAGCTGTGCAGTGAGGGGGGTGAATGCAAAAAAAAAAAACCTCTCTCACTTCAAGAGTGACAGAATTAAAGCGGAAAATAAAACATTCAAGAAGAAAGCCAAGCTATACATACACATAAGTAGTCAAAAATTACACAAAAAGTACTCTTTTTTCTTTATCAGAGAAAACGAGGGTGGCCTGCAAAAAAATTGCTTGATACATGATCAATACATTCATATCCAAACATGCTGCAGCAAGAGGCATCTCAAAAGTTGCTCCCTCAGTAACTCAGTGAAGCATGTTTTGGTATTAACAATTCCATTCTAATCTCCTCCTCCTCTAATTTCACCTAAGAGGTTCAATAAAGCGACTTCATCGGAAATACACCATCCAGAACAATGACTAAAAAGGGTACAGTAAAAACAAACTAAAACTGCAGTGCAGAGGCTGATCTGACCATTAAATGTACAGCAGGAGAGGATAATTGACACATCCATTTTGAAGTGATAGCAAAGCAGTCACCAGCACATTAGAAGCCACTTGATTGCCTGCCTACTATAAGAGTTAGAGACCTATCAGATGTGAAACAAACATTTCATTGAGATCTCCCTGACAACCTCCTCAGAAGTGATTGATCTGAACAGAGTTCCCTAAGCCACATTCTGAGTAGTTGAAACTGTTGGCACAAGCCTTCAAATTATAGCTAGGGGGTAAAACCATGGCAGGAAAAAAAAAAAAATCAAGTGTGAATTCCTCTTCCATAAACGCTGAAGTCTCATGTTAGATGTCAAAAGGAAGCTTGATCTGTTTAGAAACAGACTCCTGCAGGTCACAACAGCAACTTTATGAGATGTGATTTTGCAAGTCGTGACTTTGAATTTCTTACAGAACTAACTGACTGCAATTGGTCATTTGCTTTCTACAGTCACCATTTTTCACTGATAATAGTATTGGTATTTCCTCCTCACCACTCTTAACTATCACACTCTGGAATTCACCAAGGGAATAAGCAGTAGGGATCAGCAAATTTCAATAAAATCATAAGAGCCAGTTGGCCACAAATCTCATTTAAATCCTCAAAAATAAAAGAATTGTAGACTTTGCCTCTTCTGGAACACTAGAAAATCATTATGTGACACTTAGAATGGTACAGAAATAAAGAGAAAGGGGAAAAAAAACCAACTAGATGCTGATTTCTAATGATTTCTACAAGGTTAACAAACTTTTCAACTTAGAATTTTTCTGAAATATCAGTTCTCATTATTCCGAAATTAATGCTATAATTATTCTAGTAATTTGTTGATTGTCTTAACCACTCAATATGCCTCTGAGTTCACTAACCTACAAGTTCTACCACCAGCAAAAGCCTCAAGATTTTAGTATCCCTACTTTGGCAAGAACACAATGCTCAACATCTGTCTCAGGTATCAGTGTAGTTAAAATATTCCATTGCTCATTAGGGAGGAAGATGAGATCACCAGGAAATACTATTATTTGTCCCCTTGGTTAGAGACAAGAAGGACTGGCAGTAAACCAGCCTCTCTTTCTTTCACTGGCAGTCTGGATAGTCTCCAACAAAGTGAAATTTGTCAGTCTCTATCCCTCCAGGTGATAGAAGAAATTAAATACTGCCTTTACTTTGTCCTGTCTTCAGAGGGCAACAGTCTATGAACTCAAATGGAAAGAAGCATTTCCCTGAAGGTCTGAGCAAAATACTTAAGCTGTGTAGAAACTCAAGGCTGAGGATTCCTCTCTTCTCCTTAGGCTTTTCTGATAGCTAACAGCTATCTGCAGATCCCACCCAAGGCACATTCTCACAACCTACCCAATTCTCACAAAGCACTGCACAGGACCCCATACACATGACAGTGTGCTGTACCATGCTCAGCAAGGTTTAGCTCCTGGGAGCCAGGTATCTGCCTTGCCAGTTCTTTCAGCTCAAGACCTCAATAACTTACTAAAGACCAGCAGAAAAAGCCACATTAGGTTGTCTGCGATAGACATTAAGCAAGCATTTGCCTGGCACACACAAAGGGCCAAGTCAGACTAAGTAATGTAACAGTCTCTCCTGGCCTCAATCCTGTGCAAAAGGAGCTTTATCTCAGAGGGGCTGAGAGACTAATTAATTTGTGCTTTAAAAAGCCCTTCAGAAACTTGGAAGAATAATGCTACTCTGCTTGCAAAGTATTCACTCTTCTTCAGTTAATTTAATTCAGATTCCTTTTTCCTTAGCATGTATCAGTGCATCTCCCAGCAAGATACACTGAATAAAGCATGCAAGGTGCTCTGCAATTCAAGGCTGATGTTTGCATCTGTTGCTTCAACACATTGCTTTTGTATTCTATATGTGTAAGGCTGACTGAAAAATTAAGGAATAAATTAAAAAATTAGACTGTAATGAGGCAAGTGAGTTTGCCCTCTGTTCCTCTCTGTTGTCCTCAGCATGCCAGAAGGTTGGGAACAATACATGCCTACTCATCTGTGATCACCTACAAGAAAAAGGAGAGCTAGGTACATCTGGGAGGCTTAACTCCCTTTCCTATTATCAGGATATCAGGCTTGCTCTAAATTATGGTAAAATAAAACAATGGGAGCATCACACCATGCCTCCTGCACAAAACCAGGGTCTGCTCCAACTAGGTACGTGAGGGAGAGGATTAAACACTGAAGAAAACCATCCCAGACACAGGGATACTAATTCAGGGACTGGAAGGAACTATCCCAAAGCAGTGCTAGCAAGAACCATAGCCTGCCAGTTCAGGGACCACTCAGACATTCTCCATCAACACTTATTTGCTGAAAAGAACCACAAGGTTTGCACAGGAATGCAGGAGCCAAAGACACAAAAGTGGGGAGCAAGCAAAGCTGCCATTTTGTTCACTGGAACAGTACTGTAATTCAAACAGAGCCTAACCTTAAATCAGTCTTAATCCACATTTTTACTTTTTAGCTAATCTTCAAAAAATGTGGTTCTCTTTGCACAGCAAACATCAAAATAGGTTCATGCACAACCAAATCATGCTATATGTCAGAATACTTACTATAAGTTCTGAGAGTACAAGACAGAAATGCTATTTAGACAGTTATAACCTACCACGGTTGTGTCTTTACCTTCATGTTTGTTATATTTAAAAATAGTATGCTGTGTTTCTACTGTGATGCTAACATATTTACACCAAGCTCAGTTTGAAAGATAGTGAATTCTTCTTAAAAGGCACACAAAGAACATTTAAAAGTTGTATCAAATTCACTAAATAAGCTATTTTTTCATGACAGGTGTACATATGAAGGAAGTTAAGTTCATCCAAATTTGCATTTTAAATTGATCAAAAGAAAACATTGCTTGAAATAAGGGAGTGGACACAACCAGTTCTGAGTCCCAAATTACTCCAAGATTATAACCACGACAGTGGTATTTGCCAAAACACAGGTTTTATTTGCAGATTGGAAGAGGAGAAACAGGTTTCTCAGTATTTTAACTTAGTTCCTCAGTGCTCAATAAACCAGTTGCTAAACTGAATCAGACAAATAAACTGAAACGGAAAACTACCTCAGTTCCTGCAGCAGAAACAAGAATGACACCGTGATGTCAAAACCTCAGTTTAAAGCAAACAGGGATGCCAGCTGCTTGGAGTCCAAACTTTCCTACAGATCAGTGGCTGCAATGTCCTGTTAAAAATTTTAATTGCACACAGCTACATTCTGTACACAGCTAAAGAATAAAAAGATGTTTAACACATCACAGCAAGCTCAGTTATTTGCTGTTCCATAATAGTATTAAACCCAGTTTCAGATCATTTGTTTTCACCTTTGGTTCTAAACCCATGCCAACATATTTGCTGGGGGTCTGTACCTGGATGCTGGGATCTGTAGATGGATGTGGTGCTGTGCTGCATGGGGCACTGGCCCTGAGCACACCACCAGGACAGGCTGCACTTCCCTGGCCTCTTCTTCCTGCCCTCATCACTCTTCAGTCTTGTATCTTCTGCTACTCAGAGGATATAAATCACAGCTGAAATTCCCTCAATGCACCTTGAAATAATGAGAGTTTACTGCAGGAGCACTTTTCCTTTATCATTCACATCCTGATTCCAGCCCCCTAACCTTCCCAGTGTGAGGATTTATTTATTTGAATCTCAGGCAAATAAAGCACATCTACAGAGTGCCGGCTCTTGTAGCTGCTCCCCAGGGACACCTACACTGCCAATATATTCAATTTGGTGTTAATAAACCATAATGAGTCAGCAGAAATCACTCCTATTCCAACCACGTTCCCCTGAGGGTGCCAGCAGATGTTCAAAGGAGAGATCAGCAGCAGGGCATTGCCAATTGCCTCTGTGTTATTTTAACCTCACTTGCCTGTTCTGCCTTTAATTGCCTGTGTTATAAAGAGGGGATAAAAGAAACAAATCTTTTTGATGAATATAATTCACTCCTGCAGAGATAAAAATCTAGAAATTCCCATTCACACTTGCATGGAAACACACACATAAGATTGCTTTATCACCTGGAATGAAACAAAGCCATTGTCATCTGAATCAATTGGTCTCCTGTTTGCTTCACAACACAGCACAATAAAGCCCAGGGGTTTTGTCCACATTTGCAGATGCACATGGTTTAGTGGTGGACTTAACAGTGCTAAGTTAGTGTCTGAATCCTGAAGTCTTTCTTAACCTAAACAGTTCTGTGACTTCCTGCAGCAGAGAGCTGCAAGTCCCCCACGGCAGAACTCTTGCAGAAGCACGTACGGAATATTACACTGAGCTCCGGACACCTCATTACCAGAAAGATAACACATTAGACAGAGTTATTAGAGAAGCAACAAAAGTGATAAGTGAAGATTGAAGAGAGTTATTACATTGAGACATTAAAAGTTAACTGCATAAAGGTTGACTAGGGAACAACTTTCTGGGGGACTCAGTTACAACCTGTAAATATTTGAAGGAAGGATATGAAGGATATGTACACCAATAAGGAAAATGAATTACTTAGGATGGAAAAAACAGATACAATTATGAATAAAAAGATGAAATTAAGAAACGTCTGACTCTCAAGAAAAAAAAGAAGGGTAATAGAAGGCAGGCTTTGAGAAGCCTATTGCTTGGATGACTTAATAGGTCTTTTATATCTCTACCTCCTGTAACTCCATGATAATAATGATGGAGCAAAAGAAAGGACTCAAAGTATGAAATCCAATTAATTCTTTGCCAGTAGGCAAACCATCTTTATCAGATATGTTGGCTTAGCAATAAGCTTAAGCTTGGCATGATAGATCCTACCTGTCAGTTATTCAGATGTAGCTTTTTGTAAAGTCTTCAGGGAAGACAAGAGTATTTTTATGCTTTCATTAAAACACAGACTGCATCCATCAAAGGAGGAAGTTATATTAAAAAGATCTGTGGCATTTTCAGACTAATCTGTGCATCTGACCGGTGCCATATTTAGCATTATCTAATCTGTTTTGTGCATCTAACAGACTGCAAACCCTTTGGGGCAGAAATCCCTTCCTCCTCTTTCTTTTTATCACACAGTGTCGAGTGTGTTGACAGCCCTCAACAAATAATAGCCAGTTCCAAGGGAGGGAAGAAGTCGGAGCTAGCACACAGTGTGTAGTATTCTTTTCAAGGCATGAACTCTTACATTAATAACAGGAGTCTACATGTACACTCCAGTAGAATAACTCCTACTTCTCTCAGGAAAAATAACTTTACAAACACAGGAAATGCCTCAGAACACACAAAAGAAAAAAAAAAAGATCACTTAGACAAGTACAGAAAATGGCAGGAAGAAGTGACAAAGAAGATACAAGTTATTGAGAAATGGAAGAAAATAAATACTGAGAATAAAATTTAGTCTAAAGTTTAGACTAAAATGAGGAGTATTTTAAAGACATATACAATTTATATGTGTGATACCATCTTTAAACTCACAGTCAGGCATCACTTCTCAAATAACAATTCATCACTAGGGGTATATTTAAAAGAACTCATATCAGTGTACTTCTCTGTTTCCATGCAAATGTTTCATCCACAGCTCATCCTATTTATTGACACTATTTTGGCTCAGACAAAACTCTTGTAGAAGCCCATGTGAGGAGCCAAGAAGTCTGCTCACCATTTTAGTATCTGCCAAAGTTAATTTTTGAAAGAGCATACAGGGACATACATGGTTATATAATGACACGCTGCCCTTTAAGGTGTTCTGAATTAAAACACTACAAGCCACAGACTATTTAAAAGATCAGTGGGAGCAAGTTATTGCTAGCAGTCTGCATGGCACACCTGGACACTCCTCTGACAAACTCCTCCGTGTAATAACTGATATTTCCCACACATACTAAGATATTACAGACTCCTAAACTCCAGCTTGGAATCATGTACCCCTAACAACTTCACCTCCACCATCCTGAATGTTTGCTTTCATGCAGAGATGCTGCCTGTGCTGCTCTTAGATGAACTTTCTTCTAAGAAGTAATGCCAGCACCAAATGAAATAGTGATATCCAAGGATGAGACAGGTTTTACAGAGACGCTTTGTTTTACAAATGCTCTCAGCTAAGCATATGAAGCATCTGTTGTGTACTGCTCCCTGTACACAAAATGGATATTCAGGAAAGTCATTTACATTAAGTAGTACAGTGAGGGAGATGAACACTCCTACCTCATTTGCCACAGCCTTAAAATGCTGTGTGCATTTACAGAGCTGCTACTTTCAGAAACAGCTGCAATGTAGCTTCTCTTTCCAGGCATATATGGAAGGGATAAGCTAGAAGACTTTAAAATACATAGTCACAAAATCCATTTCTGTAATAATCAAATCAAAATAATCAAAATAATCAAAAGACTCACAGGTTTAGATAAGTAACTCAGAAGAAATAACTTTTCCTGTACACAGAAATTTATTTTTCCTGACAAATTTTCATGTAGCATGAGAACACTTTTTTTAAAAAAAACTACAGCAAGACTTTACTGAAAAATACTATTTTCCTCAATTTTCATTAAACAATTAATGATCCAATATTTTTTAAAAACTGTCCAGAAAGACATAGTCATTATGTCATTAAACAGCCTAAATTCCAGTCAAAGTCAATAGGACTTGAGCACTTAGGATAACGTACTCCACTGGAAAAGCCATGTAAAGGGAGACTCTCAAGACACACGACTGTACCCCGAGTCAGGTTGTTTCCAGCTTCACCCCCTCAGCTGTCAAGTAGCACTTGCAGCCAGATATGGTTTTTTCAACTCCTAAAACTTAGGGATAAAACCAAGTACAATAACAGATTTTGTAAGAGTGGTGAGAAACAAGCTCTAAATAAAGAAGACTTTTTATCATCTCCAGTGATTTTGCATTTGTCCACACCAGTTTTAGCATACTGCTACTACAGTGACAAGTAAGGGCATAGCTTGACAAATCACAAACAAATCCAAAATTGGGATTATGTTGGAAAGCCTATCCCTGTAGAGTCCCATATTTTTTTTGTTTCTTTTTATAGAATTCAGCAAAAGATCCAAAGAGGATCATCAGTGTCTGAATAAGTTCATTATAAAGGGAAAGAAGGGACAAAAAGTCTGCAGAGGGAAGATGGGCGAAGGAAAAGAGAAGTCACAACTGTGCAAGGTTTTATGTACCAGTCAATGTACAGTTGAAAAGCTATTCCTAGATGGAAGACAAAAATGTGTCTGAGCATACACAAACCAGAAAAATTGTACTGAGCAAAACAGAGCTGTAGTCAAAACTCAACAGGAAAAATGCTTCATGGGAAGTTCTTTCATTAAGGACTTGACTCATGTTATGTTATACAAACCCACGGGAAACTGCAGACTGCAGCACTTTGGGATCTAGAGCACACAGGGTCTAGATCCTGCCCTCCATTTTAAAATTCTCTCACACAATAAGTTGGGTGATGCTGACCTAACTTTTGTGAATTATTCTTTTTCTTTCCTTAGTTGTCACTTTAATTGTGCATAAAAAGGTTTCAAAAACCTCTGTTTATTAAAATTGCTCGCTTTTAATCTTACACCAGGTGTTCTTCTCTAAAGAAAAACAAAAG
The DNA here is from genome assembly GCA_025920805.1 of Petroica traversi. Classification (NCBI taxonomy): domain Eukaryota; kingdom Metazoa; phylum Chordata; class Aves; order Passeriformes; family Petroicidae; genus Petroica; species Petroica traversi. Next base: position 9,033,875 of record JAHLSL010000012.1, on the reverse strand, counting down.
AGAAGTTCAGAGAACAATGTAATCAAACTGCAAGTCCAACAGCAGGTTTTCCCAGCTTCCATACAACAGAACTAGTTAAGTGAACTCATAAAAATATAAAAGGAAAAAAACTTTTCAGTGTGGTTCTTTATGAAATACACATTTTTCTCTTACTGCTAAAAAAAAAGGCTCAACACTAGCACTGAAAGCAAAATGTCTGCATACCTCAATATAACAAATCATATTCTGAAACAATAATTCACCTGAAACATTTTATTGATCTTTACAGATAATAATATCTCCCCCTAAAACACATTTCACATTGTCTTCACTCCATTGATCAGAGGCGTTATATAAATGTTCAAATCAATCTGATAAATCTACACAGGCACATCCTGCAACTTTGCTGAGCCCCAAAACATGAAGGTAGTGTGTGCTAGGTAAAATGAATTTGTATTTTTGTTATGGGCTGCTTCCTTCTATATATGCATTACCTTGCCAAGATCACACTGCCCTGGATTTACCAGCAACCATCAGCTGTTTGTGTTTTCTTCAAGAAAGTAACTGCATTAAAAAGGAGGCTTTTACCCAACACATTTCATGTGTTTGGCAAATTACTGATATTCTTAGGTTCCCTGTTGATACAGATCCAGATTTTTTCATCCCAGCATACTGCCATTGGGTTCTAGTTCAAGTTGACGAATAATACATTAGCTCTTACTAACACAGTAAGTCTGACACTATACCAGCATGGTATGTTGATATAGCGTCAGATACAGATACAGGTGAGCAATAATACTCATGAAAACTGAAATTGCATGTATTATACAGATGCTAAAACCAAAAATTTGTGTTAAGGTGATTAGTCAAGAGACTGACACTTGAGGGGCTATTAAAATCATTAACAACATATATCATCTTAATGGCTTATAAAAATGTTATATCTGACTCTCTGAAGTCAGTGTACATGCACATTAGAGCATCCTCCCAAATCCATTTCACTATTCCAATGAAATTAAATCCTGTCTTTCATGGAACAAGCCTAAGAGACTATTCAAGTGCCATGCTTATAAGGCAGTACTAATTCTCATGTGCAATTCCCATCAATGTATAAAATACCTCTGCAGGCTGAGCTGTAGCTGTAGGAAAGAAGCGTAACCAACATTCATTTTATCTGGACTACCGATAACTCAGAAATCTGACATAAGCAAATCCATCTTGAATATGGAAATCAAGACATAGAAGGGCTGCCTTTCATTAGTGATTACTTGAAGCATTTGTCTGTCATTCTGAAACTAAGCACAGTCTTTATGAACCAAATAAAGGCTCTTAGCTTAAATCCCACAAGCAACAAAAGAAATCTGTACTTCTACCTCTGTCAGTAAAAATTATCACGACAGAAGACTAATTCTATGCACACAGTGGCTACACAGAAACAAATCTACAGCAATGTCAATGCACTTGCTTTTATTCCCACTGTACTGACATTTGAGGAAATGTGCTCTCTATTATAAAGCATTTTATGCAGCTCAATCACTCATTACTCTGCAGGCATTTCAAGATTTGGCTTCATTACACATTGCAGCACCACCAGCAGTGATCAAGGATAATAATTCAGTGTCAAAGCAGCATTCTGATATTTTGAAGTTAAGTCAGAGAATACCCAGACTTGTCTGGTCACTGTCTCAAGAAATGTTAATCTTCGCAAAGTGTCCATTTACAAGTGAGAAGGTGCATTCACCCATCCCAGAAAATCTGGTGCCAGTGCAAGGAGTGCTAGAGGCCCAGTGTGACCCCTCTGCTTCTCCACTGCCTCATTCTGAAGAAACCAGTATCTAATATCACTCTGAATCAAGCCATGCAAGGACTTGTACATGGATACCCAGTTTCCCAGACCACTGTATTTGCTACCTGCTCTGCATTCTTTGCCTGAGAAAGTTCTACTCAGAAGTCTCAGCAAAACATTCTGTGATGCTCCAACAAAAAATTTAAAGACTTAGCAAAATGTCTTACAAAAGTCTTCTCACCAGTTCTACTGACTGAACAGCCTGCCTGTTTGCAACACTTCCCTACACATTATATAAGTTCATCTTCTTTCAGAATGAACTCTTAGCCTGTAAATGCAACTTAAACAAAATTTTGAGTTTGTGAAGCTTCCTCCTCCTCCTCCATGTGAAACAGCTCCAGTTCTTCCATGCTGCACTACTGCTTAAAAAAAATTACCATCAGTAAAGGTGTCAACATAATATTCTAATTTAAATGGTTATTTTTCCCCTTGTTAAATCCTCAAGTGTTTTGAATACAGCACCAGGGTATAATAGAATGTGAATAAGTAATGAAAGATAAAGATGTGGATTTAAATAAAATATCCCCTATTACCATTCTTAATTCTTATCTATTGTTAGGATGACAGCCATCTGGAACATAACAGCAAGGTGCGCATTCAAGAAGAACCCAGACAGAACAAAGTGCAATTCAAGCCCCTCAATAACAGCCTTAAATCAAGTTTTAAGAGGACACCTGGCTACCAAGAAATACTTCAACCGAGCCGGTTTATCTTATTCCCAAGCGTGCATTGTGCCGCAGGACGCCAGGCAGGCGATCCGAAGGCAGCTGCGGGTGGGATGGGGCGGGCTGCAGCTGCGGGGGTGTCCGGGAAGAGGGGCTCCCTCCATCCTCCATCCTCCATCCCTCCCTCCATCCATCCCTCCCGCATCCCAGCCCGGCCGCGCCTCTCCCGCGGCAATGCCGCCCCCTCGCGCTGCCGGGCCGGCAGAGGCGGCCCTGGGCTCCCTAAGGCCATCGCCACTTTAATTGCTGATTAATTACAGCCTTTCACCAAGGTCAAAAGGAACATTCCGAGGCAGTATAAATGGTATCATGTGGAAAATACATCATATTAAAAAAGCTTTTTTTTTTTTTTTAAAGTAAAATCTGGTATTTGCTGCCCTGACGTGTACAGAGCTTGCCCCTCACAGTGGAAACCCTGCCATAAGGCACCTCTCTTGTGTATGAAAATAGTGACACCACCCACGCACCAGACAAAACTCAGCAAACACGAGGCTTTTCTCCAAATTAAATTATTCTAGAATATACTTTCTCTTGGAATTAATTCTTTCCCAAACAGGACTGGCCAATAATGTTGCAATACCTGTAATTATATTGATGTGATATTTGTAAGAACATCAAACTTTTAAATTGATCCAATCCAGAAATAATGGAAACAGCAGTGCAGAGTGGCTGTTGAGTGCAAGCAATAAATCATACAAATTGCATAATTATAACTTCCATGACTCCTGAGACAGTTAGCACTAGGAAAGGCAATGAATGATAAAACAGGAGGAATCTATAACCCCTAAAAGGAAAATACTTCAGTATAGATGTCAGGACATGGAGGCAATAGCACAGTGTCTCCTCAAGAGCATGTTTGACTACTGGGGACCCATCACTCCCCTTCAGTGGGTCAGAGGTGCTGGAGAGGTGGATTCAAATGCAAGACACAGAGAAAGTGAATTGTGATATTGCACACTGACATAATGCCAGACCACTGATCTCCCATTTGTTCTTTAAGGGGAAAGTAGGGGAAATTTAATTCACCTGATTCTGGAGGTTTGCAAGGGAACGAGACTTAAGATTTGCTTTTGTCTGAAGGAAATATTTCACACATTACCAAATCAAGAGCTTCTTTCAACCTTCAACACCGTTTCTTCAAATGCATCCTTAGGTTTTGTGCCTCCTCCCTGCCACCACTTAAATTCTTCCACTGAAGCTTTTAGCTATTTTTTTTTGTCCCCACCCTCTCTCCCAATTCTCCAGTTTATTAGATAAAATAAAAAGAAATTATTTGCAGTATCCAAATCACAGCTGCTCCTACAGGACAAGGGAGGAACAGCCCCTTTCCTTTTTTCTTCATTGCAAGTATTTACTACCAGTCACAAGTGGGCTGAGCCAGTGCTGTGCCCTGGCAGGCAGGGTATTCTCCAATAAAGCCTGCACAAAGTGGCAAAGAATGACCTGGTATAAGGCTTCACACAATACTTAGTTAAGCTGTTGGAGCTGATGGTACAAGACTTCAGTCAATGTTTCAATAGTTTAACTTAATCTTACTTTCTCACTCCTAGTAAATTGCTCCCATTTTCCAACCAATTTACAGCCCACATTCCTACTCTGCTGTTATAACTGTTTACAGTAAATCAGATTTGCCTGTGATTGTTCAAGCAATAACTCTCAACAAAGTGGGCAGCAGGAACATATTTCAGTCTAATAAAATAAATGATGGCAGATTAAGTTCTCTTTTAAAGAATGTCTTATCAAAACCTACAGAGAGATTGTCATTTCTCAGAGGGAAGGGGATAGTTGCCAAAGCTGGGAAGAGTTAAAGATCCTGCTGTCACTCACACATAGTGTGCCAAAATAACAAAAATATCGTGTGAAGAAAGCAATCACCTACAGTAGGAATGGGGAACAAAAGCTAAATGAGTTTTTCCTGTGCTAGTGACCTTTGACTGTAAGACAGTCAGGTAACTTTTCCTACCTAACCTACAGAGTTATTCTTGGACAGCAACTCTTCTATTACTATGCCTTTTACCTATTTTATAACTTTAAAAGCTCACAGTACTCAGTCTCAAACTCTCCACTGAAGTATACCCTGTGTATTGAAGGAGAATTCTTCATTAAACAATCATTCCAGGTAGGCTATTTCCAGAAATCTGTCTTTTGCCTTTTTAGACTTTATAGCTCATGTAATTTCCAGACACATCTTAGGTAATACAAGTTTATCACCAGTCCTACTATATAGCAACAAAACACCATGGAAGAAATAAAGACAGACACAGATATATAATAATTCCAATGCCAATTCATCTTGGGTTCTCTGCTGCTTAATACAGGAAAAATACTCCTCTGTGGGATCATCACATCCTGCCTTGAGAGCTTAGTACTTCATCACAGCTCAACATGGACCTTTTTCCTAACAGGGAACTGAAAGAACAGATGGGAACCTGGAAAACACTGCTGAAGGAAATACACATTTGCAATGTGTGCTGGCACAAGGAAGCCAGGTTTACCCCACCACAAACCCTTTAAGCACCACACTGAACAGGAATGATAGGCAGGGTAAGAAAATCACTGGTTTGTGATAAGGAAACTGTCCCACAGTGCAGGTCCACCTGAGAGTGCACAGAGTGTTGTGTCCACCCTGGTTACCATTGAGGAGAGCAGACCTTACAGCAAGGGGGAGCAGGATTTTGGTTGAAGGCACTTCCTCACAGCATTTGCATGTTCTGGGACAGGAAAAGGACCTGGCACTGTAGAGCACTACACAAAAATGGGATAGAAATGATGAGAAATGAGAACTTCAGATACATTGCCTCTGGGACCCTGAAGTGAAACACCCTCTGCCCAAATACAAAATACAGCCTGAAGAAATTCTTGGGACACTGAGAAGGTATATATACAGAATAAAGAAGCATAAATGGCTGCCCATTTGGGTTATTCTCTGGCACTAAACGTGTAGGCTGGAAAAAAAACTACTTATCAGCAAGTATTGGCAATTTTTAGAGTAACCACCTAACTACCAATTCACAAATCAAGAAAGTGGAAAGAAAAATCTGTAACTCAGGTTTGCTATGTGTGGATTGAAACAAGTTACTTCAGGAACCTTTTGCATTAGAAAAACTATCAGAGATTAGAGAACAACATAATAAACTAAATGAAATTATTTTACACATACATAGATACAAATAAAAATATGGAAAATTTAAAGGTTTGAACAGAGATGAGGAAAGATAAAAGAGAAATAATGGGAAACAACATATCAATGGGACTTAAGAAAGTTGAAGGCTTACAATGAAAGTGGACATATAACAACAGTAAAAAGAGGGGAAAGAAAATGAAATATTGTAAACAATGAATTTAGAGGTTAAAATTTTTTTTACTGCAGAGATGCCTGGCATTTATCAAAGATGGAGAAGTATTAAAATACATGCTTTGCAGAATGCTTAATGGTAGAAAGAGGGTATAAAATGGGGAATGACAAAGATTACAGACTGAGGATTCAGAACTTTTAAACAACTCCCAAAACCCCAGAAAATTTTAAAACTTACAGCTTCTCTTACTTTTTCATATTTCTTTGAAAGGCATAAGAGGATGCCTGGTGCACTACAGGGGGATGCTACAGAAGCAGAACTAAATTAATAAATGTATTCTCTGATGTTTCTCAGCCACAGTTCAGCATTTTAGTACTGTGACAAAGTCTTCGAACACAGGAGAAGATCCTGCTGCCCTGGTACTTTATCCTGCAAAATTGTGAATACATCTTCCACTTAGACCAGTGAATATTGGTTTTCAAGGTCACACAGGCAGCTTGTAAAATGCTCCATGCCTTTAGAGTTCTGTGTTTTCCTGTGGTCTCCATTTCCCCAATCAATCCACTCTTACACCACGTATGTAACCTCAGCAGGGGTCACCAGGAGAGGCAAAATGCAAGCAGCATAAGAATGAGGAAACACCTACACACTGGGCCTTTGAGGAATTGAGTCAGAGAAGGCTCCTGCACAGCATCTTTTTTTAATAATGAATAAATCAGGTAGAGAGTGTGGTCTGGTGAACTGTGCACTGTCCTGGAAAAGTGTGAAATTGTGCTCTATATGATTAGGAGCTCAGATAAGCAGGACTACAATGAATTATTGAATTGTAAGAAAACAATTTCATATAGCGCAAGATGGAGACGAAAATAAACCATGAAGAGATTGAAAAGTATTGTGAGCTAGTAAATTAAAAATTATAGAAAAAAAGTGGGAAGGAAGAGAACCAGGCATTACTGCATGACCCAGTGAATTTTAACACTAACAGAAAATGTTGCTATTCTGAATTGGGCTTTATTAATCTAAAAAAATAAAAAAAACAGGAACAGTTTCTCTAGTTATCATTCCGTTTATAAAATAACAGTTCCAGAACACAAGTCTAACAGAAGTGATTGTTTCTGATGATCCTTTTCATCTGCAATACACAGTAAGATCTCTCTGAACTGATTCCAGCTGCAACTATACTTAAAAAATCCCATACAGTTACTGGGCATTTACAACAAAATCTTTGCTGAACTCTGGCAAAAGACAATTGTCCTGTCAGTTAAATAGCTCATTTTTTTCAATCTAAAATTGTCAGCTTCAATTACTAGCCATTAGAAATGATGAATTCTGCTTTTGTCTATCACCATAAACACGTTTCTGCTATCAAGTTCTGGTCTCCGAGCAGGTAGTTGCAGGCTATAACCACAGGATCTCAGACTTCTGCTCTTTACACTGAACAAAGAACACAGCTCACATCTACAACTGATTTTAACCAGCATTATTGGCAAAAACTGGTAGGACACATGGGCTTTAGTTATCATTTTCCTCTGGTCTAAAATCCATACTGCAGACAGGTTGCAGGCAAAATCTTTTTGAGTATTGGCCAATTTGCTCATGAAGCATCCTTGGACTACGATACTGACACACCATCCATGCTTTTTTGGGCTGGCAAAAGACTAAGCCAAGTACTTGCCAGAAACTGTCAAAAGCTCAGTTGTGCAGGAATTGTTGTGTCCCTGTCTAGAATTTTGTTATTTTCAAGTTTTACCCATTACTTACCACAAAAGCATAAAGGATATGGAGAAAAAAAAAGAGCTAATCTAATAAATAACCAGATTTATGTTTTTGCTTTGCAATCTAAGATGTTGAAAAGCACAACATCATTTTTGATGTTTCTGCCTGTGTCTACAGCTTATTTAGATGACATCTCTCCCACTGGAATAATATCCTTTCACCTCAGGATGTAGCTGACCACTTCATGAGCTAATGAACAAGGATATATTACACCAGTACTCTCACAGTCTTCTCCTAGGTATTGGACAGAAGTGAATAAACTTCACACTTCTAACATTTTTCTGGTGGCACAGGAAAATTTTTACTTTGATCACGAGATCAAGAAACATTTAAACAGATTAAGAACTACATAAAGAACATATACATAGCCAAAAGACTGTACATTGGATATCTGAAAATACAAGAGCAATACATTTCATTCAGGTTATTTTTTACTGCAGTACCAACAACAAATGGTACAGGTGATTCTGTTGGAAATGCCACATTGTCTATGCTCTGACTTGTAAAAAATTTTTCTCCTAACTACAGAGAAACAACATCCTAAAATAATCATTTAACTGTAAAAGTCAAAGAGCTGTAATTCACTGAACTAAAATAAACAGCAATTAGCTTTTAGCTTGAATGAACACTAAAAATAAAATCCCCGATTCTTCTTTAGTAGACAAGGACTACCAACTTGAAAATTTATCATTTTGTGATAAAGCTGAAGGATTTCCTAGTTAAAATAGTTTCTGACCAAGTCCTGCTCTTTCCTATGTGGACTGCTCTTTCATCAAAGTAAGATGACTGGCATCCAAGCAGCTCAGCACAGAAACAGATGCTGCAGCTTCAGCATGGAGAATACCAGAGGTAAAACCCTGAACTCTTATGAAACTGGAGGGAAAATTCCTGCTGGTATCAATGAAACAGAATTTCTGTCTCCACGTATTTTCAAAATTCTCTCTCCAACAAAACATTCAAAATCAAGAATATGACAGATCTAAAATAACCACTGTTTTCTGCAGGATTTATCATTTTCCAAAGGTTCTTAAAGTCATGCCTACAAGGAAACATGGCTGGGGCCTATTTGCTTTTCTCTGACACAGAGCACAGATTATTTTTCTCTGTACAATGTTTTAGAACACAGGAACTGGGAAAAAATTAGTAAATAAAATGTTACTATGACTTCTGATCCAGATATAGGATTGTTTATCTGCACAAAAATACACATAGTTTCAAGCCTGTCATTTCCAGCTCACATTGTTAATTATATTTCAATGCACCTCACTAGATAAGAGGTATAATCCAGCCAAAAGCATATAAAGATTGTAGTCCAAATTATGCAAGGTGTCTTGCAGCTGATAATTCCAACAGGTAATGAACTGTTTAATCTTATGCAGCCTGGCAAACATGCCTGTTTATCTTCACCCAAGCCTTCCACATGCACATCAAGCCAAAGATATCATCCACAAATATAATGAGTGTATCTTCTTTTCAGTTAGCATCAAAGTTTTAATTATATTCTGTCTACTTCAATATTTTTGTGTAAAGAAATCAGGTTCAAAAGCAACAACAAAAAAAAAGCAACGTTTCAAATATCCAGTTCTATGAATTTCTTATGTTTCTTGCTCTCAGCCTATCAGCTGAAATCTGGCAGGCCATCAGAAATACTTATCACAAGCACTTGTTGCACATGAGCCACAGATTCTTTGCAATTATAGATGACAAAATCCCCGGGCCTTATGCTGTCACCTGCTACTGCCATCTCCCCTGCCTTAACACCTAAATATTGAGTCTGTGGAGCACAGACCCCACAACAAGATTGTAACAGCAGCAGGGAAACTGTGGCTCAAACCAACTGAGGCATCAGCAAACTGGCTCTGTTCCTGCTCGAGTAAGAACAGAAGTCAAACCAAAGGACACGGAGTTCCAGCTCCTAACTCCAGGCATTAGCAATCCCTTGGTTTCCTGCTTTTTGCCCCAGTTTAGGTCTCCAAGGCTGGAGAAAGAAAATTCTTGGGTGAAAACTTTGAGTTCCTGAACCGGAGATGGAAGGTACTTAATTCTGCTCTAAATAATAAGATTTCCATTGCCTCAGAGTAATCAGTTAGGATTTAATGGAAGTTCAGAAAAAGACTAAAAGCTTAGAGAAGATGTAAATACATTTTCTTTGGGGAATCAAAGTCAGAACAAATAATCTCTTTTTCTTCCATTTAAATTCTCTGCATTTCTACTTGTCTATCTTAGTAAAAGGTGTCAATTGGAAGAGGTTTTCTATTATAAAGCCCTCTTTACCATAATACATGTAGCATTAAAATAAGTTTAGGGACAAAACCCAGCTCTTCTAGAAAGGATTAGAATTTCAGTAGGTTTAGTCTGGATTTATAATCAGGTATTATACCTCCCCCACCTTTTGATAAATATAATCCATTACTCTAGATTTGGTATACTTCTTCTTATTATAAAGCCTGCAGTATGCTTGGAACCCTGTGGTGATTGAAGGGATGAACTATACAGCAGACAGTAATTTCATTCACTTTAAATATTTAATTATTAAGTGAAAACTCAGTCAAGGCTGATAACGTCCCTATTTTACAATATATTTAACAGAAACCTTCCTTTAGCTTGTATCTTTACAAATGTATTTGCAAATACCTCGAAGAAAACCTTGAACCAACAAAAACAAGAAAGAATGAGGCAGAAATTACTCTGCTTCTGACAAACATCAGGAACAAAAACTGGTGAAAAAAACCCCTGTACTTCATGAAGGACACCTCGTATTCCAAATGGAAAGGTATCCCAAGGGTTTATTTTGCTTAAGATGTGAATACTTTTAGATGATGTATATGAATATTGCCAGTCAATATCAAAGCAAAGATGAAAGGTAATTTCTAAGAAAAATAAATATCTGACTTCAGTCAGTGAGGTGATTTTACTATCGATGTATGGAGGGATAATTCTTCACTAATTGCATGTATTTATGCAAGCATGGAATTAGATTTGTTCACTGTAACTCGAGAACACTGTCAAAACTCTTTAATGAAAACTTTAGGATGGAAGTGTACCAAAGTGTTAAGATTTTGAGTCAAAATACATATATCTCAAAAATATCTGCAATTAAAATGTTAAACAGTATCTTCACTCTCAGCTTCTGCTGTGGTGTACTCCTCTTCTAGCACATCAATTTTATGTCAGTGACCCCAGATGACCCAAAACAACATTTTCTTGCTTACAGCTGAAAAACTTAAATAAAATCCAAAATATTAACTGAATATAAAATGCTGCACTATTTTTATCTTCAATTTGCAGAAAGTCTGACTATTTGAAAGGATAACTGCCTGAGATTGGTTTCACTGAAGTACACTTGAAAAGAGATTGAAACTATTTTTTAAATATTCTATCCATCTCTATACTCATTCTCCAAATAAACTAAATGAGGCAAAGTATCCTAAAGAGCCCTTTGCACATTTCTGGGATCTGAAAATATCATGCCACGTTAATATAACTTGGGGGAAAAAAAATATAGAAAACAAAGCAAAACCATGCTGTATGACACTGAGAATAAAAACCAAAATGAACATAACTCAAAGAAACCTGTGAACCATAGACTACTGTTCACTGTCTTTTTCAATAAAACTTCAGGTTTTTAAGAGACCAAGCACTTTTTCTACTTCTAACCAATTAATGTTTCAGGATGAAATTGTCAAATACCCGCTGTAATCCCATCCAAAAGGTCCCGGCCAAATACATACAGGCAGTACCTTTACGAAATGGCAAAATGAACAGAAACACAAAACCCATTCCCTGAGTGCCTCCATTATCTCATCTGTGAGACAAGGAAAGCAGTATTTACCTTTCTTTGAAAACTCATTTGACCCTATCTGCTAAGTGTCACTACCTGTCACCACTTTTCTCAGTCCACTTCTGAGCACCCCACCACCAGACATACAGACCTTTCTGCCTGCCTCTGAGCAGCTCCAGTCAGACACAGCATCTTTCTGACAAAACTGGAATTCTCTTAATATAACATGTAGGAACAGCAGCTGTATACAATCAGGAAGGGAGTTACAAATTTCCTAGCATGATATATTCAAACTCCAGCAGTGGCAAACTAAAGAATGTTGGTTGTCACCACGGAGTTAGAATTGCATATGAGAACCTGATCTGGCTGGCCAATGGACAGGAAACACTATGTTTTTTTCTCTCTTTTTAAATCCTAGCTTTCTGGCATCTTAGCATCTCATTCTTTTTGAAACCAACTATAGTCACACTAAGAAAAAAGCCCTGAAATTTCAAACTGAGCCCAGTACCTCAGAAGATGCAGCTGCAGACTCAGAATCGAATGAAGAATGATTAAAATTGGTGGCATGCATTTCCACATTTATTCCAAATTTAACTCATCTGTGTTGCCTCTTCCTACTTATTCTGTTGCACCGCTGTCAGCTGAAGAAGCTGAACTAAAAAGCAGAGCAGTGCAGAAACCTAGAGCAGAGACAGCAAACCAGAATAATTTGATATGACACCCACTGCAAAAGTTTAATGCACCGTGTATATAGCTGGCCACAGCATTTCAGATGTAAAGAAATAAGTTGCCTGGAATACTCTCAGAACTTTCTGTTTGCTTGCATGCACACCAGCACAGTAAAGGGTCCATACTGCATTATGGGGGGGAGGCTGCCCATCTCCCATTGCAATAGGAAGCTGTTCAGTGACACTACTCACCACTAGATTGCATTTCCATGATTCCAACAGAACCACTCAATATTCCTGTGGCCTTAAACTTACAAAACCTTGATGTCTGATGCTTATCCTAGTTGAAGATGACATCATATTCCCTGAAGAGACTCAGCATAAAACTTCAGACCAAGTTCTAATCCTTGCACTGGGTAGATAGCTACCTCTATGACTGCAGCATCAGTATTGGGTCATTTCTGGAGTTATTATTCTGTGTGTAATTACCTCATACTGCTGTCTAAAAGGTATTACTCAGGTACATAAAATCTTTAAATAAAGTTATTGCCATCAGATTTGGAAGAAAGAGATAAAAGAGAAGCTCACCTTTGAGCATCAAAAGATGGCTACGGATATTGGCGGGATTTGAACCAAGATGCTTTGTCAGTTCAAACTGCCTGAATATTTAATATTTTCTGCATTACACATTTGCATCCAATTATCCAGGAAGGCCAGATTAAATTTAATACCTCCATTGCCTTTGTACAGACTAAACCTCTATGCTCCAAGTGAAAACCAAAGTATTTTACATATTTAAATGAACAACACCAAACAAGCTGACCTTTATAATCACCATTTATAAGGAACACAATTACAAGTGACTCAAGACATATGGCAAACTTAATTATGCTTAAACATATTGGTTTCCAATCTTTTCAATCATGACAAAAATTGATGTCTAAAATAAAAATGTATTTGAGATTTTAGTTACAGGAAATGCCTAGCAGAATTCACTCTACTAAATTCTATTGATAGTATTTATCAAAAAAGGCAATTCCATAACACAAAAAAAAAAATCCTTCAACTACTTATAGTTAAATATTATTTAAGAAAGATGATGTGGATGATTTTGTGGAAGCATGACATGTAATGAAAATCATTAGTCTGAATTTGATCCTCAAAGCTGGGTAACACTTTGTTACATAGTTACTACCATTACAGAATTACAAGACCAAAAGATGTATATGTGTATACTTAACTTGTAAGATCCCAAGCGTTTTAAAAATGAGCCAAGAAAATGAGACCCGTGCTCACAATCAGTGAAACACAAAGAAGCACAGAATAAGCATAACAGTGCAAGTCCATGCAAATGCAGGAACACCAATTTTTCAACTGAAACAGCAGAAAGAATACTAACAAGCAGAGGGTAATTACTCATGCTGATCTGCCCAAGACAGCACAAAAGGAGCTCTGCAAGAATGGGCTTCTTGGGGGTTTTGCTATTGTCTTATCCTTTTGTTTTCTTATGTGGACATGACTTTTCCGTGTTGCACAAAGAAGGCTGCCAAGAGCTACTCTGGAGCATCAGCTGAACATCAGCTCCGAGTAAGGGATGTTACCAGCTACATTGCCAGTCCCACCCCTGCATCACCACGTCTGATGAAGGGTTTTGCATCTTCTGTGAGAGCTAGATGGAGTGACCACTGGCTAAATCCTGCAGGATCACTGTTTAAGTAGAGATAGCCATGGATATAAGCAATAAGCCATGCAATTTCACCACTCACTTTAATGACTACAAGCATTTCATGAAGGTGCGACATGCAGAAGGTAATGACCTTGCACAAATTAGAAGTGGAGACACAGTGAGACTCAGAGCAGCTTCTTCCTCGTGGAAGCCCATCTGTTACACACTATGTGGGCTCTCCTTTAATGATTTATTCAAACAGAAGCAATCAGAAGGTTCATCTCTTCAGTTTAGAATTAGATAACAGCTCAGACACAGGCTGAGCTATAGGAACGCTACGGAAAGCCTATTTGGTGCAGAAAAACCAGCACTGAGGAACAACATTAAAACCACCTCCTGAGAGATCAGTAACACTAAACATGGAATCATTCTGGTTATGACCCAGGCACATGGGTTTATGTCATACTTAGTTGGTATTTTTTGCAACAATTTAAAATGGTATAAAATTCTTAGTAATCCTTCAACATCTCCAAATAGGATTCCAAAGACCAGTTACGAAGAAAAATAGGGAAGTTTTTGTATTACAGCCATCATTAAAAACAAGTATTTAAACGAACAAAAAAAGTAGGTTTCCCAGTGCAAAGCACACTACAAGAGTTCCTATTGCAAGACTTTGTCTTGCACCTATGAGAATAAAAATGACTTTGAAAGAGAATAAAAATGCTTTGTAGCAAATGGTCATTAAAGGTTTGATAAATCACATCCTATACAATTGTGTATGAAGCACAGAACCTTCTTTTCATAAATATTTCAGTATGCAATAGCAAGTATTACATTAAACAGAACCACTAGTGGTTTCTGCTGTCCACACAATATTAAGTTTTAGACTAATTAATTGCATCTTCCATAACAGTCAATGGAACAATGGCTAGAAAAAGAATAGCAGAATTTTTGTTATTCTTTGAATTACATTCTGAACACATTTTATTTCTAAGTAGTATTCTAAAGCCAAAACATTGGGGGTTTTTTAAATTTATTTTAAAAAGCAGATTAAAAAATGGACTCTGATAGGTTTTTCTTCTGTTAAAAGGACAAAACACTGAGATACTCTGTGCATGCATGCAGAGTGTGTGTATCGAACAAAACAAAGTAAAACTGAGTGTGATAGAAATTTCCAGCTTCCCAAAAAACCTCTCTGCTACATCAAGTTCGTTGTTTAAGAAATGTATCTGTTCAATTCCAGAAAGCTTTACTGTACAAGCACACTGGTAAGGGCTTTAGGACTTACACAGGCATTTTCTAAGACAATAAAACTCAAGGATGGCAACAAGAGTTGAGGAGAGAGACTGAAATATCAGTCTTCAAACAGTAGTTTGGGGTTTTTTTTAAAGGGTTAAGAAGCACTTTCCTGAGCATGAAAGCCTTCATTTTATATTTCCTCTAGAAATTAATTCAGTATAGAAATTCTACTTAACATGACTTGGCAAGCACAACCTAGCAATTAGATTGGGAAGCACAGCCCCCCCAGTTGTGTGTGCACATACATTACTTACAGGAGGTGCTTTCCCAGAAGTGTAATAGGGGCAGAAAAAGGCTGAGAGCAGCCAGGAAAAGAACTCAGCAGATGAGGCTGGAAAACTTGCCCATCAGTACTGGTGATGAGGAAACCACAACAAGAGGGTGGGTTTCATTTCCAGCCCTGGGTTACAAATGCCAAAGCCAGGATTTTTAAGCACAATCCAACAGTTTGGCAGACAGGCAAGTAATTAAGCTTCACTTGTCTGGAACACAAGTTCGGTTGTTTTGGGCTGTAAAGCAGTTCTCTTCTTTGCCATTACAGAACCTTCTGACTTTCTAAGAGAGGTCTGCTCAGTGATCAAGCACAAGACCTTCAGTGATTTCCCCAGAACCATCACACCTTAGACAGTGGTCCAGAAGAATATAAAGCTCACACTGAATCACAGCATCACTTGGTTCCACATGTTTATTGCAAGTGATTGATTCAGTCAGGATTGATGCTAGACCATCATCTGGGAAACTGCTTCACCACCATTTCAGGTGAAATTACATGACCTCTAAGTCTCTGGCTTTTCTATCTGTAAAACGGCAATAAAAGTTGATCACTTTTATAGCAGCATTTTGATGGCTTCAGAAGAAAGTCGATGTCTAAAGGGCAAATTAGTACTATTCATGCTAAAATGCTAATACATAGTGTGACTTGTCAATGCCTCTATTATCCAATATGGAAAACACATCTCTAAAAATACGAAAGGATTTTTTGTCAAATTTCCTTCATAGGGAGCACTGACAGCTCTCAGTGCAGTAAGCCAAGCCTGATTTTTGCACTACATCTGCAATATCTTTTATACTTGGGCAGCTGGCACAGAGTGAGAAAATTCATTAACATGCTAATGATGTGGCCTATTTAAAATTCCAGCTCTGATTATTGTGTGATTAAGTCTCTTCCCTTGACGTCTGCTTCCTTATATCTGCATTACTGTGAGAAATCAACAATTATTAATGAAGTAAAAAATAGGTGACCAATTTATACACAAGAGAAAGACAAACATACGCACATATTTTAGCATTTAATTTTTTTTGTCTAATATTTTTCATACAAAACAGTATTATGTTCAGTTACAAAAGAACAAAATGAAACAAAGTTTTCAAGAAGCTCACAGGCACAAAACAACAATTCAAGTGCCAGATGACAGAAATAGACATGTGTAGGACCTAACTCCAACTAATGTACAGGTTGGGGCACGAACACATAAGAAAAGGCAGAATTGCCTTTCTCTGTAGCAACAAGATTTTATTGGCATAAATGAAACACCAGGCCTAAGGCTGTGAAGGAAGTCAGGTCAGCTAACCCAACTCAAATCACACCTTTCACAGTGCAGACAAAGCCAACACAATTAACTCCAGTTCTTTCAAACGACAGCAAAAACAAATGGCAAAAGATGGTATTCCAATTCTTTATGCTTTATTCTCTAAACATGAAAGTGCTGTGCAAAATAACACTGCTCCATAAAGGTGGCCACTTTTCCTCAAGACACCATTTGCATACTGTTTTCCAGAACTGTATCTGAAGACTTACATTCAGTTAAATGTCTTGGTATCAAACCCATGCTAGTGCTCTCAAATATTTCCATTTTTTAAAGGAGAAAACGGGGTAGGTCACATGTAAAGGGGGCAGGGACAATGAAGGGAAGACGTCAGGTTTCAATTTATGTATCTCTGACTAGTATCTGCTTGACAGCCTTTTATTTTAACACAAGGATAAATTTCTCCTTATACCTACAGAATCGCAGCAAATTTAAAGAAAATCTCCAGAGTAAACACCTAGGATTTGAAATTTATTATTACAAATTATGGGACAGTAGAGGTCAGGTAAAGAAGGTATCATCTCCTTTCAGATGTGTAAATGCAAAAGGCAAAAAAAGAGTCTATGAACTGATACCATTTCTCTTGCTTCAGCAAGAGACTTGTACAGGTTTTATTTGAAATCCTGTTGAATTAAAACACAAATGAGAAGGTACAAGTGTATTTTTGGAAGTTTAATTGCCCTTAATTGAAACAGAAACTAGATGGACTGATTAGAAGGTAGAGCCCTTTACTACTCCCTTGAAAATCCAAGGAAAGAAGAATTGTCTGATATGTATTTCTGGATTTGTATCACAATGCACTAAATTTCAGGAATAATTTTTTTAAATTTCATGTAGATTCTAAAAAAGCAAGTTATTATCTAGAAGTGTGCATACATATATTATTCCATGCATTATTAAAACATTGTCCAGCTGTCTAAAAATCTTTTTTATTTCTAAGACAGCTCTGTTTATCCACTTGCCTAAGCAGAAACTTCATATGCTTCTAAAACAGAGGCACCTTACTCTCTTCACCCAACCTACTGCTCACCAGATCCTGAAAAACTAAAGACATTTTGAAATCCTAGAGCTTTCAAGTAGCTCTCAGGATTGTATTTAGTTTAGAGATAATTATAGTAACTGTACATTTGTAGTCAATCAAGTACTACTGAGCCTTTTCATTTAAGCAAGCAGCAGGGTCATTCGATCTGCTTCAGCTTCAGGAGTTGAGTACAGCAGACAAGAGAGTAAGTCAAGCCTAGGGAAGAATTTGCTATTTGATAGTATCTTTCCTAGTCATTGCAGACAACCTCCCCAATTCCACCATGACACCACAACCCAGGCACACTGCTCACAGTTGTGCAAGAGCAGCACTTGGCAAGCTGTTTAAACTCCCCCTCAAACACAAATTTACTATGAGAACTCTTGCTTTCCCAATCAGGAATCTCTTGCACATTCAGACTCACCACCAAATGCGTTACATTTAGTGTGCACACTTAACATTACATATATAATTTATATACACTAAATATGTCCTTATTGTCACAGTCAGTCACTTCTACTGCTTCTGCATAAAGACAACGTGTTCCTCTGTATGTGAACACAAGCACAGTGCCATCATGACTAGAATAAAAATGGGCTTAGAAAATAAAGGTTTTGAGAACTGGGCTAGGACAGATTTCAGAAAGTGGCATATTGCTGGGGTATCCCCTGTTCCCCACAGCCTACCTCAGCTCTGGGGGAAACAGCTGAGAGTATATGGAACATACTGCTTATCTAGGTCATTGCCAGACTTCCCTCAGAACAATTTGTATGTTTTGTGAAATGCAGAATGATTCATCAAACCCAGCACACCTCCAGGAGATCAGGACTGAGCAAAAAGTTGTAACAATCTGTAAACTACTCACCAAAGGCAGTCTCTCCTTGTTCAAGTTCTTGTCTCAGTCTGGTGTAATCATCTTTAATTCTCTCTAATTTTCGTGTATTTCTGGCACTCAGAACCAACAGTTCATTGAGAAGTCCTTCCAGTCCCTCTTTCTCAGATGTTAATGATCTTATTTCTTCTGCAAGATCCTTTGCAGTGCCGAAGTTACTTCCTGCATGTTTTGTGGGGGCAGGGGGAAGAAAGAGGAAAAAGACAATGAAGCAGACATTTGCAACATCAGTAGCTTACATAGCAATCCTGGAAAATTAGGCAATTATACTTCCCAATAGCAACAGAAAGACCAATTAGGGAAAAAAAGAAAAACTGCTTTGCAAGCATCCATTTCATTAATATTACAAGAATAATAATTGTAGCTGATTTAACCTTATGTACACAGAAATGGTATTTTCTTTAATTATTGATACAATTTACATTTTTTCAGGAAACCTGTCCCTAAGGGTTCACACTTCATAAATGTCATACTGAAATCCATTGATCATTGTGGTGTGATCTATCAGACCATTTTCTTCTTTTGGAGGACACCTCAACACAGAGTACACTTGAAACAGAGACTGCCAACCTGCTGGACCCTGAAGTATTCCCAAAGCAGCCCTGTGCTGGTTTACCTAACAAGCACCAGAAGGTTGTTTATGAATGACATATTGCATTTCTTCACAATGCATTTCCTGCACCTCAAGCAAAGACCATTGGGAGATGTTCTTCTCAGAGAACTTATTCAGAAGTCAAAACTCTGTGTTTCTGGCCCTCCCTGAAGCTTGAGATGTCACAGACAGGCAGAACACCTTGGCAGCACCAGCTCACACTGTTCTGGGGTTTTTGAAAATGCCTGGCTCCTTTGGACAGGGACCTAAAGTAAAAAGTGGTTTAGAGTGTAGCCTAGTAATATTTATCCACCTGACTGTTCTGAAATCCATTTTTATAAGGAGCTGGAGAGGAATGTTTCCTTACTTCACAAAGTCTTTCTTAATAAATAGAAAATGACAGTGAGATACTCAGCCATTAAATTACTTTTAAATAGCAGTAGAGTAACAATGCTACATTTACATAACTGTACCAGAATCATTTTAATGACTGACACACTTGGCTGGGGGGAAAAAACCAAACAAATACACCAAAAAACCCAAACCCCACCATCACACTTTAATCTAAAAAGTTCTTGACAAAAATAATTTCCATATAGAATAGCCCAATAAAAGAAAGAAGATCTCCAGCATAAGACTTAAACTCTGATATCATCCTAAATTAGCAAAAAATTTGGTGATATGATCTAATAAGTAAAGGTATTTAGTAAGTAAAGGCACTTAAAAGATTCAGCCTTGAAGCAAATATTAACATAAAACACATCCAGTCACACAAATGTCTCATCAGCTTCTGAAGTATGTGTAAGGACTTTAGACTCCTGAAATCAGTTTATAATAGCACCAGCATTATTCAGATGTAAGGGTACTTTTTTGTTTTGTTTATACCATATAATAAACTGTTGCTTAGACACATCAGATCAATTGAAAAGTTTATTTTCAAATATTAACATACAATCCAAACAATCAAATCCACATCAGAATATCCTAAATTCTGGCATTACATCTTTTTGACCTGGTGTCTTCAAAGTGTTGGTCACAAAGTATTAAAAGAGAAAAGCTTGGCTGCTGTTCAGTTTCTTCAAGACAAAGAAGCAAGAACAGGATGCAAGTATTTCCTCTGGTCAGAAGATGGCAAACCACCACCAGCAGCTGCCAGGAGAGGCTCCAGTCCTTCTGAATGCCAGAGGGAAGAGGAGCACTTCCACCAAACACCCACAGCCAGTCTCCTGGGACAAAGATGCTGCTGCAAACTCAAGTGGCTGTGTGAGGGCAGGTGTGCCAAAGGGAGGCTGCACTTAACAGAACACTTTGGTAAGCAGTTTACCAAATAAGTAAGGTTTAAAGACTGAACATTGCTAAGCATGGTAGTCTTGCTTTGCATTTGGTTTTTTGGTGGTTTTTTTCAATCCCAAGGCTATGATAGTTTCATTCAACCTCTTCATCATTTAAAACTGACATTTTCTTGTTTCTTTTTAACAAGTCAAAAGTCCTTTATTTCTAATTCCTAGTTAAAGCCCTGTTTGCCACTTCTGTCTTACACAGAATTATACAATTAAGTAACTATAAACATGCTTTACAAATAGTAGGATCTTAGGGCTTACCAGTGCTTTACTGGGAAACAACAGCACAAATTTTATTACCTTAATTTGTCGTGTTTCCAAATTGGCAAAACAAAGCATCAAGAAAATCAAGATAAAAACCACTGGGAAAACGGCAAATATTCAGATGCTTCTAAGGCAACAGGACTTGAGTCCACCTTTATTTACCTGAACTCATCCCATGCATCAAAGCATGGGAGCCTTAATAAAACATGAAGGTGAGAAAATCTCCATTAGAATCTGGAGCCTGCTGTTACATTTCAGAGGACAGCAAGGAAAAAGGTACGATATTGCATATGAAAGTTTTATATATACTGAATGGATCTGAATTCCCAGAGGAGAAGTTTATATCAAAACTGAGGCTATGAGGAAATGGCACCAGATCCATACCCAAAAGCCTGAAAGACACCCTACCTGATGCAGCTTCCCATGACACCAAAAATGTCTGAAAGTCTGCAGTGAAAATTCAGAAGAGCATATAAAAACTCAGGCATCACAAGTGATCAGTGAGCTCTGACCTCAATCACAGCAACCAAAGCAACTGCTACCTAAATGCCATAAGGAGGTTGATTAAAAAATAAGCATACAATCCATAGCTGTCAGCATTGAAAAACACCCCCTTTCTAGACCTTTTTTGTTGTTGTTGTTTGGTGTGATGGTTTTTTTTGTTGAGAGAACTTCACATTGAATGCCACAGAGACATTTTGAAGATACATGTTAAGATATTTCATTCTGCTAATACCCTCAAAATGTTAAAATTCCTCTTTTTGATGATTAAATAATTAGTTTGCCTAAGCGAACACAGTAACTGTTACTTTGTCAACCACTCGAAGCTATGTTTTACACAGCCATACCAGTGAGAGAGTTCTAGTTGGCTGACAGTAGTTAACTAAGTCTAACTCTTCCCAGGAAACTCAAAAGTCAGGCAGCTCGCTCAGAAAATCAGTACGGAGAAAACAGATTAAGGAATTAAGGAATTATTAGTCTGAGAGCAAAGATGAGATTTGGTCTAAAACAGGACATGAGACAGAGATTCTGACTGAAGGGCAAGATGTCACTTTTCCCATCTTTCCTCCTGTCTCACAGTGATGCTCGCTAGTGATGTGCGATTGTAGCCACTGCATTCACGTTCATACAAACACACTGGGTGCAAACTGGGGCAGCAAACTTGCAGTACCCAGTGCTCTGAGCAGGCAAAGTGCTTGCAAGGCACTCTCATAAGGAACTGAGTATGTTCACTTCCCTTTGAGGGACTGAACATTACCATTATCTCGAAAGACAGCAACAAAAAAAGTTAAATCTTCCTCCTTAATCTTGCCCTCTGGGGTTCTCGCCTCCCATGTATCCTTCACCCTCTACAGCAAGTGACATCAGGTAAGCTCCAGCAGCTTGATGTGTATGTCAAAAACACCAGCCAAATCAAGCACAACAAACCACACTGGAAAATCAATAAAAATAAAAAAAATCCCTAGGCAGAAAGTAGTTATACAATCCTTTTTACTTAGTGTAAATATTTGTATATTTCCCTTATTTCCTCTATTCCTAAAATTTTACTTGTATGGCTACAGCTAAATAGTACTGCCCATATCAAATATATTTTCTATTTTTATAGTTACATGCCACAAATACATGCCTGTTATAGCACCTCAATGTCAGATTTTACTATACTGGGCAAATTGTTGCCCATTTAATAGCCTTGAAATAAAACGTCATTATTTTGTTACCATTTGCCAGCAATGAATTGATTAAAAATATGGTTTGAAAGCTGTTTGCAAAAAAAAAAAAAGAAAAAAACCCCCAAGAAATACATTATTAATTAAACTTTATTAAATTATTTCCCCCTTCAAAACACAAGACAAAGTAAGGGTTCACAAATTTTTTACTCACACTTTTTCTCAAATTTATGGCAGAAGTTACATACACTCATAGTTACCATTACTTATCCTTGAAGCAGAGAGAAAAGTCTCAGCCCCACTGAAAATAAATTGTAGTACAAACAAAGGAGTAATTTTTTCATTAATAATAAAGCATATCTATTGGACACTAGCTTACATGTAACAAAGACTAGACTGGTCATTCTTCATAATTATCTATAAATTAATTCTTCATATTCTTACAGCACTACCTTTAATAATTCATAAGAAAGTGAAAATTTACATTTTAGCTTAGGGCATTTACCACCGTAGTATTTATCAATGGCACTGGAATTCAAGGCTGAAAATGTTCCACC
This sequence comes from Petroica traversi, assembly GCA_025920805.1. NCBI lineage: Eukaryota > Metazoa > Chordata > Aves > Passeriformes > Petroicidae > Petroica > Petroica traversi. Next base: position 9,010,920 of record JAHLSL010000012.1, on the reverse strand, counting down.
CTGTGATTAATGAGGATACAAAGTGATTTCAACACCACAAAAGAAATTGAAGAAAATAAGTATCATTCACTTACACACAAAGGAAAGGGGAAAAGCTAAAGACATGTTAGAAATGTAATATTCTGGAACGACTGCCAGTGTGTTTGCACCTCTGAAAAAACAAACTGCAAATGAGGGACAGTCTACCATCTCCTAAAACATTTTACAGAAATCCAGGACATTTGAATTGCAATTATTGTTTTTAAGTGATAACATATGTCAATGCTTTTGTGAAGCATAACACAACTGAATGATTGATGTGGTCCTGAAAGGTAATTGCCATCTAGAAGAACGTGAGAGACGCCACAACTCACACATTTGGGGAGCAATATTCAGTCACAGAGAGCCTTTGTACCTGGACTGAATCAGTCACCACAGAACAACATAGGAATTACAAAAAAAAAAGGGGGGGGGAGTAGGTGGAGGGAGAGTACAAATAAATAAACAAACCAAAAGTAATAACATTCCAAATCAGTAATAACAATGGAAAGAGGGTCATAACTGTCCCCTTCCACAAGCCTCAAGCCCTCCAGGCCACAGCACAGCCTTTCCACAGGGTGATAGCACCTTCCCTTCACAGCTCTCTCATCTAACACGTCTCCTTTGAGCACAGAACCTCAAAAAAGGAGCTGCCAAAGAGATAACTTGACATTCTCTCCTGCTCCAGGGATAGTGGCTCAGGTAAGAGGAGTGAAAGAGAGTAAGTTGTTTCATGACTGACTTCTCCAACAGAAGAAAAGATTTTCTGCTGTCTGGTCACATATCATGCTGGAACTTCAGCTACAATGAAGTTCACTGAAAGCCAGTAACATCTAGCAATCTGACTTTAAAATAAGATTAAAAAGACAAACAGCATCATGTCCTTGTTTCAGCTGGGATGGAGTTAATTTTCTTCTTAGTGGCTGGCACAGTGCTGTGTTTTGGATTTAGGCAGAGAATAACACTGATAACATACTGATGTTTTTAGTTGTTGCTGAGTAGTTCTTAGCCTAAAAATCAAGGACTTCTCACTTTCTCATGCTTTGCAAGCAAGTACACCAGAAGCTGGGAGGGAGCACGGCCAGGTCAGCTGATCCAAATTGGACAAAGGGATATTCCACACCTCAGAACATTATCCTCAGCAAATAAACTGGGGGGAGTTGGCTGTGAAGGATCAATATTTGCCTGGAAACAGGCTGGGCACTGGTCTGTGGGTATTGTCCATCACTTGATTTCATGACTCTCTCACTCTCCTTTTCATTATTGCTGTTATTTTTATCATTATCATATTTTGTTTTGTTTCAGTTATTAAACTGTTCTTATCTCAACCCACAAGTTTTACCTGTTTTTTTTTCCAATTCTTCTCCCCCACTGTGAGCAGAGAGAATGTCCACCTAGTACTTAACTGTTGGCTGGGGACAAATCACAACACAGAGCTGTCTGAAGTCTGAGGAACTACTTGAGTTTGGGTGACTCATTAGAATTATTTTTCAAATGAGTTAACAGGCATGCCAAAAATTGCACTGCTTGCACCAATATATGGTGGCAAATTTTATTTCATGGAGTATAAAGTGAGTGTTGTGGGAAGACATGACCATGCACAGCATCGAATGCCAGAACCAGACACTGCAGTCGTGAAGCAGAATTAAATTCAATATGCCTCTCATCCATCAACCCAGGCCACTGCTGGAATCAGGAACAGGAAAGTGTGGAACCAGCCATGTCATCTGACAAGATGCAGACTTTTATTGGACTCCAATTGATCAAAAAACGGAGCCTTCATGAGAAGGCACAAAGGAGCATTGTTATTTTTGCCTCCAAGATGAGATGGGTTCTGCAACCATTACCAAATAGTTTTCAGAAACAGAAAAGATAAAGAAACCAGGAACACCACTACCTTCCAGTGAAAGACAAATTAGGAGCCCTATGAGTTTGGGGAAGAGCTTGACATCATATCAAGAACTTTGTGTCCACACATATTGCTGATTGAAATGACAGACTACAGCATGAGCATGAAAACAAGGCATCCACATTAACATAAACCACAGATGGATGGCTGAAAATGTCCTTCCGCCTGCACTGGCATCTCCCAGCCTCATGGCTCTGTCCCCTAACACACTCATTCCCAGCAGGAATACTTAGCACCAAATCTGGAAAGCTGGGGGCTCTTTTTGTTACAGCTGGACCCATGTAGAACTTGCACTAAACGACCATCAAAGAGCAGCCAAAGAGGTAACAGCCCTAACATTAAGCTTTGTGAAATATGCTGTCCAGTATTTATGTCATGTTAGTTATAAAACTATGCTTTTACATTGACATAAGGAAAAAAAATAAATCTTATTGTACTGCTGGAAATCATCCCACACTATCATTTCCAAGCAGCTCCCACTTGTCCATACTTAATGAAATAGAGGTAATGATATTTATAGGACCATGGCACATGATCTCTTACTGGTATAGACAGTTTTAAGATCAATTTTATTTTTTTTTTAAACTACAAGTCACTCTTAACATCTGTGTTGGGATCTAATTTGTGTTTGCAAAGACAGAAGGAAAGTTAACGACATGTATCTCTTGGATAATAACATAATAAACACAGTATTTCATTCATGCCTGATTAACTTCCCATTAAGCCACTTTCTGGCTATCTGGCCCAATGCTAATATGCATTCTCAAGAGGAAAAAAAGTTTTCAAGGAGTCAATGAAAACATTGCAAAATGCACCTTCATAAAACTCTTTTATTCAAATATAGGAAACAGATGAAACAGGACTAAAAATTCATTTTAGTTTGCATCTTTCCTCCTATTCCCAAATTATTCTCTCACTAAGGAAAAAACAGAAAAACACCATTTCTTTTTATTTCCTCTTGGGTAAAACAGCTAAAAATATGAAAACAAGTTTCAATAATATTTCTACAGTTATGTTCACACTTGCTTAAACATTATCCTATTTTGAATTTTCTTACCAGGTTCAAAATATTTCATCTGGAATTTATTCCCTAGAAAAATTTCCTGCTAAATAGTAACACAATTCTGAAAGAAAGAACAGAGTATCACGTACTGCCTTGTTCTTCCTATAACTAACTATAAAATTTTATAAGCATGTTAAGAGCACTGTTAGAAAAATGACATGCGGGTCTCTAAGCACTGACATTAAGGAAGTTTTTTGTAATCAAAAGAAGACCTACCAGATGCTAAACTATAATAGATCATTGATAGGAATTTACAAATGTGCACATCAACAGTAACACCTCATGACATCTGAAGTACTTGATACCTGTAGTTACCTAAAGCTACTGACTTAAAAACTGGATCATTCTAATTATGTCTGGAGGAAAATTCTGGACTAGCATCTCCAGAGTATTAACTACTAGTTATTTGTCTCAACAGGCCAATCAAAAGTGAGTGAGGTGTTGATATCTACGTTCTGATTTTTAACGGTTGATAGAAATGCCTCTTGAACATGTAATTTTTCCATAAGAAAGCTCACTGGAATTTAATTTATTTTATGGCTTTCAGTAATCCAAATATTCACAAATTTTCCTTTTTCTCTTCCAAATTTAATTTTATACTTCTTCCCAGGATGAAATAATAGGAAGGAGAAGCATTTACATACATAGTTTTGTCTCTCATGTCTTTACAGTACCATTTATCACACAGCCTTAAAATCCAAGGTACTGTACGGATAGGAGTAATAGAACTGCTATGCTTAGATTGCATTTATCATGGTATTTTCTTCTAAAATTAATATCACTACATTCTTAAATTTTTTGGTGCAAATGCATCAGTATTTTAAATCAAAGTATTTGATTTAGAAAGCACAGTCCATGTAGCAAATGAATGTTGTCCAAAGCTGTCAAGATAGCCATTAAAGGCTGAAGTATATATCATGCTTTCCAAGTTATCACATCATTAAGTCACCACATATAAGCTCTGAAAGCTAATTTTCACTTCATAACTCTATTCTTTAGCTCGTCTAATCTAACTTTTGGGATACAGTCACCTTTTTGCTTTGACACTATTCCAAAGTCACTTAACTCTTACTGCTTTCCCAAGAAAAATGCTACTTTAATCCCAAATGATGTGACATCTGGATAGAGAAAAATAGTTTTTCTCGCTATCCATTAGTAGTGTTTTTGAAGAAACTGGCTGAATGAACTATCCAAGAAGTAGAAGTATCAGACATTTAACCCTCCCTGATGTTTCCAGACCAAATAAAAATCTGTCACCATTAAACTTAATCATAACTGCATTTATTACATATGCACGTTATATTTTCTTCTGAATGCCACCCTGTTGCAAGATTGCCCTTAAATATTTGCATATTGCCCAACTGAACATTCTTCTGACTTCTAACAATTGAGTATATCCAGGCTGTTCACTAATATTGTTGGCTGAGAGATCATGGAATATGTACATATTCCTTAAGAGGTGTCATTCATTTGCTTGTAACACAGAAAAACTCAGAAGTTACATAATTTAGCCTTCTCCATTATTCACTGTTTTTGCCTTATTAAATAAATAAAAAAGAAAGAGCAACAACAAAACGCCCACTACTTTTATCTCTTCCTTCCTCTTTCTTCTTCTGCATTTATCAAATCTTTTCTTCCTGACCTGCTTCTATGCAAACTAGCTGCAATTCACTCTGTATCCTGGCTTTTCTGATTTTATTCACATCATGTTCTAAGACTGTTTCTGGTGTTTTCATATTTATTTTTTTTCTTTTTTACTTTAAGAGGTCTCAGGTCTTCAGAGAAATAATTTTCTTTTCATTCATGTATCTCCCCTGTGTCCTCAATATAATTCTGCATTTTACATAAACAAGTGGCATCACATTGACTAAATGAACCTGTATCTTACAAGGTAAAGAAATTACAGTATCCACTGTCACCAAATTACCTTTTGTCCTTGACTTTCAACCATGCCATGCAGAATTTACCTTAGCAACAAATTAGGATTGTAATATTCACAGTCATTATAATTCCCTGATGCAAGAGTAAAAAAAGAAACACTGCTTCTTATCAGTTCAAAGAAATTGCACTGATACTTCTTAAAAAGCATGAAAAGGCAGTCAAGCAATTGTAAAAACAATATATAGAAAGAGCAGCATTAAATTGCCTCTGAAATTTATTGCCAAAACAAGCAGTCTCTTTTAAGAGCTAACAAGTATAAAATACTGTTATGAATGTTTTGGAAATGATCCTCGAGCTGTCATTCACTCTCTCCAAGTGTCAGACTGAGATACAGCTTTTCTGGCCAACTGTTTCCTACAAGTAGTTGCCTGTCCAGTTTATTGGCTGTTTTGCTCCCAAGCCATAAAACCCCATTTCTGAAAGTAAGAGAATTACCTACATTTTAACAGCCTAAGGGCAGAGAAGGATGATTGCCTGGTTTACCTCTTAAAGGTGGAGAAAGAAATAAAGAGGATTTCCATTTTAAAAAGGTGTTACGAGAAGTAAGGAAATTGAGTGTGCTCAGCACCAATACAAGATCGGGGCTTTAAATCCCTTCAGAACTTTCCTTAAGCCTGACATTATCCACTTCTGGCAAAAAAACCACAGAACACTGCACAAGGTTTCATTTTAAAATAATTTGTATGTGCAATTCAGATTCTTGTATATAACTCAAAAGATAAATCACACATGGAGAGCTACATCTCATCTTGACGTGTATCAAAAACCCTTTAGCCTTTCTTTACTTGGTGTAACACTGGAAAACTCCTGGCACTCTAGTCCACATTCCCTTCTACTCAGCTTCCTCTCTGAGGCCAGTGTCTAGCAGAGAGACACCTACTGAAATATTTGCAAACCATTTGCTGAATCAGGAAACCAACCTCTTCCAACTTAAGAGAAAGAACTGTGTTGCCTTTTTTCCTTGGTGAGCAGTGCAGCAATCCGAAGCAAGTGGCATGTAAGGCTGTTATGTATCACACTCTGTAATCACATTTCAGCATTTTACTGGTTGTAAATAACATGCATGAGTGCTCCAAGGATGAAAGTGCTCTTTTGCTGCCAACATTAGTTGTTTAATGATCTGAACAGCAGAAGCTGCCAATTATTGTATTCCATTTCAAAGTGTCATTTAAAGACAGACTTGTAATTATGATACCTTAGCCACAAATTTATAACTTAGCTAGAGAGGTCTAAGAATGTAACTTATAGAGTCCTGGAACAGCTATTGGTGATTATACATCAATTTCACCTAAGGAAAAATACCATGTGTTTTGCATGTTTACTGCCTACCACACAGCATCAGCTTTGCCAGTAGTTCCAAACTGCAGAGAGGGGCCTGAAGTACCTCACACAAAGCATGGCATAGCCCTGTTCTGCCAGGGTGGTCACGACTTCAAGGGATCTAAACAAGCACATGAACAATTTCCCCTAACAAGTCTGTTATGAAGAGGTCAATAACTGCTCTAATACACTCCTCAACACTGTTATTCTTACTGTTATTCTCTTTCTCACTAAAAACTTACCTGAAACAGCCAGCATTTTGGCTTCGAGTAGAGCTGGTAGTTGAGTCTCAATATCACTCACTTTCCTCCTCAAAGTGCTGCAGAGTTTCTGACTCGTGCAAACCTAAATTGAGGCAGACAGCCATGATATAGAATTCATTCATGTAAAAGTCTAAGGCAGTTGAAATGAGGCTTCAAATGTTCTTGGTTTACAGACATGACATAACATCCTGCAGCAAGGTAAAAAAGCTTAATAAAAAGTGATGTCTTTACAGAAACACCCAACATGAATCAAAGTTTCCAGGCTGTGCTGCACATTTTATTATTAAAACAGGGAATGGTATTAGCATTAGTTACCTGCACATGAGAGAGGACGTGTTTCACTACTAGATACTGAGGCTGTACACAGAAGAAAGGCCAACTTACAAATTCTGCATAGTTTCAGTATAAATAATCATGACTGTAGTGGAGCATAAGTAAACCAGTATTTGAAGATTAAAATTCCATAACACACAATGTACACTGATTTTTATACAAAATATACCATGCCCTGCATTTTAACCGAAAAAAGGCAAAGCAGCCTTATTTTTTGCACAGGCAACAAACAAGGCTATACCAGTTTGACCCTGTACTTTGTTTCATAGTCAGGACACACAGATGGCTAGGGTTCAGGTTTCTGACTTTCCCTTGCTCTTTTTTTTGTCTTTTTAACTGGAGGACCTTCAGCAATCAATCAGATTGGGTACTGAAAACATGGAGAGAGAAAAGACAAAAATAATATAAAGGAAATTCAGCTGGTTTTGTACTTTACATTTCAGTGAACATTGCCACCTCAGAAGGAGCTTATGCAGCGTGCAAAATTCATACAAATCCCACATTCAAAAATGTTGGGGTTTACTCCATATTGCATCATTTGGGAAGGAAAGCAAAATGAAAAAACAAAAATCCTTCACTGAACTAAGGCAAATCCCATGTTCTGAAGGCAGATGTCAAACACCTGCTTAAAATTGTAGCTGACACTTAAGAAAACATTCATTGGAACTAGAACTAAAGCAATAGTCAAGATAGGCACAGGCCAGTTCTGAAATGATGTGATGTGAAAAGAAATCTCCAGAGAGGAGTTCCTCTCCCTTCCTTCACTTTTATTTTTCCTTCTTTAAAAACAAGTGCCATGTTTATTAACAGAGGCACAGCTGTCACTTCACTTTTTAAGAGCAACACTTTATAGTTCTAATGGTTTATCTGTTAATACAATTAAATTATAATAATTAATAAATGACAGAAGCTTTAAATCCTTTTAAATTAATAACACTAAATAAATTAATAATCTCCTTTACTGAGATTATCTATTAATTATAAATGGGATATATTTTTTTCTCGAGTCAGCAGAACTATCCTCCAAGCAGTAACTGTCACTTGTAAAGACTCCAGATTCATCCTATTAATTTAAAAACACATATCACTTCTGCACATACTATAATTTTTAAATTCCCAGATATCTCATTTTGTTTCAGTACCCCTTTCTAAGTGCTAATCCAGTTAAAATGTTTTTAAAACCCCAAACCCGTCAGAGGTGAATAAACGTGCCTAAAAAACCCAAAGGCCATTTCTGTCTCCCATCTCCAAAATAAATCTGAAAGTTTTTAATGACTTCTTTCCAAGCAGTACTCTCTCTTTGGGGGCACTGAATGGCTCAGTGACTTGCAATTAGATGGGGAATCTTTCAGCTCTTGGAAAACTGCATGAATGTATCCCATACTGCTAGTAACTTAAAGTCATTATCACCAGACAGCTGTTTGGCAATCATGCAAAATAAGCTGGGATGTTTCATCAGTTTCTAGTGAGCACTGTCCACTCTGTAAGCCCCACTGTCAGAACAAAGCTTGCTGGGACTCATTATTAATGGACCAAACGCAGGGACCAGAGGCGGAAGGGCAGTCCCTCCAACTTGGAGATGTTTCTTCTGGAACATGAGATAAGTAGGTTGCCAGGCCTCTGCTTGTAACTATGTCACATGTATTCTGTAGATAAATGAACAACATTAATCTTCAGACCTATCATACAGCATAGTTCAATGAAACTAAATGAGCAAGTGGGAAAGACAAAGCAATATCCCCTAAACTAATGGCACTGCTTCTACGTTACATCAGGTCTACTCTACATAATCCAATTATTTTCATTTTTCCTAATTATTGTATCTTCATAATAGATACCATTATTCATTACAGTAGCTTATTCAGCCTCTAAGGAAAGGTTATTTCTCAGCTAATAAAGATGGTGGATATACATAGAGCCAGTGTCCTTGGCTTGCAGTGAACACTATCCTTCTCTAACCAGCCCTTTCCCTGTTCTCAGTGACCAGCTCTGTTGTGACCCACACACCAACAACCTCAAAGTCCAAAAAAAAACATTTCAGTTTCAGGAGAGCATTTTTGTAGCCAAGTATTACTATATCTATTTTTAAAACCTCTTCAGTGGTTTCTGAGGTTTTTTTAAAAGGCTCTTGTTTAGGAATATACCTTACACATCTGTGTTCACATGCAAATGTTACTGAAAAGAGCAGTCTATCTGAAACCAGTGGGAAGCTGGTTAGCAAAGTGGAAATAAGATGAAAAGCAGTGAAATATCAAAGGCAAATTTGCCCATTGTCATCCTCTTCCATCTTTCCAGCATATAATGTTAATCTAAAGCAGCAAAAACAGGGACAAGGACACCAACTAAAGCACAGGAACTGACTTTCCAATCATCTCCAGAGAAAAGAAGTTTTGAGTAACCTTCACATTTCTTTAAAACAGCACCTTGGAAAAGATAAAGAAATTCTGCTAACACTGCCTAAAGGAAGGAACAGTCTACCTGGTCTCCCACACAGCACAATCTTGCCATTAGTGAAAGCAGATATTAATTTCTGAAGGAAGGCAGTGATTAGGAGACAGCGCTCCCTTCATTAGCAGGCAGAAGTTAGCTTTTGCAGCCACAGCTGAAAACAGGAGAGATGAGGCAGAAAAGGCCAAAGAAATGCCAGTGGCACTGGGGAAAAGACCTTTGACAAAGGAATGTTTTCCCCATAGACTAAAAACGTTTAAAAGACCAGCTCTATTTATTTTGAGACAAAAATAATAGGATGAGATTATCTGAATAAACTAAATAGGAAATTATTTGGAGGAGTCTCACTACATGCTTCCTATTAATCTTCTATAGCAAATAAAGGCCATCACATAGGAATGGAATAAAATTAAAATAATATTTTATCTATTGAAAATTTAAAGAAAAAAGCAAGCTGTGATAACCTACCTCACAGATTTCTCTAGTTACCCAATGCTTCAGTTGTTATAGAAAAATCTCTAGATACTATGATGATAAAATAAAACTTCATGAGACATTTTCTGGGGAAAAGGCAAACTCTGTACCTTGTTTTAGCTTGCAAATTGCTTGAAACAACATTTGAAACATCACTTTGAGCTACTGAATGTCTCATTCATTTTACTAGATGAGCTGTAGGTCAGTTACAATGGTCTCCTTGATACTTCATTCATAGTAATTTAATAAATGCATTGTAATAGTCTATATTAATTTCCCGAAGATGTCGGTTTAAGCAAGAAAGAGAGAAAATGAGCTCAAAAAAAACGTGGAAGAGAAGTAAGGAGTGGTAATGAAATGCAGTCTTCAAGTTACCTTTTTAATAGTGCACAACAAAAGTGTTGGTCAAGATCATTAGGAAGAGCAGATTATAAAGGATAAAATTTTTACTGATTTAGGAGAGTGGTATTAGAGAAAGTACATAAAAATAAGTTTACTTCAGAGTATAAATTAGTTATTAGTCAAACCCCAGAAATATTTTTCCCTCCCTGTTTCATATAGATCTATTTGCATTAGCTAGACTAGTGGATCCTTTCTTTTTCCAGAGCATTCATGGAGCAACTGAGCCATTCTGAAATAAAACTAGTTTATTATTTGTTTCTTGAAAGGAGCCCATGAAATAAGAAAAATAAAGAAAAAGCATTAACATTTCTGGTTAAAAATAAAAATTATGCTAAATATGCTATATCACTTTCGTTTGTATTTTTTAAGGAGTATAAAATGAGATTGCTAGCTAGATTATTAGTGAAAGGGTGAGGAAAAGAGGGATTTCACTTATGCTCTTCCCTTCGTACTAACAAAACCAATTAGAGAGGAAAGTAAGAGACTCTCTATTAAGAGTGAAAATATTCAACTATGAGCATGATTTCATGAAGCTGAGGAGTCTGCTCCTGAATAGAGACCTGAGCAAGAGGACTGATCACTATTAAAAAAGCTGAGAAAGAAGAGATTGCTCCACCTGCTTCCTGAAATATTATAATCTCTGTGGCCTGTTCAAACAAAAAGCTGTGGAGGGCTTTTCAGTGTATGCTTGAAAATATTTATTGCAAAATCTTCTTAGGAGGAACACCACAAAACCAACCTCCTAAACCCGAGACAATTTATTAAGATGCAAGCTATGATCTGCTTCTGTAAATATGCTGAAGAACTAAAAAGGTGTACTTACTTTGGCAGTAGTTTCTTTAATGGATGTGCTGAACAATTGTTCTTTCTCCTGAAGGCTAGAAGGAATTAAAATAAAATAAATAAAATAAATAAATAAGTAAAAATAAAGTTAACCTCTACTCAACATGGCCTGCAACACAAGACAAATTTTCATAAAGAAACAAAGTGCTAAGCTGACTTGTACAAACACAACAGAGCCAATACCAAGATAAAAACTACTCTTAGTTTCAGGGTTGCTAGTGACTAACCAATATCACCTTTACAATTCTTCATTAATGAATACGGGCTTTACTTACCATTTGAAATACAATTATGATTATTTATGTAATCATAATGTCTTAGAAGTTCCTGGCAATGTCCAGGACTGGTGCTTTGCTAGATTATCACTCAAAAACCTAAGAGCATATCATTTCTGACACAAAGAACTGGCAATTTACTGTTCTCTTACTCTGTCAGAAAAAGTTCAACTACAGACACTTGTTCACACAGCAATTTTATGTGAAATACCAGTAGAACCAAATATTTGTACCAAATTGATGGAACAGTGGTCTGAAATTGAGGCGTCACCCATGCTTCTACGAAGAAATGTAAGGTTTTCTTCCACATGTTATAAGCAAGTAGGTTTCCTACTTTTATATTACCAAATCTAAAGTAAACCTGTGTCTTTGGTTCTTGCAAATAAATCCACCATTTACATTTTTAACATGAAGTTAAAAAATCCAAATCAAACATCACGAGTTAGGAGAGAGGTTATTTTTGCTACGTTAATACTCCCCTCTCTCCAGCTTAGCAGTTGTACACTTTTTATATAGTGTTCAATTATTTTATCACACGCTATTTTCTTTTCTGTCAAACACCTCAGCTCTGTGTACATGACAGTCAGCACTTCCCATTAGCAGCATCTCAATTTTCCCTCATGCCTGTGTTATAAAAACTCTACTTCTTTCATGACCTACCATTACTGTTTTTCCCAAATAAGAACTAATTCATTTCTGAGCTTTTCTCTTTTCTATCCAAACATATCAGAGACCTGAGTGGATTTATTCCAGTGCTATTCTTGCATGACAAGGCATTGTTGTATTCCTTTTACAGGTGGAAGAAACACAAGCCACTGTTATTTAGAAAGCACACTACAACCGAGAGCCTGTTTTGACACACATGCAGCTCCTGCTGCCTGTGCATTTCTCTTTTCTATGCCTTTCAGTTTCCTTTTGAGAATCTGCCCTTATTTCCTAAGCACAGCACTTACAGAGCCCTATTTCAAGAGTCAGCATTTTTATGAGCATGAATCCCAAAGCACATGAAGCTGGAGTTGCACTCAGCTACTGATCACCTACAGAAAGGCTGGTTGCACATCTTGCCCAACTGCACACTGGAGTGAAATAACTCCTCAGAGGCAAAATTCAGCATATCATTTAATCACATTAACAAGGCATCTATTTGCACTGCTGTCCCTAATCCCCTGCTCCATGGAGCACACACCTTTCCTATCTACAGCCCAGCAAGGCCTGACACCTCATTACCAGCCCAGCACTGGTGCAATGCAACAAACAGAAATGCAGACGCCTACCCATGTAAAAGTGTTTAATAAGACTTCTCACATAGCCTCACATTTCTCCCTTTTCTACAGCAATATTTTTGCAAAGCACAAAGTATTGCTTGTGTAATGATGCCATTACCAGCTCCCTGATTGCCTCTGGGCATGCCAGCAGGAATGAACTATTTAGCCACTTCTTTTCTTATGCTTTGGAGCTCCCAGTGACTTTCAGCATCTCCCACAATTGGCATCTGAGTTGCTCAGGTTATGTAAAAAAAAGATGGGCTTTGTGTACAGATGTCAAGGGGCAGCAGCAAGTGTGTAATTGAATGAATAATGGGTGACTGACCCAATTGTGCTGAAACTGCCTTAAAAAATTCAACTCTAAAGACCCAGGCCAGAATAAAATGTAAAGTGCAGTTATAGCCAGAAGAAGAAAGTATATAGATGGCAACTCTAACAAATATCTTCTGTGTGCTCTTCCTCTTATCCATTTACTTTCCTCACAGAAAGCTCCCCCCAGGTTCATACATTTCACTGCTCTGCAGAACTCACGCAGCTAACAGGAAGACAGAAACAATGCGTCCAAAACAGCACTGCAAACTAGGACCCAGTTGTCAAATCTGCATTGCCAACAAGGATGCACAAGCCCATGCAGACCTTCAGGACCAGGTGCTGAGTGGGAAAAAATATTCTCCCTACACCCAGATTTCTTTTTTATGAGTCTCTAACAAGTCAGTGAAAAATAAATAAACAAACACTGCCATTTCAATGTCAGCAGAACTACGGTTTTAAGAGAATTTTGCAGAACTATAGTTTTAATGGAATTTTATACTAATCTGACCTATATCAATAAAGGATAGTGAGCAATTAATTTGACACAAGATAGTGATAGCTGCATTAACCACAGACTCAGATCTAAACATCCTTTTCTTACAGCTACAGCATTCACAGACTCTTACAAGTGTATTTGTTTTATTTATGGTACAAATTTCACAGTAGAACTCTGTTTCAAATCCTTGTTAGCCTTCAGAGTGAAACCCTAGGAATCCCTTACTCCTTGCAGGGATTAGCCCATCATACACTGCACACATGGCAATCAAAACCATGTACAAACCAGCCGTCATTACCAACTACAAACTGCTTTTAACTACATTTATTCCCAGGTTGTTTTCTTCTACCACAAAACACTGTCACAGAGAAGCCCCTCACAAGCTTTCCAATTAACTGACAAGGTAATGACCCACAAGAGTAACCAGGCAGTCAATACTGATTCATTCAACCAACAAAGACTTTAACAGCCATGATCTGTTACATGTGACTTGAACCAGAAACAGTGTTTTCTTTTACAACCACCCTGGAGCATAATATTTTATTTTAAGAGGGGTATTCTGTCTGCTTAAAAGCTTCTTTAGGTATTACTGCATGGCTAAATGGCTTTAGAAAGAGCTCCTTGGAATAACACTAAATTCTTGCCTGGGAAGGTGTCCATAGTTTTGACTCATTGCTATTCCTCTCTGACAGAACAGCTAATCAAGAATTTGACAGCTTCTCCTCACAGTCTTAGCAATCCATTGTAAGGACCATTTAGAACTTACTTCTCAAATTCAATATAAGCTAACTCTATCACAGAGAAAGCAAAGCTCTTGACCCAGCTGATGAAAGGACTAGAGTAAGACAGGAATTCAATTAACACAAATTTAACTGACTAAATATGAAGGAAAAGAAAGGTTTTTAACACTTGCAGAACCCACAGCAAATCTATACATCATGTGCAGTATTTTCATTCATGCAGATGGCCACATAAGCCTTTCATTTAAATGACATGCCATGGGCTTACAGATATTGGATGCATTAGGAGGAAAGAAGAAAAGGACTTTGCACATGCTATATCCCAGAGTATCACTCCATACCTGCCAGACTAGAACATGGAAGCAGGAGCTGAGGAACTACGCAATTTCTGGATGATACATGAAGCAATACTTTGGCACACATGGACTATGGCTGGAAAGTTGCAGGAGGGTGTGGGAATGCTGCATGTTCAGAAAATGAGGTTGATCTGGCATTTAACAACAGACTATGGGAAAAATTTTAAGACCAAAAACTTCAGGCAGTACCCTTTAAGTACCTCATTTTACTGATATTAAAGCATAGCTACTGAGTATATTTAATTGTAATAACACAGTTGGAACCTGCTGAGATGATGAGATGTACTGAGAATACTGTATATAACTGAGAATGGTGTACAGGCAAAATAAAGGAAGACATTTCAATGCAGTAGGGGACAGAGGGAAGAATAAGAATTGAGTGGTCTGGTTCACAAATCCCTCACTGTATCACAGGTTTCCCGTATGACCAGAGTGGAAATTAAGTGTCACGCTATAATAGCTAACTTTTAAAATTACTTTTAAAGACACTTCTGAGAAGTTATGATTTGCATGCAGGAATTACAGATACTGTGGAAGTGGCTTTGTTCAAAGGAAGGCTAACTAGCACAATACTGGGAAGAATGGCTTTCTACTAAAGGAAGGCATGTTTCTGAATGTCTTTCCTTCCACTATGCTGGTATACTTCCCTTTGCATACCAAGCTATTATGTATTTATGTTTTGCTTCCTAAGAAAAAATTCAAAGAATGCAAATGGGCAAAAGGCAAATCATGCTGCTCTCCACGTTCAAGATATATAAATATACACACTGCTTAAACAGAAACAGTTCCTGTATTAATAATAAAACATAAACACAGAAAAAAATGTGTAGTCACTTTAGTTTCTGTATCCACACAACAGAACATACCACACATATGGTACCAGTATAAAACAAATAAATCCTGTACTAAAAATTCTTATTTTTCATAGAGAAACTAAGCTGCCATCTCTGATCCCAGCCTGAAGACACAAAAAGACAAGTAACAAGTCCTTTAACAGCAAGTATTTCTCCTTTACATTACTGTCACCTAAAAATTATTACAGATCTTCTCATTTCACTCCCAATCTCCACACCACAACACAGAGCTTCAGCAAAAGCACTTCAATTTCTTTAAAACTAAGCACAAGTCAGAACAATTCAAAATTACCCATATTTGAATTTCTAATTCAAGAGCAACAGCCTAGAAGCCCACGCTCAGATTGTATGCAGAAAGTATGATGGGCTGAACCCTCAATTCATATGAATATGTATTCCCTCCTAGACAAAATCAGCAAATTTAAACAGTTTACAGTGTAAATTTGGCCCAGAGTAATGAGACTGCCTGCAAAGAATAACCTCATTCTCATGATCACAGCCTGCAGAGAGCATGGCTTTTACAACTATGTATTCTAACATGATTCTTCCTCTGATTCTGAAGTCACAAGAAGCCATACCGTCTTAGAAGATGAAAATATATAAACCAAGCCTTACACTTGTAATCTTGCTTTTAACAACAAACAGAAACTGACCTTCAAGGAAAGCTTTTGTCCAGTCTCTTAAAAAAACAACAAAAAAACCAAAATAGAAGCGCTACTTGGGGAACATTAGGTGTAAATATCTGCTACAGTCTACATCAGGGCAAAAATCCACCAAAAATCTTCAGTGTATGGACTTCCCTACCCCTTTAGGAAAGTAATCCACAATATAAAATCAAATCAATCAATAGCTTCCTTGTATTTATATCATTTCCTCAACAGGTATAACTCAGAAACTTTTGAAAACAAATCATTTTAAAAAAGCTTTGAACAAAACTATATTTAACAAGAGGCATCTTTAAGCTAGGAAAATACAACTAGGACTAAAGAAAAAAAAAAAGAGAAAACATACTTGTTACCAAAGTTTTCTTGAGGAAAACCAACAGATTCTTATTAACAGACACCATGGGCAGATTCTTACCAGGACAAGACCTAAAGGGCATTGCTGGTCCTACACTTCTGCTCAATTAAGGATATTCAGGACCAGGATGCATTAAATGCACTAAGGTAAACCAGCACTTTTTGTTTTCTTTTGAAACTCTTTATCACTAAGTTTGATTCTATCTAATCAAGAAAGATAAGGGATAGCAAGATTTTCATTTTATGTCATTTCATAAGCCTGTCTGGGCTACAAATCTGAGTGTCACCATACTGAGAAAGGAATTTTTCAGCCAAGCACATAAGATCCTTTTCATCTTTGTGCAATGATCCACAGGACTTAAAACAGTGATATTCTCACAGCAGCGTATGTTTGTAATGGGAAGTAAAATCAATCTTTAAACATAAGTCAGGGGTTTCCAGAAAAACTCTGATTTTTGCTTGGATAATGCAGCCCACAGAAAACTTCTATATGATGAGAGAACTAGTTAAAAAATTATAAAAATACAAAATTTCTGCTCAGCTGATGTGGTAAAAATCCAATTTCTCTATCTAAACCTGACAGTGCTCTTGAGGCAAGGACTTTGACACTAAATACAAGAATAGAAAACTTGTGTTTAACTCATAATGAAAATGAAATTTCTGGCAGCTGTGAGGACTAGTCACCTGAATCAGAAGTAAACTGCGAAGTCTCACCTTGGAAAACTTCCAGCCTCAAAAATTAATCTGATCTGAGACAACAACTATCAAGAGATGTACTTTAAGGTACAGGAGCATCACACCTTCTGCACATTTCAATCTGCAAAGTTCTCAAAGGAATACGAATGAGAACCTGAAATCTTGCACTCACCTCTGAGCAGAGAGCTATTTTGCTCCAGCTATTTGCTCTTCTCCAAGCTATCATTTGCAGAGCAGTACTTTTTCACTATTGCTATAAGTTAAGGATTCAATACATGTGCCTCCCCACTCAGAATTTATCAGAGTCAGAGCTGGAAATACACTTTCCCAATGTTTGTGTAACCTCAGCTTAACCAAAAGGGTTTCCGACTGACTCACAGATTTCTCAGTGACCATACTTGTCTTTGTCAACCCTCTAAGAGTTACATCTTTAAAAACTCATCATCCTGCCCAGCTCTTGCATATATAAAAACTCTAAACTGAGTCAAGTCTTATTTGCTGCAGTGCTGCCTGGCACCAGCCATAGTTAGGCAAATTGAAAAAAAAAAAAAAAATCAGGGCATTGGATGACACTTGACAATTTTTTTAAGAATGATTAATAAACTGTTTTCTAATGCCAGTGATACAAGGACAGAGGCAGAACCTCAGCATAGTTTTGGGGTTTTTACATAAATTCACTCCAAGAGAAACTATCAGTTCACAGACACAATAAGATGCTGCTGGCATCTTTAATCATCACAACAAGCTCAATTTTCACTGTCATGTATTGAGAAATCTTCTGGTCCTCTAAATCACCATTCAGAAGCCAAATCAGCTGGTGTTTCAACCAACCAAACCATTCACATGGTGCTGGATTTCCCACCACTCTTCTGCCAGCTGATGCTGCAGAGCAGTTGAAGCAGGTTTTGCTTCAGCTGCTTTGGGAACAAGAGCATCAGACTGAGAACAAAGGTACAATCAAACAGCTATCTGCAGGAGCAGTTCATCACATCCTAACTAATACTATGCCTAGATTTTCTGACGTATCAATAGATCCCCATTCTTCTGCTACATCTGTCTGGAGAGAATAAAAACTAGAGTTTGCCCACAGCAGCTGCAATTATTCTCCTAAGAATAACATCCATTTTACTTCACTGACTGAAAGGGTCTGTCCCTGGATATTGTTGCTAGCTGTTTATTCATTATATACAAATGAAATCAGATCACACATTGATTGAGACAGCTGGTCATTTTCCATGAAGAGAAGTAAATCTCATTGTGCACATACCCAGAGGAATCAGCACATATGTGGCCAGGGCTTTATAGGCTGCTACATCCCACTGAATGGTGTTCAAGCAAGCAGGGGCAACCAGATGCTCAGCAGGGAAAACCAGATTCCCCATTTCACCATACACATGGGTACTCAAGCAAGTGTTACTTACCCTTCTGCTCTGACTTTTTCCTGCTATAATGCTGCTTAGAAGGACAAAAACTGCCTTTAAGATTGCTCAAAAATAACTCAGATTGTCAGCAACAGCTCTCTCCTCCAAGTTGGAAGACTGGCTCTTTCCTTTCCCTGCTGGTTTTAACCCACCCCCCAAGGAAGGCCAGGGCCTATGGTGGGACCAGACTTTGCAGAAGCCCTTTTTCCTCCCTCCAACTGGGGTCTCCACTCCTCCCCCAGTGGGATCAGAGTCATCATGAACTTCTGAGGCATGTTTGCCTTCACAGAAAGCAAATCCACTTCATGTGCCAAAGCATGCATTTTATAGCACCCAATGCTTTCAATATATGGTTATTCCTGGAGTTGCTGCCTCAAGTAAGAAAGGAAATAAAACCATTTGCCCATTAACTGAACCACTCATTCCTAGGCAGGGAACAAAGGAGTGAAATTAATCCTAGGCAGACAAAACAGAGAGGAAAACACCTTTCTATCTATAAGAAAGATGAGTCTCTTAATCAGTCAGCTCACAAAAGATGGGGCCGATCACTTCTTTCACCTATGACTTTCTCAGCCCCTCACAAAAGACTGTAGCCAAATACTTTGAGAATGCCAAAATGATGGCCTTGCCAAAGAAAACCCACATATGAGACTAGCTGAATATGAGACAATTTTATTATCAAGGCTCAAGTTGGATTATGACATTTGATTAGAAACTGAGTTTCCCTTCAAAATCCCCTTGTGGTGAGCTGTGAGTACAGTCCCCCTGAGGGCTCTTTCCAGGGTAGAGTCCCCTTCACATGCTGGGGAATATCCTCTCTGGTTCTGCTCCTAACTGCAAGCCCACTGCTGCAGGTTTTGTGAAGCTGTAGTGCTTGGGATAAAATGGATCAATGGATCATTAAGCAGGAGAACTGCAATTAAAAATAACTGGGCATCATACCATCTTCATGATATCTAGCTACAATAGCAGCAGTAATATCAGCTGTATTTTAAGAATCCTGAAAAAATATTTTGGTTCATCTCATCTAGCCAAAGACACATTCCTACCACAGAGAACACTTTTTAAATTCTGTGTATAAAAAAAGCTGTAAAAAAATTTAAGTCAGAGCAGCATGAAAGGGCCCTAAGTCAAGACAGTGCATTGTCCTCAAATCATAAAACATGATTTATCACTGACTGAAATTAATTCAACCAAATAGGCCTTGGGGAGCAACTGAGGCTGTCAGAAGGCTCCCATGCCCAGAGCTTATGACTGAGACAGAAGAGAACAACAGGGAGAGTACAAAGACTATCAATTCCTGCAGACCTCCAAAGCTACAGTGACCAAACCAGTGAGGTGACTGAGAGCTCTCTCTTCTGCACTCCTGTTACTTGGTGAAGAAGCTTTGGCTGTGGCAGACACTACACAAAAGTCACCTGTTTTGTCTGTGCATCCAGCAGCTCAAGGCTGTTATTTCATCATGCATATCTATCAAAGGGAAACAAGGGAAAAGCTCTCATCTTTCATTTATCTATTTTGCTGACTTGCATTCCTTTTTAGTATTATCCTCTCCCTGGAATTTTGATATTTTATAGGAATGCAGACAAATAATGCAGTATAGATGAGACAGAAAGAGGCATTTTTAAGGAGGAAAAAAAAAAGAAAATTCAACATACAAAGCAGGGAACAGTACAGAGGAAGGAGTACAGAAGCTTTGTCGTCTCACACAGCAAAGAAGCAAGACTCTTATGAGATTAGACAAATGGGCACACAAACAGAGAATGCTCCCACCACCGTTGGTGAAATATAACAGCACCAGGGAAGGCAAGGGGCTGTCAGGCAGGAACAACTGACAGCAGCAGGAGGAAGGTCTGGTCAGAAGAACAGAAGGCCTTTCTGCCAAGGGAGGACCACAGGATTACTGACATCCTCCCAGTGCAGAGACTTGATGATGCAGCTCAGGAAAATCTCCCACACAGTTAAAGACCCAGAAGTAAATAAACTTTCAGGAGAAGGCAAAAGCAACATTGATTTGCTGAAACTGGCTCTATGTATAGGCACTCACAGGACCACCTTAAACCTCTCCAGCACCATATGAGGCCAGGACGTTAGTAGACAATGATTTAATGTTTGTAGACATCTACCAAACTATCAGGGTCTTCACAGACCAACTCATAACACAGCATATGAGTCTCTCCAGAAAAAAATTCAGAAATATCTTTAGAAACCAAAAAAGTTCAGATTATTTTTGCTTCTAGCCTACCTACCAAAATCACTTTCTACCTGTAATAAAGATTGTGTGATAGAGATTGTGGTGTCAGGAAAAAGTGGAGACAACAAAAAACTTCAAGCAACTCAAGTAGCAAATCCAGAATCAAAGACGCCAAGAGCATCTGATATTAGAAGTACAATTCAGTTCTCTGTTGTCCCACACACAAACCCTGCAAAGAGTCAGGAACTTAGCAACCTGTGCACTGTAATAGCAATTTTTTTATGCCATACAACCCTTTCATCCCTCTGCTCTTTGTATTTGAGCTTCTCTCCTGTTCCCAAATGGTATTTTTGATACATAGGCATTGTCACAGGAATAGTAAAAAAAACCTCGCATGACATCTAGCAAACAACAGATATTCTTTTGAAAAGACAGACTGCAATTTGGTTTGCTACTTCAAAGATAAGATTTTTTGCTGAAAAGCTGACTTAAATAAACACGGCTGCATTCAGAGTTATTCAATAATTTCATGTAGCTTGCTAATCTCTAATTTGACTGGAAATTTCATGTGGACATACACCTTGAAGAACAAGAAAAAGTGTACAAAGGAAGTCTCCTAATGACAAAAACATGACAGCAAATTCTAAATGCTACTTTCTAAGTTAGTATGCGAAACTATGTTGAAGCCTTCTTTCCAGCTTTTCTCACGTAAACCAAGTTCTCTAAAACCTCCTTTAAAACCCAACCTCTTTTGCCTTTATCAGGCTTTGCCCTCAACCGAAGTTGCTGAATGCTTTGAGTATATTCCAACAAATAAGGTTTCCACCCCTCTGAGTACTTGTATTTCATTTCAAAATGAACTTTCTTTCTCAAATGAACTCCAGGCAAAAAGCAGAGTGAACTAGCTGCATAAATCTTCAAGTCCAATTCCTTGCACCACTGGCCACCCTCTAAAACCTAATATACATAACAGGGAATTTCTTTATCTTCAGATGATCCCATAAACCCACCTTAGAACAAGCTCCTACTAATTAAAAATTGTTCCATGTGAAGAAGAGGTGGAGCATTCAAATATTTTGAAAGGTATATAATTTAATTTCTTTCAATCAGCAATCGGTGCCCAGACAATAGTCCAGATGGAACTGTGCAATTTCTTTTAAGAATGACATGCTGTGAGGACACGTGCATCTGCAGATATGGGTAAAACAAAGAAACTGCTAAATAAAACTAAATGTGAACTGAAGTATAACAGATTTCCCCAGTTTGTATTGTGAAATAAAAAGAGGCAAAGGAACTAACACATACTAAAGTGAATAGGTCAAGTAATTAAAATGGTCTTATTTTATAATTAGAAAACTCACACTAGTTAAAAACATGTATTTCTGAAATAGTGCCCACTTCAGTAGCAAATAAGAAAATTATCTATTTTGATCCTTTTTCTATCTCCAGAAGAAGGTACTTCATGCTGAAACACCCAGACCCATTTACCTCTTATTTCAGTGTGTTGTCTTCAATTAAAACACTGGCACATGTCACAGTGCACACAACACCAGCTGCTCCCACCTTTTAAATATATCTTCATGCAACCCCATGCAAGGGAACTGAGCTTTTGCCCTGCAATTTCCCCATTTTAAAATTATGATTACACCCTTTAGCTTACCAAGGGCAATTAAGCCTGTCTGGATGAGCAAAACGACCACATTCTGCAGTCTCAACCTCAGTGAGAATTCCCTGTCAAAACATATTTCTTTGCCCATTAACCAGCAGGTTTTAACCATGTCTTCCAACAGCCCTCAAGTCAAGTCCCAGGGTAATGTGCCTAACATTTCTCAATTCTACAAATTCAAAGCATGCTTTAGTTATTGACAAAGGCTCTTTATATTTAAAAAGTTCACCACATACCAAAGATAAACAAGGCAAAACAAAGAACACTGGACAAGAAAAATAAGTTTAGAACCAATGCCCATCCCAGTGTTATATCTGACTTGCTCTCTTCTTCCTTCACACTTCTACTTGGGTAAGTAGTCTTTATTTAATATGTTTTCTCACGTTCCTGAAAATTTGCTTCAATATATCGAATTTTTTTTTTATTTTTCAGTGAGCTGCAAGCCACTAAATACAGTGCAGATTGTCTTAAGAGATGCTTCACAGAAGCCCTGGCTGTGTTACTCCAGTGCTGAATGCAATTCATGTAGTCAACAAATAATTATGCAAGAGCCCATTATAGCAGTACTTTACTGACAAGCACAATGTTGGTAGAATAACTACAAAGTATCTTGCAGCCCAGCTGTGAGCAGCTTGTAATTTACTGCCCATAGATATTGAACTTTCTACATAAGCGCTGATCTCTAGTGGACATGCATGAGTAAAAGCTTCATTTCTCACACAGACAGCTCTAAATCTGGAAAACATTTTTTTCCCCATTGCAATTATCCATAAAATAAAATGTACATTTCCAGAAAAATCTCTTTCAGATTAACTATACCAAGACTTTGGAATTTAAAACTAAAATGCTGAACTAGCATCAACCAAGTGTTTAAACCTGTTACCTAATAAACAATACTTCTTCTACAAGAAGTACTGATTTAGAATAAGCCAATGCAAGTTGCAAGCATGGAAATTCTGCTGAGATGAAGGAAAAAGAGTTTCCAGCAAGGGTGGTGAAAGGCAGCATCAGCACCCTCTCTCCCAACATTCTACCCTCCCACACCAGCAGTAGGCTGGGGGTAGGCAAAATTTTGGGACGGGACATAACCAGGACATCTGACTCACTGATCAGAGGGATATCCCATTCTATAGGGTGTCTGGAGTGTCTGCTGATATAAAAGCTAACAAAAGGAGAAGGTAGTAGGGGCATTTATTATCTACAGTGTTTGTCTTCCAGAGCAACCACTATATGTGCTGAAGTCCTGATTCCTGGGAAGTGTCTGGACATCCAGCTATGGGAATGAGAGCAGAAGCACCTGACCACTGCTGACAAAGTCAACCAACAAAAAAAAAAAAACAAAACATAAAAGTTTCATTCATTGCACCTTTTAAAAATGAACAGAAAGGAATGAAGTTATTTTTAAATTTTCATTCCAGTTATGAACTCACTTTGAATAATGAATGCCTGTTTTCTCTCAAGTAATTGTGCTATTCATGTTGCTACTAAGCAAACAACTCAGAGGAAATTCCTCCTGAACCCATACTACTTAACTCACTTTTGAATAATTTCCCAGTAAGGAAAGTGCAACCCAAATATTACAGCAGCAATGAGAGAAAAAAAAAAATCATCCGAATATTCTTTCATAAGCAATTTCAAAACTAAGAAAACTCATGTCAGTTTCTCAGACTGCTTGAGATCCTTTATTCCTCAATCTCAGAATCATAGGTATAAGGTACTATCAAAACAAGTGAAATTTAATGCAAGAAACTATTTCCCATAACCTAATTTGAAATTTTAAACACATGTCAAAAGAGAAGAATATGTCATCTATAAAATGTTCTGCTGACTTAAAAAAATCTGTATAAATTAGCACACATGAGCAGCAACTTCTCATGAATGTTAATACAACCAGGCTAAATCCAATAAACATGATGGGAGAAAAAAAATTGCAAGCAGCATAGTTATGCTTATCTGGAAGAAAAGTAAGTTAGGATAAACAGGAATTTTATTTTCTTTTGGTGACACAGCAGCAATACCACTTGCAAAGTCCCATCACCAATGTCCAGTACAGTTTCAATACCTGAATTGCTTTTTTAAATAAAGATGAGATTATTTCCAAAATACTGCCAAGAGTAGCTACTTTTCCATTTAAAGGACCTATATGCTGTGCATTTAACTGTGAGTGTCCTAAAATTATTCATGCTGCATCCTCTTCCCCACTGCCTCAAAGTCCACTGTCTGAGTCTAATACTCCTCATCACATTGGACTTTATCATAATTACAAGTTCATGGAACCAAGAAGCATCTTTAATATTTATTTGAATGATCCCTAGCACATACTTTCAGGCTGTGACAAATACATTTTAATTACTGCATTATCAAACTGGGGAAAAATTCCACCAGTTAACAAGAAAGAATGTTAGCTGATGATAGGAATTAACAGTTGATGGACACATATGCTTTCTGTAGGTGGGTCTTCACCATGAGAGTGAACATTAAGTGCAAGACATTCAAATAACTATAAACTCTTCTGAGGAAGTACATCAATATTAGAACTCCAACATCTCTTCTTGGAAAGTTTTAAAGTGTCTGAATCCAGATAATTAGCTGGCACAGTGATGAAGAACATAACTGACAGCCAGTTCAGCAGAACATACAGGAAGATACAAGACTCTACATCCAAACTGAAATTTAAATACCTCTTTATTGCTCCTGGAAGATCTAAACTGAATGGAATTCGATAGGAAGATGCTAAAGTGTCATCCATAGCCTTGCTTATTTCCTGCAGCTCTCTTAAGGGAACGCAGCCAAGTAAAGAAGCCAGTTCACAGTCCTGTGACTGAATAAACCTATCTTGTTCTTCAATTTCTCTTCTTAGCTGTTGATCTTTTCCTTCTAATATGGCCAGTCTTGTTCGGAGATCTTCAATTTCTTTCTGCATAGGAAAGAAACCAAAGTTTACTATGAGCCCTATAAAAGAAACCCATTTGCCCTTAAGAAAAAATAGCACAAGTATGAATTAAATTTGTCTAACTTAGCAAACATTAAATGAGGCATCCACTTGCTGACACGAAAATTCTTTTGTCAGTTGCATTTCGAAACTCCAGTTTCCAACAGTTTAAAACTCACCACCTCCATTTCAACACCACACTTCAGGTTCCTCTTCAAATACCCACTGTCAGCCATCTTTTACTTTTAAAATATACAGGTATTTCCCAAGTTTACGAGCTAAAAACTTTCATCAAAAAACCAAATGTGAGATCATCCATGGCAACAGAATCCTGTTCAACAGACTGGCAGCTAAACTGATCAAACATCTTTACTGCAGAGTATCCCTGCAATGGTTTGTCTAACGGTCCCACTCCGACATGAAGCACAGGATGCAATCAGAGAATCACTGAACACCTAACCAGCCCTTCTGATAATTAATATTTCATTTTATTAAAAGCACAAAATCCTTCCCTTGACTTAAAATGATCAGAACCTTAACCTCAGTTGCACTAATTTTTCTAGACGTTCAAACAGTGAGTACTATGATATTGAAGTTTCTTGCAAGAGCAAAATACAATTTTTAGAATCATAGAATTGTAGAATCATTAATGCTGGAAAAGAGCTCCAAGATCATTGAGTCCAACCTTTGACCAAACAGCACCTTGTCAACTAAACCACAGCACTAAATACCATGTCAAGTCATTTCTTGACCATTTCCAGGGATGGTGACTCTACCACTTCCCTGGGCAGCCTGTTCCAAAGCCTGACCACTCTTTCAGTGACAAAATTCTTCCTCGTGTCCAATTAGTCTCTCCTGGTACAGCTTGAGGCCATTTCCTTTTGTCCTGTTGCTTGTTACCTGGGAGAAGAAACCAACCTGGCTACAACTTCCTTTCAGGAAGAGAGTGATAAGGTCCCCCTGAGTTTCCTTTTCTCCAGCCTAAACACTCCCAGCTCCCTCAGCTGCTCCTCACAGGACTTGAGCTCCAGATCCTTCACCAGTTTCATTGCCCTTCTCTGGACTTGCTCAAGCAGCTCAAAAAAAAAAAAAAAATAAGCTTCATTAATTTTTACATCATCCTTGCACAGGTTTTTCCTTGATAACCCAACAGATAGCTTGCATCTAAGGAAGGAGCACTTCTTGAAGTAATCTGGGTTGCTGAGTTAAAGCTGTCATCAAACTAGCTGAATGCCATACTGGAGAATTTTATTCTATTCCTACATTTTTTACTCTGTGAAACTTTGCAAGCCACTTAAGCTATTATCTCCACACATGGCCACAGACCATATGTTCATCATTTTCTCCGCAACCTGCAAGAGGTCTCTGACATGCTATCTATAGGCTCACAACAGAAACCAAAGCTCAATTTCAATTTCTCTGATCACACTCAGTCCAAATAAAAATAAAAATGAAAAACAAAAAGCCAGAAACCCAAAACCAAATCTTTATTAAGTAAATAACTAGGCATCTACAAAACTGACATTAGAAAAAACCATATGGCTTTTTATGGCAATTCACTTCTCCATCCTCCATCTGAGCAAATGGCAGTAACACCCCAAATGGTGTTACAGAGATAAAATTAAGTGGGTTTGAATCACTAAGATGCCATGTTGATTAATACTGTAAAAAGAGCTCGCTCACAAATTAATAAATTTGTATGCAAAAGAAGGTTTGAGTGGCACACAGTACAAGGGTTCTGGGGTCAAATACAGAGTAATGAAGATAACATAGTATTCTGAATATCTGAACAGACACCTCAGCTATGAGGTAGGAATCTGGGAGGGGGAGGGAAGGCATACTTCAGTATTACAGACTCTTATAAAACATATGTACTATGCACTGATAACAGACTTCAGCATTTCTTTGCTTTTTTAGAGCTTCACTTCATAACGTTAACATTATTTTAATGTTTTCAATGCAATTTACATGAAGTTTAGCTCACTAATTTTGTTAACAAATGTACTTTCAGGTTTGCTGCACTGTAACTAGCTCCCCAAGTATCACTTCGAACAAGAAGAAATGGGCCTTGCATGTTCAAAGGTTGACTAGCTCCAAAATTTCAACTTAGAATAGTCCTGCACACTAGGTTCATTAATTATTTTCTTCCTTCTTTGGTTTTAGATATAGCAAAAAGAGAATGATGTGGCCAATGTTTCAACCCACAGGCATTTGTCAAGGACAGAAAGGTCAGCAGACCAAAAACATCAGTTTTGTTTCTTTCAGTCTCAAATTAGGCTTTTAGTGTGCACAAAGAACAATTCTGTCTCTGTGTAGCTGGCTGGGGAATACTGCCAAAATCTTAATAGGCCCTACCTAATACAGAGACCTCCATATTCAATGAAAATGTAGTAATTGCAATCACTGCAATAAACAACCTACATGGGAACAGAAAGGAAGATGAACAGAATCTGGTTTTACAATCACACTTTTAGTACTGAAATGTACAACATAAATAGATACCAGAAGTACACAATCTGCATTCACAGAAAGAAAGCTGCTCTGCCCAGGAATAGTTCACAGGCATTCTTGGGAGCATGGAAATTTTAGTCAGTAAACTGCAATTCTCCCACATTCTTTTCCAGAAATGCAAAGAAGCCTTTAGCATGCTCTTGGTCAGCCTCCAGGGACAGATAAAAAGGGCTTAAAGTCTCAGCTCGGAGCAGCAGATGATATTCATCTCACTAAACATAAGCTGGAGTTTTACTTTGCAGATTTGAGTTCAACCTGAGATTTCCAACACAACAGCTAAGCAGCAATGATCATAAACCTGCAGCTTCACTTATGGACTGAGGGTCTCCATGAAGTAGAGATGCAGCAGAAACATTAATACATAAATTATAGATACTGCCCAGGTTTTCAAATCCCTGAAGACAAATGCAGAACAAACAGGAGAGAGGACAGAAGAAAAAGTAAAGAAAAGTGGGGTTGAGGAGAACAAAAAAAAAAAATTTAATTACTTCTGATCATGCAAGATTTTGGCAGTAGCAATCTTTAGGGGATGCTGGGTGCAACCAAACACCATAGATCAGTCTTCCCCAGAACCCTGAGTTCCTGGTTATATTGATAAAACCCTAACAAATAGCATGCTTGTACAATGGTATGGTTAATTTTTCCCTAGTGTAACTACAAAAGAATAAAGATTCAGCTTGAGCAAGTGTAAAAATTAGCTGTTGTGGAGTCTTAAGTACAGCAGTTTTCAGTTCAACTTCTTGAGGTGGCTTTTGGATGTCCAGATTAAAATAGATTTCTGCATGCTGAAAATGCTGAACTACACTATGTCCCTCTCCTCTTACATGTTGACAAAATAAACCTAAAAACCACAAAGGTGATGAGTAGGATAAAAAAAGACATTTCTTCACATAGGTACTATTTTGCAATGACCACATAAGATGTTTTTCTGTATTTCTTTGTGGGTTTTTTATCTATATAAATTTATGTGCATACACATGTGGAGATTACTATACTACTGGATCCACTGAAAGAATGAAAACATC
Source organism: Petroica traversi (assembly GCA_025920805.1). NCBI lineage: Eukaryota > Metazoa > Chordata > Aves > Passeriformes > Petroicidae > Petroica > Petroica traversi. The sequence continues at coordinate 8,982,144 of JAHLSL010000012.1, read as the reverse complement.
ACTAATACAGATTTCAAGACGACCACGGAAAAGAAGGAAAACTAGGTCTACTAACTCTCTGAGGTGCCACATCACTGAGTATGATCACCAAGGTTTAAAAGACACTTAACTAGACAGTACACTGAGATTTTTGAAGGATGGTGAAAACAAAGAGCTAAATTTTGCTTAAAAGGCTTGCAGACTTGAAGTTGGACTAATGCCATCTTGAAACATTCCATTTGCCAAACTATCACGTTGTGACATCACATGTCAGTGTAAAACTATTGTTAGCAAATGCTGACTGCTCCTTGATGATTCCTTCATCCTTATGAAAAGCATCAATCATCTTTCAAGAATAAAAGCTGGTAAATCATGTATTTATAGTAAATTCTAACCAGAAACAGATGAAAACTTTTTGTCTTCAAACAAAAACTTCTGAAGATCAGTGTAATATTAAAACGTCAAATTATAACAAAGACCAGGCTTAAAAAGATAATGAGGAAAGTTTAAGCATGCACACAAGCCACCAAACCTTCCAGCTCTGCCTCTCTGTAATGAGATTAACACAACTCCTGTGGCTGCCATCTCCAATCATCACTTAGATTATCGACTGGACTCCAGCCAAGGCTCTAATTACTACACAGAAGCAAAGTCGCTATTACAATAAATTTATTTAATTCTGCGTGACAGCTTACAAGGTTTTCCCCACACGGCACTGGTTCCTTATCCACAGCTTTGCAGTCCTGTTACCTGTAGTCGTTTCTTCTCTTGAAAAAGCTGGTTTCGTTTTGTGGCTGAAACCTGTGTCCTCTCCTGGTAGGTTGACCTCAGAAGTCTATGCTCTTTTTCTTGACAAAGACCATTTTCTTCTTGTCTACCCCTTTGAAAAAAAACATGACAAGAGCTAAAAATTAGCTGTTTTCATGAGTTTCAGTGTTTAAACAGGTTTAAACAGATCAGAATGCTACATGTTACCTTTAGAGTCATAACACTCCACCACCAGAATGATTACATTTCAAACAGATACAGCTGGAGAACAAGAGATTTTTTTTTCCTTGGCATATCATCCTTTATTATCTCAAACATTTACACTGTTTTTACAACACGACGAAGAAAGAAAATGGAAAGCTTGTATAGCTTCAGGCTTCCCCCAGCTTTATCATATTTCAGAAATTTATCCATCACTGCCTTGAAAGAGACAAAACTAAGGCATGTAGTTTCTATCAATACAGAGAAAAATCTCTTAGACAGAAGTTTAGAAACTTGCCAAAGCCATTTTTGCAGCTTCTGTCAGCTTTTCAAGACTACATTAGAGATCATCTGGAGTGTTTGCTCCACAATGCCAAATATTACTTCTCTCTTGCACAGCGAGTTCTTTCAAAATCAGTCAGTGGCTTCCTCCCAGTCATCTGCACAGCCCTCAGTTGTAAATCTTTGGATGACTGGACTCCCAAGGTAATCAGCACATTATGTTAAGTGTCAATTCCATAATCAGCCTCTCAAAATGCACCTGCAAACAATGCAAATCCATTTTGCCTTCCATGTTCCTTCATGAGGGCATGAGCACTTGCAAGGGCACTTGCATTTCTGTGTTCATTTCTAGAGATAATGCATGCATCTCCACATAAAAAGTGCAGATTCCTTTCAGCACTTTTTTTAAAAATATTGCGTCTCAAGCAGTGTTTTTGAGGCATGATTTCCCAACAATCTTGCAAAGCAAACACATCCATGCCACACATAAAACATGCATCGTGAGCCTGGTTTAAGCATGATTAATCATGCAATTATGATCTCCATCCACACGTGTTTAACAAGTGTGTAGGACAAGAGGTTTTCATCTATTCTGCAGGACCATCAACAGACACACAGGCTTTACTCCCTCTCTATGGGGTGCAGAATGTACTGAAAAAGCAAAATAAAGCCTCAGCACTCTCAGAGGTATAATTAAGCAAGACAGACACAAAGACAGTGTAACTGCATTTATGTATTAACAGCATGCACCAAAGAGATAACCCTATTATGAGGCCATCACTGTCCCTTACAATCATTACAGGTTCCTGCAGCTCTGGCCAGCTACACTTCCCAGCAGCTCTGAAGCCACCTTCTTCCAGCTGCAGCTACATCATTCCTAGAGAGGTACGTAATAAATTTCCAAGTGGCTGATCAAAATTTAGAAAAAAATCCATTAGAAACATAGTTTACTTTCAGAACTTTCTCGAAAATTCCATGTGTATCTGTCCACTTGATCCTGCTGGAAGAGAAACAAGATCTCTCTGATCTCACCAAACCTGACTGATTGCACAGTCACAGCATTTGTTGTCCCCAAGCTAAACATAACCAAATCTGGTTCCCACCACATGCTCCCAATACACTGTGTCAACATTAAATGCATTCACTTAAAAACTCATCTCATAATTTAATCAAGTAAAACAAAACTGGGGCATGAATTTCAGCTTCATATCTTAAGTAAGCTACCATACACACTTTTCTCGCAAAAAGATGAGATTGACTTAACGACAGTAAAATTGCAAAGATCTGGTCTTCTGAGACTAGTCTGAGCACCTTTTTAATTTTCCAGGTGGAAAAAAAAAAGCCTTCTCGGCAATATTTTTTTGTTGCAATTCAAAATGAAAACAAAAACTGAAGACTACAAATTTTCCTGGAGGAGGCAGGTGTTTTCCACCAAAAATATGTTGGAACAGAAAGGACTTAAACCCCTGCAAAAGACAAAAGGTACTCTTGCTGTATCAACGGAGTCAGGCCACAGACAAAGCATGTAAAATGCTTCAAGAATCAAGCAAGCAATTAAAAAGGTGTCACAACAACAGCAGTCAAACTTAAGCTCAAAGAAAGGAGTGTGCACAAGACAGAAAAGGGAAGGGGATATTCATCTGACCCGGAAGAATGGCACTGCTCAGACCTGCGCAAAGAGAAGAGTTACAGACAGAATCATCCAAAGAACAGGAACACTTTCATAAATATGTTATAACATCTATTTTATATACAAAAGTATTAAATATACATTATACAGGATGAAAATAAGCAAACTGTATCTGAGGGATGCTTCAGTGACTCAATTTCTATGGAAAAGAAGACAACACCACCTCTAATGCCAAAATCATTATTACAAATTCATGCATAGAGCAAACATCTTAACGACAAACTAGAGAATGGTGTATCCTAATCTTTAAGGAATGGTAAAACAGCCTCTGAGAGCCTCAGAAGGTAGAAGGAAACAGCTCTGAAGGAATGCAGCTTCTTTTAAACATCTCTTATTACTAGATGCTGTAAACAGAGACTAAAAATACCTTCAAATTCTCAAATTTCATTTAAAAAACCATATTATCTGTACCGATTTTATCTAATTTTCACGTCTATCAAAAATTACATCCAAATGTACTGACTAGCACACTGCAGCCTTTATAAGAACAAGCAGCCAGAAAACAAAAGGCTTCTCTTCTTTCATTCGTGCTATTGCATTTGAGAATAGTTTTCAATACCTCTGAAGTATCCTCTTCTAACAACAGTAACTAGGAGCACAGATAAAGACAGACCAAGAAACAGACACTATTTTTTTTCCTACGCTAACTACCCCTCTTGGGCCATCCAACACATCTCGCATTCCTCCCACCTTTGAAGTTATCCCTTCAAGACAAGGTTTAGAATTCATTTTTGTGAGCGCTGAGCTCAGTATTGCTATCTAAGAAGTGGCACACAAAAGGAAGCTCCCAAAGATCTATCCATATTAAAAAAAAATAAAAATCTGGTTTTTACTTTATATTTAAGTATCCTTTCATTGCCTGAAAGGGAGCATCAGCATTAACTCCACAGGGAAGCGTTGCTCAAGCTGCGTTGCTGTTGTATGCTCAAGCTGCCGTGTCAGGGATTCAATCCCATTCCCACTCAACATCAGTGAGAAAAGTTCCACTTAATTGGCCAGTTCATCACGATCAATGTTTTTCAGGGGGATTCTGAAAAAATCGTAGAAAGAAAAAATGGGGGGGCAGGGTGGGATTTTCATAAACAACCTCCATATTCATACATTAGACAGTCATTAGAGCATTAGTTATTCATAAACTGTATTCTGCATTTTGAGAAAAGGAGAAGCATCATTTTACACAACAATGAATCAACACACTTACCAATGATCAGCAGCCCAGCGCAGTGTTGCCTGAACTTGGGTCATGAACCTATCCAAAAAACTGCTAACTGAAGGATGCCTTGAAGGAAGCTGAAATTTTAAACAAGTTTTCTCCTTCTCCAGTTCTTCCAGTTTCCGTTTAAATTTATCAGCTAGAAAATAAACAAATAAATAAATAAATAAAGTTAAACACTGACAAAAGGGTCCTGTCTTACCTGGAGGGAAAAAATAGGCTCTCAACAAAAAGTAAAATCCACCTCTCTGATGGTTCTTCTTCCTCTTTTCATAAAATATATCAGTCTGTTCTGCTCAAGGACAAGTTAACAAGACTACAATCTAAAACATCAACTACTTTTTTCTATGACAAGGACAAAACTGCAGGCTTCCCAGCACTTTTTTAATTTCATTGGGCTCCAAAGAATTGGTTCAAAGTTATCATCCATGCTCTTCCTAGAGTAACAGTTGAAAATTAAATTCTCGGAAAAGTGCTACTCTTCACTGCTTCACTTTGTCTTAAAACTTAGATAGCAGTTACACATGTAGAATTTGACCTTAAAAAGAAGTTACATTGTTATTAGATCAAGAACAGAAGAATCACACATGTGATTCTAGCAGTATACTTCAGCAGAAAATGCACATGCAATTATAGCAATTAAATAATTATCACATTCTGGGCTCTCCTGAATTATGCTCAGTTTATTTTAATTTTTTTTGTATTTACCTTCAATTTTAAATAAAAATAACAGTAGTTCACAAGGGATTGCTTTGATTCTACCTTAACCCTACAACATTTCTTTGAGTAACCACTTCTCTACGTAAGTTATTTGTTTTCTGTCCCGTGTAAAAAACAAAGGAATATCATTTTAACTACTAATTATTAATTCCCGTACATGCATCTTCTGTTGTGCCACTACACCAACAAAATCACATAAATGACAGATAAGAAATCCAAGACAGAACACTTTTGAGAATACATTAGTCAAATTAAGAGAGTTTTGAGGTAACCCACAAATGGAAAACCTTTACAGTTCAGTACTTTGCTCATGACCTCACTGCATACAATTCTGTGTGATTAGCAATCCTTTTAACATTTTCAGTACATTATGTTACTATCAGAATAGCATCCATCTGTGCATGCTCTTTATTGCTTATTTTCTTTCTTTATCCTCTGAGGGGATTCAAGACGAGAAGTTGCTTACATTTGCTGGTTCAGAGAAATGATGCATTTTTACAACAATCTATCTATTGATCTCCATTCTGCTTCTGAGCCAACGGGGTAGAATGAAGACAGAACATACTAACAAGAGTAGATCTTTTCCCTGTCCCAGAGTAAACTCACTTTGGTGTTTATATTGGGGTGCAAAATGTCAGAAGTGCCTTGCTGAAATGAGCACCCTACCCTGCACGTACCCACGTTTATAACATTTCAGCAAAGAAGGGGAGGTGAACCATATCTGTGATGAATTTCTCAGGGGCCACAGCTAAGTATATTCGCCCTATCCCTATCACTACACAGAAACTGAAATTTGAGCCGAGCTGAGACTCCCAAACCCATATTTTGACCAGAAAAACATACCAGCACTTGCATGCTAATATGCCATTTGGCATTTCAAACTCAGCCATCCAAAATACCGCTGTTACAAACAGAATAGTAGGGGTTGAAAGGGTTGGATTGTGACTAGTGACCACTGAACACCAAACCACATGGAAACACTTGCTTTTACTCACACCATTCACCACATGGGCTTTCTGGGAGTTGTGGCAACCCTCTACAGCCATTTAACAATGTCATCATTGTTCTTCAATAATTATACTTAACTGTGTTTGTGTGTCCAGTTGTTTCATCGTTCTACTCCTACCCCTCCTGGCCCTAGAAACAGGCTATTTTGGGAAGGAAAACAGATGAGGGGATCCACATGCCAATTCCTTCTCTCTCATTAAGTCTTGGCTGCATCCTGCTCTATATATTTCAATCTACACAGTATTCAATTAGTTTCTACTAACAGACGTTTCTAAATAATTTGTTCCACTGGCATCTTATAATATGGCTGGTCATATCCACTTATCTCTCTGCACTAAATGATTTTTTTATCCTTTTCTTTTCAGCATCACAGTTAAGGGTTATGGCTTAAGAGACTCCACACCACTGTAGCACTCAGCTTTTAGAATCCTCTCCTGGAAAGGAGACTGCTGCCATTTGACCTGGCTGATATCTTCAGTGCATGGAGAGATCCAAGAACCTCAGTGCCAGCTGCAGAGCAGGGAACCATACAAATAAGGCTCATCTGAATCCAGCTTTCAGTGCTGCAGCTCAAGAGAAATCTGGACCAAGCACAAGTAATGAAAATGATCAGAAGTCTAGCCAACAGGATGTGAAAGAGTGAAATAAGCACGGTTCCTCAGACCAGCAGAGATAAATACTGAGTTAACTTCCAATACTATGCGCCAGAAGGCTGCAAAGAAAGCTGTAATACAATGTTCCCTTAGAACTTGAGTCCTCAGTAACAAACCTGCGTTGCAGCAAATGATATGCAAAAAAAATACTAGATATAGTGAAGCACTAAATCTAACTGCCAGTGTTAGACAGGAAATCTCCTCCAGTGTTGGTTTTCAGGTCAGACAAACATCTCTCAGGAATAGCTCTGGCAGAGTTTTAAGGTTGAGGCCAGATAAACCAAATGCATTCTCTTGTTTCAACAAGGGAAAGTGCCACATTCTGCACCTTGGATGGGGCAACCCTGGATGTACAGATAGAACAGGGAATGAGACACTAGAAAGTAGTGCCATAGAAATGGGCCTGGGGATCATGTTTGATGTCAGGTTGAACAAGAATCAGCAGTGCCTTGGCAGCCAGGAGGGCCAATCCTTTCCTGCAGGGCATCAGTGCAGTTCAGGCAAGGGAGGGGATTGCCCCACTCTGCTCTGAGCTGGGGCAGCATCACCTTGAGTGCTGGGGACACTTTGGGGCACTAAAATGTAAGAAAGACAAACTGTTGAGAGTGTCCAGAGGAGGGCAATAAAGATGATGAAGGGCCTTGAGGAGAAGCCGTATGAAGAGCAACTGAGGTCACTTGGTCTGTTCAGCCTGGAGGAGACTGAGGGGAGACCTCAGTGCACACTTCCTTGTGAGGGAAAGAGGAGGCCACTGATCTCTTCTTTGTGGTGACACGTGACAGGACCCAAAGAAGGGCCTGAAGTTGCACCAGGGGAGGTTTAGGCTGGATATTAGAAAAAGGTTCTTCACCCAGAGCATGGCTGGGCATTGGAACAGGCTACCCAGGCAAGTGGTCACAGCACCAGTCTGACAGAGTTCAAAAAGTGTTTGGACAATGTTCTCAGGCACATAACGTAATTCTTTGGGCTGTCCTGATCAGGAGTCGGACTTTGATGATCCTTTTTCCAGCTCAGAATATTCTGTGTGATTCTGTGAGATCTTGTCCACCATTTTTTATCTACGATTTTCCAGCCAAGAAGCAGACACAGAAGGCTTTTGTTATTGCTAAGTCATCAGACTCACAGATGCAGCTTTCTTTTACTTTCATTTTAGTCTTTAAAACATGTTATTCCAACACAGAATCCAAGAACAGACTGAGATGCCAAAAGAAACCACATCGCACTCAGTTACTTCCATCACAAAGAAAAGCTTAATACTTTCTGTATCTAATACTTCACTTCAAAATAAGCTACATAATGCACAGCTTACATGCCAAAAGCAATCCTCCCCATTTGATGAAGTTCTTGAATGACCAAACTTTTCATGTAATCAATACATAGCATATTACAGAGCATTTAAAATGAGGCCTAATTATCTTTATCAGCCTTTTACTTCACTGCATTCTGATGTCAGCTTGCTGCCTTGCAGAGTCCTATAGACACCCTACACAAAGTTCCTACTTCTTAACAAACAGTAAAAGTTAACTCTTAATTACCCTCCATTACACTCCACTATTGTCTGTGTACTTCAGACATCCCATTCGCTTTAAAGCCAACAAGCAGCAGTCAGACAACAGTAGTTTCTCCAAAGCTCATGCTTTGTAATAGCTTTGAGCAAAGGAAGCAATTTTCATAATTTCTAATTGACCATGTGAGAACATCTGGATACCTCTCTACTTTTTGCGTACTCTAACATTGGTTTTATTCCTCCAAAGAAAAGAGTTATCAGAACTATTTATCATCATTTAAAAAAACATTTAAGAAAGTCATCTCAGTAAGGACAGAACCTCATTTGCTATGTACTGCATATATGTTTCTTTACATCTGTGCTAATAAATGGGAAGATAATCAATCACGCTATTCTACAAATTGCTGGACATTAAAAGAAGTGTTTCTTCAGCTACTTCAACTAGGGAAGGTCATTTCATCTAGTTCCACAATTCAGTAAACAACCTCTTCCCTTTGCCCTTGCGTCCCCCCAAAATGTGAAGGTCCTAAAACAGGATTTGTGTAAGATTTATAAGCATAAATCACACACTGCAGCTCTAAAATACTTTTTCTTGCCTGCTGCATACTTCAACAGATACAATCTCCCCACCATTCACTTTCTTAAAAACTCTAAGAGTCCAGGATGACTGAAGTTTCTTGTATGCTCTGCACCAAAAACAGTTATGTATTTTGTAACAACCAAAGAAGTCCCAGGTTCAGAATCAAAGACTCCTTTAGCAGCCTTTTTTCCAAAACCACACACAATAACAGGACTTCAGAGAGAAGACTAAGAACCAGGGTGCAAAGTGTCCCCTTTCTGTTCCTGAATCTCTAATGTCTGTCAGCTAAAAGACTTCCTGTGCAAGACACTACTCTTAGATCTTTTTGTTGCTTTAAGTGAGAAGAAGAAATAAAACCACCAACTGGTGGGCATCTATCCACCAGAAACGTCTCTCTTCTCAGGCTATCTATGCTTTTGGTCTCTAAAATACACTATAACAGAGAATATAAAAATTGAATCATTAATTATTTAAACACATACCCCATTTGGTAACTTGAGGAGCCTAATTTAGAGCTTGAATATGTAACTGAAACACATCTGGATAGCAGACCAGCAGGGAAGGTGTCTACAGCCCAGTCACTAGCATTGGCCTCCTGCAAAATAACTTGCAGGAGAAAATGGAGATCAATACCCAAATACAACTCAAAAAGACATATTGTGTCATAAGAACTAACGCATCACAAGCACCCAGAACATCTATCTGCTACTAACTTAAGGATAAAATAATTAACCATTTCACAGTACCAAACATATACATGGTTGAAAATAAACACACTTGATACGTATAAATAGAGCTTCAGATTACTCTTGAATAGCTGAACACCTAGCCCTTATGTGCTGTATAGAGCAAAACCTATTCTACTTTCCCCTCAGCCCTGCTTGTGGAAAACAGCAAAATAAAGCCACTGCAAGTCAAACTGCACATCTGGGCAAGGCTGACTCCAAGAAGTCATGTGGCTGGGGACAGACACCACTGAAACAACAGGAGTAGCAGAGCTATGCCTGCCCTACTGATTGTGTGGACTAAAAGGAGAACATCTGCAGAGCAAAACAGTTCAGTATTGAAGCCCCTGAAATATTCAGAGTTTCAGAAGGTCCTGCTTCAGACTAGATTTAGTGTAATGCCATGGGTGGAAGGACAGATAGTTGAACCCCTCATGTACCTCTACAGCTCACCTTCAGACTTGGTCTCACCTGAAAGAAAACCAGCCCACTGAACTACAAGACTGCTCTACAGTGCAAAGCAAAGTAAATGGGACAGTTGGGAGATTCCTTTCAAAGGCCCACACACCAAATCTGAACTAAAATTATATTTGGGCCATGGTCCATTCCATACATCCAGCAGTCAGTGGAAAAAGTAGTTCCTGGGAAGGCCAGTAAGCAGAGGCTAAAGCTTTCCAGACAAGGCTGTAAGCCCCTGGGTACCACAGCCAAACATTCATGTTCAGCTCATAAAAAGGTAGAGCAAAATGCAAACGTAACTTCCCACTTACCCATCACTTAAATTTTTCCATTCCAGTCAAAAAGGCAACTTTGTGAAATTTCACACTCCAGCTCTGCTCCTGAACTATCAAGACTACCTTGAGGAGCAGTGGAACAAACCAAGCTTCTGGCTGCTGAACACCCTTTGGACTCAGAAGTTTCTGCCACAAAACTCACCCTAAAGCAGGAGGGCCAAAATCTGCAGGAGCTACAACTCCTTAATTCCTTGTTTTGTGCTTATTATTCAGTTATTTGTCACCCTTAGTACAGATGACAAACCCTTCTAATACCTTCTGAGATCTCAACTGATGGTTGCCTCCAGTTCTGGTGCTGTTTAAAGTTAAAAGACTAGCAACCAGAAGAGTACAAGAGAATAAGTCTCCTACATTCCCTGACAGACTCAAGGCACCAAAGTAACCAAAACACCCCGCAATGACCTGAGGTAGCATTTGATGCCACAAGCTCCCCCTGCTGCAGTCAGCATCAGCTGCCTATCCTCTAATTGCTTCTCCTTTCCCAGTCATGAGACACCACCATACAGAAATCAGGTGGGGGAGGAAAGGGAAGGAAACCTGGTACTCAAAATAGTCCCTTCAAGAGAAGCAATGGAGAACACTCTCCACAGGATTGCTTAAGAGGGAGGACAGCTCAAGCATACTCTCACCCTCCCTGCAAGCTCTGCATTTTCCATCCATCAGTTCATAACAATTATAACTCAGGAAATTGCTGCCTCCTTAAAATATATAACATTTCAGAATTTAGTGTACTGAACATCTGTGCTGCAGCAGAGTTGGGAAGTCTGAAAACTTTACAACATACAAGAACAGACACTTTTTAGCTGTTATTACAAAAGGAAGCTTGACACATTGGCAGATACTTAATTTCCCTCCTCTTATATTGAATTTAAGAGCATTCACTCAGTGTTGAACAAAAAGCTACATTCTTAGATGTTTTACAGATGCTTCCTCCAAAGCACACCACCAAGATTTCCACCTACAGTTTACAACTTAACATTGGAAAGTCTCTCTCCCCAGAAAGAAACTTCTCCCCAGAAAGTCACTAGTGTGCAGACTTTTATAATGAACTTTGACCAGTGCTCCTACTTCATAGAACATTCACAGCAGCAGCACGACTGACAGACTGGCACTCAGACTTGTACTGTGTTCTCTGGCTCTCAATAACAGCAGTTAAAAAGATTTATGGGCACAAGCCATAGAACTCCATGGGTTTTGTGAGAGCGTAGGTACAGGTACTTTCAACATCAGCAGGAACATAAGCAAGAAGCCACAAAGCCAGAAGGGCTTTGTCCAGCACACCTCTGGGAAATACGGGGATTGAGAGCCCAGCAGGAAACAATCCGAGTCCTGACTTGGACAATTAATCTCTCTCGATACTTGGCCAACATCATAAAAATTTTGCTTCCTCGTGTTACCTGGCAATGATGTAGGGTGAACTATCCTCACAGCTGTTATTTCTGGGCTGAGTTTAAGGACATCAGCACTATTTGGATAAACTTACAATTTCCTGTAACATGACTATCCTGAAAGTAAAGTAGTTATTATTTGCCATAGCATCTCACAGAGGAGCTTCCAATGGAGGTTCCAACTGTACTGGGCTCAGAAAACAGTAGGGGTGGGGGTTGTGGAAAAAACCACTAACCCAACAAATTTACAGTCCACAAAGTAAGTGACAGCCAAAGGGGCAAACAGAGAGAACAGTGCATCAGACCTACACTGTGGGTGAAAATCAGGGACAACAATTTCAGCATATGAGAAGCAGCTTAATCTCCATTGCTCTTAATCTGACATTTCTGAAAAACATGACATTTTTATAGCATCTTTAATAGCAATATTTTTAATATTAAGACCTTCATAAATATTTCACATTAGAGCATTAACTACCTTCCATAATTTTCTAAATGCAGAAGTAATCGTATTTTTTAACGTGCCTGACTTGCATAGCAGTTAGTGAAATAGTGGGCAGTTTTCTGTATGTGACAACCTTTGTAATTCATCTTTGTAACAGCATGAAAAGTACAATTCCATACAGTTTCTATCCCCTATAGTCTTTCTCTCCAGTTTTGCTGCATTTGTAAATTCCTTCAAACACCACAAGAGTTCACAGACAGGCATGCGAACATTGGAGACGTTTCTCCTTTAGCCAGTTCCCAATACAAACAAAATAGTGCCCCACTGACTGTTTGCTTTTCACAGTCTTTCATAAAGCTTCCAATGAAACCACCAAGATGCTTACAATTTCCAATATGACTTTACAATAAAAATAATTTACAGCAACATCAAAAGATACAGGAAAAGGGAAAAAAGCTGATTGTTTGTGCACTTTATTTGATACCGACATTGTTCTGCAAGCAGCGCTGACAGTACTGTCATTACATATAAGATTTTAGAGAAATAAAGAAAAACACGTACCACTGACTCCAGGTCAAACCTGTATTTTTAAAAATGTCAGGTTATGCAGCACAATAGCACAGAACTATAGTGAATTAAATTCTACTCTCAAAGAGATCTCACAATACAAGGAAGCTGGTAGAAATCAATGCAAAGCTCCTTGGCTTGCAACACAGCTCCTTCCTTTATTGGAGATGGTAGAAGAAAAGGTTTGGTGGAGGTTTCCAGCCAGTGCAGTTCATGTACCAGAACTGTCAGCTGTACATTAATGTCAACTGCAGACAGTTCAATCCCAGTTCACCATGTCCCTTTCCTTGCCCCAAGGCTCTCTAAGCCAACATCTGTATTCCTGCACTGCCTCTGAATAACTGTCATGGATTGATTAGAAAACAGGCGAGTCAACAGTAAACAGTGCAATGCTCTACAACTAATTGCACTGCATTGTAAGATACCTGTCATTTTTATAAAGTTCTAAATACTCCAGAAAGAAATTTTAAAATTGGATGGTCTGTATCTGGGCTTTTATATCAACTCATATCTCTATTAGAGATAGTCAGATTATGTTGGGACTTTTTCATACCAGGCTCTATTTAAGCATGTATTGTGAATTTAAAGTGCTTTGTTCCAGCTGTCAAACAAAAAAAAGGATCCTTTATTATTGCCTAACCTGAATATATTGAGAACATCATCCTAAAACATACTGTTTGAAAGATTTTTTTTTTGTGAGAGAAGTCACAAAGTAGTATAGATAATATAAGCAGTGTTCCACAAAGGTTTATCTTCATACTTTTAAAAGCCACGCTGAAAAAATGCAGAACGAAGTCTAGGCTAAGAAACACTAGTTAGTAGATGTAGGGTTGCTTTAAATTGAAGTTTGAAAGAAATCAGGACAGATTTTGAAGTGTGGCGTATATTAAATTGTGATATGTTTCCCAAGGACTATAAATAGGGGAAGAAATCAGACTGCAGTTCTGCTTAAGACACCAGCTACCAAACAACACCATCAAAACAAAATGCAATTAGGCAATATTATCTCCCTTCTGTGGAAAGGCACAAAATACTATTTCTTATTGATTGAATATTGCACACAGAGAACTATAAAGAGAATATAAATGCGTGCATGCAGCCCCAAAGCAATTGCCCTGAAAACTGCAGTGGGGAACTCTACAAGGAAACTTGAAGCTTCTAGAAACAAAAGATGAGAGAGAAGATAAGGCAAGTCTTTGTGGTAATAGAGCTGAAAACAGTACATCCATTCATTATGGATGACTACCTGGATGCCAGAATTTTATTTTAGGTTAAAGCAATCTTTTTTCTGCCTCTCTTGTTCCATGCATTCCCCTTCTTGAACTCCCACAATATTGCTCAATGTTTGCTTGTATTCCAGGTCTCCACTCTCACATTTAATAGTCTACACCATCTCAAATATCTAAATCTTATTTCATTGTTTCTTTCTTATTCCCAGTGCTCTTCAAGAGCTAAAACTTTACCATCAAATTAGGTTGATAACCTTCCCCAAGCACTCTCCATCAGTAGATGTAAAACCAAAAAATGTTTTATAACTATTTTTTTAAAAAAAGCAAATTAAAAAATAGCAAATAAAATATGTTAACTTAGTTCAGTCTAGCCACTTTTCCAATTTCTACTATCCATCACTGTTCTAGTACCCAAAAGTTACACTGTTCTGCTTTGTACAGTAAAGGCTATATCCTAAGAAATCAAACAGTAAGAAAGAACAATTTTCAGCATTGGTCATTTGTTCTCAGGCTGTTCTGACTGTCAAAACAAAAAATGGAATCACAAAAGTCAGAATTTCATAGACTCATGCAATGGTTTGAGTTGGAAGGGACCTTTAAGGGCATCCAGTCCAACCCCACTGCAATAATCAGGGATATCTTCAACTACATCAGTTTGCTCAGAGCCCCATCCAGCCTGATCTCCAATGGGGCATCCACCTCCCTGCACAACCTGTTCCAGTGTTTCAACCACACTCATTGTAAAACGTTTCTTCCTTGTGTCTAGTCAGATGCAATAATTTCCACCAGCTCCACGAATCAGAATTCAATGGCAAAGAAAATCATTTAAGCTGCTGACTGTTAATATCTGGTGACTGATTTCCTGCCCTTCCATTTGAACTTGGCCTTATTAATAAATTCCCTCTCAGCAATTCACAGACACCCTTACACTCCCCTCATAGTTGCTGCCCCTTGATCCTCTTCCCTTCCCACATCTTCCAGCTAGCATCTGCTGCTCTAGTCTTCTTTCTTTTCCAAAACCAGAAAAAATACCATTTTTTAGCTGTCTGCCTTGGACCTGCAGTTTATTTACCGTACATATACAAGTACTAAGCTCCTGTCTATTTCCTAACTACCACCTTCAGCATTGCTTTCCCAAGTCTGTTTTTGGTACCAAAGTACAAACACAAAACAATTTAAATAATTTTGGGCAGTGCAACTGTAGTTGGATCCTGCAACTTCCTTTGGAAGGCAATAAAAATATAAAATGTCAAATACAAAAGCTGCATACCCTTTTCTATTTTTTCCCCTCTGGAAATTAACCTCAAGTACACTTTGTCCTATTGATCCTGAATTTCAAAACATCCTACATTCTTGACATTCCCAAAACATCACCAAATTCTGTAAAACAACCAGAAAGTCTGTGGGGCTCAGGGTAATGCACGAAATGAACTCCTCTGAAGAAACAGAGTCTCAAGTTGAACTGGATCAAAGCCACATCATTGCAATAACCTCAGAGGAGGCATTTCCTCTGCTATCAAGCCGTACTTCGTGTTGGCAGCTTTCTTTCTTGTAAAAGTGATTTGTGTTTTGTTGAGCTGATAACTCTGAGGCATGACTTCCCTAAAAGAGATCTCTGCCAGAACATCATGGAACTGGGAGAGTCAATGCCACCAGCACATTCAACCTGTTACAGAGGCTTCCAGACACAAAGATGACAAGCTTAGTCCTGGAGCTGCTCAAATTCCACCACCAGGGACAAAGAACAGCCAACTAAATACAAGGCAGGCAACCATCCTACACTATGTAGGAAACAGTCAGAAGACGATGAAAAGCTTAGATTATTTGCTCAAAAAATCCAACATTCTACAAACAAAGTAGTGTAATAATACTTCAAAATTCTCCGTTTCCCCATCCTCATCCATCCACCAGTACTTTTACAGAATTCTTTTGTGGAATTATCAACAGCTCAGGAGTATTACATGAAGCAAAACAACAATTAAGAGTTGTTTGATTTCCCTTTGGGAAGCTGACAAAACAATCTGTCTGCTTTGCACTGAACACATGAAAGGAATTAACATACAAAACCTCAACAACATAGGCATATTTTCCTTATTGCTGATTCCCATAAGCCTCACAAAACACTGGATGCTAACCAAAATATCACAGGAACCTAAAATCCCAAGCATAGCATACAAAAAAAAAATTTAAGTGGAAATCCAGGAGTAGTAACAGGCATAATCAAGATGGCCCATATAGAAATAGTAACTTTTCTTAATCCACAGTTTCTTTTTATGCATCCACACATACCTACATTTTCAGGCAAAGAGAAAACATTTGGGATATGCAGCATGGTTTCATGGAATGGCTTGGTTCTGCCATTACTGTGCCAGGTGGCTTCAAGTCACACTGGGTATTGTCCCATGAACACCAATTCTGCAGTGCTGCATTGCAAGGTCTCAAAACAATAACCTTATTTCTTTCAGCTTCGGAGTCCCCATCTGTAAAAACACAGCAACAATTGCTCCACAGGGGCCTCATTAGGCTTAATTAACACCTCTGTGAGATCTTGAGATAAAAGGACAGGCATAATTACACAATCTGAACTGCTCCTTGCACAAGAAACCTTGTATTAACCCTTTCATAATTTGAGCTTTGCAGACGCTGTTCCATATAAAAGACCCTCACCCACTGGAGTCAACTCTGTATCTTCTAATTTCAGAAGTAGACAAAGCCCATCATCTTTCCTGTTTTAACAAATGGAATTCTGGAGTTGTTTATTTTTTTTAAATAATCATTCTTCACCTTGTTTCTCATATGCACTTTAACTTTTTACATTTACAAGAATCCCTTCATCCTGTCTCTGAGCTCCTGGAAGTTTTTCAGGTGTAAGAACTGCTCCTCAAGCACACTGGTCAGTGGGTAGAACTGCACATGAGGAGGTCAGCAGAGCTCAGTAGGGGGAGGACCAAAGGCTCTCTAGGGAAGTTCCACAGCTCCCCAAGTGCAGGCTCTGCTTCCAGCCCCTGCAGCTCATCTCTTGCAAGCATGTAAAATAAATGCATTAAAGCCTGCTATCTTTTGTGGCATGCATTAGCCACAAAAGACAACTTCTCAAAAAAATAGTTATCGAGAAGCTGTATGATAATAAAAACTAATCTCTACTTTCTTTGTGAGTTACAATCAAATAGCATTGCTGCAGTTGTGAATCTTGCTATGAGTTTCACCCTACACCAGTACACCCACATAACCTGTTTTACCACAGCAAAATAAACATTTCTACCCAGCCTCCACCTTGACTCTCCAGCAGCATGCCCTGCTACAGAAATTGTTTGAACAGATTGTCTTTTAAGTAACATGTTCATGTGTCTGTTTTTAACAGCAACCTCTGTAAACACCTAATTCTTTTTCCCCTTCCAAATATCTCCCACA
This sequence comes from Petroica traversi, assembly GCA_025920805.1. NCBI lineage: Eukaryota > Metazoa > Chordata > Aves > Passeriformes > Petroicidae > Petroica > Petroica traversi. The sequence continues at coordinate 8,964,984 of JAHLSL010000012.1, read as the reverse complement.
AATGCAACAGAAGACAGCTGAGCTGCTTTCCCCTCCCACACCCATTCAGCTCCTTTATACTTTACCTCAACGGACAGCTTAAGAAGAACCGTGGTAAAATATGTAGATCAGACAGATGGCATTTGCTGCTCTTTTCTCAGTCCTGCTGCTCAATGGTTTTAAAAAGCTACCGTAATTCATTACTTAAATAGTCCCAGGTAGATCCTGAGTTCCACTACAACTTTTTCTTATCCTTCTTGGAGATGGAATTATTTTATTTACAGGAAGTATCCGGAGCCTTGCACCAGAGCAGAAAGAGATACTGGATTAGAACAAGACATTTCAAATAATTGACTTCTGTTCTTTGCTTTTAAATTTCTCCTCAACAAGCACAATCCTATCTCTACTTTATTTTATCAGATCTGAAGAGCAGCTGACATCTGCACTTCCTGGCTGGAGCAGTGGGGATGGATGGTTTGGTTCTCCTTCTATGGTTCTCTTTACACCACCCTCACCCTAGAGTGTGCTTATAGCTCTTTGCTCCTCCCCACAACCAGAACTTCTCTCTTTCCAAATGTTATCTGGCCGTTATTTCCCTAATATATTAATAAATAACCACGAAAGCTATTGTAAAGACAAGTAGTAACATTAAAATACAGAAAAGCACTGTTATTTGGTTACAAAGCAATGCAGAAACAAAAAGTTAAGCCAATAGATTTAACTCTGAAATATCACTTTGATAAGGTTTACTGGAATCTCAGTTAGCCATCGTTCAAATTGCCATTTAGGCAGCAGTCGTTTCTAAGCAAGTTGCTCCTTAGTGATAAAAGACATGCAAATAACTTTTATCACGTTATTTACTAGAGGCTCCACATTTCCCCATATAACTGCTTCCAAACAATAAGCTCCTGTCAAGTTAGTGTTCCATCAAATCTGTCAATTGCAACTCATTTGGCGCTACAGGACAAGCCGACACATTGCATAAAGGTCAAGTGGAAAAATGTCCCTTCCACTACATCAATGTCTAGATTGGTAAAGGTCACTCCATCTGATAATTGCTACTACAGAAAATAACTTGTTTTAATCTACATCATATATGGGAAAAAAAACCAAAATTGAGTACAAGTACTTCATTTTTTCCCAAGACGTGACAAGCTAACATTACTGTCATTTCATGACTGGAGTTCAGTGGGCTTTGAGTATTTAATTAGACCTCAAAGGACTGTACTATGGCAAGTGATGCTACACCCATTTTATGGACAGCTCACCTGTTACAGACTGAAATAGCTTGCCTAAAGTTCAAATAGCAAAATGCAAATATGATTATGCAGACTAAAACAAAACAAAAAAGGAAATCTGTTGTGGGTTTGGGTTTTTTCTTTCTTTTAGCTCCCTTTCTTATCAAAACTTTTTTCTTCTTCCTCAAAAAAGATCAATGAATCATTTGTGTCATCACAGTGTATTGTAAAATATAAAATTAACATATAGAAATACAGTTAGCATCAGGCCACTTTAATGGCTGAAATCCAAAGGCTAAGTGATCAACAACCTAACCTACACAGACACATGACCCTTGTCACCCAAGGAAGCCTGGAGTTGCATTGTGCCATGATGGAAGAGAAAGAAAAGGAAGATGTTCAGGTTCTCATCTCATTACATCCCTCCACCACTCGATCCATACACGACTCAGTTTATTCTCTGTTTCCATTACTAACAAAAGATTAAAAATTCAACACTATCTCTTAAGATTCAGATCCTGTATCATCAAGACAAGTTTGGAAGAAATTTGGCAGTTACTGGGAAGAGTGGTAGAAATATTTTAGAGTCTACTCTAAAAGAAGCAATCAATGCCCTGACTGTAAGTACTGGGCTTTCAGATTTACTGCAAAGCAGCTTAGATCATACTAGACCTTCTATTCAGACCTGAATAGAATCAAAAATTGCCTGCATCCTAAGCAACCTTTAGATGAAAACAAAAAGAAAGAACATTCTGTTAAAAAACCAAAAATTTAACCAGAGACAACTGCAACTCTACCCCTAAGATACAGAACAAACATTAACTACCTGAATGTTTCCAGAATAAGACTAATGAAAATTAAATCAATATTAAGAACAGAATCAGGCCACCCTGTCAGTAAGTACTCTAAGGGATACAGTAGTAGGTATCTGAAGCCACATACCCCTTGTTCAAAGCATTATCTGTCCATTAAAAATAAAAAAATCTGGTATAGCACAGTAACATGTATTTCCTTTCATAGGTTTTCACTTCCACACAGAAGAGAAGGCTGGAAGCTGGCAAAGAGACAGGGTGGGATTCTTCAAACCTCTTCACTGCCACTTCAGCTGCCACATGCAAGAATGGGAGTGATGTTTGTTTTACCCTCTGGCAAGTTTCCTAACTGTGTCAAATTCAAGTAGTTATTCAAATATACTCAATAATAACACTATCAAGACCTAAGAAAGCCACAATGGTTTCTTCAGTGACAAGTGCCATGAATGACGGCAGCATCAGAATGTCAGGCTGCAAGCAGCTGTAATAAAGAAAACTCAAAAGAAAGCAGCTTCTCAGTAAGAGACAGAAAACACAATTTTAAATGGTTTAGGCTCATGAAGCACTGTGTTTGATGAATGTCCCTCAATGTGTAGATGCTTTACCTGCAACTGCATTGACACAATACAATATTCTGGAATATCAGCCCCTGCCCTCCTCTTCTGTAAGAAATTATTAGTTTAATTGGAAACTTCATCAAATTGATGCATACTTTGCAAATAAAATTTGCCCTTGACTAGCTGTCTCCTATCTGAAGAGGTGAAAGCTTATGGATCCATAACCTAAATATAATGAATCTGATATCCACTCAAGCTAGTGAGATGCTCAGATGCGCAGGTGGGAGTGGTTACATGAGCCTAAGTTGCAGGAAAAAAATTATTTTGCTTTATAAAGGGCTGAAAAGTTTACAGATGCTACCTTATACCTTTGACAGTGTGTTAAGTACACACAACAAAACATGGGCATTTTATACCAGCAGAAGAAACCAAAACAGTTTCAAAGTGACAAGAATTGCAGACTGAATCAGACCCAAGTCCATCCAGCACAGGATCCCCCTGCAGCAGTGGCAATTGGATGTTTCAACACTTCAAAGGATGGAGAGAAAAGCCTACAGGGCAGCCTGCCAGTCTCTGCAATACTGCACCCACCTCTAGTGCTGGGTGGGTGCAGCAAGCTCTTTCAGCAAGCTCCAGGAATTACCAGGCTGCTACATCTTACATTTAATGCAATTACGCTATGATGAACATTTAGAAATAAACCCTCAGACAAAATCCCCTCATGCTAACTTCCAAAAAAACTTCCCTGAAATAACTTTTTTTAACACATTTAGGCAGAAAGTAAAATCAAGTACAATAGGCAACATGTCAAATACATGAAAGAGTATAATAAAAAATGCAACAAAGTATTTGCATAAAGTTTCAAAAAAAGTAAAATTCCAGCATTATACTTTAAAAAAATCTCCTACTGAATACTTCCCTCTGTACAACTTTCTTATCTCCTGCATTATATCCCAGTTACTGAGCTTCACTAATGATCAAAAGCCTTTGTTTTTAGAAAAAAAAATTCTACAGAAGTTCTGTAGAACTCTCCCTCGCCACATCATTTGCACTGTCATCACATTCACCTTCTTTCTCCACTGTTATTAAACAAGATAATCAGCACTGAAGTTAAAAAAAGAAAAAAGTGAGAAACACATTCTGTTATAAGCAGCAAAAATATCTCTTGTTCAATTCAGGCATTCCTGGTCACTCCATCCAGTTTCAAAAATTTTCCTTTGGAAGCCAAACAAACCATTACTTGCTCTTGTACCTGACTCTCTAAGTTGCTTATTGTCTAAAGAAAGGATTAAGATACTCAGATATTAAGTTATACTCTAGCACTGTGGCTTCTTCTCCTTTCCTAGTTTGGCTTTATTTCTAAAACAGCATCTGCTAGAGCTGAATTTGCACAGTAGGAGCCTTGGCAGCTCCTCAGGGCCAAGGTTAAGGCAGTAAGGAAATAACTGTTTGACTGCCCTTTTGCCAGGAAGGGACCCCAAGCAGAGTTTTTCTGAATGAACAAGTGCAAAACACCTGAGGACAAAATCCACCCAGAGACAGCAGTTCTGACAGATCCGTATTTCCCACTGGTGTCACCCTGGTAATTAGCACTTCCTTGTCCACTCTGTCATCCCCACAGATTTCAGTAACAAGCAGCTGCTTATGCTTGGAAGCAGCTAAGCAATAAAGGAAGAGGCCATTTAAATTCTGATCAAAAACCAAGCACAGCAAGAGCACCACCTGCACAAAGAGGTGTGCACAGGCAGTTCAGCACTGAACACATCGAAATACTGCCAAACATATCACAAATCTACAGGATGTTTCTCAAACAGGTATTTGAGGCCAAATTAGGCTCCTCACCAATAGAAGGAAGCAGAATCAATAACAGAATAGCAAGTTGGAAGGTACCTCAAGGAGCACCTGATCCAAACTCTCTTAGAGAGGCACAGTCTAGACAAGACATCCCAGGACCCTGCCCAGCTGAACCTTAAAGGTATCCAACACTGGGAAAGGCACCACTTCCCTGAGGAGATTATTCCAATGATTGATTGTTCTCACAGCAAAAATTTTTCTTTTAAATTTACCTAAATTTTTTTCCTTTAAATTTTCCTAAAATTTACCTAAAACTGGTATCTCTCTAGGAGTAATTAGTGCCCATTACTCCTCCATCTTCTTTGTAGTCATCTGTTAAACATGGGAATGTGGTGACAAGGCAAGGTCTCTCCCTTTTATAAAGGCTGAACAAACCCAGTTCCCTCAGCCTTTCCTCACACTGAAGGCTTCCAGTCCTCTGGTCATCTTTATGGTCCTTCTCTGAACCCTCCCCAGCCTGTCTTTTTTTGCGTACCAGGGACCAAAACTGAACTCAGTATTCCAGGTGTGGCCTGACAAGTCCTGAATAAAGTGGGAAAAAGTTGTAAAGCAGGACAGTCATGAACTTCACGAGAGCTGGCAGTGATGAAATATTCTTTCAACTTTCTGACCTTACCCTGAGCTTCCAGGAACATTCTTTGATTGGAAATAAGCATAGCACCAGCTTCATACTAACCTTCAAAAGAAGTCTGCAGCAGTTAGTTAATCTTGGCTGAGCAGAATATTAACATCAAGAAAGTCTCTCTGTCTCTCTATTGCAAGTTGGTTTGGGCTGTTGCTTTAAACCCCTTTGCATAGAAGGGATGATTGGTATTTTTTGTGACTTTTAACTGACCCCAGTATCATTTGTCTACTTGCTTGGAAGCCAAGATGATAGGCACGAGTGCTACACATCACTTCAAAAAAGACCTCCAACTGCCACAAGTCAATTGGCCTGCAGATGAGAACTGAGGAAAAAAAATTCTAGTATTTCATGCTGTTTTCTTGATTTTTCTAAAGGTTATCCAGTCCACTTTGGTAAAGGGAGCCTTTCTGGTTGGCTAACAGGGCTGTAAAAATGTTTTATTTGCTTTCCCAAGGGTACTTTGAAAATTCTACACTCCAGGTAACATTCAGCAATATTTCTTTTAGGTAGGCATTGGAAATAATAGGGAAACTGTATGCTGTTGCATTAAAAAGCAGGTAATTCTTGGATATTAAAAACAGACTTTTTTTGGGCAGATATGAAATGTAATTTTGTAAAAGATAGGGGAAAATATTAAAAAATTAAGATTGTGTAAAAAAGCATGAGGAAGAAAACACTCCTTAGATCTAATAGGCATCAACTACACATACCTGAACAACCAACCATCCAAAGAACTTTTCAGATCTTCCTACAAAGAAATGTGAACCATAAAAGCACCTACCTTACATGAAAGCAGTTCAAAAACCCCTCATGGCTCTTCACTAAGAGCACAAGACCCCCTAGGATTCCGCTCCAGCAGTGGGGAAGGCACACAAGCCACTGACCTGCCCACTTCTGTTACAGAAAAAATGGGTTTGGGGAAGTGCAGAGAAGGCCAGGCAGCACACTGGACTCCAGAGCAGGGAAGTGGGAGCACACAAGATCACTTTTCCAAGGGAAATAGAAGAAAGGTCACCTCTCAGGAGAGTCAGGAGTGTTTAGAATCAAGGAGGGTACACTTTCCTGAAGAACTACTTTTCCATCCCTCCTAACTTCAGAATTCAAAACTGATTTTGTAGGCAAACAGTCAATTCACAATTAGCTGCTCTTATCAGCATTCACTCTGAGCAATTAGTGACATTTGTAAGGAGGTTTCTATTAAGGAATTGTACATAAAAGAATAAAAGCAGGGGGAAAGAGCTTCTAGACAAATTAAAAGTGGGCACAGCATGCAAGGCAAACTTGGCCCCTGACTTCAGAGAGACAGGAGAAATGATGCTGTTGCATGGACCCAAGGGAGGCCAGGAAATGTGCTGAACATCACAAATAACACAGTCCCTACAGGAGCAACATAGGGCCAAGAAGCAGCTAAAGTTTGCTTCCTTCAAGCTACAGCGCAGAAGATGCTTGTCCATCAGAGCCAGGCCAGCTACACATTATCCCCCTGAAGGATTGCAGTCCTGACATGACCTACACCTCTTGCAGTCAGCACAGAACTGAGCTCTGACTTAAATAGGAACTGAAGTCATTGACTTTTCCTCATCTGAGCAAAAGCAGCATTTTTCAGGACACTTAAACAAGTCAAAAAAGCTTTGTTTCACATTTTTAACATAATGAATTTTTTTTCCTACATTCAACAAACAAGTGTGCCACAAGTAAAGAAAGTAAGTCAAATACAGCTCAGCTGTTTTGCTGCCCACTCTGTTCCCAAGTAACTCCCATCTGTTTGCACTGGTGAGGCATTAGCCATTCACACAGAGACAGGCAGCCTTTCCTTCTCCTTGCTTGATTGAAAAAGAAAAAGCTTGTCTTTTTTTTTCCCCCCGAGAGAAGCAATAACAATAGAATAATTTTAGCATGTAAGGCTGCCCCTACATATTCAGCCTCAGTTCAGTCAGCGCAACACCTGTAGACAGGAAGAGCCAAAATATTTTGAAGGCAGGAGCAGGGCAGAGAGGAAAACCTCTGTATACAGTCAGGCAGGTTCACTCAACTAACAAAGTGGCAACAGTGCATGACATGGGGAGTAAAGATTATTTGTTTCTCTGCCAGAATTCTCTCCTCCTTATTTGGAACTTTTTGATTGTTTTCAAAAATGTAAAAAAAAAAAAAAAAAAAAAAGGTATTTAAATGAAATAACAGCATCCTATGTATTGCTCATAGTAACTCCTGGGAGGTACAGGTGGAGAAATAAGCACCTGAACAGGAAATACAAAAATGCACAAAACTCAGACTTCTCTACATACAGACATGAACAGATTTGTGATGGCAGAATAACTATATCAGAAAACCGAACTAGTAACAGCGCTTCTGCAGGCACAGTACCCTGAAACAGAATTAAATTTTAATTCTGAAGCATTCTATTTTGGATTTTTTTTCCCCAAATAATTCTTGTTTTTATTCCTCCTCAGTATCTTTCACATTTCCTTCCCTGGAAGATCTTGCCATTTTACAAACATTATTAATTGTTTTGGGGTTTTTTTTACACAAACATGTTGAGTCTTCCTACCCTAGGTTCTGCAAGGCAAGTGATACAGCCTGACCACAACCTCTTTGAGCAGAACACCTTGCCATTTTCATTATTATTAAATAGCACCAGAAAAACCAGCTGTTGAAGCCTGCCTGTGAATGGGGCTATTTCAGCTCTTGCTAAAAAGTGTTTTCTCCACCATATAAAGGTCATAATTAAAATATTTCAAACCAATGCCCCTGCACTTCAATATTAATTTGAGTTTGATTGTAATAACTGCTGTGAACTTAAAAGAGCTGAGGTTTTTGATTTATTCCTTTTGTTTGCTCTTAGAAAGACCAGGGCAGCAGATTCTCTATGAACATGGACAACAAAGGATGGCATTTGGCCTGTGAATAGAGAGCAGCAGATACTGCTTGTACACATTTGAAGGTCAGAGTCAGTGTTGCTTCCTGAAGTCACCAGGGCTGCTTTCTCAAACCTGTAAACACAAGACCTCAGCAGAACTACTAATGGGCTATTGAGCTTTCTGCTTACAGGTGACCAGTTTGACTCTTGCTCAGATTAAAGATTGAGAAATCAGTTCACCTTGAGTGGTATTTGAGAGATGAGGACTTTTCAGCAATAACCCTTCTAGTAGGCTTTGCAGTGTGAAAGGGGTACTGCAGTAACCTTTTCTCTCTGCATTCCTATGTGCTCGTAATTAAGAGAGTCATTTAATTCCCTATGAGAAAGTTCTTGCTGTCACTCAGGATTCAGACTGAAAAGAGCCCAGCTTCAGCCCAGTACAGAGCTGCAGCCAAAAGTCATCTCATGACATCATATGTTTTATTTACAAAAAATGAAAAATACATGAGAGCATTTCATACTTGTTTGATAACACAAGAAAAATTCTCTTTTAGGTTGAATTGCTTGGAGGGGTTAAACATACATTTCACTTTAAAGCTATAAAACTCTTAGGACTAAAAATAATTTGCTTCAAAAACAGATAAAGTAGAATTAAGCTCCAGAATCAGGCTGATATTCACAACCCTATTTATATGCCTTTTTTTTTGGTGCCATTGATGCGCAGCTCCAGAAGTGACAGATGACTGGTGTGACTCCATGGCTGACCTTCACCTCTGCAAGGAAAATTAAGGATGAAAGAAAAAAAAAAACCCACATCATTTAGTGATACCAGCTTTTCTACCTGTGCTTTCAGAAGAACTTTTATTAGCAAAGTTCCTTCAGACGAGTCTAAAAATATTTTCTATTCCAGCAACATTTGCTTTACTGCTATTGGCACGCGCAATCAGAAATTCCAAACTACTTGCTTTTGAATTTCCAATTTTCTAACAAGTGATCATTATTCCTTTTTCATAAAAATAAATCCGTCCTAGGCATGATTTTGATTATCTATGTTTTCTTGGTTACTCAGGTTTAATGAAGCAGGTAAAACTGGTAATTTACTTGACATTACCAATTACCAACTAATACAAAGTACCATACTGACAGTTTTAGAGAAATAAATATCATATCCTCACTCTGAAGTTTCAAAGGCAAGCATGGAGTCTACTATTTTGTAAAGCAAAGGTAGAGCTGTCTTTTCCCCTCACACACATCACATCACCACACTGTTGCCTGTAACACCTTTATCACAGCACCACAAAACACAAAGCACAAGGCTTGTCCTGCTAACTAGCCAGCCAGGGCAACTACTTAAATTAGAACAGTAAGACAAGCTCTTCCACACCAGTGTGTCTAAAAGCTTATCTGACCAAGGTCAGACTCCTAAAGTTAGTTTCCTGTGACAAACCTTATCTCAAAGCCATGGCCCTGAAAAACACCACAATGAGAAGGTCAACACCTGTACCTGTCATTAAAGACTAATCTCATTTGTCTCACAAGACAAGTTGTGCATCTACTTATTAGAAATTAGACAAAAATCTTATAAAATACATTTTTTCGAGAGTGTTTCTTAGGTATTGAAATTATATTGTTACTCCTGCCAAACTCAAGATGTCTCCTCTGTGTTCTTACTCAGTATAACTCAAGTACACCAGTTTTTCAGAACACATCAGTTAGCACCTCTTTGAACCATGCCCCTTCAAAGTTTCATCAGGCATCAGGCAGAAAGAGAAATGCCTGAAATTTAGATACTGCAATTCCTGATCTTAGATCAGCTGTGCCTATTCTGAGTTTAGGGTTGGATATTAGGACAGCATATAAACATTTTAGGTACAGCACATCATGGAAAAAAAACAAATCAGATAAAAACCCACTCATTTATAAGCAGGTCTTATTCTTGAGACCATTATCTCAAATGCTTCAATATATAATACACATTCTTGACACTAGTGCAAGGCAACAGATTCTCTGTATGGTGCCACAGCACAGATAAACCCAAATGGGTTTTGTTCTTTATTTCCCCTGAGTTTCTCAAGAAGCTGAATGACCTCTGGAGAGCTTTTAGCAACCCCAGGATTAAAGCCTTTTCTCCAAGATGTTCTTTCTCCAGGGAGTTATTAGCAGAGAGGCATACAGGGGCAATTGGCAGTGCCAGAGGCACACTCACAAATAAACCAGATCAATAATATATTGTGCAGTGATCTAAACAAAAGAGGCCGTACATCTTTATTTGTATGTGGTTCCAACATCCTGTTGGAATTATGCCTCAAATTCACAGCAACTCATCTTGCTTTTTTTCCAACTTTGCCATACATCAAACTAATTCTACTTATTAATTCCATCTACTTTTCATACTTTAAAAAATTCTCAGTCAGCACAAAGACATCCCAATTACTTTCTAAACTTCAAATCAAAACCCACCAGGAATCTTGACTGGTATTAAACCAGTAAGCAAGTTGAAAGCTCACATGGCCTGACATCAGTTTGGATGCTTGCAGTCAGCATTTCCTATGGACTTGCTGAGTCTTTGTCCAACACACACTATTGTACAAAAATGCTGGGAATTTGAAGTTTCCCCACTAGGCCATATTTATTAATGCTTACTGCCACAACCCTATCACTGTCCTAAGAGCACTACAGATGTCCATGAAACACAATATTTGCTACTTTTAACCTCCCCAGGCTAATGATAAGGAAGAAACAGACAGAAGCTTGTGCACACCAAAGGCAGGGCAGTGAAGCACTGCAGAGCACAGACACATCTGCAGAACTATGAACACTCCCCAGCATGGCAGTTTGGCCTGGACAGGTGGACATGGAGGACAAGAGAGAAATCTGAAGAGAAAGGAGAAGTTAATTGACCTGAGGCAACCCCACTTTGCAGAGGCATTTGGAAATCAATGGAAGGGCTGCACAGATCTAAGGAACTTGACCAGACACCATCCAACAATCAGCAAGGAACTGATTTTCATGTTTGCTTTCAAATGGTAGTCACGTTCCTTCAGCATCTTTTTAATCCAAATTCACACAGAAATTGCATTATCATGACATCTAGAATTTTCTGCCCATGTCCAGTCATTTATTAAGCTGATAATTTCAAAGAGAAGGTGTACCCCTTCCCTTGAAATTTTTATATCCTAAGTGTAAGAGAAGGGCAGCAAAATCAATTTCTAGTTGTCGGCTGAATTAATAGCCATGCTGTCTCCAGTGGTCGTATTGCAAATGAAACAATTCTCTTATCTGGAGGTAATATTTCTAAAGAGCTAGGGAAAGATAAGTCTGTCCTGAATATAAAATTTGTTTTCAAGTGCAAAGTAAGCAGATGGGCTGGCTGGGTATCAGGAGAGCCATGTCATTCACTCAGTGGGCACTGTCCAGATAGCACATCAACACTTCTCCCAAGTTACCCCCATCAGAACCCAATGCTTCAAACAGCAATTCAGCAAGTAAGATCTTAAATTACCCAAAATTGCTTATTTTGTTGGTATTTTTGTCATTGCTTGTTTGTTTGTAAAAGACTAGCCAGGCTGTCTGGGAACAGCTTGGCTGCATCATGGACTGAGAATCAGAGCCCAGCTACCCTGGGAGGGTGGCCGGCAGTGTCAATTTTAGACAGCAGATGGCCAGGAGCAGAGACAGCTTCCAAGCACTCAGCATGCCAAAGCTTCAGCAATTTTCCTTTTGTCAAGCAGCTCCCAGAAACACAAGACATAGCTGAACCTCTTCACTCTGGCCAAGATTAAAATACAAGATCGTAGCAGAATCCCATAAAATACTAAAAATATTTAGGCAGCACAATTTAAGCAAGACACTACATGAATACAGCAGTTTCTGCTCTAGTATTAGCCAAGGATTTAGAAATACAGAAAACACAACCGGATTTCCAATGTGGAGGCATAACTAGACCAAAACGAAGATCTGGTTCTACCTCAAAAGCACTCACTGACATGAAAGAGAACAACTGGTCTAAAATAAGGATTCACATCAAAAGCATTTCAAGGACCTGCTGAAGATGCATGTGTTTCATGTGTAATGACTAAAAACAAGTCAAAGTACCCAGATGCATACCAGACCTCCCTCTCATAGCACTGGTCACTACTATTTTAGTATTACAAGAAGTTTTTCCAGTTGTCTACCTGGCAGCAAGATACAGAAAATCATACCTTTAAGTTGTGATTCCTGTTCCATTTTGGGATTAATAAAACTCAAACTCAACACAATAGCACAACTGGATAGGCCTAACACAGATTGCATGAAAATAAAAAGTGATGTTGTTACTGCTGCTTGTGGACAGAAGCAGTGGACAGCCCATTTTGCCCCCCACCTTCTTAACAGCTTTACAGGAGAGTTGTAAAAATGAGAAATGAAACCCAGAAGACTTAGCCACAGATTTCAGGAAGCTTCTACAAGCTTGTCAGAGCCTTGTTTCATCACAATGTGGCACAACAGAAAGCCCTATTTGTTTCATCCACCCCAAACCCACTGACGAGTCTGTGGACTGCAAGTTCCAAGCTTGCAGTAAGTCTCCTGTGCCACAGCAGCTCTGCTTCTCCAGCATTCATCACCTTTTATTTAGTCAGCAGCCTCAGCTTCACTAAATATACAGCTGGGTTTGAAGATTCAACTTCCAAAGGTAGACACTGAAACAAGTCCAATCCACAGTAACATGTTCTTCGAGAGTTATTTTCAAATACAGCCTCTCTCAGATTCCCTGTCCTTCCTCAGAAAGAAGCCAAGTTGCCTTCGTTTCTGTGTCCCATTATAGCAGCCATCTGTCAAGCAAGCATTTTAGTTCAAAATAATAGAAGCACAGTAAAGCAGGGATTCTATCCAACCCTCATCTACAAACAGCTCTTCCAAGAAAAAAAAAAATTAAAAAGCAAACAAAAAAGAAAACAAAAAGAACAACATACCACCCACCTGCTTGAATATCAAATTAGTTCAAATGTGTAAGAGCTATGACTAGAAATAGTACTTCAAACTGGGAGAAATACTGTCCCAGTTTAAACTGCAAAAAGAAATTTGCAAAGCCCAAACAACGACACATCTGGCCAGGTGTTCAGAGTTCTTGCAAAATTCAGCACTTACGAGTACCACTGTAAGAAGTGGCAAAGGCCTTCCTCTGAGTGCCACTTAACATTTTCAACCCAAGCATTACTTAACATGATTCTCCCTCATTTACTCTCTCTGCAGTTGCCTTAAAACAAATAGCTCGTTCAAGTGAGCAACAGCACCTCTTACAGTGTAAACCTACAGGAGACTAACAGCTACAAAGCCTTTCCTTTCCCTTCCTAATTTTGTGATTAAGAGAAAATGTGCAAAATTAAACTCAAACTCCTACACACCATAGCATTCTGTCCTTCATGCCCTGCAGAACCTGAGAAAGGACAATTGGTATTAATAGGTCCTAAAGAACACAAGCATAGATCAAAATATAAAGAAAAAACATGCAAACACTATTTTTCTGCAGAGCACTCAGCACACAAGTCAATGGCAGTTCACCAATTCACGCAGCTCATCATTTGAGAACTCACCTAAAATAACTGAAGGCTCACATAATTTTAAGTGTATCTACAGCATGAATCCTTATTGGATAGGACAGATTTGGCCACCACAGGCCTAAAGGTTTCTGTGTTCTTTCTGTCATGTTGGGCTGATGAGGAGTTGCTCTGATCTGCTCAGTGACCTTCTCCAAAGAACCCTAACTCTGAATTGCAAGGCAGAAATCAGCATTCTCTACCACTTGCAAGAAGTGCATCTGCAAAGAAAAATTTTCTTTAAAAAATAATGATAAATAATTTAAAAGAATCAGTAGCTCTGCAGAAACTTTTTGCTGAGTAACAAGATGGCATGTAAGCCAGTAATGGAGTCCAGCAGCAAGACTTGGTCCTGACAGTTACCAATCCATTCGCCTCTTGCACAAGGCAAGGTTGAGGAGCTCAAGCAGCAAAGAACAGGAAAAAGCCTTTCAAATGTTCGGGCAATAGATTTGTACTGAGCAAAATACACTTGCTCCACTGCAAGCACTACTCCCACAGACACAAAATACACAGTCTTTTTTTTTTCCTCCCATATTCAGCAGTGTGTTTAACCTTGGAGCTGTCAAGCTCCATCATGAATAATGAGCCATGACAACACTCCAAGTGATCCTTGGAGAACAGACCAATTTTTTCCTATATGCTATGCAAAGCAAAATGCTTACATTCCCATAGTACAGCACCTGCTTTGAAAATATACAGTAATGTGGCCATCAAGAGGAGACCACAAGTAAATACAGAAAAAAAAAATCATTTATTTCCTGATATTTCAGCACCTAAAAACAGCAAGAACAATAAAACACATAACATCCTAATGGCTCCTCTTTAAAATTATATGGGGGGCTGAGGATATTTTTCTCACTGAACATGCATTTCACAGCCGAGGAAAATCTGCATTTGAAACACCCCACGGCAGCTACAGCATGAAGAGAGAATGCCCTGCAGGTTTCACAGTACTGTGACCTCTAGAACATGAGCACCAATGTGGGACACAGGGGTGGCCTCCACCCTGAGCAGCCCTCAACACTCTTGGAACAAACACATGGCACTGTAGGGGAAAATGTAATTATCTGAACACATGACTGAAGCTCCTCTACACCAGTACCTCATCCATGCCAAGGTAGGTCTTTCAGAAGGCACAGCACAGGTAACCAAGCAATGGCAAGAGTCACTTCTGTTATGCACCTCTCAAGTTTAAGAGGAGGAGGAAGACAAAGCAAATAGATTCACCTAAAGAAAGGAAAAACTAGGAAGAAACAAGCATTCCCTTGTCTCTTAAACAACAATAGAGGGTTGCAGCTGCCCTTAAAAAAATCATCCCTCATTCAGCAAATAAACACTAATTCATTAACATTAACCTGGAATACACCATGTTCTCTAACTGCTCAAGCAGCATGCATTTGTCCTGTGTTTCTGCAAGGGGGGAAATCAAATACATCCTTATTCCCAAGCTGTTTGCTACAAGGTATTTGTCCATGGCTTTGTAGGGGAAAAAGCTTGTATTTATTTCTGTGTCATTTCCTAGTCTTGTTGCCACAACTGAAAACACGGTGCATCCCTTTTCCCTCCCCATAGGGGCACCACATTACTTACAATTCCGTTTCAGTGATTACCTTAAACTACAGGAACTTTCAAAGAGCTCTGCAGAGCAGGAAAGCAGCAATGTCAAACCTGTGATGCTTGTCTTTCCTTAAGGTGTGAAGCTTGCAGTGTCAGACAGCAGAAACCAGTTCTGAGCACTCAGAGGAGTTTTAGGTGCTAACACACCTCCCTCCTACCCACCAAGAGGCCTTCCCTGCAAGACTAGATGACTCTTAGAGAGCTGGAGTCAGAAAATCTCTTGAGTTTCTTGACTATGGTTGAAGCTGGAGAGGAGACTCTAGCACCAAACCAGTAGTTATACATGATAATGTATTTATTAGCAATTTCATTTTCCCCTTGGGAGTCTAGCCACACATGACCCCTTCTCCATCTGGTCTCCTACCCCTCTACTCACTCCTCTCATGTCCAGGGCATTTCACAGCTATTTTCATCACACTAAATCTATCCTTCCCCTGCAGCACTTCCAAATGAACAAGACCTGTGCTGTCACCACACACAGAGCTAACACACCTTCGATTCAAAACAATTCTACTCCTAACACTATACACACTCTATACACAAAGTCATTTCCCAAATTACAGGAGCAGTAATTTTCTTTCTAGCACTACAGTTAAAATGTCCTCAGCCCTCCCCATGCACCATGTCCATCTCTCCCACTCCCTGATAATACACTGCCATTTACACCCCACATCACAGCCCTGCACATTTAGCAATTCCATTCTCTGCTAGCAATTATTTGGCAATAAGCTCCCTTTAAATAAGGCTAATTACAGACTACACTTGAACAGAAATTGGTCGTGAGCCAATCCATAAGCTCTTTAACAAACTCTCAAACTTCACACCAGGGAAGACCTTGTTCTCCACCAGGAGCAGTGGCATGCCTCTAAAAGCAAAGATGGAAAGCTTTGCCACTGCAGGATGAGGAAGGAAGGTCACAGCTCTGATTCTCCTTGCAGCCCTGCACCTTCTCCATGCAAGTCTTAACCTCAAAGACACACTGCCTGTGTTTCACAAAAGGAAAACTAAGCTAACCAGTTCAGCTACCATGAAAATAATGAGAAGCAGTCACAAAAAAAATCCCAGGTGATAGCTGTTTCACAAGTGGAACAAAGACAGAAAATGGAACAAATGACAGAAAACAGGACAACGACTCCAAAGACAGGAACTGAAAAAATTAAGGATGTCTGGCTGCATGCATGAAGCATGTCATTTTCTGAGAACAGCAGTGTCAAGATGGACTTGCAGTTTACAAAAGGATGGAAGAACCCAACTTGATGTCTCTCAAGTACCTCAGCATCCAGTCCCATACCAGAACAAATGTTGTCTGTCTGTGTATGACAGACTTCACACAGAAAACCTGTGGATTCTCCTTACCACTTTTTATCTCTGTGCCCACAGCACCTGGTGAAATTACATTTCAGCCAGACCACTTTTCCAAGGGGAATTAATGCAAGATTCTGCAAACCACCCTCTGTGCTAACTAGGTGTGCTAACCCTGCTTGGTCACTAGGGTGGAACTGAAAAGGGTAAAAGGAGGAAGTGATGGTCAACAGATGACTGGTCCTGTTTTAAGGACACAAGACTAGTGCCCAGGAAAACTACACGAGAGCTTTTTGTGCAAGATTCAACACAAGTCATCATTTTTTTCTGTGGTCAACTACTATATGGCATCACATGGAGATGTCACACCTGATACACTGAAATACTGCTGTCAGACTGGCTGACTGCCTAGAGAATCCCAGCTGGAAGCTGTGGTAACCAAGCACACCAAGTACACAGCTGCTGGGAAGTCTCCAACTGTGAGCTCAACCCACAGGCACTTAAAAAAGCAGAGTTATGAGCATTACACATGTAAAGCACACACATCAATAATGTGTTTTTGACAGAGATTAAACCCATAAATATCTATTACATCCTCAGGTTTTAACATACCTAAAGGTTTTCCCCTTTAGAAGATGCCACACTAAAAGAATGACTTTTGACAGTAGCAGACTCTGCTCCTACACAGAGCAGGCGTTTGAGAGGCCAGCAGAGCCACTCTTGCAAAAGCTCTACACACCTACTCCCTAGACACTACATTTTCATCATCTTGGGGACATCTTTGGGGGCAGGAAAACAGAGTCACGTTACAACTGCAAAGCATCACACAGTACTTTGGAGAGGCAAACCACAAGTCTGACCACTGCCCAGTTCCTCAAAGCTGAGAATATAAAAGTGGCAGGAAAGGAGCTGTCTTCTTCCACACTTACTCTCTGAAGTAGCCATGCAGATTTTACTGAAATGTCTGCAGACTTTTCCAACTGAAGATAAATCTAGCAGGAAGAATTTAACTTAAAACCTCAAGATTATCAAAATATGAGTACCTGAACACAGACTACCACAACAGGAAACAATAAGAAACCGAATGAATGTTAATAGTTGCTCAAATTAATGTGCACACATAAAAAGCTTATTAGAAGCGCCAAGACTTTTGAAAGAAAAAGCATTATACAAAGATAGATGTTTGCCAGCAACTGTATCACCACTCTGTTCTCTAGCTGATTTTGACTGAACTCCATGGACATCAACTTAATCCCACAGGACAGTATCATTCATTTCTGTAATAGCTTCTGACCTTATTTCTATGAGCCATGTTGTAGTGTCATGACTAAATGTGGCAAGCAGCAAATCTCACTCTGTCAGCAGCCAGCGCCTGTCCTTTCTCCTTTTGAAGCTTCCACTCAATTCTACATTTTTTTTAAGTCAAGCTGCTTCAAAACAGCTGATCCAGATGGTGGCTATTTGGATTTCAACCTTCCCACATGGTGATGTGGCTCAAGAAAATAAAAACTGTTGCTACCTGCTGTTGACCTACTTTTATTTGATTCCTGCCATATGACAAAATAAACAATACAGTTTATTTAACTAGTTTTTCACACCTACTCAATGCTATGTAGGAAATATAAAATGAAACTAATAGAGGAAGAAGGGGGGCAGGGAAGGAGGGAAGGCAGCATGATCCAGTGGGGACTAGGGAGGAGCAATTCTCACCTCTATCATAGTCATCTTCCTCTATTGCTTTTTCCTGAAGCCTCTGAAGCCGTAAGATCAAGGATTTTAACTACGCAAAGAAAAAAAAAAGGTTATGAAGAAGCTGCATTCAAAAATACATAGACTCTCAACCTCTACATAATATAAATTTAATGGATTACTACATCACTACAGTGGCCAACTTTTAATAGTTAAGCCCAGTATTTGTTAGGCAGACAGACCTATTTGGAAGTCAGCTGAACTGCAGCCACTTGAGCCAAGTATGGCTTTAGTCCAAACACACAAAGAGAATAACAAATGATATTTCTTGAAAAGCAAAGGAGATCGTGCAATCGCAGCACATTTTTCACCCTTTGAATAAATGAAAGTATGATTATTAGAGGATTCTGTCAGCATGACATCAACTTCTCATCACCTTGTACCCAACAGTGTGGTCCCAAGCTCATTCTGACAATTTTTTACCTGAGTTTTGCAGAGAACAAATATAAAATTTCCATATAAAAACCACATCTTATTCTGTAAATAGAAATGCAGTATGAGTATTTTGGAACAGGTATACACATGTTATGGGTCAGAAAAGAGCACTCATATGCAGCAAAAAAAGTTTCATTAAATACAATTTAGGCTCATCTACATAATGTTGATATTTGCATTTTCTCAATGCAAATGCTAGATAAGGAAAGAAAGCAGAACACCAAGAATACCTTTACCACGTACAGAGTGCTCACTCACATTCCAGAAGATATATTTACCATAATAAAGTTTTATTTCAAAAGTTAATGCTTCTCTTCATTAACATCAAGAGTCTGGATCAAAGTTCTAAATTCACTAAAAATTTGTAAAGCCTTTACAAGTTTTTGCTGTTAAAAGAAATTGGTTAGAAGGTAGGTTTAGTCCTCTCTTCATTGCTATGACAGCCACAGCCTAACACAGCTGCAGTTACAAGACTGCAATATGTTTTTTATTGAATTTATGCCTAACCTGTATGAAACAAGCCACTATCAGCCCTGAAAAAGGTGAAACTGGAGAAAGAAACAGCATATATTCTCAAAGTCCAAAGCCTGAAAGTGCTTGGGAGAGCATTAAAATCTATTCTTTAGATATCCTGCAGTTACTAAAGATTTCCCTTCTCCCTGAAGCTCTTTCATATTTAATCCCCATATTTAAACTCTAAGTTACATGGAGAAAGATAGGTACAGCCACTCAACAACTTAATAGAAGCACTCAGTTACCAAGATGACACATCAACACACAAATTAGACAATCAACACACAAACCTTTAAATACAGGATATCCATCTAAATGTGGCATGAGAAAGTCGACTAGTAAGAAAAGAACTACAAAAATAAAACCAGAAAAGTATCCAAAAACGTTTAATTAATTACAGGCTACAGGATGCTCCAGAAGAAAAAAACGAACAAAAACCACTGCATACATTCCCATTTCCTCTGCATTTTATTTTGGTTTCCACTTCCTGAAACCCCAACCTCTTTTCTCTGAGGCTGGTGAGGAATGCAAATGGTAGTGAAGGGAGGAGCTCTGAATCCCCACCATAAATTATTTTCTGTGGTTTATGCCTGACTTTTTATAGAGTTTTAAAGAAGCCTACAATAGGAACGATTCAAGTGACACTTTTTTCATACACATGATGTATAACAACCATCTATGCTGAGAGGTCAGCTTTGCTGCTGCTGCTGCTGGCAGTGTTTATTCCACCATGCACTACAGTGGCAGGTCATTTAAAGCCTGCCTGGGTCCCATAGCCCAGGCATGCCCTCAGCAAACTGACTGATGCTGCCCCTGTAAAGTGCTTTCTGTTTGCAGGCTGGGGAGACATTTGGAGCTCAACTAATCAAAGACCTGCTTCTGCTTCAGCATGGCATGTCCTAGGTGTGTACCAGATGAGGATCACTTTTTAAGAACAAAGAAAGCATAATTTTAACAACTTTGGTATTGCCTCCTTTTCCTGACTATCATTGCCTTTGTTCCCTCTTGAAAACTTTGAGACTTACTCATTATCATTACAATAGTAAGGTGCTTCAAATTAAACACCCACGACTGGCTAACCAAGGGCAAAGACATCTGAGGGCACAAATCCCCAGTTGTCCATTCAGTGAATTAATGAATACAGAAATTAAAGATAGCAATGTTTCTTTTGTGCCTATCAAATAAGCAATATTGAAAAGAAAGAAAAATAATTTCTTATTTTGATTGTGTTATATATTCCCAAATTTGCATTTAATTAATTCCCTAAACCATCCCAGACTATGAGCACATTGCAATTCCAGGCATGAAACCAAAGAAACTGCTCGGTGTCAATGTGCGTGAAGTCTGTAAATAAGAGAACCTAGTTTGAGCTCTACATGCATTATCTATGAAAAGAAAGTATTAGAGAGTAAGCCAAGGTCAGATGTCATGGTAAGCAAAGAAAGAATAAATGTCTCTCAGCCTTCTGTTTACCCAGACAGCAGGTTTGTGCAAAGTGTCCTCAGAGCAGGTTGTTTTATTAGGCCTAAAGACAATACAGTGCATTTCAGCAGGTATATGTCTGAGCTGAGAAGTTACAAAGATCTGAGTTTCTGAAAGGCAACCAAGAAACTCAGGCACTAGTAAGACAATTAAAATAAAATTTAAAAAAAGCAAGCCCAAAATAAAAATTAAAAATAAAACCTAATCAAAACACAACCCAGCAAAAAACAACTCCAACAAAACCCCACTACCACTCAGTGCACCTTGAGCAAATTGGTGCAATCAATTGTGTCCATATTAATCTCTGTATTACCATTTCCCATGGGCACAATAAAGTCAGTGCTTGGCTCCTTTGATCAGGTAAGCTCAGAATAGTTTTCCTCCAATGCCTACACTACCATAATAAAAATATAAAACAGCTGATCAGTCTTGAAGTTTTCCACCCCTCTCCTATAAAGTACACAGTAAATGACACTGCCTATGTATGTTTTGGGTGTAAATGTGTATATACACAAAAAGACTCCTGACTCACCAGCTCACTACTCCTCTGGGGTGCAAGGGGAAAAAAAAAAGGTTCCGTTCCCAGTTGGAGACAGAGAGGGACTTGAAGCCCATTCTTCTTCACATGGGGAGAGCACCTATTATATTACACACTGCTTTCACAAAGTTGCCTCCTTCCTAAAAATCTTTAGATCAACTTAAAAGTTGAGTGTTGTTAAATCATGACACTTCAAGGAAAGAGTTTTTACCATTATCCCAAATTTTATACTACATATACCCCAAACTGCAGACAAAAGAGCCACCTGTGAAAAGAAATGGTACTTATTGAAGTCAGTGATGTTAGAAGTGAGAGGATCAAAGTTCCAGTAGAACACAGAATAGGGTACTGCAACAATGTCACCCATTTTTAAAGAACTAAACAAAACCTGCTATCTTGTTTTTATCACGCAAAGCACTACTGTAAAACTCTGAACAAAGGCCACAAAAAACAGTAGTATCTGAACTACTACATAAACTTTGATTTTGGCACCATAAAAAAAAGTGTTTTGAGGAAGAGGCATCAAAAACAAAGTAAGATTTACTGACCTTTAATGTACTGCGGTTACCAAGCAAGCAATCCTGTAGAACTGGTTCGTATTTTTTCATCAAAGTATCCCAGTTATGGTCACTGACAGTAAAGCTACTTTCATAGCCTGAGGTGACAGAGGAGCCAGCAGATGCTGCATCCGAGGAATCTGTAGAATATGAAAATGTTGCATCTGTATCTGAGAGAGAGACGGTCTCACAGTCCTGTAATTTATCATTCACTGGGCTCTCACGTTCATGCTGCAAATCCTCACTGGACCTGGAGAAGTCACACAAATCTCCCAAGTGCTCATGAGTTTGTGCCATCTTCTCCGGCTTCTGCAGATTTCCCGTGGTTTTGGGATGCAGAACAATCTCAGCTTCCTCAACAGATTTGCCTTCAACATCATTTACTCCAGAGGCAGAGTTCAGGGAGAGCTGTATGAAGCTGAAACTTGAACTAAAGCTATCATGTGCACCAGCAGAATGAGAAAAAACATCCCTGTTTTGATAGCCACAGTTGTTATTCACTTCTGTCTGATCCAAAGCATACATGTTTCGGGTCTTGCTCACTTTAGTGCTGTGGCTTTTCTGCCGTGCACAGCACACAGCAGAAGCATCTCCTCTGCCTGTTGTGGCAGCAGGGCGAACCCCAATCCCTGCGCTATCTGACCGTGGGCTACTGGAACATGAAAGATTTTCGCATCCCGGAGTACTTCCAGGAGCGGCCAACGTTGTCACCCCGTTCGCAGGAGCCCCGGCAGCACTCCCTGCCCCACAGCGCAGGGATTCCGAGTCCTTCAGGCACTGCCCGTGCCGAGCACAGCTCTCAGAGCCCCCACAGCACTGCCGGCCGTGCTGGAGCTCTGCTGGGCTGAGCTCTGTGCAGGCTCCCAGGGGCTGAAAGTCGATCTCACGCTGAGCTTCTGGCCTCATGTACCCAGGTCTTTTGGCCAGCTTCTTTTTACGAAGAGAGCCCGAGCCCGCTGGCATTAATTGCTGGTGATCATCTGGGGGGAAAGAAAAAGTCAGTGTTTCTGCAGTTTTCCAGGCTTAACACACTGTAGCATCTGCAAATAGTTGCTTCTGAAATTTCAAACAGCACATCGTTTTCCATTTCAACAAAACACAGACACTGACCATATTGCAGATAGAGAACATGGTGTGTATTCACTCACTTTCTGAAGAGTTCGCACCTGTTTTCAAGTGAACTCACTGACAAGCTCCTCCTTCAGGACACAAACTTGGGTACAGTGAATCACGCATCTTCCCTACTCATAATATCACTCTGCTTTTCCATTCTCAACTTGCTTAACAGCTGAAGCAGAAACTTGGTTTAAGTTTCTCTGATCCAAAATTATTTCAGACTTAAAAGACATCTAAGATAGGAGTGAATCTGCATCCAAACTGTGAGCACCATGATCACAAAGAAATTTTGTTCATAACCTGTTGTTGCTGCTGAGTGTTCAGTTTCTTGTGTTCACATGGATGTTTTAGCCCTATGAGTAGCAAGTGGTTCAGACTCTGCTGCTATAACAGATGCAACTGTAACGCCCTGTGGCTGCAGATGTTGGTCTAATGAGATATTGTACAAGCTGTCATTTAGATTTATGATACTACCTACTGTCCAAAACAAAGTTAAAGGAAAAGCTTTGCATGCAGAACTACCAACCCTAGAAAACTTATACTTTGTAGCATTACTGAGGTATTAATATAATTTAGAAGCTGCTTCTGCTCAGTAACCTTACACATACCTTATTTTCATAGATGAAAATATAATTTTGCTGTTTGCAGAGAATAGGAAAACAAACAAACAAAAAATCCCACACAAACAAGATAAAAATACCACAGTGAACATTAAAAGTGGAAGATCAGAATTTAATGTCCGTGTTTTCTGTATATTTTTAATATATTTTTATTGGTAAAAGATGACATGGTGACTACTTTCATTCTCTCATGGATTTACTGCTTATTAAAAGGTATCCCATTTGTCTGTCCTGCACAATGGGAATCAATGGGAATGAAAACAAGCTCTGCACTATCACCCATTTCATAACACAAAAAGATATTGATCGGACCTATTTGCCAGAATCACCCTTCAGGAGGATCTGATGCCAAGCTGAATTATGCCCTCTACTCACAGAAACAGAATCAATTGGATGTTAGAAATATTCATATCACTCACACAGAGCTCTTCCAAAAAACACAAGTCCCAGATTTTTTCTTTACATTTAACATTCCTCTCCAATCACAACCCTTTGTCAGTTTTCACACTGATAATCTAAACTTCTCAGCAGCTGCTAACACAGGCCTCACACACACCTCACTGCAACAACATCCTATACAAAAATTTAAGCATTAGAACTGAAACTTCCCAGGAGAATTTTCCCAACTTTCATTACATTCTCTCCAAATAACCTTCAACAAAAGCAATTCATACATTTTCCATATACTAGAGTGGTGCCACATCTCACCATGGGACTGCAGTTAAGCTTCTGTATTCTGTTTCCTATCACCATAAATTAGAATATCCCAGCAGTCTCTTACTTTCTCCTTTGTCTGAGGAAAAAAAGCATCACAGAAATCAGAAGTAAAAAAGGTCATCAGCCTGTCTACTCTAAAAAGACAGTGAAATGCTGTACTGGGAGTAATTTAATAGAAGTCTTAACAAACAGGAATCACTCTCAGAGCAAGGGAGCAAAAGCTGAACAAAATGTTCTTCAGAATTTAATTCCTTTAGTTTATATACAAAACAACAGCCTAAATTTTACTTCAGCAGAAGAGATCAGTCATGCATAAAAAAGTCATTCTAAGGCTGCATATACTCCATGGCCATTTAAAAAGGCCTGTCACAGGCCTCATCTGTAAAAACACAGAAGGTTCACTGGTTTAATTAAAATCAGTTTAAAATTGATCTCACTAAATCACTACGAATTTCTAAAGTAGACAGACAATTACAGCTCTTTAAACACCGAATTTAAACTAAGCTAATGTAAATAAGGTTTAAATTAGCCAAAGCATTAGATATTCACCCCAAGTGAACTGTATGCAACTCTAAAAATTATTGGAGCCAAAGGGGTTCAATTCCAGTACCCTGCATGAGATCACACACAGCCCACACATCTCTGCACTACTCACAAGGTTCCCAGGTAGCCATCTAGAAGGTTTGGCACTCATTCCTTCATGGACTCCAGGTCTGTCTCCTGGTGAGTCCATGCAGCAGCACAAATGGCTCACCTGGACACCAGAACAAAGCACTGCCCCAGTTACACTCAAGGTTAGTTAGGCCAAGCCATGAGCCATCCAGAGGATGCTTCAAGGAGAGAGCTGCAGGTCCTTCACGCCAGTGTGGCAGCCTCAAAGAGCAAGGCAGAGTGGACAGAGTTGGGACCAACACAAACATGGACCCTCTCCCCTTCCCCAAAGGATAAGGGGAAGCCTGATCCCCAGCTCCAGCCAGAGAGCACTCACAGCGCCCTCAGCCTCTCAAAACCCAGCCAGGAAGTTGCTATGGCCTTGGGTACTGTCTGGGCACTGTTCACCCTTGTGCCACGGCCCTGTTCTCAAGATGAGAATTATTTCGATTGTTTATTATCACATATCTGAAACACAGGTACATAAAGTTTCTCTGCATAGCTTTCTAACCACAGCTTGCTTTGTCTGCACATCAGAGAAATTACATTGGACCAAATCAGCTGGTTTATTAAAAAAAAATAAAAGGCAGGCCTTAAATTCTTCTCATCATTACCTCAGTTTGAAGAACATCAAATAACTATTGGCAATTAACTACAGGATTATCATAATGGAAAAAACTGAAGGCAATTCTAAAACCACACACTACAGTGGGTCATGCATTGTATGAAATGCACATTTAAAAAGAGAGAAAGGCCACAAATGGAAGAGTCTTTCAATTTTAGTATTAAAAATAAACTTGTTCAAGTATGTATTTTACACTTTTAGAAGATGATGTAACATATTTAATGGCAGATATGTGCAGATTACTTCAAATTCAATGATGAAAGCTCAGAAGTATTCTTAGCAGCTCTTTCACCACAGGAATCTTTCCTGATGACCAACATTCCATAAAAAAATAACAGTTCAGATCCAGAGCAGAGGGAAAAAGAAGACAGTCTAGTGCTGTAAAGCAATGTCATTCACATCTTAGTTGCACTAGTGAGATGAAAGAGGGAAAGGTGAAGCCTAAGAACATTTCCCTCTCATGGAAAGAGCACACTAAAGGACAGCAAAACTGTCATCTAATTTATTTCAGATCATCAGTCTTTGTTTTCAGCCACAAAAGTGACAGTCCAGGTTTTTTGACCAAATGTTCTAGTAGCATCTGCAGATGAAAAGGCGTAAATACCTAACATTTTTATTAAATAGGATAGAATTTCATAGATCATTGATCTATGATCATGTGATCATTTCATAGATCAAGAAAAAAATTACCTCCTCACGCCTGCTTTAAGCATGGGCTGCAGAATGCTTGCAAGTTCAGCTAAGTTCCCCCTGAAAGTGAGAAACTGCATGCAGTTTTAAAGGTAGCTCAGCTATCTGCATATACCTATGTTATTCACAGCTCGTTTTTATTAGAATATTATTATTATTATTAGAATAACAAATTTATCATCAGAGCATTTGTTGGTGGTAACTGTGATGTGGAAGAAAAGGTATTTAGTCATATTCAAAGCCAACTATCAAAGCATTGCTCCAAGCAATTTCTTCAGTGTTGCTTCTATTAAGGAAGCCTTAAACACCTGCATCAAACTATACACAAAGTGAGTGAGCTTCAAATATTTACTGTTTACAAACACATACACATAGACTTTTAACCTATCAGAAACAAAAGTGAATCATACGCAGAGATTAACCTGACACAACAATAACCATCAGTTCCTATGTTGTAGAAATAAGTAAAATGTTGCAGGTCAGCTACAGTTTTCTTCACTTACTGAATTTCAAAGACACCACTAAATATGCAAAATAAGCAGCACAGATCTCAACACGGCCCATGTTGAAACAAACAAGTAGCACTTCTTTGCACAAATAAGTTTTTTTGAAGTCACTTTCGACTAAAGATTTTCGTCACTCTTAAAATGAAAAGGTCTCAGCTTTTTCATCTCAGTTACTGAGTGTTAACTGTAACTCTGGTTTATCCAGAGTTTTATATAGTGTAGCTACAGAAGCCAAGCATGGGTGAGTTACATTGTATTGGATATAATCACACAAATTATTTCCTCACCAAGGCTTTCTGTGATTTCTTAGGTTACAGGCTGGGTTCAGTTACTCAACTGTTAAATTTCCAAAACAACCCAAATAACATATTCTCTGAGGTAATTAAATGCATCCCACTTTCCAGTCTTGATTAAAAAACACTTCAAAGAGTTGTGCATTGTAAAGTCAGAGTGCTCTACTTTGGCCAGGGTTTAAAAAATTGTGTTTTTATTGACACACTCCCATAATGCACGTCATTGAGCTGTTACAATCAAGCCATTTATCTCCTTAATCCAACAACTCGTTTTAAGACATTTGATGAAATTGCAGCCCCTCTCTCTAGAATTAAAGTCACATCAGCTGATATTAACGCACACATCAAATTTTTCACACCTCAAGAAATAAAAAAGCAGTTTAAACCTGGCCTAACTTTAACATTAAGAAAGAAAAAAAATCTACCAAAAAATACGCTGGTAAATAACAAACACTTCCCATGTCAGTTACAGTCACCTATTTAGTCAGGGAAATAAGAGAAATAACCCTTTCCTTAATTACAAATCTGTTACTGCATTTCACTTTCCAAATTCATCTCTGG
The DNA here is from genome assembly GCA_025920805.1 of Petroica traversi. Classification (NCBI taxonomy): domain Eukaryota; kingdom Metazoa; phylum Chordata; class Aves; order Passeriformes; family Petroicidae; genus Petroica; species Petroica traversi. The sequence goes on along the minus strand of JAHLSL010000012.1, from coordinate 8,937,511 downwards.
TTGATCAGGTTGAACCCAATCACTCTCCAAACCTCCTTACACAACTCTCTGATGTATTTCCCCCAACACACTGATACCTGCCCTGGCCAGCTAGAACTGCCAAACTCACATCCCCAGCTGCCTGACAGAACCATTCTCTGGCTCCCCAGCCAACACTAACCCTACACCCAGCTCAGTGATCCATCCTGTCAAAACATCTGATGGAGAACACAATATTCCAGGATTCTTCAAGGGAAGAACACAAGCAGGCCTGGAAAAACAAGACAGTACCAGCACTGGGTGCCTTCAGCACAGTGAATAAGAGAAGACACTTCCCCAAAAACATCCAGCCCCAGTTTTTTTCCAAATTTCTTTTTAACTACTAGTGAAGTTATTGAGAATAATTTACCCACTTTCCAAAGAGGCAAATGGACACACAAGTTGCAAGCCTACAGAGAATATTCACAACAAAGAACCAGTGCTTATTTCAGAAGGTGGGTTGTGGGCGTGCATAAGGTTTGTTGTTCTTCTTCCTGGGGAAAAACCCTTTTGTTCCCAGTTTCAATACATAAGTCTCTAGAGGCAGTCCATGCAAATGTCTTAAGTGGAGAGAACACTCTGGTTCTTTCAGACAAGATCTGACAACAGCTTTAAATGTTACACAGAAACAGGAGAGTAAGGATGTTGCACGGAAACTGTGAAGTTTTCTTAGGTCATAAATTAATTTGCAAACACCACTTAATGGGTTTGCAGTCATATCCCATAAAATCATTTCACCAAACACTCATGAAACTATGAAATCAGTACACAGCAGTCCTTTTCAAAAATGTTCTATTTAACACACCACACTTCTCTTTCATCACTCTGTCTACAGAGTGACACTGTGGATTCCCACTACTTCTGCTCAGTCAGATCATCTACAGCAAGATTCTAATATAAAACTCAACAGGGGGGAGGGGAGGGAGGAATTTTAGAAAAAGTGAAGTGTGAGAGCACATTGACAGCAGTCAATTTCTAATTCAAGCACAGTTTGAATTCTCCAGCTTGGAGATTTGAATTTTTAATTTCACCAAGAGAGTGGGTTCCAAATTAAGCATCTGATGCACAGTCAGTCTGAAACTAGAATTGAGTTTACTGAAATAGAAAGTAATTTTCTCTTAACAGCTCAGTAGTGATCACATATAATGAAAATAAAACAACGTGGCAGCTCCTATATTGCCAAGGGTGAGGAGTCAGAAGGCTTTTAGCTTTATAATTTAATACCAAAGTCCCAGGACAAATGTTCCTCCTTTGCCTGCAGAAGGAAGTTCACCTTGTAGTCCCAGTCAGGCTGTCAGATGCATTGTCCACACTGTCTGGGCAAACAAGGAGATGGAATGGCGCTCCAGACATCAGAAAAGCTGAGCACTAAACTCCCACAGAAAGCAGAGCACCTCAGGATGCAGACAGAAAACAAGATACTGCAAAAGCCAGGCATGGACATGAACTGCAGTTACAGCAATGCAAAGGACACAAGGCCAAGTCAGGAGAAAGGCAAAGAAGTGGTGCTGCTCCCTCACCTTGCTCCTCTAAAAACAAAGTCTCAAGGCTTTACATGAAGCCCTGCAACTCTTTATACTCTGACAGAATTTCTGTGCTCGGGTATTCTGCAAAGAGCAAAGGCTCTTTGCAGCAGCAATTGTGTGACCTGTGTTTTTGCCAGCTGACAATAACTTGTCGCTCTGAGTATTGAGATGAAGATTCTCCAGTGAACCCACGAGGCACAGCCTGCAGCACTGCTCTCCTGTCCTCAGTGCCTGCACAAGCAGCTTCAGGTAATGCAAGCCCTGCCAAATGCCAGCAGATTGCTCAGCACAGTGAGCCTGCAGATGCTATAACCTGTGAGGGGTGAAACTGCTCCAGCAAGCAGAGCGCAGCTCCCTCAGAGACCCACACTGGCAAGCAGGAAAGACACACACAATATCCCTTCTGAGACCTTCACTAAAAATATGGCTTGGCCTTTACAACCCTTACCTAAGGCTGTGGACAGACAAAACAGAAGCTGGAAGTTTGCTTTTCTGGGCCCCAGAACACAAAAGTGAAGACGCCAGCTATATCCTTTCCTCCAGCGTGGAGGAGAAAAGTAGGTTGTTCAGATGAAATTCTGAGATTATCTCTGAACAAGCTACGGAGGAAATACTGCAGCAGTGATTGCTGAAACTGCAGCAGAATACTAACCACAGGCAAGAACACTTCTAGCAGAAATCACAGCTCCTTCTAAATACAGTGGGTCAAAAGTCACTCTGCCTAGAGCTAGTCAGGTATCTTTAAAAGAAGTCTGAAAAAATTAACATTCCAGGAAAGAATAGAGTTTCTCTCTAGAAGCCAATTGCACTGAATTACAGAATTTAGCAGATGTGGCAGCACAGAGGGACAATAGCTGTCAATACAGAGGCTGAGAAGACCTCACTAAACAGCTAGAGAGCACTCGAAGGAGGCACCCACCAGCACTACACAGCTAGCTCACCATACCTTCCCACGTGCCTCCCTTCAGCCCCCTTAACAGCATTTCTCTCACAAGAGCAAACAAGCACATCTCAACTTACCCCAAAAAATCCTCCTCATATGAGCTTCCAGGCCCTCCAGCTCCTCAGCCCACCCCATCCATTCATAGGTGGAGAGACTTCCTGCTTCACACTGCCCATCAACATGGCTCAAAAGTTTCCAGGTTTCCCCAGGTGCCTTTAAAAGAAGCCTAGCCCCACTTCAGCTGTATTCATTGATTTCATTGCTTCCCTCCAGCTGCTCTACTTTTTGGCTACCAGAACTTCAGACAGTTCTCAGGGTCTCTTTTACTTCTTTCACAGCACACAGGGTTTGTACAACAGTCTAAACCAAACCTCACTCTAAAGGCACACTGACTCCATTCATCCCCTCAGAGATCATCTCAATGAAAACACTCTCGTGAAAGCTTCTTTCCTGTGACTGTAAATCACTGCTATTCATGTCTAGGAAATCAAGACAATTACCTGTCACAATTTACTCTGACATTCTCCCTGGGCTAACATACATTAGCTAATAATACAGGCTACTCTAACACACATCTATGCTGCTCAACAAAAGCACAGACTTCTGCCAGAAGTTTTTTTTAACATATTTCTGTCATGTGCTGTTGATGATTCATGTAAATACCACTCCCTAAGTACAAACCCATACTATCTGCCACCTTTCATTGAACCTCACCCATCTGCTTTTATAACCAAAGCAAATGAAAGCACAGTATTCATCTTTAAAGAAACTGTACCCCTATATGAGGTATCTTGTTTCTTGAGTGCCAGGGACTTTGTGGAATACTGCACTGAAGCAAAGTCTTTAGCAAAATACTTCAAGTTAAAAAAAAAAAAAAAAAAAAAAAAAAAAAAGAAGCCAACACAGAAATCAGACCTTTTGAAAATATTCTCTGTATTAAACAAATAAGCCAATGAACAATTTTTCAGGTCAACATATTCCAGATCCATCTTAGCATTTTAAGTGGATAAAGGAGGTGCAGAATGTACCATATGGCGTTAAACATACACACCTGAATAGATCTGCTTTAGTAACAAAAAGCTTGGCAGAGGAAAACTTTGAGTGTCATTCAGATTGTTTTCCAGAATTAATATAGATTGTTAACTCTTTACTCCCAGTACTGGGGTTTTCTAATTTATTCTTTGCTTTAGAAAACCTGAATTCAGAATCCAGGATCAGCAAGGTAGCTCACATTTGCATCTCCCTTTCATGTGTATGGGATAGGTCCCTGGTTAATCAAGGATTTCTTCTGCTTCTTTCAGGTTTACACATAATACTCCTGACAAGTATTGCTATTAAGAAGCAGCAGTCAGAACTGCTGTAGATTCCTTTTGAGGAAAGCGATGCAGTTTCAGACATTTGATCTCTTGAGTTCTGAGGTGCAGCAGTAATCGGATGCATTTGCTTTGTGGTTGAAGCAGACCATGTGAGAAACTACACAGCTTATCCCAGTCACAAAGCATACCCAAGACAGAACAAAGGACTAACACAGGACTCCTGACAGACAGATCAGTATTCTCACTATCAGAATACACCTGAAGCTTTGTACCTTTAGAACTCCTGCCTTCATGGAAAAGGCTGAAGATTTAAAAGCACTTGGATAGAATTTTATCTTTATATTATCTAAGCTATAACACATTAGAGTCACAGGTCCCCTTGAGGCAGGTCCTGCAATAATGATATTCTGTCCAGAGAATTGTACTGGAAACTTCAAGTTTAACTTAATTTTCACCAGAAATGTGAAGCAAATACATAAATTGTATTTAGAGGTCTTTTTGTCTATAATGACTTGCACCCATCTACATCTTTGTACTCCAAATCTAAACAAGCCCGAGATCTGAGACCGGAAAACAGATTTACAACATAGCTGTGTCAAGTAAATCCACTAAGATAGTCTATAGATGTAAGTAGTTAATTGACAGGCTCCTTTAATTACTGAGTGAAACAGTGCTACCTTTATGCTGGAAACCTTTTAAATTTTCTCCTGATTAGGCAGAAAGGAAAACTCACAATATTTTGAATGTACTTGCAATAGTTGCACAACCCAGAAAGCATCCCCTCTCTCTAGCCCTCTGAGAGCAGGAACACCTTGCATGACTAGCCTTACAAAAACAAAGAGGTGACAACAAAACATGAGAGACATTGAGAAGACACATGGATTTTCATTTCTGAACAATAAAAGTGTCACAGCGCTTCACTGAACAAAAACATATGAAATGTCTTAAATTACCTTAAAGTCTGAGTCATAAGCAAGGACTCTGTACCAAAGAAAGCCATGAAGGCAGAACTAAGAACATCTTTAAGGTTAGAATGCCCTCTTTGGGTATAAAGACATATTTGCAGCAACAGTAAATTTCATTAAGTACAGTGCTATTTTATGCTATTGGAAAGTAAGTAAATCAAAGAATGCAAGTGTGCTACTCCAAGACTTCTAAAGGTGTTAGAAATTACTCTAATTACCCTCTACTAGTATCAATGTTGATGCTGCATAGCAATAGTGAGGATGACAGCAATCCATACACAGCAGGGCAGAGGGACAGGTCGAGAGAGAGAGACAGGCATAACCAAAAATAGGAAAGCTTCCAGCTGGATACAAAAAAAAAACTTTTTCACACTGAGGGCAGCCAAGAAGCGAAGGAGGCTTCCCAGAGAGGCTGTAGTGTCCTTGGAGGTTTTCAAGGTCCAACAAGATAAAAGCGCTGAGCAATCTGACACAACCCCACAGTCAGTCCTGCTTTGTGCACAGAATTGGAGCAGAGATCATCTGAGGTTCTATCAAACACAAACTATCCTAACACACCTCTAAGATTTAAACAGATGTCTCAGGATTTGCAGTATTCCACTTGTTAACTATACCCACAACAAAAGTTCTAGAGTTTCATCTGTGGAGATGCAGCCAACCTTGCAAGAAAGCAACTTCTCTGATTTATAACTCCACAAAGGAGTCGGTAGAAGTTAGCAAACAATAGTTCCATCACATCCTGGAAGCTGAAAACAGCTCACTTTCTATAAATATAATGCAGAATAAAGTTCAATACTAGAAATAAGGAAGTTCACAAACAGCATTTAAGCATCCATCATCCACACACACAGAGAGAAATTATAAGCTTCAGTGATGGTCAGGGCCTTAAGCAAGTCAGATACAGTAAAGCTTAACAACACAGGAACTCCAATTGTTCCGCAGCAGCAGGCCTTTAGTAGTTAGCTGGCGATTAAATGATGCTCATGAGCATCACTTAAATGTCACTTTGATCTACTGCAGTTATTTCATAAAAATCTTTATTACTGAGGCTTTTTATTGGCTGTACAAACATTGGCAAGCATTTCACTTTGCTATATTAAAAATTATTTTGATACCTGTTCCTAGGCTGCTTGCCAACTGGAAGACAAGACGGAGCCATCTGTGAGCCTACAACTCTCTGAAGACACTTGCCTTTCAAAAACATAATCCCTTAAATGGTGCCAAGGGCATTGCACACACAAAAAAAATCTAACATCAAGTTTGAACAGCTGCAGCAAAACCTGCCTCTCACACAAATTTCCCAGCAAAGGAAAGAGGAAGCCCACCTCTGCCCAGGGAATACTGCCTCTACCCTGTCCAGTCCATGAAGTCTGAGCATGTAAAAGGTCATGCCTGAATACTCTGCTGCACAGATGTATCAGGCAGCCAAAGCTGTGCCAGAGATCTGTATATTACATATAACTGAATTAAGCAGCAAATACAGCTATTTTTGTGTCTTTTTTTCTTGGCTTAGTAGAAATTTGAAGGATTTGTGGGGCTGGTCTCTTTCTTGTTCCACTATCCAGCAATGTTGGTGCTCAAAATATGTACACAGGCCAGAATTCCTTATATCCTCTATATTGTTTTTACCTGGTCTGTTTGATATTGGTTATTATTACTCATGGTATTATTCCCTACTTGCCTCCTGCCTTATAATTCTCCTTTTAAAAACTCCTCTCATATTTTATATCATGATTTCCAATCCATTGGAGAGCACATCTAGAGCAATTACTCCAAAGAGACCTGCAGAAAAGATAGCAACCCCATGTACTTCTCATGGCTTGCAGTCAACAGTCATTCTAGCCTCTCAGCATTAAAACCACAGCCAATCCAAACTTGCTAAGGTCCCACTCAATGCCTAGGCTTCCAACTTTATGCCTAGGAAAACACACAGAGTTTCACCAGGGCATGGCAACACACGAAGCAGTAACACAAGAAGTGTGTGTGCATCCAGATCCAGGAGAAAAGTCTGGACTGTCATCAAGAAATTCAGTGCCTCACCAAACTCACCAGAAACGCAGCAAAACAGGTGCTACACACCATGCTCATTTCTTGTAATAAAGAAACATTATTTTAAAATAATATGAAATTAATTCAGAAAATGAAAGACATTAATATGCACTGCCTGCTTAACCCAAAGATGGAAAACCTTACTAACTGCACCCTAAAATACAAACAGAGGGCCTTGAGGAACAATGGGGCAGGCCAGTAAGCTTCACAAAGGGCAATCAGAAGTCTTATGAATTATTCTTCCCAAAACAGCAACACTGGTTATTAGCTGCCAGTCCTACCCCACACAGGAAAACATGATAACAAATCGACTCCTGAAAATCTATATCATAACTATATTCAAGGTGGGCAGAAAGCATCTCCTTGGCTACCATGCAATGGATCCCAACTTGACCCTGGAACAGATGATTCCATGGAAGATTCTGTCATTGGCAAAAGCTGGCACCATAGCAGAGAAATTCTCAATCAGCTAAAAGAACAAATACTCTACTGCTAGAGCTCACTGCACACACAAAAAAAAAGAAGTGGAAGCTGATGTTTTCTTACCTTACAGCAACTCAAAAGCCCCTGGCAAAACTGGATTTCCCCCATCTTCACTCTCATAGGAAGCTGACATCCAGTTCTGACAGACTGCTCAGAAGAAGCCATTAACTGGAGCAGCTCTTCTCTGACAGCCAAGCCTGTACAAGTCTCAGCACAACACAAGCATTACAGCAGCTGTCTCACCCTGACCATGTTCAGGCTCCCCAGGGAAAGGAGAAACACAATACCTGTTGATTATTAACTACTTTGGGAGCAAAATCACACAGAGGATCAGCTGGTCTGGTGCTACACCCCAGGCACCAGTAACCAGGCCCTTCTTACTCAATTTGAGTGAGGGTCCCCCCAGCATTTTCACTGCTCTGAGCACATTAAATGTACTACTCTCCTAAACAAGGATTCTGACAGGACAGGAGCAAAGTTTCAGCACAGTGCCCTGTTAAAACAGCTCTGTCCCACTGCAGTGGCAGCAGAGCCTGGGACCATCCAAGATGTCCAGGAGTACCTCATGTCCCTGAGACTCCACACCACTGTGAAGCACAGATAGTAGCACCCTACCCACATCCTTCCCACCAGAGACACAGAAACCAAAAGGATTTTAACAGTAAGGAAATCTTACTACAGCTATGTAAAATATCACCAAACTCAGCAGCTGTGTGTCACCGAGATTGGTGTGGCTATGGCTCTTCAGGAGCAGAGCTGGGAATGCAGCACAGCCTGAGCTATTAGTGTAAATACTGACAGGTTAATGCACTACTCATTAAATGGGAAAAGCCAAGCCCCAGCAAACAGCTGGGCTGCCCATTTCCCTCCATCACTGGGATCTCCACGGGCCATTAGCAACAGGAAGCACCTGGAACTCAGAGCAGTGCAATGAAATTCAATCTCATCCCTGCCTCAGGGATCCATCCTTGTCCAAAATCCTAAAAGAGAATGGAAAGCTCTTGTCCCCAAAGCCATGCTCTCCAACAACAAGGGGAAATCAAGTTTATATGATCAGCCTAGCCCTTGCAACAAAAAAATCAGATGTTTTATGGAGCTGAGGCCACTATGATTTACCACTCTGAACAAGCTCAGGGATGTTCCTTCTCTTGAACATGGTATTTCCCTGCAGCACAATATTTATAAGTGGAGGAAGGGGAACAACCAACCACAAGAATTAGATAGCCATAAAATAAAGGAAAAGTCTGTGGCTATAAGCATTTGGCCTTGCAAGTAGTCTCCCCCAGCACCATTCCAAATGCCTGCATATCTGCCACAAGACTAAGCTGCTATGTCAGTGGGAAGAATGCTTACCAAAATAACAGAAACAAAATACTTTAATTATCCCACTAAAACAGCAAGAAAGCAGTTTACTATCATGAAAAAAGCTATTCTTCCCCTTCCCAAGCTCTCTGAAGACTTGATGGCTTCCCAAAAACAAAACAAAGAGATGTTAAAAATGGTTTCCTTTATTTGTTAAAGCATATTTTTTCAGACCAAAAGGCCTGACTGCTGATTTAAACCCAAACTGCTGTAAGATAGATGAGCTGAGCTAGGGACCATGGTGCTCACCCCCTTAATCAATCAAAGTTGTGAAGCCTTTGACAAACTTCATTATTTACAGACATATTCAAAACACCACCATCATCTGATTCTAATTTTCCATTTGTATTATTGTTCACCATTAAGAAGGGTCTTGAAAAGCTACACCAATGCCACATGCCTCACTTTACACCAATCTGGAGACTTTCAAAATAATTCAGAAAATCTAATGGTATCAACTCCCAGTTCCTGTCTCTCCCACAGCTAACCCTTTCAGTTTATTTAGTTTTGCAATACTCACCATCAACCTCTTGACTTTCACTCCACAGGTTGTCTCAAAGTCTCCCTACTAAGATATTTTCCTCTGTAATGGTTTCCTGTCCCACTGACCTCTCAGCCCAGCAAAGAAAAATGTTCAACAAGAGCACACTGAACCTCTCCAAACAACCAACTCTTGGGCCATTGCAGAGAAAAGGGAAAGGTCACATATGCCACACCCATTCTGCTCTCAATTTCAAGGAGCCACTTTTCCCACAGTTCTCTCCCAAGGAAATTTTATAATCTAAGCATACATACAGTGTGTTTGACAAATTTCTGTTCAGTTGTAGTTCTGATTTGGTTGCTCTTTCATTCAATCCATAAACACAGGTAGTACATACAGCTTTAACATTAAAGGAGCTAGCTAAGCACTACTAAGGAAACATATTTTCCCCTTTCCCTCCCTTATTCTGAGTACACAGCTGTTTATGTAGTAAATATTTACTATTCAAGGCAAAAATCTAACTTTGTTGGGGTTTTTTACACTTGTCACTGCTATGAATAAACAGAGTGACAGAGGGCAAAAAGAGCAGGGTAACAAGGCAATTTACCCTGACACCGGGGTGATGCAGCTAACACACCTATTAGCAAGGCAGAAAGAAAGGAAGGGAGGAGGAAGGGAGAGGAAAGGAGGGGTGAGAAAAATCAGAAAGTGCCATTGATCATACTCATTAGACAGCTGGGTCCCAATTAGAAATATATCACACCGAGATAATAAGAGGTGTTCTGGAAGGAAGCTTGGCTGTGAGATGGAGGAGGGTCTGAAACTCAGCGAGCAGCATTTTACAGTACATACAAAGGGGAGGCAGAATCCAAATTCTGCAAGTCCCAAAGGAACCACACCAAACAAAGAAACCCTACTTGAGGCAAGCATATGATCTCACCCCTCTGCCTGCAGACTTCAGAGTACTCATTAAGCCACTTCACATTCTCAGCATCAATAAATAGGGAAGTAACTCCATGTCAATAGCTAATTCAATTTCCCTACAGAAAACTCATGTTTAGCAAACAAAGTATCTCATAGTGGATCTCAGCTTCTACAGCAGCAGTAGCTAGCAGGCTTGGTAAAGAAACATTTCTCCCTGAAACAGGTGAGCTGTTAATGGAATCCACACCTACATGCTAAAGGAGAATAAAAAAGAAAACTACATGGAGTGTTAAATAGTTAACACTACACAGAATTAAGGAAGCACCTTCAAAAAAGGATACTAGCAGGCTTAAAATAGGAACAGCAGCCTTTGTTCAGTACCAGAGGGCCAAGTTTTTCCTCGTGTGACTGTTGGTTTACAAAGGGCGCATTCATCCTGAATACATAAGGGTTTTGCAGCACTTTTCCTTCAAGAATATTGAATAGTATTACAACATACCCTGGGTTCAATCCTAATCTAAGTGACGCAGCATGAAAGGGCTGCTTTCTGGAAAAAGACACAGGATGCTAAGGATGAACTTGGAAATCACTATGGCAACTCTGCAGGTCCCTTCCCGTTCACCTTGGAGGCTGAGACTCCAAAGGAGGTAGGAAAACCCCTTTCCACAGGAGCCATTAATATGCATTATGGCCAAAACCAGAAAAGGTCACAGCCTGTCTCTGCTCAGTTAGACAGAAGGGTTTGCTCAAAGAAACACAAGGCAAAAATGGAAAAGAAAAAAAAAAATCATAACTGCTGAGGAGCAGCCGTGAGGCGTCACACACTGGAGTAAATTGCACTTGAAAGGTCAGCTGGTTCAGTAGCTGTCAAAGGCCCGAGCCACAGCGAGCAAAAAAAGCCTAACCGAGTGTGCCTAATTTGTGAACAAAGTCAGAATTAACCTTTAGGGTTTTCGCTTTTGTCAGTACAAAACATTGTTTGCGGTTCTTTCTGTCCTCCTGTTCATCACAATTAATTTATCCCGGTGTTTATAAATCCTCTTTTCTTACACGGACGCACTACAATTCCACCAGCAGCAGCTTAAGCCCAAAGTTTTGACTTCACTTCACTGAGGAGAACAAAGGATGATTTATCTAAATTTAAAGAGGGAGGAAGCCAGTGGCAACACAATACTTGCCTCTGACTCAGTTTTTTAGAGTGCTTCTGCACTGTAATCATCAGTGCCATGTATGAGAACGTGCCATTTTCAGTGCCCAGTCTCAAAGAGAGCTACACAGGAAACTGATAATGCTGATAGTATCAAGCACTGGGAAGAAAAAAAGACATATCGGATATGGTCCTAATCTCAAGTGTACAA
>JAHLSL010000012.1:8875859-8921086 GCA_025920805.1 Petroica traversi | reverse complement strand
GGCGGAGCGCACGCACGGCCCCAGGGAAGCGGGGCCCTCCCGGCCGCGCAGGGGTCGCAGGCTCTCCAGGCTCTGCTCCCGCAGGTCTGCAGCATTACGGTAGGGGGAGAGGAATCGCACAATCGGTCGCATTGCAAAGGACCACAGTGCTGGAAGCTTCCTGCTCAAGCAGGGCCATGCTAGAGCACATGGTACAGGATTGTGTCCAGATGGTTCTGGAATATCTCCAGTGAGGGAGACTCCACAAGCTCTTCGCACAGTCTGTTCCTGTGCATTGGTTTCTGCTGTTGCCTCTTGTCCTATTGCTTGGCACCACCGAGAAGAGTCAGGATCCATCCTCTTGATGCCCTCCCTCCCAATACTTAAAAATATGGATAATGTCCCCTCTCAGTCGTCTCTCTTGAGGCTGAACAGGTCCAGCTCCCTCAGCCTTTCCTCGTAGGGGAGATGCTCCAGTTCCTTAATCATCTCTGTATCCCTCCACTGAACCTGCTCCAGGAGCTCTGTGTTTCTCTTCTACTGAGGAGCCCAGAACTGGACACAGTACTCCAGATGTGGCCTCACCAGGGCTCATTAGAGGCCTCCCGTGACCTGCTGGCATTGCTCTTCCTAATGCCCCCCAGGATCCCATCAGCCTTCTTGTCCACGTGGGTGTGGGCATGGCTCACGGACAGCTGGCTGTCCACTAGGACCTTGAGGTCCTTCTCCACAGGGCTGTTTTCATCAGGTCAGCCCCTAACCCATATCAGTGCTGGGGTTATTCACCCCAGGTGAAGGATACAGCCTATGCTACATGTACAGATACATAGCCTCCATCTCATATGTCCCAGCATCATGGGGATATGGCTACAATAAATATATATAGCAAACATACTTTTGGAAAACAATTTAATTTCGGGTTTAGCCATAGTGGGCATTGCTTGGTCTCAGAGCCATCATGTGACTGTTTGTGAGCCCTATTCTGGCACTGCTTTGCATGTCAGATACTCACTGAATTTAGCAAGACATGTATACAGTCGTTATGGCATTCACTGACTTCAAGTAGCCATAAATGTCTTGGAAGCAGAGCTTAAAGAGATACTAAGAAAGTCTGCAGATGACACAAAAATGGGAGGAACTGTTGACTCCCTTGAAGGTAGGGAGGCCCTGCAGACAAACCTTGATGAATTAGACAGCCAGGTAATCACCAACCATGTGAAATTCAACAACAGCAAGTGCTGGAGTCTGCATCTGGGATGGGGCAGTCCTGGATGTACGGACAGACCAAGGAATGAGGGGTTGGAGAGCAGTGCCATGGAAAGGGACCTGGCAAGTTGAACAAGAATCAGCAGTGCCCTGGCAGCCAGGAGGGCCAGCCCTGTGCAGCAGGCACAGCATCACCAGCCGGGCAAGGGAGGGGATTGTCCTGCTCTGCTCTGCACTGGGGCAAAATCACCTCGAGTGCTGGGGGCAGTTCTGGGCAAAAGAGCGTAATAAAGACATTAAACTGTTGAGAGTGTCCAAAGGAGGGCAGCAAAGATGGTGAAAGGCCTTGAGGGGAAGCCATATGAGGAGCAGCTGAGGTCACTTGGTCTGTTCAGCCTGGAGAAGAGGAGACTGAGGAGACCTCAGTGCAGTTACAATTTCCTTGTGAGGGTAAAGGGGAAGGGCAGGCACTGATCTCTTCTCTGGGGTGGCCAGTGACAGGACCCCAAAGGAATGGCCTGAAGCTTTGTCAATGGAGGTTAAGGTTGAATATTAGAAAAAGGTTCTTCACTCAGAGGGTGGCTGGGCACTGGAAAAGGCTTCCAAGGAGAGCTTTCATTGCACCAAACCTGACAGAGCTCAAGAAGCGTTTGGACAACACTCTCAGGCACAAGGTGTGATATTTGGGGCTGTCCTGTGCCAGGGCAAGAGTTGAACTCAATGATCCTTGTGGGTCCCTTCCAACTCAGAAAACTCTGTGATTCTGTGAATTCTTTGTATGTATTTTCATTGCTTTTATATGACTTTTCACATCTTTATGTCACAGAGCTTTTTCATTTTGTTGAAAGGTGCTATCATTTATATATATATATGGGTTTTCATTGGGGTGGAGGGAATTTTCTTCCTAGTAGCTTATTTAGGACAATGTTTTGGGTCTGTGACCAGAGTCAGGGATGTTTTAGCTGGGCAGTGCTTACACTGCTTCTCAAACTGCCCTGCCAGTGAGCAGTCTGGGGTATGCAAGAAGCTGGAAAGGGACACAGCTGGGAGAGACCTAACAACCAGGGGATATTCCAAACCATATGTCCACATGATGTCATGCCCAACAGTAAAAGTTTAGGGAAGGAGGAGGAAGAGAGGGCATTCAAATTTCTGGGATTTTTCTTCCAAAGTCACTGTTATGCATGATGGAGCCCTGCTTTCCTGGGGATGGTTGAATGGGAAGTGGTGAATGAGTTGCTTGCTTTGCTTTGCTTGCATGTGTGGCTTTTGCTTTACCCATTGAACTGTCTATGCCCCAGCCTATGAGTTTTCTCACTTTTACCTTTCTGATTCTCTCTCCCATCCTGTTGGGGTGGGAGGTGAATCAGCAAGAGGCTGCATGGGGATTACTGCCTGCCAGATTTAACCCTTAATATACAGCAAATCATTTCAAGTCCTTTTCCTAAGATCACTGTACCTTTCCTGAGTCTGTCCTCTCAAACTTACCTATCATTGGAACAACATGAATTTCTGCTGAAATCCCCTTTCATGTTTTATGTTTTAGGTAATTTTAGTCCTCCACCATTTCCTGTGTATACTCTCTTCCCTAGTTAACACATACATAATCTTTTGCTATTCCTGGTATTTCTTTACTGACAGTTTTATTTCTCTTGTTTTTCATAACTATGAGCTTTATACAAGTTTATGAATGCCCACTAACTACAGCTTTTATTAACTTGGCTAAGGTGGTACCTGCTTCACTTGTAGATCATCATATCCACTATATTAATTATGTACATGAAATCAGTGGCCTACATCCATCCTAGTCTTCAAGAATGCTCCTTCCTTCTCAGATGCAGGAAATGCAATTCTAGGTTAAATACACCATCCTGTGCACAAGGAAGTTTTCACAGCATTCAGAAAAGTTGCTAAAAAAAGCCTGAGTTTATCTAAAAACTGTCATCTTACAGATTTTCTCTGGTTTCAGTCCGTTTACTGAGAAATACAGGACATGCTAAGACAGTTTTGACCTCCTGTTCCAGTCTGTGCCCTTCCTGACTTGTGACAGAAGACAGCAAGCAGCTGTGCCTCACATGCCAAAAATAACTACACATCCTTCTTCCTTCAGCCTTGCTGCGGTGCAGCTGATTCAAGTGATGTCAGTGCTGGCTCCCATCGTTCAGGAAGAAATTGGTTGTGCAGGGACAGCTCTATGGGTGCAGAGAAAGGGCCCATCTAGCACAGCCTCGCCTCCAGCTCAAAGCCAGGGCAGTTGTCAGCAAGAGCAGGAGCCAGGCAGCACCCACAGCACTTCCCCTTTGCACTGTCCCACCCACCCTCTGACCACTGTGTGCTCAGGGGGTTCCTCAGCTCCCTGTGGTTTCTTGAGTCAGAAACCTCTGCAGGCTCTCACTCTCTCCAAGAGCTTGCCCAGCCCAACTTTGAGCCTGCTTCAGTTTTTGGGCCTCACAGCACCCATGGGTGAGGGGTTCCTCAGGTCTCACCTGCTGCACAAGGCACCAGCTCTTGCTCTAAGCCTGGCTATGGCTCCCTGCCTTTGAGAACTCCTGGATTTTTGTGCTTGAAAAAACAGATTTTTTCCCAATGTGTCTGTGCCTCTGGTGATTTCTGGTGTTAACACATCATGTAGTCCCTTTTCCAAACTGTGCAGTGCTAAACTAATCAGACTGACCTTGTACATAACCCCTCTCTAATTTTTTTCCGTTTCTGCTTTTTGGGATAAGGGGACTAAATAAGTGTTCAGGTTTGCTATGGATTCCTGCAGTGGCATCTTCATATTTCCTGTCATGTTTTGTGTTCATTTGCAAATGGTTTGTGACATTTCATTGAGTGCTGCCACACACTTAACTGCTGTTTTCTGATATGTAACTAATGCCAATTTCCTCCTCCGTGGCTGTGATCATTTCAGAGCTTTTCAACTTGTATGAGAGGCTAGGATTTTTTTCCTGGTGGGTGCTGATTCAGTCTACACGTTGTGAATTTCATCTGTGGTTTGATTACCCAGTTATTCAGCCTCACAAGGTCCTTCTGCTTTTCTTTGCAGCCAGCTCTTGTTCATGCTGCCTCAAACAGCATCGGCAGCAGACTTGTTGCAGGTGCTTATGTGGTGAACAGCAGAGGTACAAGACACAGTAGTCAATCCAAAGCTACCAAAAGGTACAAAGTCTCAAAACAAATATTTAAAAGAAGCAGGGGCATGAGCTGTACTTGGGGAAAAAGCCCTGCTAGTGAGATCTTTGCATTTGTTCTGAGTCTACTGGGCGAGTTAAAGTTCATTCCAAACCTCATCACTTCTGCTTCAGGTGAGCTTGCCTTACCTCATGTGTACTCATATCAGCATGTATATTTAACAAAAAAGTCCCACCACAATAGAATACTCAGCAGACTGTAATTCATTACCTCAGATGATAATCAGGAATATGTGTGAATATGTGTGTGTGTGTGTGTGTGTGTGTGTGTACAGAAGTTGACATTCTTTTCCTTTATCCAGAAAGGAACTGCTTTTCAACAGCCATGCTCATTCAATTGCCAGACCATTGGAAAGGAGTTGCAGGGGGGTGGCAGATAGTTTTTTTCTGAAGACTTTCTGCATAACTGGAGAAAAAAGTGCAGATACCCTTCTGAAGCAAACACTAGTAGGGGAGAATAGTATTCTTGGTTTTAATGATGTTTTAATTGTGGTGTAACCTAATTATAACCTTAACTCTAAGTCTGATTCAAATGACATGGTGAGACATCCAGAGATGTAGAGAAATCTACCCCCTCCAGTTTGCCCTAATGGACTTTTGGGCAGTAGTTAATTGTTTAGATGGAGATAAATGGTGTAAGAAATGACACAGAAGAGCATACCTAACAGTGGTTACTATAATGCTGTCTTCTACTTTAGGATAGTCAGGAAGGAGCTGGAGCATTTTTCTATTTCTTAATTTCCATTTTAAGTTATCATGGCACATACAGGCACAGCCACCAAAAGAAATGGTCCTGCCTGCTCCCTCCACTGCTTCTCCAGTTGTGCCTGCCTTCCCTTTCCCCATGCTACCTCCTGCTTTGTGCTGCCAGGAGAATTTCACCAGCTCTGTGATGAACTAGGAACAGACGTGGATTCAAAACTTTTTTATTTTCCCATTAAAAACTTTTCTCCATTTGAAAGCAGCAGTGAAGCTACATCATTACATGCTGCATCAGAAATCCCACCAAATTTTAACAAACTCTCTCTATACTGAAGGCAGTGCTGCCTCTTTCCTTCTCAAACAACTTCCTGAGCCCTCATGCAAGCTCCAAATTGACTCCCGTTTTCCACTGCTTGTCTTGGCCTCTCAGCTTCTCATTATCCACACATAGCTGCTGCTTTGTGTGGTACCTTGGCTTCCAATTGACATCAGTGTATGAGAGCTCCCCCTGCACCTGCTGCCACAGAGAGCAGATTTCCTGTCCCTTGTGACCTCTGGTTCGTCTCATGGCTCAGCTGCAAACTCTGCCTTTCTTCTTCTTGCATTCATCTTTGTTCTTCCCTCTCTGCCCCATCACTGCTTCACCAGAGACCTTTTCTCTTTCAGTGGTAAATAAAGTATGTATTCATCAAAACATGCCACTGAAGGGAAGCCAGCTCTACTTGCAAATTCAAATCAAATTAAAATAAAAAAAAAGTTTTGCCTGGCATAAAAATAAGGAAATCCCAGACATGTTAGACTTATTTATTTTTAGCTCTTTAGGATCAAGACATCTTGATCTTTTTAAGCTAGGATCACATGCAGCACTGTGGCATCTATTATGGATCAGAAGAATAAAAAAACACCATGCTCATGTTCTAATATGGACTTTTTTCAAGATATTTTCTCATTCTCTCTCCTTCCATTTAAAAACCCTTTGCATGGCACCCTTTGAAGGATGGCTGCAGCACAGACTGGGACAGCTGTAGTGGGATGGGAGGGTGGGAAGGGCTTTCCATGGCTTTAATCAGTGCTTTGGTTAGATATTACCATCATATCCTATCCAAAATGAGACATTCTAAATTTGTGCTTTAGTTAATTCTGTGGATACTTGAAATACCTCTGGAATATGCCTTGTGATGTGATTAGCATGAAGGTATTCTTCCTAATAGAGAAATAAATAAAGCAGGGTGCCTAATGTGAAAGGTGAAAGTCCCAGATTCAGTTATTAAACCACAGGATTCCTAGAGACATCCGCTAAGCCAGGATTTTGTTAAAAAAATTAAATAGCTTTTAAAAACAAACTTATGTAAATCTGAAAGAAAAAGTTGAGACTTTATTGTGATTATTGTTTCAGGTGAATGCATTTCACTTTCCAGAATCACCTGTTTCATTATTCATCTACAGCTGTAACAGAGCAGCCCTTTGGCTTTACTGGCATCATTTTCTGATCCTGTTCCAAAGGCAGTGACTCAACTGCTGTCAGGGTAGGCTTCAAAACACAAGTAAAGCTGATAGCTCATTATCACTCAATTCAAAACATTTATGGGATTAATAATCAAATATTATGGATAACTCAAAATATTTGAAGTCCTAATCCAGTGGATTTGCAGTTCAAAAGAGTAAAGTCTTTCAATGTTTATTTTGACTGAATGATTTCCTATATATTTAAATTAGTCCAGGAAAACAAATAATTTTCCCTGGATATTCCTGATCACTAGCGAACAAGCTGAGTATTCATACTGCTATTCTGCGGGCTTTAAAAATGGATTTTACTCATAGTCCTGTGAACCAGCCATAGTTCTATGTCAGTAGATCAAATAAAAACAAAACTGAGAAACAAAAGCAGGAACACCAGTGATTTAAAAAGCAGAATAAACATCTTTTTCTCATCAACTGTCCTTTTTACTGAACTAATCACCCCAAATTTCCTCAAATTTATTTCTCACACTCTTCAGTATCTACTGCTTGTCACAAACTGGGGTTTAAACACTGCACTACAGCCAATGTACACTAAGTAAACAAACATTCCTGCACTAACTTTTTTTTTTTTGCATCTGGATATGTGATTACTTTCTATTGAGCTGTCATTATTATGGTGGGGTTTTTTTCACAGCACATGTGTATTTAGATTTGAAGTTGTCAGTATTTGGCTGTAGCATTCATTTAAATAAACCTTACTTCTTTAACATGTCATCCAAGAATGGCCATTTTATACATCCATTCTCGTGTGTGGATTGAGAGGGTCCCATAGAGGGAAAGGCCATTTTCTCCCATTTTCATACACTTACATGACCTGTAAGTGTAGGATCACTTAAACAATGTATTAAACAGAAATGCATGACATTGGAAGTTCTAATATGTAAACCCTGTTCCCTTGCATGCCAGAAATCCAGGGGGTGCTACAGCAGGATTGCTGCCTGGGGACTGAAAGCCCACATCCTCACTCCTGCAGGGTTTGCCTGAGAATGTGCAGATGGGCAATGGAGCAGGCAGGCATCCAGGCATTCCTGAGGAAACGGGGAAAAAACCTACTCTCTTCTGTGACCTTCACATGCCTCGCCTGTTCACAGGTATTTTCCTGACTGCTGAGCCAGGAGCCAGTCCTGCTGGTGGTACTGTTGTCTCTGCCTGGCTAGAATTGTAAAAGGAAATATTTCTCTGGTTGGCGATACAAACCACATGTAACAATTCTAGGAAATTCTCGTTGTCAAAAATAGATTAAGTTTTTAAGAAGTAAACTATATGAATTAAATCATATTATTCTCCAATTCAGGAAATGCCAAGAGGTGACACAAATTTTTCATTTATTAATGCCTGAAAAGAGGAAAGCTGATTCCATTTCAGACACCGTCAGATAATACTTCTGCCAAAGGATGTTATTACAGTTTTAGGCTAAATATATAATATAAATAACCCGTCTTCTGCTATACAAAAAATCTCTACTGGCTGGAAACAATTATTGTGAGATAATACATGGAAGTTTGCCAGTCAGGCTTGTTACAGTTTCTAGCTCTACATGTATAATTTACATTAGTGCACAGCACTGTCTCTGAGCACAGCCAAGGTTCTGCTGCTATATTTATGAACTACTTTACGTATCAGTGGGAAAATTATAAGGCTGAAGTAAACCATGCAGTGAAGTAATCTAAACCAAATCCTTAGAAGATATTCATTTCCATTCAGGAAATAAGCACCACCTTTAAGTGGACCACATTCAATACGAGTGAATTATTATTCCAGTTATTCTGCCAGCTTTACAACTTGCCCATGGCTCAGTGCCAGCACTTTGCTTAGCAGACTAATGAAAATTTGATTATCAAAGGCACCAGGTCAGCTGCACACACAGCAGTAGTCAGGGGGCAGAGAGAAGTTGTAGCCACCTTGCTCAGACACAAGGCCAAGGAATTGTCCATCACCTAATTTTATTATGTCAGTAATAAAATTAACAAAAAATGCTCCAAAGAGCTATCTGGGCCTAAGAACAGGTGGATGTAGATCCAGTTTTCCTTGCACCAGTGATCTGCAGAGAAGGGTAAAGAATGGGAAAGACTATCCTGCTGAGCCTGCCCTGGGACAAGGGACATTCATGGAGAAGCAGTCATCCCTCCTGTGCCCAGGGAAGGGAGGGCAGAAATGCACAGGGAAGGGGAGGGAGAATACATCTTCAACAATATTTTGCATTCCCAGATCAGCAAGTTGCAATTGTGCTAGGAGAGCCCGTGACAAAATCTCACAGGCAGATCACAGGACCAGACTTCTATAGAGAAATCAGACCCTTAACAGCTTGTCAGCAACCTCAGAATACAACAGAGCGTGCTCTGGGAGGGTTGTTATAATGTCACCCGTATTTTCGTGGTCTGATCATAGAAAACAGGAAAAATCTCTTTGGGAGCAAATGTCTGGATGGAGATAAGGCTGCATTGGCAGTTCATGGTTCCTGTGTGATTTGCTGTGGAAAAGGCTAAATGTGGCTCCATTCAAAATGTTGAAGTCAGCCCCTGGGAAACATTCTGCCGGGGAAATGAAAGTCCTGGAAACTGTGCGGATGCCTGCTTTTAACTGGCTGTGTGAGAATGAAAGTTTTGTTTCCCTTTTCACTTTTATTTCCTTATTCCTTGCACAACATTTATTTCAGAGTGAAAAAAGGAACAGGAGCAAAAATGCCTGCTTAGTTTTTTGAAGTCAGACCAAATGTTTTGTCTATAGCAGAGATGAAACTCCAGGGTGGGAGAAGGTTGTTGCAAGGCTCTGTCAGCTGCTGTGCTGCAGATGCCACTTCTCCTGACTGCCAGGGTGTGGGCAGGAGTCTGGCACCTGGGATGGCAGTGTTGATTAGAGAGAAGATACTCTGATTTGTGCTTCTCATCCATCTGACACATGCCGAAACTCTGCAAAAGGAGGATTTGTACTAAATAATTTTGGGACCCCAATTCAAAGCCCATAAATTAGGATATTTGTCTGTCTTGCTGGCAGATCATGTGAGGACATCAGTCTTCAAAAACTGAGTCACCTTCTAAAGACTCCCATCTCTTCCAGCTGTCTGCAGAGGGACCAAGGAAGGTCACCTTCCTCAGCCTTAGCAGCCCAAACTGTGGGAGATGACTCAGGGCTATACAAATGGTCACACAAACAGAACTGCTGTGATTCGACCCTTGGGAAAAATAACCAGAAAAGGAGAAAGTGGTGCATATGGTTTGGCAGAAAGTAAGAGGGAAAAGCAAGAGAAATAGGGAAGACAAAAGAGAAAAAGGGGAAGAAAGAGAAAGGAATTAATGGAAGCTATAGGAGGGAAAATAACAAAGAGACTACGGGGGTAAAAGGGGAAATAACAAAGAGACTACGGGGGTAAAAGTGTCTGAGAGTTCAAGTAGAGGAAAGTTAAAAGCAGACAAGTGACAAGCCTGAGCAGCCCATGGAGAAGCTCATCCCTGCACCTTGGCAGAGGAGCAGCAGCTGCTCAAGGCCACCAGAGTGACTGGCTCAGCCACCCCCAGGGCCTGGAGGGAGCCCTGCATGAAGAACACTGCAGTTTGCTCTGTCAGGGTCACTCTATGATGGCCCCTTCTGCCATTCCTGGTAACAGCAGAAATTTAGCACTTGGTAGTCAGCAGCCAGAAATGGAATTGTCTTTTCCTCATGACACGTACAGACACAGGGCAGGGTTTCTGACGTGTGGTACCAGCAGGAGGAATTTTTCAGCTTTCTGTTTTCAATTCGAAACATGAAATAGTTGGCAAATTATTCAGTGATTTTTCCTTGCTCTGCTGCCAAAATTATCTCAGCACAACCAAGGTAACATAAGCTCAGAGAAGCCTTCAAACATATTCAGTGGGTACTGGAAATCTCTGGAAACACTTTTGGTTTAATTGTTAAATGTCTTTCATACTTGGGATGTACTTGGATAGTTACACAAATCTGTATGTTATACAAAGTGAATAAAAGTCACTGGTTTGTAACAGTAAATACACTGCTGAATGGCAAAGTTAGGTGTGGTTAATAGAAAAAAAAAGGGGAAGACATTAAGCAGTGTAATTGCTTTGATAGGGTCTATTATCTTTACTGGAGTTTTACAATTGTGCACACTCATGTACTCACTGTGAGGACACCAAATTAGAAATAAAACTCCGGTAAAGCCAAGCCACAACTTAACTCTTTAGACCATCGATAACAGGACCACCCTTGCAGCTGGATTAAGTACTGTAAAACGTAGTGAGATGCATTTTCTCTTTGAGAAACCTTCCTGACCACCACTAGTAACTGTGAGGAAGCGTTCCTGAGGGGTGAGCCTGCACATCTGGAGCATCCAGGCTGGGGTACAATGTGCCCAGAGCTGCACAGAGAGGCTGAGGGAGGAACAGAGGAAATTCTCACAATTGCCTGTTTCCCTGCGACGCATTAAGTGACTGAGTGATCACAGGCCACGACTGAATTACAGGAGTGAGTCACAGAGTTCAAAACAAGAGCATCCACTAATTGTTCCATGGAAGAGGCTCAGGGAAGTCTGAAGAAGGATTTTGTAGGATATTCTTTTACTCATTGTGAGCTTTGCAGTCTTTTGTAGCAAAGCCAGCCGTTCTGATCTGAGCTTTTATTTTATGACTCATAGCCCACAGAGGGCTTCATTCCAGGGCTGGGCATCCATCCCCCATGGGCAGCTTTTTCTGCTGTGGAACAGCTTTGGAGCTGTCTTCTGGAGCTCTCAGACACTACCAGATGGCAAATGGGAGGAGGGGATAAATGGCCTTGTTCCCAGTCTAGCTGCCCCATCAGCGGTGAGCAAATGTTTTGGTCAGTTTTGTTAAGATTTGTTCACCTACATTTCTACAGTTCAAGGCAAGAGGATGGTCTGTAATTTTTATTTAACACATATCTCTACCCCCAAGCCTCTAGACTTGGAGATGTCTCAATGATCATCCCCTGAGTCTTGCACAGTGGGGCTGTAGAGCCACATACAAGATGGGGAAAAGCTCCTGGCTTCTGGTGGAGGTTTACTAATGGGGGCTGGATCCCCATCATTGTCCTGGTTGATGAATGGATTCAAATGTGGGATCCAGGAGGCACACGGACTCAGGGCCTCACTTCACCACAGTCTGTATCCACATCCTATGAGCATTGTGTCATGTCAGCTGCCTGTTGGTCACATAAAGGAACTCATTGGTGCTCCAGTGGTGCTGTTACACCCTGGCCATGGACACTGGGGATGTGAGTGGGATGAGTGCAGGCACAGGCCCTCGGGTTCCACAAATGTCTGGGGACAAGCTGCAGGTCAGGAGGGGCAAAAGGACATTCATCCACTGGCAGGTTGCTCTGGTGAGGTGGTCACTGAGGATGAAGATGGCTTCCACTGTGCTTCTTGTGTGCTAAACAGCACACTGCAAGTTTATGGCTTGGTCCTGCCTCGTGGCTGTGCTTTGGCCCTTCCCTGCCCCTTCCTGACCAGCACCCCCCGCACGGTCCTGTGGTTGAGACACACAACCCACTTGCTTTTACAGTGCTGATTCCCTTGATCTCTTTGGCCTGTGTCTTGGACTAAGAATCTGTTACCCCTCCTGGGTAACTCTGCTCCTCCATAAATGCCCTTGACCCTGATTTGTGTCATGTCCCTCTCCCACAGCTTCACCTCTGTCATGCTCCAAGTTATCCAACTTTCAGCATCCAGGAATGCAGAAAATAGTCCAGGATCCAACATGCACTTGTGGTATAGAAATGTCTGCTAAAAATATCTTAGTGTATGCTGGGTTTCCATGTGCCT
Organism: Petroica traversi; assembly: GCA_025920805.1. Lineage (NCBI taxonomy): Eukaryota > Metazoa > Chordata > Aves > Passeriformes > Petroicidae > Petroica > Petroica traversi. The sequence goes on along the minus strand of JAHLSL010000012.1, from coordinate 8,908,714 downwards.
GTTTCCCAAGATAATTCAGATTTGTGGTCTCCAGCTGCTGTCCTGAGTTCTTCCTTTCTGCTGCTCTCTCTGTCCTTTGAGACCTGAAGTCTCCTCTCATTCTTGCCATCAACTTTCTGCTTCTACACACCAGCTTAAGCCAGGAAAGGATCGCAGCCTACCTGCTGGACTGTTGTTTTCTGAGCTAAGGCTTATTCAGTATCTCAGTACTCTTTACAGTACTTCCTCACAGATCAAAACTAATCAAGGCTCAGTGACTCATTTGTCTGGAGTCATGTTCTTTTCTAATTTCAGTCCCAACCTGAAGATAAAAAAAACCAACAGAGGAAGCAGATGAATCAAAATGGGATTTGCAGTTTGATGGAGAAAAGACCTGTGAGGGCAGATTCACTTGGCAGAAGCTCAGTTGTGGGGTTCAGAGGCAGGCAGGAAAGACTTTATGCAGATACAGTGGTTTCTTCCCAGTGAGATGATATGGGCACAAAATATGTAATGCCCAAGAGCTATGGTCCCTTCCAATCCAAACCACTGATTTTATTTTGATCTCATCCTTGTATTTTTCTGAGTGAAAAAATTGAACAATGACTGCTTCTGGACCTGTCCTCCACTAAGAATTCTCTTGTGGAGAAAGGTCTCTGCTGTTGGCAGGAGCGGGGCTCCTTTGCATTTTTCTTCTACCTGAATTTTTACTTTAAAAAAAGGACAAATCTTTTTCCATTGACAAAAAAAAAAAAAAAAAAAAGTGAAAAATTAGCAGGCTGGGAAGGTGAACAAAAATTAGATGCTTTTGCCCAAAATTGCAAATTTTCTATGTTTTGCACTCGGATTTAATGCAAAGTCCATTTGGAGTAAAGCTACTTGCCAAATTATTATCAGGAAAGTGAGAGTTAGCAAAGACATCAACCAGGATTCAGAAGGACCCCAAGTTAGTGGAAAACTATTACATTTGGAGACCATTTGCCAGAATAGTAACACTTATGGTCTTATATTTAAAACAACAGCTTTGTCTCAGCTGTCTAAAAAAACCCATTGCATTACTGCCAAGTCATTAACTTACAAAGCTCCAGGCCCTGTCTACACACAAGCCTGCCATCAGTTTAACTAAAATCACTATTTAATCCATTTAGAGCAATCAGCACAACCCTTTTTTGGGGTAACCAAATTAACCTAAATCAATACAAGCCTGTTGCAAACAGAGACAAACAATTTAAGAACATCGACATTAAAACCTGCGTTAGCTCAGGCAGTGCAAGTTTTGTGGCGAGGCAGGAGCTCAGGTCAAGCCAGGGAGATGCTGCCATGGTTCTTTTTGCACCATAGAGCTGTGCCTGAAGCACATTCAGCAGCAGCTTTGTGTTTTGTTTTGGCAGAGGCAGTGAGTGGTGCTTCATATCCATCTTTATCTCACAGGTAACCCTGCAGGCCTCTATTAAACACTCCCTGTCCAGTCCACTGGACTTGCAGAGTTTCCTTTTGTACAGAAACTATTCCCTACCTTTAGTCATCCTTTCTGCCTTTCTCTGCACCTTTTCCAGTTCTGCTATATCCTTTTTGATATAAAGGATGAGAGTCACTCAGAAAAGCAGGTGATCCAGGAATTCATACAGTTATATATGTTATATACAACATATCCTTGCCTTTATTCCTAGTCCTCAAAATTCCTAATATAAGACTGGCTGTTTTTTGCTTGCTGACAATCACTGAGTTGACATTTTCTTGGAGAAAATCCCACTATTTTGAAGGGGGTACAGGGGGATTATTTTTCCCTGTGTATGGTTTCAATCTACCTGCATCCCATTCTGACACTCTACAGGTCCATGTTGCTCTTCTGCACATTTTTGAGTTGCACAACACATTTTTTTAGTGTTGTTTTTACTACAGTGGATATCTCACTGTGAGCAAACTCTTCCACCTCAGAGCTCGCCTTCTTTTCCACATCTTTATGTGTATGCTCTGTATGTGTGCACAGGGCAGCAGGAGGGAAGTGCATGGGAAATAAGGCAAAAATCCAAGCATGTACTCATATATCTCTTCTCCTATTTTCACATGTGGCATCAGCAAACGTCCATGTTAAAACCTACAGTAAAATGTGGCTCCCAAAAGCAAAAGAGACCAGAATCAGAAAGCAGGGCCACAGGCAGGCCAGGGAAAGGCTGCCAAGTTTCAGAGACACCTTCATAGCTGCCTGTCTCAGAATTTTCCTGCTGCCCAGAGGGAAAATCAAGCTCAGCTCTGAGAGCTCCTGATGACCTCAGGGAGAGCTCTGAGCTTTGACCTGAGGCAAAGCTGCAGGATGTAGCTGCTGAGTTTCAGCAGTTTAGGGATACCACAAACTTCCCTACTGAAGCTGTGGATTTCAGTCTTTTTACTGAAGACACCAGCTGGAATCTCACTGGAGTTTATCAGAGACTCTCCCACATTTATACATGTGCATGTTGGGTCCCGAGCATTCAGAGGCTCACAAATGAAATCTGTCTGTGTTAAGCTGTGGCAGAAAAAGACGGAAATCCCTCTGAAACCTGTGATCTTCCAGAGGCAAAGGAACTGCTCTAAAACAAACCAGCATCTCCTTCCTCCCATGGCTGTAATCCAGAAAGCAGTTTACATTAATGAGGTATCTGGCCCCCAGCTAAGCTACAAAAAGCCAAAGATGCTCAGATATGACTGTGACAATATGACATAAAACAGGGCTAATTTTGTAATGCAGAATGCCTGGGTAGCAACAGATGTCTGCAGCCATGTGTCCAGACACACCAGCCTCACCTGATCTTCTCCAGTGTGCCAGCCCTCCACCCTGGAGCTGGGTACAGGACAGGCAGGAACTGTGGGTGTAAGAGCAGGAGATCTGCGCTGTTGTCTGGCTTTCAGTGCCAGAGTGGGTGTCCTGTGGAATATCCTGGAAAGGTACCCTGTAGGAGAAGGATCTATAATGACCCTTGAATCACCTTTAGAAGAAGAATCTCCAGGGTGACAGTGCCATGATTTCTGTCTATCGATGCCATTTTGTAAGTGATTGTTATCAATGCCTTTCCACTGGGGCAGTCCAAGTGATGACTCTGGCTGTGTTATCCCCTTTAAAAGCCTGATGTTTCATCATCCCTCTGCTGTGGGGCATGCCAGGTCTCTCCTGGCCTGGGACACCCCTGGGCACCCAACACAAGGCACCAAACCACCTGCAGCATTAACTGGGCAATGTCCAGGGCTTAACCACCAGCCCCAGCCCCCATTCTGTTCAGGGAGCACAGCACAGGCACTTCTTTTATCCTGCAGACGCCCCGTGGGTCTGGAGCTTTCCATGTTTCTATCTGAGGGGTTTTGGTGGCAACAGTCAGGACAGGGAAGCACACAGGCACATTCACATATGCAGCATTTGATTTTATACCAGGAGTTCAGCAGCTAAAAGAGGTTTGCATTTTCTTGTACAGGTAGCATGATTAGAACATAAATTAAGGGACTTAGGACTCTGTCCTATAAATCCTTATAGCAATGGTACTCCTTCGAAGTATTAGTTTAAATAAGAGCATTTGTGTAATTCACAAATCTGCAAGAACATGTCTGGTCAAAGTTTCTCACAGCCTTTTATTTATCTGTCTTCAAAACACCATATACACATATGATGAAATATAAAACAGAAATACACTATTCTCTGGTATTTCTATATTCCCCTATTTCCAAATAGTAGAGTATGCAGACACAAAAATTATTACTATCAGAGACCTACCTCAGTCTAAAAATGAAATTTAACCCACATCACTAATTGTGTTTATAAGCACTTGAAACAGTAACTTGTAACTCCAAGCCAGAAGCTTGAGCACTCCAAAAGCTGGACACTAGGTGGCAGAAAAATTATACGTTCTCCAGTATCTGACAAACCCTTTTGGTAAGAAGGCAGGTCCAGGGGAGTTATACCATGTATCTCAAATAAATTGGAAGTTTATAGCTGCCCTGCTTTTCCTGATCAGTTCAAATGAGCACAAATCCTGTTAAGGTTGGATTTTTTGCTCCTGCAAAGCAACATTTCTCCAACAGCCCATCAACCAGGAATCATCATAGGCAGAGGCTAAGCTGAAAAGGCTGGAAAAAATGCTTTGGAAGGAGACAAAGGAAACAGGGCACATGTTCTGCCCTCCTCTTTGTGCCCTCCAGAAAAGATATATAAACCACAAATAAAATTATTAATAAATACGAAATAACAGGCATCAGGACTTTATGAAGGCGAGCGGGAGGTTCTGCATCAGCATTTCCAGCATCATCCCCTGCTCACTGGGAACGTGTAACTGCAGGCCTGTGGCAGGTCACAGATGGGCACATATGAGTGACCGTGGCATTTTGGTGGTGCAGCTTCTGGCCTTGGCTGGCTCCTGGGAGCAGAAGGAGCTCAGGCTCGCACTGATGGGAGTGGGACTGGAGGTTAAAGAGCCTCATCTTATTGCAGGCTCCTGGCTGAATTGCTGTATGGCCTGACACAGCTCCATTTTACCCATCTTCTCTCACAGCCCAGCATCTGCTGCCTGTCACCTGCACTCCCAGGTGCAAGGTGCAAAGGAAAACACACCTACCAATTGCCCTTGCAGCAAGGAGAGAAACAGCCCCCACTCCCTCCTACAAGGACACTCCTGGGACTTAATGTTCCCATGACATCCAAATTCCCAGAACTGACTATTGAAGCACATCCTTTGCCACCTTGGGGCCAGTCCCGGAGCATGAAAAGGCTCATTTTAACAAAAACCTGGGCAATTCCAGAGCAGTATTTTCAGTGTCTCTTGCTGGGTCATCTGAGGAGAAAACCTTGAGGAAGAATTAAATGGAACTAGTAGGACCCTTCTGGATTAAAAGGGACTTGCAAGCCTGCAGGAAAGCTCAGGGCTGTGGAAGAAGTGCCCAGAGCTAGAAGATGTCCCCCAAAACCTGTAGCCCAAAACCACTGTAGCCAAGAAACTGTTTATGAAGGGTTCAAGTCATCTGACTTATTGTGGCAGTGGAGGAGCAGAGCACACACAACAGCATCTTTCTTTGGGAGGAATGAACATCTGCATGACATGAAAACAACACTAGGGGGAAAAAAAAAAAAAAAAAAGAGGATGAACTCATATGACACTGGTCTGCAAAATCCAATAGTGAAGGCTCAGGGTTTGGCCCCCCCGGGTGGCTGAAGGGACACCAGAGCCAGCCTGCCCGGCCTGTGGGAGGAGCTGAGAAAGGAACCATCACATCACTTTTGGCCAGCGTTCAGGGAGGCACCGACTGGCTCCAGAAGAAGTCATCAGCAAGTCTCTTCTGCTACATTCTGCTATTAGGCCTTTCAAAGGGGTGATGGGTGAGGTAAAAAGAGGTAGAATCTGTGGGAAATCATATTCCTCAAAGACAACTTTCCTCAGCACTGGAGAAGAAACTTCTTTCATGTTTGTAGGTAATTTTCCTTGGCTCGTGATGATTGCAAGCCTCAGAATAAGTAAGGTTTGCTCACCTGCAAAAGCAACATGAGGTCTGCCCGTCCACCCACCCATCCTGACACATGGCACCATGGCTGCCATAGGACCTATGCACCAGGCCTTATCCGAATGCAGGAATACCAGACCTCTCCCCTCAGAGTCAGAGCACCATTCCCAAATCTGGAGGTGCAAGCAGACAACCCTTCCTAAGAAACCGATCGATTCCTCTTCCTGCATGGACACATTTCACCCCAGGATTGCAGCTAAACACGGAAAGGACTGAACCGTGGGATGGACATGGGCAATGGCTCAAAAGAACAGGACAGCCTGAGAAAGGATAAGTAAAAAAAGGGAAGAAACAGAGAGGGGTTTGGAGCAGCAATGCCAGCGAAATGGACACGTAAACAGCACACAAGGGGAAACTGTGGTCACCGTAAGCATTCCTTTATGTTAAAAACTATCTAACCATGTCTATTACAGCTGCAGATGATGGCAATTGAAACATCAAGGTTTGTGGCTACCAGTGTGGGAGTGAAGGGAATGTGAATGGGAAGTTGGGTCATATGGGAACTGAGAGCTTGTTGATTAGTGGCAGCATGACTGGAAGCCTGCAAGCCCTACTCAGTCCAGGACCTGCAGGTTCTCAGCTGCTCAGGAAATCAAGTTCCCCTTATTTATGGCCCAAGGCTAGATCAATGCATTGGGGACCTTGTGGTAATTTTAAATTCAGTTCCTTTGGTCAACTCCAAGTCTCTTTTATAGCTGAGTCACTTGGTTTCAAAGTGTTGTTTCCAACTTCTTGCAGGGCTGCCTTCCTGTCCCACGTCCTCCCCAGTCCCACCCGACTTGCATGTGCACCCGCTGTCCCGTGGCCCTGCTCTTCCTCCATGCTGTCCCACTCCTCGCCACTCTTCCCCCTTTTGTCTCTACCTCACTTCCTTCCATTTTGCCTCTCCACTGCCTTCACCCTTCCCTACTAACCCTTTGCTGTCACACACCAGACTTCCTGAAGTTTTAACAAGTTTCTCTTCCAAAATGGGAAATGATAAACCAACCTACTACTACACACCATCTTCTGGTAAAAATCCTGTCACTTTATCTCCTCCCCTTTCTATCATCTTCCTTTTGTTTGTCTTGGCTGCCCTTTTGCCTGCTCCTAAACTCTTTGAGGGCAGTGCCAGAATCTGGTCTGCTTTCTATAAAGCAACTAATATGCTAAATGTTATAAAAGGTCCAGTTTATTTTCTCTTTCTTTTGGTTTTCAATAAACTCATTGAACATCCAAGTAAGCAGGAGTTTAAGTAGACAGACATATGTGTCTTGTCAACAGGAAGTTTCTCTTGCATAACTTCTCTGGCAGTTCTGGAAAGCTAAATGTGGGTGCGTTTTTCCTCACTGAAAATTACCAGTCGGGAAAAAAGAAAAAAAAGTGAATCCGTAAAGAAAAATCATTTCTGAGAAAGGAGATTCCAGAAAGGCAGATGATTTTTAGCACGCAGAGCTGCCCTTGTGAAACATCTGCTATGACGTAGCCCTGTTCTGGCTGCAGACCAAGCGTATCAATAGCTCCACAGAGTAATGGGATAAGAAATGGGAAAATTGCCATTGCTTGTTTAGCAGCTTGTTTTGCTGATAAATGTCTGTCACTTTTCAAATAGCTACAGTGCAATTGTTTTTTTGGGGAAAATATTTCCTTGAGCAGGAGGTTTGCAGGCCATTAGCTACTTCCCATCTGTGCTGGTGTTTTAATACACCACACATACACGTTGTTCCTTATTAGAAATTATTCACAGCTTTTGATTATGGGCAGGTCACCTGAAGTTTAGAAATTATGTCTGTCATTAAAAAAAATTTCTTTTGCCTTACTGAAAATTTAAATCTCAAAATCATTAGAACCACTACGTACTTGTTGAAAGAGCATCTACTTCTGAAGATTTCTATGGGGAAAAAAGTACTCTTTTAGACATCTGTAGTTTTAAAATAATGAATGACTGTATAAAAGCAGGAGCTGACTAAAGTGGTGGCCACTGTGTGCTCATTCCATGGCTAGAGGCAGAATGTCACTGAGCCAAGCAGTGCAATGTGCTGGAATTCATCTCATCCTTTTTCAAACTGTGCCATGTACGTGTTTTAATTCCCCCTGATAGCAGCTAGGAGAGACAAGAGACAGACCTCTGTTTAATATCACACACCATGTCTGACAGTATCTGCTTTCACTTCACACACTTACACTAAACAAGGAATGGCTTGCAGTAAATTTACTGTGCCAAAAAAGACACAACTGCACTGTAGCTGCATCAACTGAAATGCTAGATGTATACATCTCAGGGAGGGGGTGACACCCCAAAATTCCTTAGTAGCAAGTAGCCTCTTTTCTTTCCCCTCCTCTCATCAGGGAAAAAAAAAGGCAGGGAAAAAAGGTGAGATGTAAAAACGTGGGTACTGTTGCAATTTGTTCCAGGGACATATTTGCTTTGTCATCCGAATCCTTTGCATTTTTTAATTCAAGAAATGAAGTTTCTATGCTAACTAGTTTCTAGACTTCACAAAAGAAAGTTAAGGGAGAAAGAGAAAAGAGATTCAGGATTAGAAAGTGCCCCCTGAAGTATGAATATAGGAATGGAGCGAAAATTCCGAGTGAATTCCTTCACAGTGGGAAAATCGCACCGTAATTTACCACTTAGACAGACAGGCAGAAGGACCAACATAGAGACAGTGACTACTTTTCAGAATTTATTGTAAAAAACAGTATTAAACAATAGGAAAAATGCCACTCCTTGTTCAACCCACTACATATTGCTTTATGTGGAAACAATGGAGAAATTTGACAGAAATGTATTTACCCATTCCTATCCATATATCAGATGATTCCAGCTACTCAGGACATGCTCATGGGAAAAATATTGGCAGTATCACAGCATATGGAAGTGGAAATAAAAAACATGCAGTATTTTCAATTGCAGCTGGGAGGCCTATTTCCTGGAGTCTAGAGATCATGTTGTTTTATCTGTTTTCCTTTAGCATTATGTACATTATCAGACTTTCATAACTTCAGGCACCAGCATAAAGCCCTGATTTTTTGCCAACAGTGACATACCCTCCTCAAAGATAAATGTGGAAACCAGAATGCTGCCTTACTTCTGTTTGTAATTTCCTTTCCACAGGAACACGCACATGATATAGTTCCTGCTAACATATATTTAAAGCCTGGCTAGTCCTTTTTCACTTATACCAGTTCAATCCCACTGGAGGTCCTCAGGGCAGCACAAACAATGGAGAACAGACTTCCAGCACTGCAGTACATATGTTCTGGCCAAAAACTGCTTGTCCTAACACCAAATTATTTTGTATGACAACTTCTTTTGTCTACAAACAGAAATACGTCAGATTCTGCATTAAACTGTACTACAAAAAATGTAAAACAATACATTCCACAATTATTTTTTGTGGATTTCCTAGCTCATCTCAAAACTGTGAAGTACCAGTGTTAACTTAAACAGAGCTCAGTTTTAACAGAGAACCCTAATAACGGGTGCACAGTAGTGCAATCAGCTTCATTAGCAATTGGCAAAAAGTTGATTTAGTTTCTTACTTTAAAGCACTAATCAGAGAAAACTTGAATTACATGGCACTGTTTATACCACCCCAGTTTCAAGTCAAGGGATGCACTTACGCACAAGTGCATTGTTGTAGGTATGACATGAGTATAGAACACAAATACTCAGAAAACGGGTCAGCAGAAACCTATGGATAATGCTAAATAAGAGCACCTAACCATTTTTTTCCACTGCTGTGCTTGATGAAAACTTGTACCAACAAAAGTTTCATGTGAGTCACACAAATGACAGTCACTGGAGTAGAGTGCAGTGGAAATTTTGGTCATTCTGATAGAAGATACAGTGGAGCAATATAGGAAATTCCATACCAAGAGGCCGAAGTCAAACATTTTTTCTCTTGCACATCATAAAAAGTATTTTTGGTTACAAATTACCACTGCAAACAGCCTTCTTGTAGACAAAACTAAAAATATCTCTACCTAAAAAGCTTTGAGATGGGTCAAAACCCCACAAACCATAACTAAATAGCTTTCTCTATGTCCTCTCCCCTACTGAGTAGCAAGATCCTCTGATTTTAAGGAAGCCCCTCCTCTTGGTCAATCAATTCCGTTTTGGTGGAGAACACATCAGCCAGCATGTGCTTTGGGATTTCGGAGCCCCGTACTTTTAACGTGTAGCAGGCATTCTCCACTTTTGCCAGGCTCTGTTTCAAGGTATAGAGCTTCTTGGAGACTTCGTAAGGTCCAGTGTTGCCAATGAAAGTAAAGCCATCGTAAATCTGCCGCAAGAACTGGCTCAGTTCGAAGGGCGTGTCTATGTCCCCGTTCCCAACGCTGCTGATGCACAGGCGCATCAGCTCCCCCGTCAGATCGGCCACTCCCAGCAGGTAATCCACAGGGGTCACCCTCAGGCTCCACGTCTGGGGCTGATTATCGTGGGAGTTGGAGCTCTGGGGACAGAAGGGAACAAAGTCCAGTACAGAGAACTGTGAAAAAGCCGTCCATAATGGTTCAAATACACTCTAACTCATCTGACATAACTGGAATTTAAAACATTCTGGAAAATTAAATTGCACTTCCACATGGTCTGATTTCAGAGGCACTAAAATCTCTATCTGTCATTTACATTCCAGCAAATATGATGAACACACCCTAACTCCATCATCTCTATTTACAAACAGAATTATCACATTGTTGTAGCAGCATTTATTTGCAGTTGTTCGGGTTTTTTTTTAATCTGACAGAACTCAGCCTGATAAGACTTTTTCCTAAATAGTCAGTCCACTGTTAGCAAATCAATCAAAAATAGTCTGCATTATGAAAACAAACCATATAATTTCATAATAGCATCTTGAATTTCAAAGTACATTCTCTACAAGTAGCCACAGTATTCTCAGATCTGCATTGTATCAATTGAGCTCATTAAAATATAAACAAAAATCTTCATTAAGCAAACCCATTACAAAGTTACAAGCTTGCTCCTATATCCAAGTTTCCTATACTTTTTATTGCCGTAATATTGGTAATGTGGAAGACAATGCAGGTTTCTTTCTGTTCACTTGTTCCCATAATATGCCATCTACCTATATTGACAGATCTGTTCAGAGGTGTGCATGCTGGGGTTAAAAACTTCACAGTTTGTTAAAACTGTGTGCCACAATGGACTTGCCTCTGGTAAAAACAAATCAATTTAAGCCAAAAATCAGGCCTCTCTGCAAATATCTTACCAAGAGAATAAAGAATGAGAAATGCTTTACAGCAGAATCACTTCAGCAGAGGCAGACTCAGGAGTTCATGTAAAGCAGCATTACTGTACGCTGCACCTCAACTGTGTGTGCACTTCTCTAGATTGCTGTGAGATCAGTGTTGTCCCCTGCCAACAATCAAAGTGCACCCAGTGACAATAGTTTGTCCCTGTGAGCCATTTAGGGCAGGTAGGAATTCAGGTAAGTCAAGAAACAGCAGCTAAGGTATTAGGGCTAAGGTATGATGGGACACCAGCTTGTCCTCTGGAAGGAATCAGCTCCAGGAGAGTTACAAATGATGCAGCCAAGACATATGCAGGGTGTTTTAACACAATGCAAACACAGTGCCTCCAGTGACTAGTTCAACACCAATAGCAAGATTTCATCCATGGAGCTCATCCTGCCTTGGATTTGTTTGTCTCCCCTAACTTCTGCAACATCACTATACACTAGAAGGTCTTATAGACAGTCACAAGCACTAAAAATCCCTCTGCTACATTTCTTAGCTAGTATTTCACTGTCCTGGACCTTTCACTGTATCAGAAAGAGTTCAGTTTGCTCTGAACAAAAAGGATGTGAAATTTATAAACTTGTATCCCACAGATTTAGTTTACTACTTATCAGAATAAAAAACATGTTTTGAACAAGTGAGTCAAAGCCCACATGTATATCTAATCCCATTCCACTAACTGGCCTTATTTAATCAGATGCCAAAAATGTGACTAAGCCTTCTCGCTGCATTTCCATCCCAGAAAGATGTTTGTCAACTGAGAAAAGAAAAACTGTTACCGTGTTTGTTGTTTCTTCTCTGTCTTCTGCTGAAAATATTAGTTGTTTGTTGATCTCTTCAACACTAATCAAAGATCGTGTTTTGATAAAATACTGGAACGAAACTGCCTCAACATATTCTTGAAGTCCTGCAAAAACAGCAGAATTAAGCCCATACTTCAAACTTTCCAGCAATGATCCCTGACCACAATTATTTATTTTTTAAGAAATCTTTTAAGTGAGACTGTTCGAAGGTTACCAGCAAAAAGTGAAAACTGACATAATCCAGAAATAACTTTGAAACATAACCTAACATAGCACATTTCTGAAGTATGAAAGTCAGACCAAGCATACAGACAAACAGTCATGTTTTTACTCCCATTGCATTTTTCATGCAATTTTCTGTAATTTCAATAGAAAACATCATGTTACTCTCAGGAACATACTGAACAGCAGCTCCCTACAGTGTTTCTGGGGCTCATACTCAGGCCAGTGTTGTTTAATATCTGCATCAATGTCACAGAGAGTGGGATCAGATGCAACCTCAGCAAATTTGGGGATGACACCAAACTGAGTGGTGCAGCGAACACCAGAAGGATGGGTCCCATCCAGAGGGACCTGGTCAAGCTTGAGACTGGTTGGGAATCCTATGCAGTTTAACAAGACCAAGTGCAAGGTGCTGCACCTGGGTCAGGGGATCCCCAGTATCAGCACAGGCTGGGGGATGGACAGATGGAGAGCAGCCATGCCCAGAAGGACTGGTAGTAGATACTTGTTTAAAACTGAACTTCCCTCTTCTTCATTTTGTGGCAATCAGACTCCTTAAAATATAAAGGCTTGGTGAAATTCATGTTCATGACAAAGGATCTGTTATTATAAATCACTCCAGACCAAATAAATAAACAAAAAACCAAACCAGACAGGACTGTGATGTCCAATAAGAAGACCAACAGGTGATCCTGCTTTGGCAGGAGGGTTGGATTAGGTCACCTCTAGAGGTCCCTTCCAATCCTAAATGTTCTGTGATTTTATGAATACATTAATAACTGCTCTGTCCAAAAGACCTTACACTCTAAAATTAAGGCGTGTAGGGGGACAAAAGGAGATGGTGTGTTGGCAAGGGAATAAAAGAAGGGATAACAAATGTAGCTTCTACCAGATTTGTATGCCATCTACAGCTACCTGCACAATCAGCTCTCACTACCTCCTTAGCAGATAGTGATTTTATTACGCATTACAGCAAAGGTGAGATCTAAAAAAAAAGAGTTTGAATGTTCAGACAGAGATTTCATAGGTTGTCAGTTTTTCCTTATGTGCAGAGAGCAGATTTGGGGAAAGCATGTGAGAAAAGCTCCTAAGCAGAAAGCTGCAGCTGGCACTGTTGGTGGAAAAAAAGGCAGAAACAAAGCTGGAACAAACATCCATGGCAGTACTAAGCTAAAAAAAGTTGTAGAGACAAAGTCAATGCCTGTGTATATCTGACCCATGAACAGAGAAAGCTGAAAGAGGACATTAAAGGAACAGACACATGACAGAGCTGTTCTAGCAGAGCTATTCTGAGCCATTTTTAGAGGATGACTTCATTTCAAGAGAAGCAAACAGGTATCGTGCTGCAAGAAGACCAGGATTAGACAATAGTTTTGTCAGTGAGACAATGAGAATGTAATGAAGGGTACCAGAAAGTAGAATCCTTTTTCCATTAGAAGAATCTTAATACCCTCAACTGACCTGTACAGTGCCAGGACCTCAACTTATAGAAATATGCTGGAAGATGCAAATTTAGACTTTACCTGGATCAAAGATATAGTCTAAATCCAAAGGAAGAGATCATAGATTTGAATAACAGATGAGGGTGGAAATCCCCCCAAAAATAGACATAACCTCAAGGAGTAGGAGGTTTTCCACAGAAAAAAAACAACAAAAGTGATAACTGACCTGCATTTTTCTTCCTTTTAAATATGTATTTGAGCACAAGCAACTCAGAATGGCAATTCTTTACAGTACTCTACAGCAGCAGTGGGAAAAGCAGAATAAATACCAAACTCACACTCAGCACTGCTGTTCACAAACCAGAACACAAATAGGGAGCTGGCAAGACCAATTAAACACCATAATTTAATCAACAGAATTCAGGTAAAGCATTCTGGGCAAAAGCAATAGGAAAATACTAGATAAAAGCTACTCAGAATCTTTTAAGATAATAACTTCAGAGGCTTCAGAGAGGTAGATTTCATCACTCACTCTTTCCCTGACTACCTTCTAATATAACAAGACCAGTAATCTATTACGAAATTTTGGCTTTTTCTGTGGATAAGCTGTGAGCTACCAGATACCGCAGCACCCAACATGACAACATCTGTGAGAATCTCTCTCTGCTATCTGTGGAGAAAACTATCACATATGAAGAATCATCTTGGCATTTTGCACAGCTCTCAGAAAGATCAAATCATCCCTCAAACCTTTTGGTAAACAGTTTTCTCGATCAGTCAGATCTCCCACTTTAACTCACTCCACTTTACTACGTCAAACATGTTTTGTCCTTTTCCATTACAAGTGTTTGGCTCCTCTGTTTTTTTTATCTTTCTGTACATTTTTTACATGGGCACATTTATGTGTATGTACACACACAGATCCTCCTCCTGTCATCCCAGTCTAGCTGATGTTACAGCCTTGTGCTCCTTCCTTTTATTTAATGCCACCATGTGAATGTTGCACACAGTCTATTTGCTATTTACTGTCACCTTTTCACAATTAGAGAATCTATCTCCCACTATTTAGTAAGCCTTACAAAACTCAGTTAAAGTTACCATCACAAATAGACTGGTAACAAATCCTGTTCACAACTACTTTGCAAAAAATACTAATATTTTATTTTTCCTTTTTTTTTTCCTAAGTCCTTCTTGCAGAAGTAGCTACAACATGACATTTCAATGACCCAAGACCTTGAAACAGGGTATTTCCATGTGCAGGTAGAAGGATGTTTAAACATATTATGTTTTAGCTTAATGGTAGGACATCCGCTATTTTCAGCAAATAATTCCCAAGGTAAAAAACCCCATCCCATTTCACTTCAACAATACCTTTCCCCTTATGCTCTTGTTTTGGATTTACTCCAAAATTGGCTTATTTATGGATTAAGCTGCCAGTAATGGAATAGTTTGTAAGACTGCCTTTTATGGGTTTGGGATTTTTGTAGTACCTGGACAAAAATCCCAATTAAAACCACTGCTATTACTTTTACTAGCACCTCTTAAAATTACAGATGTAAGGTAAAAAAGTAACTGCTTAAGTATTTTAATATTTTATTACATTTATTCTATATAAATAGCTTGTACTAGACAAGTGGCAGTGACCCAGTATAACAGCTCCCTTCTGTTTTAAAAATTTATTTTCTACAAAAGAACTAGAGAGCTTCACTGAGATATCTTCTGAGTATGTATCTATAAATAAAGGGGATTTTTCTGCCTGAAAGCCTGAGCACTTTTTTGCCAGCTGATATCCAAGACATGTTTCCTTACTACATATGCAGCTCTAAGAAGAAAAAGTAGTTTCCCGAAGAAACTCAGCAAGAAATTAGGTTTCTTAAATAAAAAAGAATTTAAAAGAAAGGCGTTGGAGCACTCAATCCAAGAGTCGAATGCGTAAGTCAGATGAAAAGTTAGTTCTATTTAAAGAATGAGTAAATAATTTAAATTACTTAATTATAGAAGTCACATTAAGGTAAACAGAATCTAATGCCAATTGAGATGTGCGTGCATGCACGGAAGCTTCAACCCAGAATGACAAACCAAATGAGAGGTGAAAGTTTCCTCCTAAAATTTTGTTTACTTCATGTCCTCCTTTAAATCTTGGTTCATCAGCTACAAAACAAGTTCAAATGGACTTCACTCTTCTTGGTTGTTAGGGTTAGCAATGCCAGTGCCCCCTGCCATCTTCCCAAATAAGCTGCTTCTCTCCCTATTTCTTCTGAAGCTCTTTTTTTCTCATCCTTTATGCTGTTTCTCTCTGTCTTTTTGTTCAGAGGGGAGCCTGTGCTGATGGGTAGGACAGAAGCAGACAGACACAAGTCAGTGCTCTCTCACGCAGCTCCTCCCCTAAGCCTCGCAGCAGGAATCGCAGGGCAGAGCAGTCACTAGAAAGATGGTAGGAAGATAGACACAGCAGGTTTCTTCCAGGATCACTGCATGAAGGGTGGGGCACATTATTTACAGGGCGAGTCATGTGAAACTCCCCACTTGCTGATTCATTACAAAACCAAAACAGCACCGACAAGGCTCTATCTTATCCTCGTGTTTAGGCTAGCAAGTTACATTGTCATTTAAAAACCCAAATAAACACAGAAAAAAACATTCCTTCTTTCTCCTCCCCCCAAAACCAAAGAAGGCAACAACAAAAAAAAAAAAAACCCTCCACCAAAACCTAGAAATCCCCACCATAATCCAGAAAAAAAAAGTAATATTCCTGTGGAAATCCCAAACAGAGAAATAATTCTACAGAATACGGGGACCTTGGTAAACTTAAATAACTTGTTTCTAGATGCATATGGATGAATGAAGGGGAGAACAAGTGAAATAAGCAAACAATTAACAATAAACAGGTACAACAACAATTGAAACAAGCACACACAATAAATTTAGAAGTATTAATACAAAAACTAAATCTAGTGTCTTACTAAGATGAAACTGGTAATTCACACCTTAATCTATTCCTTTAAAGTTCTCTGCATACTTGACAACGATTCCAAAGATTCACAGATCTTTTTCAGGGCAGAAGAGGCAAAAACTTAATTAAACTGAAACTGAGGCTATGAAACAATCAAACCATTTTGTTGATTGTGAGCATGAAGTCAAAGGTTAATTTTATAACATACACTGAAAGAGGATAAAGCCAGCTCTCCTCACAGACAGGAATGCTCTGGACATCCTGTTGTGAAAAAGGCTTAAAAGAGTAATTCCAGTCAGGGATGGATTTTATAAAACAGCACTAATTAACAAATACAAATAGAAGTACTAGAACAAAAGTTTATATGGGCTTACAAATTTGGAAAAGCAATCTGTTTCTATTCACTAAGTAATAATTAAAAAGCTGAGTAGATTTACTATTATATCAATAATTAAATTCATGTCAATTTCTTCTATAAAGCCCTGAATGCTTTGTCTATCAGTCAATTGTTACCTGACATATCCACAGCCACTAAAAAGTTCTGTTCTTTTCTAGCTGCATGTGTTGAAGTGATGTATTTCAGATTCTGAAGTGTTAATACTATTTGCACTTTGTTTTAAGTTGAATACACACCAAATTTAGGGAAAAGGTAATACCAAGATAAGGCAGTTTTCCCAAAAACCACAGAAACAAATATAGGTTCCCTACCAGACAGTTGCCTGTGAGAGTTACATTATTCCTCCAAACAGGCACAAAAACCCTTCTAAGAACTGCAAAGAATATTTCAATCTCTCATTGTAGAGAACAGGTTAAGCAAGCCTTTTTTATATTGTTATTAAAAACACATGGACATATGACAAATGATAGGCCTTTTTGCAGATGAATAATTGTGGGTGAGATATTCACAAACTTTTATTTTGCTTCTACTTGGGGACCTGAGGGATGTACCACGGTTTCTTTTGTAATCAAGGTTTTTGTTCTGAAGTTTGGGGTTTTATTCCAACTCACCAGCCTCAAACACCGTAATTCTGAAGAGCACATAATGTTCTACATGAGTTCTTAAAAAAAACAACTATTCCTGTGACGAGTAGTCTTCCTGACCTCTTTGACTACCCCCAACTGCCTTCATAATTGACACAGAGTTTTAGAAGTCATTCAGTCAGATGGCAAATTTTACACTACTGACAGCCTTGAGGGCAAGTGTTCAAGATACCAAAGAAAGGAAGCTCTGACTCAGCCAGGATGTTCAATGATCAAAGAAGAAAGAGCACCTAACACAACAAAGTTCAAAACACAGTGAAAGTTCTTCTTAAGATGATGTTGTTTCCATGCAACAGACCCAACTCACAAGCACATCAGAAGAACCAATAGTGGCCATTTATCCTCCTAAACACAGATCTGTGAGATGGCACAAAGGTACTTCACCACTCCTCAAACTCTATTTCTCCCCATGTGACTGCAAAACAAAAAACAAACTCCAATGTGCTATCCCCGTCGTTTCTTGGAATGGAGTTCCTCTATGACACATTCTCCTATGTGATTTTAAACAAACAAACAAAAGAGCTTCACAGACTTTTTTTTTTTAACTTCTCTTATGTTCCAGCTGCACTTGGTTCCTGCAAAAGCTGGAGATCTGTGAATGACTAATATCAATAGCTGCAGGGTTGAAAAGAATTCCTGAGCCAGAGCACAAGGTCTCCTCCATTTGCCAGCTATGAAACTGAATTAAAAGACAAACAATGTCACTAGTTTCAGGTTGTCAAGTGAGTAACTGCATTTTTCATAATAGTGCAGCAGAACTTTAGGACAGTTAGATAGACACAGGAAAGGACAATCTTTGTGATCATGCTGACCTACAGCAGGCATCTTTAAAAGACTGTAAATAGCTTCTCTTATGGACTTAGGCTGCTCTGAACAGTTCCTGCTGAATTTACAAGTCATTCAGGGATGAGCTGATAATCAATTCTCACATTGTGCATGCCTAGTTTCTTCATGTGAGAATTTGCATTCGTTTTTGCAGATTTGTTTTAATATTTTGGGTATGGACATACAAAATCTGCAGCAGAAAATATAAAGTGAGAGGCTTTGCAGTTGCTGGTTTTTCCCTTTCCCTAGAAGAATCTAGGAAAAAGGCATGAAACAAAAATAATAAAAGGGTACTAAAATGCAACGAACTGAAGGTATCAAATTTCAAATAGGCAACTTGCAGAATGAAAAAAAAACAAAACAAAACAAAAAAACCCCAGTTTGACCAAGTAGAGATACAAGTTCAGAGACACACAGAAAGTAACAAAACAAAAAGAAATTAACAAAATTGTATCTGATAACCATTAGCTTATTCACTGCAAATTCTGTAAATTTTCCAGTATAATCAGGAAACTTTGTTTCCATTTCTGGCATTTTACCCCTCACCTACAACAGCAAAGAGATTAATTCTTCAGTTACATCCTGTTCCTGTGTTACTGTGTTTTCCCACCATCTTGCATAAACCTGATTACTTCCTTCACAGACAGCTTTCCTTTCAAGTTTTAGGTGTATTTAGGTCTTATCCTGGGTGAAACATTTACAATTCATGATACCTTCCTCCTGCAGTACAAAGCTTTTCCTTTCTGTTACTGACCCCCAATTAAATATGCCATCTATTTTAATTACAGTTTTTAAGCTTTCTCAAGAAAAAAAAACCAGGTGTGTCCTACTTACACTGTTCCTGATGTGCAGAACCGTACACAGATATTATATCCTTGATATTATGTATTATTATTGGTATTATTGGTATTATTTCAGATCTACATGTGTGTTTAAAAAGGTAGAACAATTTGAGTATGTTATTTCCATACTTTCAGTTAAAAAGCTAAGAACAAAAAAACCCAGAAAACAACCAGGTAAACGCAGAAATCATTACGTGGATAGTTCCTTTAGTTGGCATTCTAACTAAAATCCTTCATACAATACCAAAAAAATTATTACTTAAATCATCAGTAATCTAAAGCTGGCCTGCTTGGACAGACCCCACTCATCTCCATAGCATTTCTTACAGCGTCCTGTATGGTGGTCCAATATACTGCAGTTAAAAGGTGGCACTCTAGCATAACTGCAGTATTTCCTTTTCATCCACACAGACTTAACAGGCCTGGTCTGATCGAGCAATGCAGTTTATTGCAATATCTTACAAGCCTAGAGTGACTCTAAATGGCATAAGGCAGGAGGCAGAAATAAGCTCCATTATATCAAACTCTCAGAATACAAATAGTGCCTGCACAAGATAAATTATGTGTTGAACTGCGTCAGTGCTGAACTTTTACACAGAATTTCCAGCATCATCATCAGCAGAAGCAGTCACAGAGCAATAGTTTTGACAAGGTGCTGACATTTTACAGCCTCGTCATCTAATCCTATTGAGAGCAAGTGCAGACATGATAAACAGCTAATGAGCTTCCCTGTGCACACCACTCCACTCGCCACTGCTGCAAGCACAGGCACACAGCAGAGGTCAGCCAACAGTGCTCTGCTTGCATCTACCATCATCACCCCATGCCACTCCACTCAGGAAGCTCCAGAATAATTATGGACTCCCCATTCAATATTGTGTCTTAAGGGGCAAAAAAACTGAGTACAGTCTTCAAATAGCTAGAGATTTCATTTAACAAAATCATGTTAAAAAGGTACTCCATTTAATCCTAAGCAACGCCAACCTATCTAGAAGTCCTTAATTTTCCCTCTGCATTACACAAATTTTGCATTTATGCAGAGTAGATTTAGAGCATGCTTTGAATAATTACATACATCCTAACACAGAATCATAGAAATTTTTAGGTTGGAAAAGACTTTTAGGATCAACTGAGTCCAGCCACTAATACTACCAAGTTCACCATTTAACCATGTCTCTAAGGCCACATCTACATATCTTTCAAATACCTCCAGGGATGGTGACCCCACCAGTCACCTGGGAAGCCTGTTCAATGTTTGCCAACTGTTCCCATTATTAAATTTTTCCTAATATACAATCTAAACCTCCCCTAGAGCCACTCGAGGCCATTTCCTCACGTCCTATTTCTTGTTACATTGGAAAAGAGACCACTCCACACCTGGCTGCACTCTTCTTTCAAGTAGTTGAAAAGAGCAGTGAGGTCCCTCCTGAGCCTCTTTTTCTCCAGGCTAAACACCTTCAGCTCCTTCAGCCACTCCTCATCAGAACTGTGCTCCAAAGCCTTCACTTGTTCCACTGCCCTTCTCTGGACACATTCCAGCACCTCAATGTCTTTCTTGGCAATCCCTGCCCTGGTCCTGCTGGCCACACTATTGTGATAGAGACCAGGATGCCACTGGCTTTCTTGGCCATCTGGGCACACACTGGATCATGTTTAGCTGCTGTCAACCAGAAACCCCAGGTCCTTTTCCAGTGGGCAGTTTTCCAGTTGCTCTTCCCCCAGCCTGTAACACTGCATGTTACAAATGTAGGACCCTACATGTGCTGCAGAGCACTTCTTTCTTGTCTTTAAGTCCCACACAGATCTTTTCTGTATACTGCTGATATTTCCCTCAGTGGCTGAGAGTTAAATACATATATATATATATAGATAGATATAAATATATATGGATATATATAGATATATATAAATACTCAAACACATATATATACATGTGAATATATATACAAATAAAAAATCCTGAAGGATTTCTTCCTTCCTTTCATAAATCCATACAAACTTCTTCAGTCCTTTTCTTGCATAGTTTCTCTCATCAATTTTAAAGAAAGAGTACATATTTCCTCACAGGATATATAAGGTATACACTGCAAAGCGGGCCAAAGGGGCAGGAATTCTATATTTCAAATAGTAAAGCTTTAAAAATATCAACAAAGCAGAACATTCTAACATAACAAATGAAGAGCTCTGCATTAAAAAAAGACTTCATTATTTCAGTATCTCTTTGTTTGCTTGTTTAATCATCCCCTGGGACAATCTGTACTGTTAAGAAACGTGTAGAAAACAGTCATCAGTTTTTGTTGTTGTTCAATTAGTGCTATACTCAGTGTTTGAGCTCATGCAAGTGTCCTTTGGGGAAACGTCCTGCGTGCCATTAGCACTATTCTTAATGAGGGAAAGCATGAAACTCCTTTAGTGCTCTGCCAGAATTGTTTTATCTTCAAGTCAAAAGAACAACTGCTTGGAGTAACCCCAAAAAAAGCATTTAACAATTACAAGTGGCAAACAATATTCCCAAGCATAATACTCATAGCATTCTTCTATTTATAGGCTAACAGTTATTATACTGAATAAAATATGTATTAGACAGCTTTATTATGCAGACAATCATGATTCCCCAGTTAAGGCTGCTACAGTGGTTTCCATTATAAGCTCCATTTTGAACCCTTTTACTCCTTCTGTGAGAGGTAGGGTGGGGAACAGGAGGATGTTTCATGTTTGGTTTCAAGACAAAGGAGAATATTTTTAGGAAGTTTGAGGTTAATTAGACATGCTGCTTTTGAGATATGGGACATAAGGGTTTCTTTATTCTTTTTGGAAGAAAAAAGCAGTTTAATAGCAATGTTATTGTTCATAAAAAGCTTTTTAACTAGTTCTCCAGAATTTCTTTAAAATACAAAATCAGAGTTGAAAACTAGGTTAAAGGAAGGCCAAGACTTCCAGCCATAGGAAATATATGAAGACAAAAGATCTAGCAGTTTTCTTAGATACATTTATTTTCCTAAAGATATGCAAGCTTTTTCCTTTGAAAAAACAGCAAAGCAATAATTAAAGAACACTGGACTTAAAACCAAAACTAAAAGCAACATTCTTAACTCTCATCACAGTTCACTTCCCAATTACAGTTCCCAATTACAGAAACAGTGGCAGGCAGGTGGAATAAAGAATTCCCTCTCCCAGTTGCTCTTCATCTAACTGTCCCTCCATTCTTCCTGTTTCTAGGTTTTCTATCTCAGCCTCATAATCCTGACATCAAGCGTCTTCACGTCTCTGACACCTCCTTGATCCCAGCTTCAGCACAATCAAGATCCACAAGTCTTGAGCCTGTGTATTCCTTTTTGTGCCATGCCAATGACTAACTGGAGAGCAGAGGATTTAATGAAGGTAAGAGTAAAGGTCTGGCTGAAAGTTAGCATTTTATTCTTGTTATGCACACATTTTACACAATGCCTAAAAGCATTCCCTGTCTTCCCACTGACACACAGGTATATTCTAGCACTCCCTTACAAAACATGCACCATGGGCTGGTGCAAACTTCCATATGCAGAGCATATGTAGAAGAGCTAGAACCTAAGTACGTGCTATGGGTGACCTACAGAAATAGAATAAAGGCAATTTATTTCAGTTGGATTTTATAACTGGTCTTCTTAATGAGGCACAAATACCTAATTAAAGAAACAACAGGGAGATCTTAAGGCCAAGCAGTTTTATACAACTGATGGGAGTGCACACACTTGACATTTACCTCACCTGAAGAGAGCAAAAAAGTAAAAATACAGCCATTTACAGTTCTAACTTCAGAAATGCATTGGGGGGCTTTGTAATTCTACCCTTTAGCTCTGTTCAAGAAAACTGCAAAGTTCAGCTATTTGAGAGACTGCACACCTGACTGCTGGAAAGATGAACAGCAGAGTCTACTTCTCCCCCTTATTTAGCACACCAGTACCTTCTTGCCTTCTTTTCTTTTTACTTCGAGAGGTCGGTAAGATTCATTCTCTTAAGTTTTCTTAAGACCATAGTAAGAAAATTCTTTAATTCTATGACAATCTCACCCCATGTAAGCATTAAGAATGTGCTACCGTACATCCAACTGTGTGCAGTTCTGGGTGTCACCATTTAAAGAGGATGTGAAGGTCCCTGAAGGCATTCAGAGGAGGGCAACAAAGCTGATGAAATGGTTGGAAGGAATGTCCTACCAGGAGCAGTCTAGTTTGGAGAGGACAAGGCTGAGGGGCAACCTCATTGCTCCCTACAGGTTCCTGAGGAGGCGAAGTGGAGAAGGTGGTGCTGATCTCCTGTCCCATCCAGTGACAGGAAGTGTGGGAATGGCTCTAAGCTGCATCAGGCAGGGGAATTTCTTTTGAGAAAGTGGTGAAACACAGGAAGAGCTTCCTGGAGAGGTGGCTGATGCCCCAAGCCTGTCAGTATTTAAAAGAGGCATTTGGACATTGCTGCTACAACTTGCTTTGACTTTTGGTCACTCCTGAAGTGGTCAGGCAATGGCACTGGATGATCTTTGTAGGTCTCTTCTATCTGAAGTTGCCTATTCTGTTCTAAAAGTTTTGCAGCTGTGGAGGCCTTGAGTCATCATACACAAGCAGCAGGTCTCTAACTTCCTCTGCTAACTACTTCTACTACCAACCTCCTCTTGAGTTACTCATCCTGCTCTACAATGGACAAGTACATCTTAGTCACTTTAAGAAGCTGAGATTTATAGCACTGGAAAAAACGATTAAAGATTCTGAATTGTTCCTGACAGAATACTTGCACTTGTTTCCTAAACAGTTTATTCAGGTCCATTCTGGTATTAATGACTACCTTTATGCAGTGCCAGAAATAAATTATGCAGGAAAATCAGTGCAGCTGTCGGTGTTTATTTACCAAATACACAAAGCTAAGCTGAGAAAAAACTTTTTCATTAATTTCTTTTTTTTTTTAATTGCTGTGGCTAGCTTAAGTTTAGGTATTTTTCATGTTAAAAAAAAAATTTAACTTTTGATTTTTGAAAATATATACTTTTTAAAGGAAGCCTTTTTTTTTCCTAAGAGGAGATAATCTGGATGTAGAAAACTAGCATCAGGTTTGCTTACTTGGTTTATAACAACATGTGTACACACAGAAGTTATTGTGCAGTAGGTGGTGTACTCTCTTACATGTGAGATGAGTGAATCTAATTCCAGGCCAACTGCTCCTCAGTAGCACTAGTGGCAGGTAAGACTCTTTGAATTTACTGCCACAAAGACATATCAAACAAAAGAGAGACAGTTCAGGTGAGGCAGTTGATGCAGAGTAAAGGTTACCCTGTAAAAATCTTGCTCACATGGCATGGCTGACAGCTTGCACTACGCAGTCTCACAAAGATCCATGAGGTAGCAGACCTCAAACACTGCTGTTCTATACACAGCACTGTATGACTCACATGGGAGTACAAACTTCAGGGGTTATTCAGACAAACTTTACAGGTGACAACAAAGCTTTCAAAAACTTTTGTTCATAAAACTGAATGCAAAGATTCTCCACTTTTATAAGCAGAACTTCAAATGAAAATCAAAAGACATATTCAGCACGTCAAGATACTCATACTCTTGGAATAGTATTATTCACAGTTTGAGACCATCTGTAGTGTCAGTATTTTGAATAATCTCTTTTCATTGTGTCACTACAGTATTTGCCTATAAATCGCAAGATACATCCACATTAAGTGGCTTTTATCTAATTTGAACAATCCAATGTATCACATATAAGAGGACTGTGGAACTCATCACAGTCGTTGAAGACTATCAGGGCAAGCTCCTTCTGGTTCTGAATTCCTAACTGAGAATCAAGACCTGTCTCACTCTTGAACTAAAGTTTGTGTTAAGACAAGAGTACAAGTTAACCTGAGCATTTGCTAATTTGTTAATTTGTTTGTCTTGTAAATTACATACATGTATTTACTGTTGGTTTACCAAATCAGTCTTGTACACATTTTTAAACAATTAAATAATTCAGGGCAAATCTTCAGCTCTCATCAGCTGAAGACATTTTGCCTAAACAAGGAAAGATATACTCAATTTAAAATATATTAAAAATTAGATTGATAAACTCAAGACACTTTCATATCATGACTAAGACGTCAAAAAAGAAGTTATTTATTTTACTAATGTGGTGCCACAACCAAGCCATACCAATTTTAGGCAATATTGTCAGCGAAGATTGTCAGCAAAGATTCATCAAAGAAATGTGGTTTGACAGTAAGAGTCATGAATGAACTAGGATTTAATATCGCAAGAATATTAGCAAAATATTAGACTGCTGTTTACAGAGAAGAGCAGAAAAAGATGTGATTGAAACACACAAACTGGATTAATGCTTGTAAGAGATAAGCAGAAGCACATTCTGAGCCTAGAAGAAAGAAAATGCTAATCTAAGGATTTTAATTCACTAACTTGATCAGCTCAAAATCACTCTGTCACTCAAAATGTATAATTTCACAAGACAGTCACTACCACTCTCCTCTTAAGAAATTATAAGCCTTCAGGAGAGGCAAATAAGGGTGCTACATGTATTCCTCAGAGAAGATCAGCCAGTTCATCTGTTAGAACTCCTCTCAACTACAGTTAGGTCAGGGTCCAATTTTTTCCAGTTGCAGACTCCCATTTAAATCTTCCATTACACTGCAATGAAACTGTATGACAACAGCCACTCTAATATCAGAGCTAACTTAGCTTGTAACAAAGATTAACCACAGTCCTGATTTATAACCACAGAAATGTAACAAATTCAGACCTGCAGCATGAAGAGGAAGTATTGCTACATAAAGAGAAACTCAGCTTAGTTCAAAACTGCACACTTTTCCTATTTCAAAATTATTTACCTGGAGATATAGCTCTGTGGAACTGATACATGTCTTCTCCAATCAGTTCTTGTGCAACCTGCTTGATCTTCCGTCGGACAGCATCTAGCTTGACTTCAGATTCACTTAGAATTTCTTCCCCATTGGGAGCACTGCAATCATAAAACAGAAACTGAAAGAGCAGTTTCCAGAACATGAGCAAACAGCTAAAAAAATTACACTTTTTTTTTTACTAATCAATATCTTTTTAGTGGCTTCAAGAGAAAGCAAAACTGATACTAGATTGAGAAATAGTTTAACTTCCATAGATACCTATTGCAGATTCTGAAATTCTGTAGATTCTTAGAAAGTAAGAAAATAATCAACCAGACAGAGTTCTGGTAGCATGACTTTTATTCCAGACTACAGTCATGATTATTGTTTAAGCAAGAAAAAGGAGAAACATATACAAAGGCTTCAAAAATATTCCAGAAAACTAGCAGTATTTACAGAAGTCCTTCAACCTTTTAAAAAAAATAATGTTTTGCAATATTTGACAGTATTGCAAAATACAATACATTATGTACTGCTACATGTGATTTTTTTCTTTTAAGGAAGTAGTTATGGACTATGCTATTCAGGAACAGCTGAAATATCTGATTCATAACCATAACCTACACTTTGCATTTGAAATTTAGTTTATCTAATTTCCTTTAAACTTCCCCCTCCCCTGAGCCCAAATAATCCATGTAGTATATTAGTTTACAACCTCTTTAAGGATTGGTCTCTAGAAAACATGTAAAAGCAAACAGTAAAATCTACTGAAATTAAAGCCACAATAATTGCAAAAAGCAAAGAAGGACATACAAAATACAGCATGGAAAACATCCATTCTCACAAAAAAAAGGTATGTCTTATAAAACAGGAATCTAAATTCAGAGTAATGAGGAGTGTTTTGCTGTTTTTCTTTCCTCTACCAGTTCCCAGCCACCTAGTCCCTGCAGTGGGTGTAGTTATTTAAAATCGAGCCTGTAGAGGTGACTAGATTTACCACAATACCTCTTCGCAGAAGAAAACCAAATGAAGAAGAGGGAAACTTCATAATCCCCACTTATAACTGTAACTACAAATAGTTACTATTTCAATGTAAACATATTGACAGGTAAAAAATGTAAATTAATGAAATTACAAAGAAAAGGAACATGGAAAGCTGTTATAACAGGCAAGACCAATGCTTTTCATGTACAGCAAACACTTTATACGGCAGGCTATGCAAAGCTTCAAGTTCTCCTGTTGCTCTTCTAGTTTGTCTCTGGCTTCCAAAGATTGCTTGAGGGCTCATGAGAACACAAAACATAAAGAAGCTCAAAACTTCACCCAAAAGCCTATCCAGCTGTAGTATTTACATAAACAGACCCCAGGTCACCTCCTATTTGCATTGATGACCTCAGGTGGGGGTGCAGCAACCCAAACAGTGATGGAACTGCCCTTCAGGCAAGTAACCTGAAGGAAGGGTGCGTATTCCTCTCTCACAGCTTGCTGAAAGCTGGAAGGCTCTCATCTGCTGCTCACTCTACTGCTTTACACTGGTTTAATAAACCAATAAAACCAACCCAGAAACCTGAACCAGCATTTTTTCATTCTTAACAGGAGTGTGCATTCATTAGCTCGCATCCACCCTAAAGGATGTTTATGGGAAATTAATTAAATTCCTCTCAGCAGAACACTGCAGCTGTTACTCACAGAAAACACTGCAAGGCAGATTGCAGGTTTCTATGAACATTTTCACGCTCAACATGACTCACCTGGTGAACCTGTGGAGCAGAAATATTGTTCTTTTGCTTTCGATCGTTATATCCCGACTGAGCTTCACGAGCCGTTCATATTTATCATGCCTGGTGTCAAGCTCCAGCTGGAATGCTGCAGAGTCAATCGTTACAGCAAAAGCTCAGTTATCAATGAACAAAGTCAGGGATAAGTAGATATCAATCCTGATGATGCCTTAAAGCAGCCTATACAATTTTAAGGTAAAATACTTGGTTTCGCTAATAAAATCTCTTCCCCAGTACTACTGTTATGGAAATAGACTGAAAATTCACCTAAATTCAGCAAGACAAATAAAAAAATAAAACCCTACAATCACTTGTTAATAAGATTCACCAGTGCCTGAACCAATCAAATAGGGTAAGGCACATATACTGTTTAAAATGCACCATATAGTTATAGGGAAGATTGCATTTCACATCCCAGCTAGACTTGGCCAAAAGTTAAGTATTTTAATATCCCTAAGGATTAGAAGTACTAAAGAAAAGTGAGATCGATAATTTTAAATAAGATTTCTGACTTGCAGATGTTAGTTCTCTCTAACTACAATGAATAAAGAGAGGAAGTGTATCTGATTATGACAGTCAAACATTATTAATGTTTCACAAATACCATTAACATTTTATACACCATTATTCTACTAAAGAAATCACTAACAGATGCTTACAAAAAATCTAACAACTTTCCTATATAAATCTCTGAGGTGTCAAAGTCTCTGTGCAAGAAGATGCAGAAAATAAACTAAGAGGTTACATTTTTAAAGAGTCTGACAAGTGAATAACCTTTAAAAAGCATAGCAGATCGCTGGCAAGCTATGTTTAGATGACGCTAGAAAAACAGTTCTGTATTTCTCATTGCCTTGGTAAAAACTTGGCTCTTCTCATTTTCTTCTGTTCTCCCCAGCCTTATTCTGAAACTCTAAGATAAGTCACAAATGCTCCTACTGATCTTTTAATTCTTATACATGTCTATTCCAAATTCTGAGAGTCAATTCCAGCCCTGAATTACAATCAAGAAATTTGCCCTCAGGTCATAGTGATGGGAACTTGAGGAAGGATGACTTCTCTTCATAGGATGACACAGATGACATTTCCAAGGACCATTTACAAATGTCATCTACTGGGAAATTCACTATTCTGAACATCTGCAATATTAGCAGCACGCCCAATCTTTTCTGGATAGTTGTGGCCTTTAGACTTTTATGTTAGGTTTTAAACCTGTTAGGGATTACTGTGAAGTGCTTTCTATTCTGAAGTAAACCAGATAAATACAATAATCTTTAGCTTAACAAGATGCAAGCAAACCTACTGTATTGTGCTATTGCCTAAAATTGCAAAGGATTAGAACTTGGGGGGTTTTCCAAGCTAACACATCAAAACCACACAGTCATTTCCTACACACATTCCACTGTAATATCTAAGTCAGCACTGAAAATAAAGACTCAAACTCTATTGATAATTCTGGTGCTGCTAAATAAGACCATTAAAAATGACACTTACTAAACCTCAACCTTACAAATCAAGGTAGCATCCACTCTCTTTACCACTGAGTTGTCATATTTAAAACAAATTTAAAAAAAAAAGGTGTAACTCCTTGGGTTTTGACTATTTAGACAATTCTGTAATTCCGTGATTATTATAAAAGACAATTTCTCATTACTTTTTTTAGAAAAAGCTGGTGCAAATAGATCAATTTAAGCCCATCTTATCTCAGAGATTAAAAAGAGCAAAACGTGTGTACACCCATTTAAGGTCACACATTAATGAGGCTACCCTGGCTGTGTGTATAGACCAGGGAAGGAGGGGCTGAAGAGCTGTGCTGCAAAAAGGGATCTGGGGGTCCTGTTTGATGTCAAGCTGAACATGAGTCAGCAGTGCCCTGGCAGCCAGGAGGACCAAACTTGTCCTGGGGGGCATCCGCTCCGCCCTGCACTGGAGCGGCCTCACCTCAAATACTGCGTATGGCTTTTTGGTCAAAACAATACAAAAAAGATCTTAAGCTCTAAGAGAGCACCCAAAGGAGGGCAATGAAAGAGGTGAAGGGTCTGGAGGGGAAGTTGTATGAGCAGCAGCTGAGGTCACTCTGTTCAGCCTGGAGGAGGCAGAGGGCAGACTTTCAATATCTTCATGAGGGAAAGAAAGCAGAGGGGCAGGTGCCGATCTCTTCACTCTGCTGACCAGTGACAGGACTTGAGGGAACAGCCTGAGGTTGTGTCAGGGGAGGTTTAGGTTAGGTACCAGTAAAGGTTCTTCACCCAGAGCATGGCTGGGCACTGGAACAGGCTCCCAAGAGAAGTGGTCACAGCAACAATCCTGTTTGAGTTCAAGAAACAACTGGACAAGGCTCTCAGGCACATGGTGTGGTTCTCGGGATGTCCTGCACAGGGCCAGGAGTTGGACTTGATCACCCTGATGGATCGGTTCCAACCTAGCATATTCCATGATCCTGTGATGAAGTTGTTTAGATTTAGACAATAGACACAGAAATCGGGCACAGCTCTTGTTCACCTTACACAGCTTGCTCAATTATAAACCATCTGGAGCCTACCTTTTTTAATACTTGTGCCTGACATGGAGACAAAGACCACCAGCATCTGTGTCTGGGGCAGTGCACTTGGTGCACTCTGTACTGCACTAAGCACTTCTGCAATAAATACCAAGAGTGGATCTCTGAAAAACTTTGAAGAAACCATGTCCCTTAAATTCTTTCTGAAATTAACCAAACACAGATGACTGGATCCCATGAGAAGGAAGGGAAACAAGCTGTTTTGAAGTGGAAGTAATGGCAACTTTATGGCAAACTGATATTCCTGACAATAAAAAATTAAAGTTGAAAGTACAGTTGCGCTACTCAATCCAAGAGCAAGTGTATATACGACATTCAATATAAATGATGGAGTAGTTTGGCTGGAAGGAGCCTTTAAGATCACCTAGTTCCAACCCCTCCTCCCACAGGTAGGGACACTTTCCACTAGATCAGGTTGTTTAAAACCCCCTCCAACCTGGCCTTGAACACTTCCAGAGATGGTGCAGCCACAGCTTCTCTAGGCAAAGTTCAGAGGTCATGGTTAATCATCTGCCAAGCTGACTTAGACAGAAAAATATAAACACCCATTTTTTAAAAAGCCAGAAAGTTACATGACATTGAAGTAACATCTAAAGCAGCCAGCCAGCTTATACTTCATTCTTCTTAGCTTCATGAAACATATGTGGCACCAGGAAAATTTCACAACAAAATTAATCTGTTCCACATCTCAAATTTCCTTCCTTCTTCAGTCAAGGATTCTCATTTCTGAAGGTCAACTTTGCTTTGTCTAAATGAGAAATTTAAATTTACTGGAGTTTAAATCTGGTTTGGTGAAAAATCCTATAAAAACAATTTGGCTGAAGGGAAGTTTACACTTGCCTATTTAAATAATCTCTAATACACGTTAATATTTAAAAGGCATGCAAAATTAACTAAGTGTCTACATACAGGTCTATATTAGTAAATTGAAGTCTTTTTCTGAAGAAGTGCAGGTATAAACAACTACCAACTCTTAAAACAAGGCATCCAGATTTACATTTAAGTGGCTTAGTCATCTGTGCACCACAGGCAAGGTCAGAGCCTCCTCAGTTTCCCAAAGGTCACAATCTCCTCCTCTTGCCCCTGTGGCTCAGATTTTTACTACACCTCTGCAGATCCTACAGTTTTCTGCCACCAAAGGGCCCGGTCACCTTTTGCCTGGCTGAACACTTGTGCAGTTTCAGCATCAGCAACAGCTCAGCATCAGGTTCAGCACCAGCAAGGAGGGCAGGGGGAATACAGGTGGGATGGAAACAGGAGCAAGTCATCAGCCAGGCAGAGCCATGCAAAATCCCACTCTCAGGACTTCACAAAAGGCAGAACACTAAGCTCTAAAGGTATGGAGTATGAGTCCAACTGGTTTCAAGTTTCCACCTCCCAGAGAGAGCTGATTTATTCCACTAACAATTTCCTTGCAATTTCTACACCACATTTTTATAATCTACTTTTTCACAGGCTTACTTACATTTAAAAGATGTCATCAAAGCTGAAGGTGGATTAACATTCTCTTTTTCTTCTCTTCTTTGCCCATGTGGAAAATTGTCATGCTTTCGTTTTCTGAACCCACCTGAGCCTATTAAATAGAAGATACACACAAAAAAATACAATTTAAAAACATAGTTTTGCCAGAGCATAAGGAGCACCAGAATGCTGCATTCAGAGCATTCCTGACAGCAGTCATTCTACAGGACAGAATAAGGTAACTGGATGAACCTATCAATTTATGCCAGCTTTGCATTATCACCTTTTTCTACCATATGGCTAGTGAAAATTAGAAAAAAAATATCCACTTCAATGGATGAGCATGGCAGGATCCTAAAGTCTTTTTTTTTCGTAACGTCTTCAGATCTTCATATCTTTTTATGTTTTCGTGCTATGAAGATCCTTGTGTGAACAAGGACCTACATGATTAGATCTTTCTTTTTCTTCCTTTTTTTTTCCTGTTTTAAATATTCAGCTTGAAACTAGTCAATAAACCTGCAAGTTTTTAGTACTGTGACTTATCTCATGGGTCTTCAGTAACCAGAAAAAGAAGTAAGGCATAATTTCAGCAGACTACCCCTATTTAGATATGCAGGTGTTGCTCCCACAGTGTAGCTTCTTATGCCCTTATACTCTGCCCATTAATCAGTTTCTTCCCTAATTGTCGCTGCTCACTTCAGCTGCTTTGTATGCCTCTTCCTTAATGCTGCTTTTCAGACCCACACCAGAACTCGACTCTTCTGGACTTCGTTTTACTCACAATTTACACCTTGTATTGTTTCATCCTTTTATCCATCCTTCACCTTGGACTAACTCATTGTGTCACCCATGTGTCAACCATTCCTCCCTCTGCCTCCTTTTGGTAACAGCTGGACGCTGTTCCTAACAGAGCCCAAAATTTGGCAAACTTGAATACAGGCATACCTTCCAAATACATGGAGTTCTCTCAATTTCCTTAAAAGAAGAACCAAGGGAACACTGGATTTTAAAATGTTTCCGCTTAATTGTTTATTATCCCAAACCAAAACCAGAAGTGGGCGTAGCTACTTTCTTAAAGAGGAAACTGAAAATAATTTTTTCCTTATTTTCTGTTGGACACGAGTTCAGGGTTTTGTTTTTCCTACAGCAGTTGAAAACAGGAAATGTATACCCTGAAGGGAGGTCTGTATGATTCTCCGTGGGGCCAAGTAATAGGACAGGAGGCAACAGGCAGAAACCCACGCACAGGAAGTTCCATTCTTCCCGAACACGAGGGATAACTCCTTCACTGTACAGGTGACTGAGCACTGCAACAGATTGTCC
>JAHLSL010000012.1:8845148-8875459 GCA_025920805.1 Petroica traversi | reverse complement strand
TGCCCGCTGTCCCGCTGGGGCCGGCGGGTCCCGCCACCGCGACAGCGACCGTCCTCGCCCTGGAGCTGCAGAAACTCAGCTGTTCCTCAGCCCAGACCCGCGTAAAGCGGCTGTCATGTCGCCTTCCCCTCACCCCTGCCTGTCTCCTTCCTGCCCCTTCCTGCCATGGCATTTCAGGAGTGCGGCGCTTTCACAGAATCAGATTCGGGTGGGTTGGAAAAGCCCTCTGAGCTCCTCGAGTCAAACCTATAGCAGAACACCACCCTGGCAACCAGACCACGGCACTCGGTGCCACGTCCAGTCTTAAAAACTTCCAGGGAAGTTTAACTTCCACCACCTCCCTGGGCAGCCCATTCCAGTGTCTGATCACCCTTTCGGTGAAGAAATTCCTCCACATGTCCAACCTAAACGTTTCCTGGCACAGCTTAAGACTGTGTTCTCTGCTCACTGCCTGCCCTCTCCTGTGCCCTTGGTGTCCCTTTCCTCCCTGGCATCAGGACCAGGGAGCTTTCCAAGGTGAATGGGAACGCGCCCCCAGTTGAGCTCTCCCCTTGCTGCCCATCCACGTGGTGGGGCAGGGGAAGGAGGCCAGGGAGGATGGCAGACTGAGATAGGCTCTGGAAACTGGAAACACTGACTGTGCACTGAAAAGATCTGATAGTGGGGCCATCTGATACCAGGAAAAGAAATCTGAGAGGCAGCAGATGTAGCTGCTGGTACAGGGAAGGTGAATTCCCAAACCTAGGTTATTTGTATCCTGTGTTTTGTCAGGCTTGGAAAAAACTATTTTTTTTTCTCTACTGGAGACTTAGTGTGAGTGTTCTCAGGAGACACTGCAGGATTGAACACAAAGGAGATGGGTGCACACTATAAATATTTCCCAGCACAGAGGGCACTTGATGATGCTTCAGTTCTTATGGTGATGACCTACAAAAAGTCTGCTTGCCCTGCTAGATTCACACTTCCTTACACATGCATCCTGATGCATTCCTCCAACACATTTAAAATAGGGATGGGTCTTGCAAATCCCTAAACCAAAAGGTTTGCAAATCATCAGTCTTGCTGCTCTGCTGCTAGATCTCATTTCTTGTCACAGCTGTTGCCTGTTTTAGTAGCTGGATTCCCAAGAAAACAAAGCTCATATGAGCACAAAGGCGGAGTGCTTGCAGCCTTTGTGTGTGGGCGTGCGTGTGTGCCTGTCCTTCCTCCCCACCCTTAATAATTTTTTAATCTGTTGGTCAACTGGTCGATCTGATTTGTCAGAGGGAAAGAGCCTCCAGGAGTGATTATAAACATCCTGAGTAGGGAAAATTTTTTAGGTGGAACTTGCACCTTACTAGAAACCAGATAAGCCCAGCTGTGAAATGCAAATGCTTCAGAGTCCAAAGTTAGCAGAGCCCAGCCTCTGGGAGTCCTGGAAGGGCAGGGACACTAGCTTAGTATAAAGTCTTTAACAAATAACAAATACAGCTTTTGACAAACTTGAATATCAGGTGAATCCATCAACATTCAGGAGGACCTAACTCAGATAGCAGAGGAGTAAAACTATGACAATGAACTTTAAAGTCTCCAGGCAGCCAAGCAGGAGTTGCTGAAACCTGCTATTTTCAAATATTGAGAACATGCGACTGTCATGCAGTGTTCAAAATTATTCAGAAGGGTAACATAAAACCTCTCTCCAGTTTCCTAATCTGAGAAAACAGATTTCAATCACACTTGAAAAACAGAGGACAAAGAGGATCCCGGCAGAACTTCCTCAGGCCTGATCTGCATATTGAGTTGTGCAACAGCTTGATTGCTGCCCTACCAGCTGCACAGGAGATTTCTGCTTTCTATGGGGGAAAATCAGGACATGAAATGATTTGTGTCAGTGTTATCGCTGCACACATTCAGGCAGAGCCTTTTGTTTTAGAAGATGTACAAAACTGCTTTTGAAAACACATACTTTTTTTTTTTTTTTTTTAACTGTGCTATTTCCCTGTTCTTGGCAGCTCTTTGGACAAAAAGCAGAGTTGTTTTGGTTATATTGATGTCGCAGGAGAGTGGAAAGAGTGTTTGCATTTGAATGCTTCCCAGCAGTGGAGAATTTTTAGCCAATTGAAGGGAGTGAAGGTCAGGTCTTGAGCTGATTTCTGTTGGATTCAGTGACACTTTGCACGTGCACTGAGATACTCAACTTGTTTGACATCCTTGGGATATTGTTGAGAATACAGATTGGTTGGGGTTTTTCTTCTGAAACAATCCACTTATATGTGTCAGCGTTAAGCCACTTTGGTTAGTTGCAATATTTTTCATTTTCTTCCAGCTGGTATTTAAACCTTTTCCCTTCCCCTTACAGTTTTGTGTTATTTATGCCTGAAGAGAAAGGCTCCTGCATCTCCACAAGTGTGAAGGTAGAATAGCAGTGTTTTGAAGGAGGAGTAGGAGAAAGGAATTGTGAGGATTTAGGGTAGGGCAAAATCCCCAAAACAGCTGACAGCAAACCAACAAAGTTTTCTCAAAAGACTTAAGGTCACACTAAGATGTTGCATATGGGTTGCACACGACTGGGCTCCAGATCCTAAGACAAGTTTGGTAATTCAGCTTCCACATGGGAAAAGTGTTTTCCAAGACTCAGGGTTGTGAGGACAGCACACAAGTGCATAGTCCAGACAGGATCTGTGCCTTTCTGAGTGGGGAAACCAACTGAAAACAACCACTGTAGGGTGTTGGAACTTCTCCATTCCTTTTATTATTGAAGTCTGCTGCTGTGAGCAATGACCTGCTTCAGTAACCCTCCTGCACAGTGTTCTTCAGTGAGGCTTCTGCTCCTCTGCAGTACTGTCAGCAGAGAACACCTTGAAATAG
This sequence comes from Petroica traversi, assembly GCA_025920805.1. Lineage (NCBI taxonomy): Eukaryota > Metazoa > Chordata > Aves > Passeriformes > Petroicidae > Petroica > Petroica traversi. Next base: position 8,872,612 of record JAHLSL010000012.1, on the reverse strand, counting down.
CACTCGAGAGAGCAGGGAAGGAATCCTTCCTTTCCTGTAAAAGCCCGCGTCTAACACTGACTCAGCTGAACTCTGAAGGGCAGATGGAGGAGTGTGGTGGATCCAACTCAAGAGCCACACTAGTGGGGCTCTTCAACACCCACAGCATCACGTTATGGAGCTGCATAGAGGTCAGACACATGAAATCACCATTTCCTTCTGCTCTCAGTCATTTCAGTGTAGCTCTGTGGAAACTGTTTAAGATCCCTGGGATCCCTAACAGGGGGCATGGTGTAGCTCTTCATGCCCCCGTATGGCTTGTATAGCTTTGGAGACAAATGCTGTCTTTGTGGTGCCTTCCCATGTTTAAACAACTGGCCTGAGAATGTCTCCTAAAGTTTCTGCTAAAGGAGAATAGCACTATGGATCGTTAGAGCTGGAATTATCTCGGCATATCCTTTTGGGTTTCATTTCATCTCATGACATGGCATAGTACTACTAGAGCAAGGTTGTGAGGTTGCCTTGGAGATGGAGGGCTTAGCCAAGGGGCAAGCTGTCACACCGAAACGCTCCCATTAGCCAGGGGAACTGGGAATGCTTTCCACAAACAATTGAGTGAAGTGACAAAAACCTTCTGAAACGGTCACAGAGGAATTGCATAAACTGGGGTCAGATGTTCAATTTGAGACTGTTCCATGACCAAGGAGTTTCGCAGCTGGTTGACGAAAGGAAGCAGGAGGTCAGCTGGTCTCCAGTTGTTATAACAACAACCTGTTATGTTTCTCAGGCAACAGAGGTGCCCACAGCAGTGGCAGGATGGATCATGAGGATGATTTCCTCATTTTATGGAATAAGGTTTGAAAGCTGTGAATATTTTTCTGCTGGTAGAATTTGAGATTTGAGTCTTTGTAAGTGGCAGGATCCAAGTGCTAATACACCATGGTGCAGCCTTTGAGTGGATCAGCAGGAAGACTCTAGGAATGCACCATCGATTTAGCTGACTTGTAAATGAATGAGTGGAAAAAAGGACAGAGAGAACCCACAGATTTGCTGCAACATCCATCTGGAAAAAAAAAAAAAAGAGAGAGAGAGAGACCTAACTATGCATTGCCTTTATTCCTAATGTTTAGTTTATATCTTCCAAGGGAAAACTGGCAAGTGACCGGCTATGAATAATGTACCCATGGGGAAAGTTTGTTTCTAAACATGAACAGTTAGTGCCTGGCTTATGTCTGGGTAGGTGTGCTGGCTATTTCATAAAGACTTCATTCTACTGAGGCAACCACATAAAAGAATTGCTTTGGAGGAATTCAAGGTGAGAATATCTTTATTTCGCATCAACACCAACACCCTTAATGCAGTAGAAGTGAAATGCAGAAATTAACCTTTCTCCTTCATCTCTCCCGTTCCCTGCTCTGTGTCTGAGTCCCTTGCAAAGTCTAACTGAAATTATGTGCCCCTTTGTATTTCTAGCTGCTCCAGATTGGCTTGATCAATTAAATGCTGGGCTTGTCTACCACAGCATGGAGGGAGGACAGAGAAAATGTACAGGCTAAAGTTATAGTATGTTGTAGTTTTAGAAAAGATGCTGGTGGGGTAAGAGCTGCAAAGAAAGAAAACCTAAAATGTTTTCTTCAGCTTTGGGAGTCAGAAAAGTGAGGGAACATGAGGGTGTGGCTCTCATTAGATAAGGTAAATACAATTACATAACAACAAAATTTGCTTGGGGTTTTTTTTTGGTTGGTTGGTTGGGGTTTTTTTGTATGCATGCCTAGGTCTCTCATCTGGACCATATGAACCTTAAAGAATCTCAGATGCTTTTCAGTTCCTACAGCGCTTAGACCCCCTGTGCCCCTGCACTGCAGTGCAAATAAATATTCTCCTTCACCCTCTTGGCCCTCTCCAATGCTGCAGTTTGGCAGTAATGGCTCTTGGCAAAGGAGTTAATCTGATTCATCTGCATTTAACTCTCTATAAGAAGGAATCTGAGAATGGCCTTTGTGTCTACATCTGAGAGAGGCAATATATTATATTATATATGGAAAGTTCTTATTCATGCCTATGTAAATCAGGAGTAATTCTCTTTAAATTGGGTGCCACTGAGATGACTATCAGTTCTTGAGAATTCTCAATGTACAGAATATTTTATGCTGTGGTATAGGTAGGGCCAAAAAACACAGCAAGGCTTAGGTAGTTAGAGAAATGCTTTCATAACAATTCCCACCAAAAAGTTCTGTTAAAAAAGCAGTTAAGGTTGCTCCAGGGCAAAACACACCCACACAAGAAATGACAGGTTAGGGGAACCTTCCCTGCATAAGCTATCCTGCACACCTCATGCTAACCACTCCCAGTGACAGACTCCAAACCCCAGCAAGAAACTCCCCTTGTTCTGCAGGATAAAGAAACAAATGGAACACCTCCTACAGTGCAAAACCTTCTGGCTTTTGTAACACTAACATTAGCAGCTGGTGTATGTGGAGAGTCTATGGTGATTATAGGCTGGAAATGGAGATGCAGTGCCACCTGAGCATAGCCTCTGTTGGAAATGCTATGTGACTTCATCAGACTGCTTTTTCTGTGGCTGGCCACTCCACTTAGTAGATCCCTTCCACAATGAAGAGTTGAAGAGCCATCTGTTGCTTTTTATTAGACCGGATAATGAGCTATTTGATATATTTATACCAGAATAAATATTTTTCCCTTGCAGAAAAAATAGCTACATCTGCACCAGGTATTTGTATGCAGCTTCTTCTATGTGATTTATTCCCATATTGGCCAGAAAAGAGATGAAAGTTTAATTACATGGAAAGTGTTTTGTCACCCAACACTATGGGATAGAATGATGATGACACAGAATTGTAATTACAATTAAAGCTTTATTATTTTAAAAAGAATTTTATGATTGCCATAGCAAACAATTCTGTGACCAGAACAGAACAAGATTTCTGTAATTAGAATCAGCATATCACAATTTTCTAAAGTAGTTTAGCACAAAATTTGTATCAGAGGTTGGCTTACAATTCCTAATCACCCAGATTCTCTGCAGAATGGGTCAAATCTTGATACTCAGCTTGTATTATTAATATAATAATCATAATACAGAATAAAAACACATGGAAAAGTATGAATCACTCACTCAGAACTTGGGGGAAGCAGATGATGGTGGAGGAATCCCTGACCACTGGAAGATCATGGTTTTTGCTGTCCAGCGGCAACTGTGGTCCACGTCCCACTTTGCTCTCATAACTGCTTGATTTTATAGACAGTGCTCTGTGTTCTGCCCCACTTCACTGTTTTGTGATGGTTTCATCACAACCAGGGTGCCTGGGACCTTCACGGCTGGTGAGGAAGGGAGAAGTCAGCCCAGTTCCCAAGAACCTTGAGGATGATTGGGAAGGGGAGAAGAATTCTGTCTGGTGCATGGGACCTTCCAGACCTGATGAGGAAGAGAGAGGACCCTGATACATGACCAGTTTGGTCACAGAGAGCAGCCATTTGCCTTTTGATTGGCATTGGTTAAACTAACCATATTATGAGGAGTCAAGATCAGGGGGTGCCAGTTACAGACTTGTATTGAAGAAGCCTTTGCTTCAAGTTGGTTGGTGGTCTTCCATCTCTTTCCTACACATCTTTTTACCTTCCCACACCTACTGGCAATGTTCATCTAAGTTTCTTCTGCTCGAGTGGGTCACAGTGACCAGTACTGACAGGTTTCACCTGGTTGCTTAAATGCTTACACAGAGTTAATTCTGCCCTTTTATACCCAGGTGCTCTGGAACAATGTTTTGGCATCACACTAATAGGCTTTATCTGCTGCCCCTGTGCCACGGGGGCTTATGAGTCTTCTCATATTCTGCAGAAAGGTAAATCTATGTTGGTCCAGGCACAGAAGCCAGAATTTTTACACTTGGTCTCAGGGGAGTGTTTTGACACAGTTGCATCAAAACAAAGACACAGAGCTGCATCAAAACAAAGAATTAAAGATGAGTAGAGGAAGTGCAGTTGTGTTACAGACTTTTCTCCATTTAAAATCAGCTGGAGAACAGGTAGTAGTCTAACAATGTAAGGGTGATGACCTGAAAACCTCCTCGTGGCAACTTTCATATGTACACCAGTGTCATGACTTGGTCACAGGCTGTTACTTAAGCAGGCCCCACTTTTCCTGAGTGCTGTGCTGTGTGATCAGCTCTGACCTGGAAAACTGAAATCATATTAAAACTGCACTCATTACAGTCTGAACACTTTATAGTTCTGTCAGAGAGTGAAGGCCCCAGAGAGCAAATTAATAAAGGTTTTATATGCATTTATATTAAAAAATCACCTTTAAAAAGTCAGCAGGAAGTTTTTATTTTCTGTCCTCCAGGAAAATCCACCTATTCCAACAAATCCCAGAGAATCAATACTTGTTTAGAAAACTGTAATAACTGAAACATTAATCCTAATGCCTTTTAAATGCCTCTGTTAGTGGTTTCTAAGTTTCCCACAGGCTGTGTAAGGGTAATGAACAAAATAGGGTAAGCTTGGAGCACGGGTCTTTTGAGGATACCTATACAGGACAAGCATATCTCTACTCATTGGTCCAAGAATATGTACCAAAATGGGTGAAACAATTTCTTTGTTCCCATGACAAGAGTACATCCCATACGGAAGTCATCAGTATCAATGCTAAGCTTCCCTGTAAGCCCTTTTGAGCCATTCTTATTAAATATACATTACACATACACCTGTACAATTTAAAGTCTTGGAAGAACATGTCTATTTCCCAGAAATCAAAGTGCTTCAGTGCGGATGCCTGCGGGGGGACAGTGATCATAAAGCAGCCAGAGAGCCAAAGGAATGCTGAGATTTCAGAGCTGCGTGATTACCCACAGCTGTACAAACAGAACAGTGGAGAAAACAGACTGACCTTGGCCATGTTTTGAGAGTGCCTGATAACCAGGTCCTTCAACAAGCCCTGTTTCAACATGAAGAGGAAAGAAGAGACGGTGACCTTGAGGAACAGGAGGAAACCCAATAATGACTAAAGCAGCAACACTGCAAGTCAGCAGCTTGCACATCTTCAGGGGACTGATCTGGGACAAAACTGGTCAGTGATGACAGACATCTGCCTTATGTACCTGGCAGTATGAAAAGTGGATTAAACAGATACAGGACAGCAATATCTCAAGTACAAGTAGACAGCACACTTCAAACCATGGATTACTGTGCTTTGACCATCCCAGAAATATCTGTGGCAGAGAAATTTTAGTCTGTTTGCAAGAATTTTTAAATAGAATTTAAAAAGTAGAGAGTGTTTCAATGTATTTCTAAATCCACAAGGTCACGGCTAACTTTTTCCAGATTATTAGAACCTGTACCCTACTGTATAGAGAGAACATTGAGGGGGCTCATACTAGCAAGTAATTGTAATGCTCATCTCTCTGACCTCCCTTTCACCCTTGCAAACAGGTATTTTCTTTGCTGTTTCTTCACATGTCTGGGAAACACACCCTCCAACACTTGCAAAAACAAACACTATCACTGGGCTGGCCATCAGCATCCCCTCTCTTATCTTGGGTTGTGTCTCCCTAGGGTTGTTAAGTTACAAGCTTAACCTCAAGGAATCTCTCTCCCCACCCTGTGGTGGATGAAACAGTGGATCACTTAACTGGTAGAGATGTTTGGCCCATAAATGACAGAGGCTTGATTCAGGATCAAAGCTAAGAACTAACTTCTTCCAGAATATCCCATACCTCAGAGCAGGCTGTGGGGATGTTCCTCAGAATGGTTGTAGGAAACAGCTTGAGGATTGAAGGAAACCTTAGCTTTGTTGAGCTGAAAAACTGAGCTTTGTACACAATTTTTTTTCTTACCTTTTGAATTCTGCCCTCACAATGTGCAAATCCTTATGCATCCCTATGTTCACTTCCATCCAGCACCTTGGTAAATAGAAAAAAACAAACAAACCAAACCCTCAAAACTTAACAAGAGCAGTGAGAAGACAGAAGAGGAGCAGAAGGTGAAGGTCACTATTCTGTCACTTAGTCATTCGTGGAAGACTCCCCTCCTAGAACAGGCAGCATGAAAATGTTTCCCTGTTAAGGGTTCATCTATAGCTGCTGCCAGCTTGGCAGGGAAAGCAGCTCTCTGATGAAAACAAATTCCCGTGTTCCCATGACATTGAGTTGCTCCTGCAACACTGCAGCTGTCAAAAAACTTGAGTGACTCCAAGGAGAAACTGCATTTACCCTGGCTGTTTTGCTCTCCCTTTTCAAACACTAATTTTATATTCTACAGTCAGCCAAGCAACTCTTTACAAATTTTACAACCCATTCTCCCAAGAGCCTGAAGGCACAAAGCATTCACACAGTGCACAACCTGAGAACTGAAGCATAAAATACATAAAAACACATAAAACCTGTATGGACAGTCCTGAATAAGGTCAGTGAATCTGCCTACACCTTCATGAGCAAGTGCTCACCTGACTGATAAGTTAAGAGTTAAAACCAGACCATGTTAAAAGCTGATGAAAGCACAAGTAGGCATAGCATATTATTTAGATCAGCCACACAAAAATCCTGCATCTGATTTACAAGAAAGTGTATGGAGCATGTCCTCACCAGATTATCCACCAACTGCATATCAAGAGCTTTAGAACAAACTTAGAGAATGGATAACTACAAATTGTATGCAATGAGTAGCTGGGAAACAGGATAGGATGCAAGATAGGTCTTTCAAAACTACATCAAACTAAGCAATTACCTTTCTTAGATGTCATTAACCCAATCCCCCTTTAGGCAGAGGTAACATAGTCTGTTTCAACTATTGGACTTTAGCAAAGCATTTAAATCAGTGCCACAACTTCAGTGATTAAAAGGCAAACTGGAGAAGATGAAGATTAGTCAGCAAACTGTAAAGCAGTGAAAAACTGCCTTAAGGGAAGAAGAGAAGTTGCATTGGAAAGGTGCTGGGATGAGGGGGTTCCACAAGTACCAGTCTTAGGACTTTCAGTATTTTCACTGACAGTTTAGGTATTAAAAAAACCCCAGGAGTGTTGTGAAACATGACTGATGTGTGATGAAATCTGTCAACAGTAGACAGCTGGAGGGTGTTCCTGGTACGCAAAAATGGATATCACATGCAGAGATCTCGCAGAGATTAAATTATACAAATTGAGTCAAATTGTGTAGTAAAAATCAGACAGAAAAGCAGTAGAAATTATTCCAATTGCATTTTGGGAAAGACACTGGAGAAACTTCCTCTGGAATATTGTATACCGTTCCAGTTAGATCTATTTTCAGAAAGCACTCGAACTGGAGCAGGTGCTGTGAAGACATATCCAGGAAAATTATAGGGAATAGACAGCCTATTCTATAAGACACTGGAAGAACTTCAGCAAAGCACATGATGAGAGAGCTTATGACTTCTCACCATAAACACTGTGGGGGGACAGGAGGGAAAAAGTCCAACTGTTCAACTTGAAGGACAATCTGACTCAAAAATACTTGACTGCAAGCTGGTCATCAACAGACCAAGTCTTGAAATGAGAAGGAAGTTCCTAGTTACCAGAGGCATTACCAAAAAAGCTACCCACAGAGGAAGACAGCAGCAAAAGTTGCTGCTTTTTGTTATGAGATCTCTTTAGTTTCTAAAGAACCTCTACCACATGGCTGCCTGTAGTGACCCAGGCCAGTGCTCCAAGAAATTAATTCCCATCTCTGTACCTGCTCCTGTCCTCACAGCAGCTGCTGGTGGTGTCCCAGGAAGGAGTTCCTCAGCTCTGGTCTTACACAAGCAGGCATCTCACTGTTGCACAGACTAAAGAGGCAAATCTTTGAAACCCTGTCTCCCAGTCCTCAGGGAAGGTCACTCATTTTTCTCACAGTGGTGTGCAAAATACAAAATCCTCACAAAATACAAAATCCTCTTCTATCTCTGCAGCTGCCAGTCTTCCAGAGGCATTCTTCATTTAGATCTTAGGCAGCAGTTAAACAGCTCATTTCTCCAGCCCAGGTGCTTCCTCCAGCACAGCACAGGAAACGAGCAGGCTCTGAGGCAGGCAGGTTGCCGAGCCCATGTGGTGTTTCTGCTCCTGCCCCTGCCCTGCTCTCTGCCCCTGCCCCAGCACTGCAGCGTGCCCTGCTCTTGGCTGAGGCAGCACAAGTGTCTGCAGGGACCTGCCTGAGCCAGCACCTGCTCTGTCCAAAGCACACGCACCACTGCAGTTGAAAGGGAGGGGAATACAGGAGAGGAGAAGGAAGGGGAGGCAGGCAGCTACTGTTGATTATCTGTGTTATGGCTACAAATCCATAGGGCCTTTCCCCATAGGGGGTAAGAAATGTGTATGTTGAAAGGTTTAACGTTGTATTTTCTGGACCTAACTACTTTAAAACTAGCATGTTTGCTATGGCAAACAGTGAGGTGCTAAAGAACAACACAGAAGTGCTCTTTTGTATTTTTGGACCGCAAAATTTCCTTCTTGGAAGAAGGAGCAGAGAGTGAGGGTCAGGCAATAGGACTGTAAGCTTTGTCAACTGTACCAACTCATCTGGAGCACCTTAGACCCCCAAAGCCATTGGTCATCTCTTGGGGACTGGCTTTCTATGTGGTCATAGTGATGCACACTTTCACCAGCACTGCTCTGACATGCAGCTGCATCTGCCCCTCCTTCCCAACCTTGAGGCTGACCACGAGGAAAATGCCCTTTGTCACTCTGTCATTGCTGGCCATGCCAGGTTTACTAAACCACCCACCTTTTTTATTCAGCATTGTACTGGCCTTGCAAGAACTGGTACTTTTCCAAATACTGCTTGAAGCCACCTGCCTGTGCTCTCCCTCCTTGCTGGCAGGGGCTTTCTGCAGCCAGATGAAAGAGTGGGTGCCTGCAGGGTGTCCCCTGCACCCCAGGAAAGAAGGGTCTGCTGAGAAGGTTAAAGCTGACTTTTCCTTTGCACATGCTGGCATCAAGAAGGTGCACAGAACTTCCCAGCAGGTGCAGCTCACATGAGTGTCAGCTCTACTGGAACCCAGGAATCCCGTGGGTTTTGAGAATGGGATCTCGCCAGTTTTCACTGAAAGCATCAACAGGGAACACACTGTGAGCAAGCTTGTGGATGGCAGGGAATATAGGACATGGCTGTTTTAAATTTCTGTTACCACAATACAATCCTGGCCTGGGCCCAAGGCTTCTCAAAACTGCCCAGTACCTACTCTAATTCAGAGCAGTCAGAGGTAAACCTATTCCTATGCAGATGTGACAGACAAATGTCACAATAAATAGTTCAGCAGTCTATCTTTAGAGCAGAGCTCCCACACATAGACAGAAAAGTGGCTATTTCGCCCACTCCCTTATATGTTGGCCCTGAGGTCCCAGTCTGACTGACCTTTCACTAGTTTAAACCTCTGAGGGCTATTTTCATCCTAGTGTAAATTAGCAGAGCTTTGGGGTTGGCATCACAGGAGGTTACCTTATGGGGACTGTCCCAGCACAACTTTCCTCTGGAGCATACCTCTGGGCAGGAGATAACAGGATCTGCTGTACATGCTGACTACAGCTGGCTGTGGCTGTCTCCCCGCCAGAGGAATCCTGAGCCAATCATTTAGAATTTTCCTCTTCCCTTCTTTAAGAGAGGCCCCACACTACCAATATCTTCCCTTCAGGCAGTGTCCTGCCACCCTGCTCCCTTGCTGCAGCCAGTGAGGATGTGAGCAGTGCAGTTCTCTGTGGTCTTTTGTGGTTGAGAGAGAGGGAGGTGCCTGCAGAAAGCAATTTATCCCTCCTAAAATCTTTAACCACCTCTCTCTCTCTCTGAGGAAGTACCCAGGACAAGTTTGCTGCTGACACTGGTGCTTCATTTAGACACCTGAAATGAGGTGTGGATAAATCCACACCCTTCTGCTTCTTGCATGATGTTTCACAAGAAGAAGTGTTGTAATTCTCCTGTTTGTTGCTCTCAGCCGCTAATGTTAGGTAGGATGTTAGATAAAGTACATCCACCCACATTCTGGCAGAGCTCTTTCCCCAAAGTGACATAAATTATAATTTTCATCTTGCTTCACTAGATATTCAACATTGCATAGTGCAAAGGATGCATATTTTCATATTTGGCTGTGATCAATAACACAGTTCCTATCTATGGTAACAACAGCCCACAACATCGAGGGTTGGATCCTGGTGGTGGTTATCAAAGAAGGCTGTTTTGTAATCAATAGCCTGAGAGCTTTTCTCAGAAAGATTTGCATTGCATGATCAACAGCAACAGTAGTCCAAGCCAAGCTGATGAAAGAGACAGTTAATCCCAAAGAACCAAGTCCCTGGAATGTGCCCTGCTCTGGGAGGGCATCACTCAGCTACATGCATACAGCTGGGTATGTCTGGTGTATTTGAAGCTGGTGTTTAGCCAGAGGTCGGTGGTTGGGGGTTTTTTTGCCTTTTTTTCTTTTTTTTTAGTAAGAAAAACATCCACAGTTGTTCCACAGGAAAAGAACAAGTAATCTACCCGCATGGAATATATGCAGTTGTCCTTGTTTCCTCCTTGCTTACTTTCACCTTCTGCTAGTGTAATCTGAGTGACAAGATTTTTCCAAACACCAAATTAGGATAAACTGTAGTTACATGCAACAGATGAAGGGGAATAACCAGCAGGCTTTTAACAAATCAGGAATATGTGCACAGGGGAGATACTGAAACGCATAAACTTTGCACTGTTTCACAAAAACAGCCAAAGGTAGAGCTGCCCAGGTAGAGCTGTAGGGTGTCAGTGCTTCACTTCCCACTCCCCCTTCCCCTCAAGGCAGCTACTGCTGAGCTGTGACAGTTGAGCTGCATGTGTAGCAACTTGAAGTTTTCAACGTGACATGTTAAAGCAAACTCCCCTCACCCAAGCAGGGGAGGGAAAGGAAGTCCAAGGCATGATTCTTCACGGAGGTAAAACAGCCCAAGTGACACATCCCCTGGTGCCTGAGGAGGGCCATTTGCACTTATGGGTGGCAGTGGTTTGCACCTGCTGAGCCCAGATGCACACACCTACACCCTCCCCAGTGAGGGACACGCTCTGAGTCACATTCAGTGCAAAGTCAGGTCTGAGCCGACCACATGTGAACACCTGCCAGAAGCCAGCCAGTGGAACAGGCTTTCCTCACCATTGATCCTGTGGAGCTACATGCCCCCGGCAATGAAGCACTATCTCTAAAAAGCATCCCAAACATGAGAGGAAACAGCAGTGTCAGTCAAAGCTAGAACCATGTGAAACTGCATAGGTAGGCCACATCACCTATGTGATGTGTCTGAGCATCACTTGGCTGCACGCAAAACTGCTGACTGACAAGTGCAAAGGGCTGAATTAGAGTTTAAGGTGAGGTCCAGTCACTGACTATCTGCACTGTCCTAGGTTGCTGCAATATAAAGTGAAACGGGTTGGTGTTGATCATAAGTGAAAGTATCAAAACATGTCAACCCCTCTTGTGGCACTTAGTAGAGCAGACCCAGGGAATGTTGCACGTCAGGGCACCTGGTTGGGTCTGACTGGCCAAAGCCATTTCTCTTGGCTCCCCAGCTGAACTGGCAAAGTTGACTTTTTCCACTCCAAGGATAAATGGCCATGACTGGGACTGGCTCATACCACTCAAGAGAACTAGAAATGGTCAAGCTGTTACAGGGAGCTACCAGATCTTGGCGAGTTGGGTATGCTGTCCTAACACCATCACAGGAGGTGGAAAAAGCAGAGGTGGGAGCAGGGCAGTACTTTGTATCCTCCCATTCCAGCTTCCCAAGCTCTGCTCTATCTAGGAAAGCTACCACCATTCCAGCTGATTACTTTGCCACCAGTGACAGCCAGCTTATGTGAGCATTCCCCATGTCTAGCTGCCTCAAAGCCCAGAAACAGCTTCTTCTCTTGGTGGAAGGAAGATGGTGCTTTTATTTCTCTCTCAGGCTTAGAAAAGCCATAACATAGCAGATAGGAAAGCCCAGATAAGGGAGAAAAGCACAGGCTGAGTATGGGGCCAGGCTCCCAAGCCATCCATTTGCAGGTAACCTGGCACACCCAGCATAAGGCACCTGAGCACTGGGTAGAAACTCAAACGTGGGACTGGGAAGTTGTGCAGCCAAGAGGGATTTACATGGCTGTGCCCTACGTGCTGCAAGCTCCCCCTGCTTACGTGCTGGGAGGGACAGAGTTCCTCCTGCCTGGCACAGAGCTGCCTCAGCCCTGGGCTGCGTGCTGCCCTGCTCGCACCTTGGCCCCACTTGGATTCACACACGCCACACAATGCCTTCACACAGATATATTTATCAAGCTAAAAAAAGTTCTGGTTAGCTGTTGTGTTGGCTGTGAGGCTGAGTTGCGCTATCTAGGAGGGAAAAAGAGGTCATCTCACAAGCCTGCAAAATAAGGAGGGCAGCATGCTGATGGGAGGCTGGATATTTACTGGTGTCGAAGAATTCCAATACAGAAATTATTCATGATCACTGTACGGTCCCTCCCCTCACCTTAAAAAAAATATTTTCCTTTTTACAAATTTCCTGGAATATGTGATTGTACTAGAAGAGCACTTTATGCTCCTGTTATGAAAAGGAATCCAGTCCAGTGGGACGAAGTCATTCTTGGAATAACTTTCAATGAAATCAAGAGTTACAACTGGACTGATTTCGGTGTAACAAGTCCTCGGGATATTGGTGGCTGCTGCAGTCATGTTTTTGTAGGCAGTCTGGATCTACAAGTTTTCCTAGTATAATAATTGCAGTAAGAACTGGGAGGTTTTGTAACCAAACTCGTTTATGCTGGCAAAATCCCTTCTTTGGATGATAGAGAGGTGACTTATACCACTTAATTTCTTCCAGTTTTTACTTGGGAGTTGCTGTTCTATTATGAAATGTCTTTATGCTGTCTGCACAATAGGTGTGAATGATTACTTCTGCATTGTTGTAACAGTTCCATTTTCTAGCACAGACAAGCTAAAATGCCTAAACTATTTTATTTTGTACAATGCAAATATTAGAATATGGTTGAGGAAGTAAGAAACTACTATCTTAAAACAAAATAGATACAATACAATACTACAATAGTCTGCAAGGCAAATGCTGTGTGACAGTAAGAGAACAGAATTCACTAAAATTATCTAGAATATTTTCTTATTATTTTTATCAGGGTTGGGATCTTTATTTCTTAAGCAATCTATATAAACATCTGCATGAACTTGTAGCCTCTATATGTCTATTTTAATTTCTAAGATCCAAGTTAATCTTGTTTGCAGCATGCAAAGAACTTGAGCAGGATGTGATACCACTTAATGTCATCCCCACTTAGAAGTGCAGTAGCCCTGCAGTATCACTGCCTGGTCAGCCCAAGGTGCAGTGGGACACTCACAGATTTGCCATTGCTAGTTTGACTGCAGATGGTCTAAGGAACTTCTGGGAAGCAGATGTTCCCTGGGGCATTTCCTGGAAGTGAAAGGGAGCATGATAAAGAGAACAAAGTTGCGGGGGTAAAAATCTAAGTATGGGGAAATATGGGTCATCTCCTTGAAGGTGGGATTTCGCCTTGTGTTTTGTCCTGGAAAGAATGGAGATGGGCTTGTAAGGTTCTTAAAGCAAAGATAAGCAGATGCGTTTGATGGCTTAAAATTGGTGAAACTCAATCTGTGCTTGTAGAGAGCAACTTTACAATATTTCCACACGTATGGCAAACACCTTGGAAAGACTCCAGATCAGTACCATAGTGTTCCTTAAAATAGGTCCCAGAGAAAACTCACACATCCCAGCAGAGATGGAAGAGCTGATGAAGAACAAAGGGTCTATGTAGGATCTAAAAGGAAAGAAGCAGCTTTGGGGTACCTGAATTTGCAGATTGCTTCTGAGTGGGTTAGAATAATAAAAAACAGGCCCTTTGTCCTAAAGCCTCCCCTTGACCACCCATTTCTTGAGGCAACTCGGAAGTCACAGCAATGAGGCTGTGGGTAGGAGGAATTTGCTCTGGGGGTGTCAGGGCTATTCTGGCACCCTGTCACTGGCTTTTCCCAGGGCTCCTCTCTCTCCTGCCCATGACAGGAGTAATGCATATCCTTGATGTGACAACAGCAGGGCCTTGGGACACCAGGAAAGGTGGTGCTGGAAACAAACAGCCACTGCCAGTGATTCAATGGCCTGCAGCTCATTTGCAGTGAGGCCCAAGGGGTGTGCTGCTTCCTGCAGCAACCTGGGGCACAGCAAAGCCGCTCCACCCGTTGTGCACGTGCAGAGAAGCCCATCTGCAAGTACAGAGAAATACCATCAGCCACAGTACAAAGGGACTTGTATAAATTGGGTTGAATTCTTGAATTCTCCTCTTACTGAGGTAAGGAGGTCAGTGGAGAGGGGTGACAAAACAGCAGGCAAAGAAAACAACTTTTGTAGCAGCCCTGTGAATGTGTGTGCAGCTGCAGGGTCAATAAGTGTGTGTCTCACAACCAGAGAAAGGATGTTGCAGAATCAAGGTGTAAGAGAAGGATAGTCTGGCACACTTTGGGCTACCAGGCTGGCTAAAAAAAGACTCTATCTTGTAGATATTACCCAAAAATAGTCTCAAGACTTAAAATAGCATGAATATATCAAGGTCTAAAAAGAGATAAAAAATGAAACCCATAAAGATTGTAAGCCATATGAGACAACTTTACAGCTTATAAAAGACAGTGATGAAAATTAAATTATACTAATTCACACCACCTAGTTTCAGTCTCCAATAACCAGAGCCAAAACAAGCAGACAGCTTTATTTACTGTTTTTTCATTTTTTTCTGGTATGTACAAACTGAAGTTGCTGTCTGCCAGACCTCCCATGCTTCTCATATACAGACCATGTTTCCTGCTTGCACAGGCTTCTCTCTTCTGCCAGCACCTCAAGCATGTGCTTTGGTGGCTACCTCAAAAAGTGCCTGGAGGACGGAGACGGGGAGAAGTAAGAAACTGTCTGTGTCTGGAGGAATAGGCTGTGTGAATCCCACTCTGCGGTCAGACATCTGCCTCAGGTTTGCAGGCTTTTGCAAAGTATTTCATGTGCCACCTTCTCTTGCCAATGGGTTAGGATGCTCATCAAATGAGGTTGGTGTCCTGGTCTTGAACAGAGAGCAGCAGATCTGACTGTGAACAGGGACCAGCAGCACTTACAGGCAGCTGCCTAGCAAGTCTTGGCACCACCAGGGGTGTAGTCAACGGCCTGGGGCATTTTAGTCTTTAGTTACAGACCCAGGACCCTTAGTTAAGCATATATCCTGCTAAGATACTCTAATCTTTCATCTGATTTAACCCTCCATCCCTGCTCAGGGGTATTAAGCGTTTAGTTCAGCATTTGCAACAGGACCCAGATAGATGAAGAGCTTAAGGTGAAAGGGCAAGGTAAGCAGAGGGGCTGCAGCAGAGGCTGATCCTTGTCCCATCTGGGGAACAGCTCAGAGCCCTGTAATTTGTGCTGTGTGTTACTGCAAGCACTGCACATGAGCTGGCTCAGCATGAGCAGTCCCTGCATGGAGCACACCATGCTCAGTCCCATGCTCAGGAGGGACAAGGCAGCCATGGGAGGGGCAGGCAGGCTGCTGGGGCAGCTGCAGCACTCCCTGGGGCAGCATGGGGAGAGGAAGGGAGGGAACAGCTCTACTCAAAGCCCTGCATGTACAGTCATAGCCTGTCTGCAACCACAGCCCATTAGCAGCCATATGGACCCAACCAGGCTGGAGACTCATGTCTTCTTCCAGCTGTTGTTGAAGTGTCAGTACCCAAGTCCAATCCCACCCTGGCTGTTACCATCCTCCTCCTAACGACCATTACCCTCCCAGGTTTGTCAGCAAAACTGCTTGTACACACTTCCCCTGGTCCTCTGGAATCAAAATGAGCCATGGTAGCTCAGGCAGCTGAAACACAAGGTCTGCCTGTATCTAGTTCAATGCTAGTAAATAGGTCAAGGAAAGGTGGTGGGGGTGTGTGTACCTGAGTGCTGGGTGAGTGGTAATCTCCTCAGCCGACAGACCTGGACTTACAGACTGACTTACATACCCCTGTGCTGATCCAACCCATGCTCCCCGCAGCTGACTTTGCCTTGTGTTCAGTGCAAGCTGCACCAAGACGGCGAGCTTGGTCAGAGGAATGGCAGATGTGTCCAAAACCTTTCCATCCCTACACGCTCCATGACTGCGTCTTTCCCCCCACTGGCAGTCAAGAGAAGGTTCCATTGAGGTCCAGCTGTGGCCAAGCAGAGCCTCACCACCCTGCGCACACGGCCAGGGGCACTATTGTTCCCTCCTGGAATAACAGGGTATGAAAGTAGGGGATGTGGATGGTCCTGGCCACACAGGGTGCATTCCCTCATTCCATCTGGCTCAGCACACAAGAGCAGGATGCCACTGAGCTGCCTTCTCTCTCACACCAGCAGCTTTCATGCCCCTGGCTGCTTGCAGCTAGTGAGAAATTGTTTGGTGATGCTTTATATACTCAGATCTTGACTACTGGGGCCTCGCAATGCTCTCCTCCTACGTGTAACACACGTCCTGTGGTGTAGATGGGTTTGGGGTTGAGCTTATGAGAGCACAGAATTTGCAAGCTCTCACCTCTTCCTTCCTTCCTTCTCAAGCACTCAAACCAAGATGCCGCAAACAAACCACGTTCTTGCAAGTGCCTGTACCACTGTTTTATGGAATTCAGACTGCAAAATCACTTTCTCTGGGTACCTTAGCAGGCATCAGTGTGAGATTCTCAGACAAGGGATACAAGGAGACCTGGTGTTGATTTCTCTGTATAAGCAAGAACCTTACTCTCTAAATAAGATAATTATCAAGAGGATGTTTGTGCCCATTCTTGTTTTTGGGGACTCTCCTTTCCCTTTGCCACTATGACTCATAAAACTCATTAAGCCTAGAGTATGCCTAGCAGAACATTTAATTATACAGCACTTGCATGGTAGTGAGGGAATTTATGTTTAACAGGCTGACAGTGAGATGGCTTTATCTACAAAGCTGTTTAGATGTCAGTATAGCCAGTGCCATCCACAAGGCTGGGCAAGTCATATGAGGCACCAAACCAGCAAGAAGGAAGGTAAAATTTGTGCCAGAAGCAGGCTCAAGACACTAGAGATTTGCATCAACAGTCTGAAAACCTGCCTGTCATCACCATGTCTGGGGCAATGTGTGGAAACATTATCTGCTAAATCAACAGCCTTGCAGTGCACAGTGACCTAGATAGGAAATACGATGCAAGGAGGGAGAAGGTGAGACTGTGCACTGGTGTAACACATAGATCAGGTTATTTGCTGCTGCTTTTATTCTAGCTATGAGTTTAATAGTCAATAAACCACTTGAAAACTAGTTCTAGCCTCTCCCGTCCTTCTCAGACACTCTCACAGCAACACAGCATGCAGCCAGACCAATTTATGAACAGTGTATTTCAATAGTTAGAAATATGTTAACAAAACATTCTTAAAAGCACAGTACACAGCTACATGTGCACGACTTCAAGAGTAAGCCTTAGGGTGTCTGAGAAGCTGCTCAGGGGGATTACACCAACATTGGAGTGACTACTTCATTCTTGTGTATGTGAACAGGCTTGTTTACATGAAGAAACTCTTTCCATTGTGGCCTTTGAGACTGCAGTAGACAATTCAGTTGCAGCAAGCTAGGATATGTGAGGATGATTTTGCTCACTGAAGTAAAAAAGCAAAGGGAAGCTTTTGGGAACTAATGCATGACACCCTTAGAAATCCCCTCCCATTAGTACATTTTGTCCCGATTACTTAGAAGCCAAGCATGGCCAAGTGATTTGTCATCAGTTTTGGTTTTGTGAGGTTTTCTCCTTGTAATTTATCTTACAATTAGCACTTTGTATCATACATTCTAGCCTGTCTAAGGTCTGATCTTAAAATTCTACCATAAAACCTTAGCACATTGAAAGAAGTAAGTACTGTTCTGGTACAGAAAACACATCTCTCTCACCTTTAAAGAAATTGTAGCTGGATGACTTTCAAGAAGGCAGAGGAATGATAGCCTTGTAGGGCAATGGCTCAGTTTTCCTATATTATTATTATTATTTCCATATTGTTTTTACATCAACAAAATAAAGATTTCTCTTAACTCTGAAACCCTGCTGGCAGGAGGAAAAACATTTAAAGATTGCATATCAAAGGTCTTCATGATCAAACAATAACTTATCTATACACCAGTGTTCAATATGCAGTCTGTAAGCAAGAAAAGTTTGCTTTCATTTTTCATTCTTGTGTACACAGAATATTGTCTCAAAAATTAGCCTTGTTCACCCCAAATTACTGAGCTTAGCCAAAATTAAGCCTCTTTTTTATATTTTCAGACCTTTTCCCCCCAAAAGTAACCAAACAAATCATGGAGTATGCCTTTTTCAAAGGTACAGTATACAAGACTTTGATATTGCCATGAGGCTGAGCTATCAGAAATCAGAGTGAAATTTTACTTTTTCAATCCCATTTTTAAAAGTTATTTCTTTTGAAAATAATACATGAAACTTTACCCAAACACAGTTTCCCCCCTGTTTAAACTAAATCTTGGAAAATACACTGTAGCTAAATTTTGGAAGACAATGCTTTTTAATCTGCCATCCCAACAATCAAGGGATCTACAGTAATGAAGAGTGTTAGGTCAGAATCTTCTAGCTTCTGTAACAGTCACTTGGTTTCTTTCTGTATTTACATACATTTTAGAAACAAAAATCATGTGTTTTGCTCTTGGGACTTAGTCTAGGGTTATGTTTGTGATTGTCACATATTATCACACTTATGACAGTCCATCAGAAAAATGGAATCGTTTCTAATGGTAAACTACAGCATTTCTCACAGCATGAATTGCTGTATTCACTGGTCCCAATGAAACCATTTCTCCATTTGTGGCAGGGAGGGAAAGATCCCTTCTTCAGGAGTGTTCTTGACTGATTGAGGCACATACCTTTTTTTGTCATTTGCAGCTGACGGTCACTGTGGCTGCATTTTCCACATTGATGGCATAGTTTTTGCATAGCATCTAAGAGAATTTCTCCCTGCACATACATTTTTGGGAAGAGCCTTACATCTTAATTTTCTCTTCTCAATTTGTCCTCACACCTCATCTCACAGTGAAGAAGATCCTGGTCCCATCACACTGCTCCACCACTCTTCTTCCTCTGCCTCCACTGGAGCACTCCCCCACACAACAACATTGCAAAACCTCCTCAGGGATGAAGACCTCCTCTATTTATAGAGCACTGAGGCTAGATGAAAGTTTCCACAGTTTTCTGGAAGAGCTCCCATCTAGCTGCTCTAAAGGCTTACAAAGGGAAACAAGCCTGCACCTTGCTTTAGAGCTTTGCCCAGCACCTAACAATCACTAAACCTTTGCAGTACAGTATGCGCTTGATGTTATACACTGGCAATTTATGAACCTATGAAAAATTTTCTTCCTGAAATGCTTGTGGCAAATTCTCTACCATGAACCCATATTCTCAACCGATTTTTGCCTAGGCCTGTGATTGAGTGCTATCAGCTAAGGAAAAACTGCTTTTAGCTTTGTGCTGTGTTTTTTCCTTAAAAGATCAAGGCTGATATTTCTAAATCAAAAATAAGGATCCATTAACAAATGCACTGCTGTGTGTTGCTCCACAAAGATATGATTCAGCATTTCTTTTACCCATGTCACAAGTTAAATACAGAATATGCTTTAAAATAGTGGATAAATGGTCACTGTAGCTAAAATAAGGTAGTAGTCAGATTGGGTTCACAGGATGGGCATATCCACAAACACAGTCTGTGTGTGTATATGAGCTAGCCATGTTCAGCCTCTCAAACTCCTAAGTTGCTGTTTATTAAAAAAAGAAAAAGGCAGCAAGCCCTTGGCTACTTTTGCCCACGGCACATGGCTTTTCTTGGAGGATGTGTTTGCACAAAGGGAGGAGTGTTGCCTCCCACACAAATTTCAACAACCATTTGAACAATTTGGTAAATAGGTGAGGACAGAGTCTTCATCTATTGTCTGCCTATCCCCTGCAGTTAGTCAATCACACAGTGAGGAAGCTCTAATCAGAGAAATCTTTTTTAGGAATTTTCCTCTTAATGAAAACTCTTGAACATGGTCCCAGCATCATCAACAATCTGAGGGTACACACATACACACCAAAATAAACGAACAAACAACACACACAACACACACCCAAAGCAACAACAAAAAAGAGAGAATAATTCCAGAAAGAAAAGATAAGCCTAATGCAACAGGAAAGGAAGAAAACAAAGTGAAATCCACCTCCTGACAAAATAAGTAATAATATCTTCCCTTGCACTGTAATTGGATGAAGCTTCTTGACCTGTTTTTTGCTTCTGCATAAAAATGAAAAAACATTTCTTGTAGTACCAATAAATGCCACCTTTTCTCTAGGTCATTAATTAGCTGACTGGGTGAGCAAGGAACAGGTTCAGTTGACTTTAACAGTGACAAACTGATCCAGAATGATAGCAAGACTCAGAGACAACCCAGCACTAATTATAGTTCTGTAGCATATCCTATCACTCTGAAGACAAAACCAGGATATTGATAATACAAATTCAGCTGTCTGCTTGCACAAAATCCTTGTAAGCTTAATTTTCCAGGACTTAGTACTTCAGTACAGCTTTGTAAAAATCTCACCAATGTACAAGTCCAACATTGTATTACAGTGGATTCATGAACAGCATTGTGCCATCTGAATGCCCACTGAAAGAGATAAAATGAATAGAGTCAGTTTAGATCGTGCAGGGAGGAGACAACACTTTCCGTAATATGGGAATTTAAATTATTGCATATTCACTACTAGCATTCCTGATTTAGTAAATATCTGTCCTTGTATAAGTTGCTTGGGATGTGCTTTTAAACATATGAAGTATCTTACTCTGGTATGAGTCAAAGAGTATTTGCACAGAAGGTTGTGATTGTTAGCATAGGAAGAATAAGAAGACAGAGAAGACTATCATAATGAGTGTGCATCAATATCACAACTTTTAATACCATATTTGTTCAGTTCTAAAATATCAAGAACTTTTATCATCAACAGCCGGAACCTTTCAACTACTAAAACCTGAAAAGAAGAACAAAGAAACAAACAAAAACTTAGAAAATCTGTGTCCCTGGCATGCTGTTTGCACCATCAATAGCCTGAAATGGCTGTCCTTGCATCCTTGGATAGCAGTATCAGGTGATGCTAGCAATCATCCTGTCTTGGTACAGAATATCCTGCACTTTGGATCTGCTGATTCCCTCAATACAGTTTCAAAATTAAAAACTGTTCTTCAGGGAGAAAGTAGAAATGGGTCAAGTTACATAATATGAAGTAAGTAAGAATGAAGTTACATGACATGACTGAGTCAGCTTACTATTCTGACTTGGGTGGTCCTGCTTTTCCCTCTCCAACTCCTGGCCCTGCTGGTCCACACCCTCTCTTACACCACATAAACCACTTGGTAAGCTGATCCAACTTGTTAAGCCAACAGAAAACTACTTTCTTGAACTGACTCACCAAAGGGCTTGACAAGAGTGATGCCAAGGAGCATGGCTCTGGAGGGAGCAGAACCACCCCTTGTGGTGGCAGCAATTCAACACTGGGACTTAAATGAACCACAACTGAAGAAAGCATTGAAGAAGGGCACGAGAGGAGCATGAGAGGAGCACTGAAGGCAAACAGAAGGGTGTGGAGTAAAATCCTGTGTCTTTGGGAAGGACAGAAATGCAAGAATAAGCATCACAAAGCCCTTGGGATGGGATAGACACTGAGGGATGCAATGGCAGGAGAGCAAAAGGACATGGCAATGAGTTATACATCAGAGGGGAGCATAGGAACACAGGCTCTGTCCTGGCTGAAAGAAGAACAGGTAGTGACAGAAAACACGGTACTGAGTCCACCTTGATTGTGGTGGCTCTTTGGGGTCCAGGCTCACAGTGCTTGTGTGTGTCTGTAGTCAGTCCTGACAAGGGTGAGCTCTTCAGGACAGATGTGCTATCTTGATAGTTTTAACAAAACATGAGTTATAATATTGTATCCCCGTTGTTCAAGAAAAGAGGGAGGACACCACTGTTCACTGTTCAAAAAACAAACAAAAATGAAGCCTGTCCCCATTCTTCTCAAGAAACTGCCTCATCAAAAAAAGAAGGAACAAAAATCAAACTGTTGAGTGTTATTGAGGAATGCCTCCAAGTCAGTCTTATCAGCTCAAAAACTCTATTATTATCTTTTCCTTCCTCTCTTAAATTACTGAGACAGGTCTCTCCTCTCATTGCAGCACACGTTCTAAGCTCACTGTTTTCTTGGAATCCCCCCTACTTGTACAACTGCCTCCATAAGAAAAAGAGTTTAGGGATATCAGAAATTGTGTTAGTCATCTGGAGAAAGGGAAAATAAACTGCACCTTCACCCCAAGATAAAATGCCCAGTTTTTAAACAAATATGTCTCCATAGCTTCAGGAACACTTCTTGAGTTCCTCTCTTGAGGTTGGGTAACTGTTTCTAGGTAATGAGAAAAAGGAAAAAAAAAAAAAAAAAAAAAAAAGGTAGAGACTTTTAAACTCATTAAATGGCACAATATATTGCAAGGCATAAGCTGAGGTATTCTCAAGCTTCCCAAACCAAGGGGCAGAGGGCAAACTGTCCTTGCCTACACACCAGGGCATCCCTGTTCTCTTTTCCAGATACAAGACCAGGCACTGGCAGAAGTAAGAACTACGTGCCTGGCAGCCGAAAGTTGAGGAAAGAGAAAATATGATGTGCAATAAATCAGGTACACACAGAATAATCGTGGCAGGTCACATCATCCTAACACTGCTCGGCATTGTTTCCACCTTAATGATCTTTCAGCATGTCACCATGCTGAATCATGATGAAAGAGGGGCAGGAAGCACATATCAGATGCAGAATGAACAGGTCTTTTTGTGATTCTGGTGCTATGAAGCGCTGGGCTTTCTCTCTGTTGGAGTTCTCTGCTCTCACTCTGGAAGACGTGTCTGCACCAAAATAAAGAAAAGTTTCTGGAGCAGTTTAGATAAATTTGACCTACATACAGATGAATCAAACAGGAATCTCTCTCTTTTTCTGCCCCCAAAACTGCTTATCAATGTATCAGTGCGTGAATTTCAAACGAGTTTAAAAAATGTTCTTTAAAAGTATTTTCTATTCATAGCTGGACTTTAAGCACCCTGAGGGCCTGGTGGCTTGCTTAAGTTAGAGGCCAAAAATGTACATAATTGTCAATCTTTAGCAAGACAGAGAGTTCTTTTCTAACCAGAGCCAGAATACTCCCTCTGGAGAAATCTCACAAACAATGTGAAAAAAGCTTTCGAACTTTCCATGGTACAAAGTTTAAAATGAGGACAAAACTGGAATGAATTGGACTTGAGCATTTTCTAAGCTATGCTGCATTTCCATAGCTTTACAGATACAGACATCTGGAAGCAGAATTTTCAGCTAAAAAGAAAAAAAAAACCCATTGTTTTGTAATTCACTAGCATAATTAATTTTTCTTAAGCATGAATAAATTATTAAAAGACAAAAATTTTAATATGCATAAATCTCTCTGGATCAATCCTAACCATATTTTTGTTGTAATAAAATTAGATATGATAATGAATATAATTTCAGATTCAAGGACAGCAAAACCAATTTTAGTTAAACAGCCTGGAGGAATCCCACAATATTAAAGACAGTACTAAACACAAGTTTACATAGAATAATTGAGAATACTCCTTATGATTTAGTCCAACACTTATAAATTCTGATTACAATGAAAGGTTTATTCTTTTAAACATAAGACCATTATGATACTCAGTGATAAACAACCAACTTATTCTATTACTTTAATTTCAGCAAAAACTTTTGGGGAAATTCTACAATGACATCAACAAGCACTTAGCAGGATGAGAGATGGTACAGGGTACTGCAGATTATTTCCAGGGCTCTGAGCCAAATTCTGTTGTCCCAAGAACCCTTTGCCACTTCATACAGTGGAAAATACCAAGTTCTTGGCATATCAAAGCCTGGATCTTGAAAAGTTCTGAGATCCTTGATTTGATGGCCCCTGTGTTTGGTCATGTGCTCCTCTGTAATGGCTGGCACTAGTCCTGCCAGGCAATAACCCAACACCTTCCAGATCACCTCTGCTGGGTGACCCTTTCCTTGCTTTGCAGAAACAGGGGCCAGGAGAGCGATCTGGACATGAATAAACCACACTAACCCTTTGAGTACCTCAGGAAAAGAGCAAGCATTCAACAAAGGAGCACTTGCATAGCCTTGTGGATGTACTTTGTACACTTTGTCCTGATTAGAAAGGAAGTGAGTTTAACAGAGAATCCAACTCAGACAAACAGTTCTCTCCTTTAATTTAGAAAATCTGCAAACCTGTTACAGTTCACTTGCTAGTATGAAAAGCAAGCTTGAAAAATGGCAGTGGAGAGACCAGTGGATAATGGCCTACGTGGAACAGCAGCAGTCAGGCTGAGAATATTGTGAAGTGGTCTGGGTGGAAGAGAGAAAATGCTACAAGCTCCCAAGTTCTGACTTTTAATTATGACACTGTTGTGGACATGCATCTGTCTCACTGATGCCTTACACTACCACCCACCTCAGGAGCACATGTAGCTTCCATGAAAAACTTAGCCTGGAACCCAAACACTTTTTTTCCCATTCACAGCAAAACTATCTCAACATGAGATTACATTCTAAAGGTAGAATGTAATCTACCTTTATTCTAAAACTGACTGTTTATTTCTAAACTGACTTTGTATTCTCCTATAGTCTTGTTACACTGCATTCCCCTTCTCCCTGGGCTTCAAAGATTCTTTTTTGGTTGCTTATATAATCTCAGCACTGCAGTACGCAAGCTATCTAAAGCATGGCATAAATGCTACTATTATTACTACTTAATAAAAATAGAAAAGTTATTCATTGACCAACCTTATTTTTTTTCCCCTTTCTAATAAACATATCAGATCCATATCTAAGTGGTGATAAAAAACTATGACCTTGCACTAAGTTTATCCCACAACATCCTCATTATGACTGGTATTTAAAGACTTTTCACTGCATTCTCTGCTGTCTGCAGTATGCCTCATCATTACTTTGTCACAGTAAAGCTCTTTTCCAACATCCACTGACACAGACAAGCAATGAGGTACCTTGGAAAGTCCACTTTAGGGAGCAAGCAAAGAGTAACCAGCTGAAAAGAAAGAGAGGAAAGTCCCTTCCTCCTCTGTTCTGGCAGCCATCCTATTCGTCATTTTACTTTGTTGACCATATGTTGCTTTTTGTTGTGCTTTGTCCTTACACTGTCTTTTAAGGAACAAGCTCTTTGGCCATGAATAGAGTCTTATATGCTTGGAGAACATTTCTAGCATGTTGCAGACACTATTGTAGTATAAATACTCATTGTCTTCCTGAGTTTCCTTACCGCCACCGCTCCTCAACACAGCTTTGTCACTGTAAAACAACCTTCATTAAGTTTTGTGTCACTGGTGTAGTGCTGTAATATTAAAATAAGGCAAATGCTTCATACACCCAAAGACGGAATTTGTTGAACTTGGTATTTTTGTTGACCATACTGTGAAACAGTGTGAAGTCAAGACAACCTGAAGTAGCTTAGCACATTAGCAAATGTGAAAACTAAGACCTTTAATTGCATCCCAAAAGACATGTGGAAAAGAGAGGGAAAGAACAAAAGACTTTTGAAGCCGAATTAGCCTGTAAATTAATAACTATCATTAGATTTTAGCCAGACACCATATTTGTGCCTTGGTCTTTTTCTTAGTTGTTTCATGGTTGGATGATTGAGTTTCAAGTCTGTGACTTTCATCGCCATTGTGTTTGCTGAAGGAGTACACAACAAATGCAAAAGATCTTTAACTCTTCAGTTTCTATCTGGCAGAACACCATTGTTTGCATTTCTCAAGTTTTTCAAAATAACAGCCTTGTCTCTCTTCTCATTTTACCCAGTTTAACAATGCTGCAAGTCCAAGGAAATCAGCTGAATTAATCTCAAAGCATGCTAGAGGAATGCCTAAGCCTAGTATTTTTGACATACCTCATACACCTGTAGTTGAAGGAAAAACTCTCATTAAACCTACATTAAAAATCTGACCACTTCATGCTCTGGACTTAAAACTTGGTTTTAATCTACTTCCTTCTACCCTTACCACAAAGAAATTACTGATCTGGAACTTTGGTTTTAGTTTCCATCTTTTCCAGTTCATTTGCCACCTTTGTTTTTCTTTGGTTGTTGTTTTTAATTCACGCTTGGAGCTCTTTGGTCTTATTCACCTTGGAATTTTATCCACTGAGCTTTCATGACCTTGTCCCCTCAGTACTCCTTTTGCCTTTCTAATAATTCACCCCGCTTCTCCTTCTCATTTTCCAGGTATGTACCACAGGCACCTGTAGCCTTGGCACATTTTGTTTCTCCTTCATACAGTACCCTCAGTGCCTAACATTCCTCCAAGTCCTATTACTATGCCAATCAATCTTAAATCCAGTTCTGTAGGAGACCTAAGAACTAAACCATTTTCAATGCATCCATAAGGTCATCTCACTATAATACAAATATATTACAGTCTTAAACCTCACAAGAGCCTGTGAGAAGCAAAAGCATTAGTATTCCTTTTCTACAGGAGCAGAGAACAAAGGCATGTGAAGTCCTGTGGCCGCCTTTGGGTTACCAACCAGTGGATTAATTTCACATTTCTACCTCAAGATCCGTATGTCGGCTCATGTATTTTACTTCTTCGGCTTTAGAATGGATTTGCTTAACTTACAGGTAGTGCAGACCAGTGGTATGCATCGTGTGTGACCAGCCCAGCCCATGGAGCGGATACTTGCCTGCTCACCAAATGGTTCTCTGAGATGGGCGGGAGAGCACCCAGCCTGGGAGAAACCCTTGCTCTGCTTCACCACACAGCTCTGAAGCACCAACCACCCTGTTGGGCTCCACTGCAGGAAACAGCAGAATGCACCCCACTTCCATAAACTATACCACAAGCAAGCAAAGCCACGGTTATTCGGATCAGTGGAAGCTTAAACATCACCTCAGAGGAGTCCAGATCCTCATGTGGCTTCTGACAGCCGACGTGACTGAGCTGAGACCTTTGTCCCTCCACCAGCACTGCTCTGCCAAACGAGCTTCCTTTTTCCTGTCACGGACTTTGCCATGTTCATCACAGCCCCAACTCCTGGCCTCGCCTTTTTTTGGCAGCTACATCAACTGGCTCCTTCTTCCTGCCTTTTCTTTTCTTAATCAGCCTAGCTGCAGCCTTCATTACCGAGTTAGGCGGGACACAAGCCACGTGTTACTTATGAAGGAGACAGCACATGTCTCTCCCGCTCTACCAGCTACCGGCGGGAATATTTTGGGGCCTACGGGAGTGAGGTCTCCGCTGGAGCCGGGACCCGCCGCCACCCTGCCTGTCATTCCAGCCACAGTGCCCAGCTCCCGCGTCCCCGGCCGCTGCTCGGTGCCCCCGCCTCACCTGCGGCTGGCCCACACCCGG
>JAHLSL010000012.1:8797215-8844748 GCA_025920805.1 Petroica traversi | reverse complement strand
GCACGTGTGCGGCTGTCTGCGGGGCTGCGTGCGGGTGCGCACGTCCGTCCGCCTGTCTGTGTGTCTGTCTGTGCGGGGCTGAGCACTGCGCGTCCGCCCTCCGCCGCTCCGCTCCCCGGAGCCGACTCGTGCTTGCGAGTCGTGTCCAGTTCTGGGCTCCTCAGTACGAGAAAGCTCCTTGTCTCTCTGCAGAGGGTCACAGAGATGACTAGGGGTTTGGAGCATCTCCATCGTGGAGAGAGATTGCGGGAGCTGAGCTCTTTCAGTCTAGGGAAACAAGGACAGAAGGGATATCGTTAATGTATGTCAATACCTCAGAGGTTGATGTAAAAAAGACAATGCTAGTCTCTTCAGTGTTGCCAGTGACAGGATGAGGAAGAGTGGCCGTGAACTAAAACTCAAGAAGTTCCACCTCAACAAGAGGAAGAACTTCTTCACGTTGAGGGTGGCAGAGCACTGGAGCAGGGCTGCCCAGGGAGCTTGTGGAGTCTCTGTCACGAAACATTCAAAACCCACCTGGATGCCTTCCTGTGGAACCTGCTCGAGGTGACTCTGCCTTGGCAGGAGGGTTGGACTGGATGATCTCCAGAGCTCCCTTCCAACCCTGACAATTCTGTGGCTCACTCCCGGCCCCGGTGGGACCCCCAGCCCCAGCGGGCCTGGGCTGCAGCCTGGGCAGGCTGTTGTCCCGCAGCAACCTGGGGATTGCTCTCTGCGAAAGGGTTTGTTTGCAGGAAAAAAAGGTTTATCACATATGCCTAAGGGGGGGCTAGCTGCGAGGTGTCCCGGCAGTGGTGCTGGTGGGAGAGCGTGGAACCACATGTGTATAGCGTTTGTAGGCTCGCATGAATGGGCCGGGTTCTGGTAAGCCTTGGCCCAGGATGTGGCCTGCCAGGTGCAGGATTTAAAAATGTGGTCAGGAGACCCGCAACAGTGGGCGAGTGCCCCGGTGGCACAATAAACCCGTGAGTTACAGTGAGGCACTCTAGCAGTGGTGGTGTGGCAGGCAGTGCAGTCACAGCCATGGAGCAAGGCAGCTTTGGGCAGGGCTTTTATTTTACTCTCATCAAGTCACTTTCCTGCAAAGATCTTACTCCTTAGCTCTATTTCAAGACCAGAGAACTGAGTCAAAATCTCCCATTGTATTAGGCTAATTTGGGATTCCCTTCCAGTCCTTTAAATAAAATTCACGCCCTTGGTAGAGAACTAGTAATGAATATTCATCAGTATCTTTTCAGTTAAAAAAAAAAAAGAAGAGGGATGAAGCCCCTTCAGACTTTGCTACCTCTGTTAAAGCATAAGGAAGCCAGTGAAATGGTAGGAGTCATCCTGCCGAGGTGGTTGCACTGTCACAGATGGACTGTTGTTGCTGCAGCTGCAGAATCTCAGCTGGTAGGAAGCTGCGGGAGGGAGGAAGGGAGAAACTGGACAGCAAAAAACAGCCCTGGATTTGTTCATGGCACAGGAAACTCCCGTGATAAAGAAAAGAGGGTGGGAATTTTTTGGTTTTTGTGCAATGCTGTCTTTGCATTTCTTCAGTTGAACCAGTACTGTGCTAAAACTTTTCAATGGGAACATGATCTAGAGTCCTCATAGATCCCCGCAGGACTTTTCTAAGCCAACTTATTTTTCAGGCAGTGTTAAATCTCTTCAAGGCTTCAAATTTGCACTCGGAAAATATCAGTGGTTTTGCTGGATTTCAGTTTTATGCTGCAAAAAGGAGTACTGATTCTGGTTTTATGTGCTGTGGTATATTTCTGTAAAGAATAGGTGCCAGGGCCTTAGAAAAGGGCTTTTGGAGTTGTAATCCTGAATCACATGTGTAATTCCTGGACTATTGTATTTTAGGTTCCTACGTGGTTTTCAGGTCACTGCTGAAATCCTTCTGTTTGGGGGATCAGAGCAGGTGCAGGGATCAGATCAGTCAAAGCACAATGCTTTACTCATTAGTGGCAGAAATGCATTACTTTATCTTCTCACTTTCCCTTATTTTTCCACAAAAGTCAGTGCCTTGAGTGTGCAGGAGAGCTCAGTTCTTTAAAATTCCAGCAAAAGCAGAGTGAAAACTGTCATTCACCCTCAGAGATTTACCCCAGTGCTGAATAAACAGAATCGGATGATACCTGGAGTTTCACTTCAAATAACTTGTATTGCAACCACATAACTTGAAATCCATTGGAGGTGTTGGCATTGAACTTGCCGTCACTTCTATAAATTGTGTAGAAGCAGTGTATGAAAAAGCAGGGAGAAAGGGGTCTGAGGTAAATACCTTGAATCTCTTGGCTTGTAAACCTGCCTGTCAGTGAAAAAGCTGTTTTGTGTTTCAGTGATTTACATTCAGGGCCAGTCCATTAACGCAAAGGACATGAAATAAGGTAAAATATTGATTCTGAATGACCTGAGATTTTACGTTTTAAAGTCTCTGATAGGTGTTTTTTCTAGACTACCTGGGCAACCTAGAACTGATCTGCTTCAACTGATGTGGTTCTCCCTAGTCCTGAGTGTCAGCAAATTACTCTCCAGCCTGAAAGATATCTATACAGCAGTAGTTATGAACTAGCCAAGTACTTCTGAGGTGTGTGGAGACAGCAGCAAGTATAAGAGAATGGCTAACTATTTACTCATCTTGGAAGTCCTGACTTACTGCATTCCTTGCTTTTGTTTTCTTTCTTTCCAGACTCTGCTTCCTTCTTTTCTCTAGCAGATAGAGGCACATACTTGCATATTTGAGCTCTAATTCTTGTTGCTTTCTATTTTTTTTTCTTCTTTCATCTTTTCATAAATTCTCTTTTTTTTTCCCTTTGTCTTATCAGTTACCACGTTTGTACATGCATGCATTTCAGTTTCCTGCCTGCCCTGTCCTTACATAGCTAGTGGAGATAAAAACCTGCTCATCCAAATCAGGAAAAGAGATCATCCTGAATCTTGCCCAGGTGATGAGGTTTTTCCTCCTTCCCCATATGGAGCATGAAGAAGGAGTTAAGGGTGGAGGCAGGTTTTTGCTGTCTTTCTGTTTCCTGTATTGTAGACTCTGCTGATCTGAAGCTTTCATCCTTTACTGGTCCTGGAGTAATACTGCAACTTCCCACTTATGGAGTGGGTTCCTAATAATCACTGTATAACCAGACATCTGACCCATCAGCTATTCCTGTTTCTGCTGGCCATTGCAGCCAGAGCCAATCATCTCCCAAGCCCTACTCCCTGCCTTTTGTTGGAAGGACATTAAATAGACAGTTTGACAGGCCCTGTTACATCCCTTTAGTTTTTCCTTCATTCCTACTTCTAGAAAACTGTCAGAAGACCATTCCTGTTCAAATTGCTGCATTTTAATGCTCTCCTCTCTCTACTAGTAGGCCAGTGGTACCCACTGCTTCTTGGCCACCTGTAGCTTTAAAAATTGCTTTACTTGCTTTTCTTGCCAACTTGCTTTTCTGCTTTTTCTGGCAATTGCTCATCTCTTACTCTGAAGGTCCTGGAGTTTTCTGAAGACCTAGACGACTCTGGATTCAGACTAGTCTGACTGTGCCCTATTAAATTAGATTCTTTCTAAGTTAGTAATGCTTCTCCAGAAAATAATTCTCCCAAGAGTGAGTGGATTTCTCATATCCTGCTGTTAGCTTTTTTATAAACTGGACAGAAGAGGCTCTCTGCTCTTGCCATTTACTTGTATTGCAGCTTTTCTACAAACATGCTGGATTAATGTTACCAAGGAAAAGTAGGATTTATGGGTGTTCTTTCTGCTTTATCTTATTCTGCAGAATATAACTGTGAGATGTATGACAGTCAGAAGACAAATGAACAATAAGAGATAGGGAATAAGAACTTGGCAACCAAGCAGGTACTGGAAAGTGATGCTGATGCCACAGCTCTAGTACAAGAAAGGAAAGTAAGCACAGGGCAGGTGTGCAGCTCGGGTAAGTCCTGCTCTGACTGAAGGACCCAAGAGCTGTGACTGGAGATCTGAGTTTAGGAATGTCTGTGTAGTGGGGAGCTTCATTTCACTTTGCTTGTGGCATGTGTGATTACATTGATTCTTCTGAATCATTCTGGAGGTTGTTTCACTATCTCATCTTGAATTTATTTCTTGGTAAAAAACTTACTGATTTAATTGGTTCCTACTGAATGACCTCATGTATGGGTTTGAATTTGCCACTGAGTTGTAGGAAAGTGTGGGTAGGTCTCTCCAGGCTCCCAGTACTCACTTGTGTTGCTTGACCTTGATACAGAATTATGACCAGTGCTCCTCCTTATCTGTTGGTTCTTTCCCCGACAGCAGCATTTCTGTTGGTGACGTTGTTTTCTTGCAGATGAGTGTGCTGGTCAGCGAAGGATTGTGTGGTGATTCATGGATACACAGCAGCCCACACACAGTTCTTAAGTCTCTGTTGGATTAGAGCCCTGACATGTGATGATTATCGTTTTCATTTGTTATTCCTCATGTACAAGCCTTTTGGGTCCCAGGTTGAGCAGATAATCAGAAGACTGGCTGGGGTTTCTTCTGCAAATGATCTTTTGATTGAGAAGCACAGCAGCATCCAGAAAAGACTTTTGTTTACAGGCAAATTCAACATTGCTGAGATTCTGACAGGTTCTCCTACTAGAGAAAATTACAAAGATTTGCTGGTTTCTGAAGGGCAGCTGTATGGTGATTGTAACTTTGAAGTGTGGTATGAATATAGTGTGTCTGAGTATGGGGAGCACCACCTGTGACTCTAGAACTTCCCCACACCCTGTGTGTTAGGCTGTAGTTCAATGAACATTTTGGGCTGGCAGTGCTGGAGAGGGAGTCACTCTTCTTTGCCAGCACAAGTATTTACATGGCCATCCTGTGAACTGGTTTGGGGAACTGATCCATCTGAAAAATAAACTGGCAAAAGAAGTGCTCCTGGTTCAGTGTTCGGATGTTTGTGCTGGCACAGAGGACTGGCAGATGGTGAGACTTTCTTTCAGCAGCAATGCAAATTTATGCCAGTTTAAAATGTTTGCCAAACTACAGCCTTAGTTTAGCACTTGGAGTCTGATTCTCCCAAAATTTGCCCTTGAAAATTCAAACACAGTTTAAGGAATCTTTGCTAACGATGTATTTTTTCTTTCTTTACTTTTTTATTTGCTCTTTTGTGTTCAGTATGAGACTCGGTTCTTACCATCACAAATGCATTCTTCTGTCCTCCAAGAAACCTTCTTGTGACAATTTTATACAGAAACTTTGCTTGTCTACCCACCCATGTAACATGTACAGTGGAAACATATTTTCTCCAAATGAAAACTGATTTGCCCCCACACTCCCAGCTTTGAAATCTTGTGCTTATTGGTTGTTCCTATCCATTATTCTAGAGTCTTATTAACAACAAAGTTGTTCTTGACTTCTCTGTTTCAAGACAGAGCTGGATTGGCATCCTCTGCAGCTTGCCACTGTTTGCTGCTGGTAAGGAAGGTCCCTGCTCAGCCCCATCCCCTTGTGCCAACTCCACCTGTTGTTCTTCTTCAGGGGCTCTGTCTGGTACAGGTAGTTTCAGTGCTATTTCACATTCCATGTCCTGCTCATTTCCTCTCTGTTGCCTGGTGCATTAGGACAGATGTATGAAATTCTGGGTTGGTTTGTTTCTTGCTTTTCCAAACCATTTTTGACTATAACTGGAGTTCATGTTTTTTAGTTGATACTGTTCTGGAGATAAAGCAGCTGTAACATTGTAGTTTGTGCACATGAGTGATTTCAGTACACTGTTGATAATTAACCTGTCAGTGATATCAATGATTTTTTGACTGTGTTGCTACTTTGATGTTTTATGCTGCCTCTTCTGCACAGAATGGGCTAATTTAATACTGCCTAAGAATCAAGCGGGATGCTTCTCATCATAGCTGTGCAGCTCGAGAGGAAGAGCTGTCTTCCCTTCCCTGTGGCCTCTTGGACTGAAATTCTTTGCAAGTGATGTCCTGCCAAGTCATAGGACTGTCTGAACAGCACTTCTCAGATCCCTGGGTTAGTTGTATCAGAAACCTTGACTGGTTGGTTGAGAGATGTTTTCCTTTTTTCTAGATGGTGCTTAATTTCTGGATGGGCTGCTAGCTATTTCCTGAAAAAAAAATCAGCAGCATATTATTCTCTTCTGTGCCATTTACCGTTCATTTTATTTGTAATTCAGTTGTGTTTAGCCTGTCTTGATTAATATCTGGTGGCTCTTGGCCTGAACAGGCTAGGTTACTATTGGAATTTTGCAGGATGCTGTCTTTCTAGTTGCTTCTGTGTTGTTCTGTAGTGGGTGCTAGTAGGTATGTTTGTACCTCTAGGTATGTACATAGTGTACTTGGAATTTAAATGAAGGCTTTCTCCTGCAGCAGAGAGGAAACTTGTTATAAAAGGGAAATGGATACTCTCTATAAAGCAAAAATCTCTTCTTGCCTATCAGGAGACTAATTTTTTTCTGTTTAGGCTCCTTAGAGAGCTCTTGAACAAAAACAGCACTTTTTTCTGTTCAAAAATTACTTTTGGGACTGTTGTGAGTGGGTTGTTAGTGAATTCTTCAGTAGGACACTCATGGGGCTCCCTGGCTCTTGTGCTGCTGTATTTTGCTACTTTTCAGTGGAGGAGTGACTGCAGACAATGCGAGGACTGTACAAGTGTTTTTTAGAAATCAACATACTCAGATTATATCAGTTCAAGTTCTTTATTCATTGGCATGTCTTTTACACTGCACTAAGAAAACAGTGTTTTGAAAGGAGTATTCTCAGTGAATAGAACAGCAGAGTTATTTGACTTTGCAGTTACTACTAAGTGAAATAATCTGATATCCTTTTTGTCTTCTGCATTTGTGACTTACTACTTAGCCCCTTCAGAAGGAGGACTAATGCTAGTCTTTGAGGCTTTTTGAGAAAGTCATTTGGTGCTGATTAAATCCTTGTAAACTCCTTTGAGTTTCTGAAGGTTGTTGGTTAATGATGGGTGGTCAGGCATATTTCCAGTGCAGGCTTGTGCCAGAATTAGCTGGTAAATGGCAGTCGTAAGCTTCAGGTCAAAATCCACTCACTGTTCCAGGGCAGTGTCTGTCAAAAATAGAGCAATGCTTTTATGCACGTAACGGCTGCTTACACTTGAAGACTTTCTTGTTCTTTGGTATTTAACTTAAAACTGCTTGAGAGTATTTTTGTTAGCCTGTGGTGTTATAAATAGGAATGGGGTAGAAATGTGCGTGCCCGCACGTCTGTGCGGAGGTTGTGTGGGGAGGTAGAGCGCTTATCGATACCTTGTGTGTGTAGTGCTCAGACAAAGAAATGAACCTGTAGGGTAATTAATAGGGCCTAAAGGAAAAGGTTATTTAATACCCAGGGATTAATTTTATACCTTAATTTAGGCTCAGACCAGCTTAGAGCACATAGTTTGACCGTGGAGGCATTCTGCATTGTTGAAATTATGTACAGCTTTGAGGAGATGCTGCTTTATCACCCCAGTTTGCTGCGGTGAGAGCAGAGCTGGAGACTGCCTTGCCTTGTTTCAGCAAAAACAACCATGCTGAAAATGATACAAAGGTGAATGCAGTGAGGGAGTTCAGGAAGCTGTTTTTCCTTTTGGCTCTAGTGTTTTGGCTCTAGTGGGGTGGAAGGATTGTTGCATTGACTGTAAAGTTATAAAATGCAATAAAGGCCAAAAGGTTTTTTCCCTGGGTTTTGTTTGTTTTATTTGTTTTGTTTGATTTGTCTTGTTGTATGAAGATATTTTAAATCTGTTTACAGGAAGAGCCTGTATTATCAATTTGTTCTGTTGATAGGTTGAAATTCTTGGTGAGGTGGCTGAGGCTGCAGGATTCTCTGCTGGGCATAGTCTTGCTTTGGTTTGCTGCCCTTCTGGTATGCCAGGGTCTGTTATTTTCCTGCTTGAGCAGGTCAGAAGGCTGCAGCTATGTAGTTATAACAGTCTTGAAGTTAGTCAAATGAAAGAAAAAAGTTTCAATAATAGCTTAGCCTGACTGTTGTGATAATGTGGAATTTAAATTGCTATAGATTAAAAACTTCTCCCAACTCTCAGGTCGAAATCATATATTTAAGTTCTCCGTACTGTGAAAAAGTCCAGGGATGCAACACGTGTAAGGTTTCCAAAGCAGTTTATAGTTGGTTAATAATATATCTCTCTTATTGCTGTTCTCTGTCCTGTTCAAGCATCTGTTCAAGCAGCTAAACCTTGCTGTGGATGCCAAGATCCCTCAACAGCCTCTGCTGTATTCGAACAGTGTGTGGTCTGTTCTCTGCTGAAGGCATTGGGCCCTTCCAGTTTCAGTGGTTGCTGCATTGTTGTTCAGGCAGCTGGCATGCAGCCTTACTGCTGTGAGAAAGGAAGCTGTGGCCAGTTGATAAGGGCATCTTAAACTGACTCCTTTTCAGCTGGCACACTGGATGATGCCCCGTGAAATAGATGCTGGCTTAACAGTACCTCTGTTTGGCTTAACCTTATTTGTGTGTGCTTTAGCCCCTCTATGACAGCTCATCAGCCAGGCAGAGGCACTGTTCATAGTGGTGGATTTGCTTTCAGGTCATACAGGGATATGCTGAGAGAGCTGGGACTGTTCATGTGGCAGAGGAGAAGGTCTGAGGGGACCATACCAGTGTGTACAGATACTTGATGGGAGGAGTGAAGGGCAGGGAGCCGGACTTTTGGCAGCAGTGCTCAGTGGTGAGGCAGTGGGTATGCTGAGATGCAAGAAAGTCCACTGAAATGTAAGAAACACTTTTTCCACTGTGATTTAACCAAGAAGCAGGTTGCTGCAGAGGCTGTGGAGTCTCCATCCATGGAGATGCTCAAAATCTGATTACTGGTCACTCAGTCTGCTCTGGGTGACCCAGCTCTGGGCAGTGTGCTGGCCCTCATGATCTCCAGAGGTGCCTGCCAACCTCAGTGCTCCCATGGAAAAAAAATGCTGCAGTTTGAAATGGAGGAGATACAAAACAATCCAAATTTTGCAATCTGTTAAAATATTTTTTCCAGCAATGGCACTGTCAGTGTAAGTCCTGCTTACTGCATCTCTGAGTGGAGTTACCAGCAGTCTGTCTTCCTGCTGGTGCTCATTTGCTCCCTAAACAATCATTGTGGTTGAATATACCAGTAATGTCACTGTTTGAAATATTCCTGCCTTAGTGAAAGTGACCACCTGGATAACCAAAAGTGATCTAAGTCTATGCTGCTGCCTCTTTCCTGTTTTCTCCCAAGTTGCCTGTTTTTCCATTCCTATGTGCATATTCTCATAGCACAGTTCTTTCCTAGCATAGCTTGCTGATACAAAACTTCACAAGACTGATTTAAGCAAACGTTAAAGAAATTAAAGTCAATTACCTGTAGAGGATTCATACATTCTCTCCAAAATTATTTTAAAGTTATATATGATCTTGGGTCCACTTCTGTACTGAGAGGGTATAGTACAGCAAGCATAGTTATCCTTTTCTTGGAAGACAGACAGAAAAATGAAATACGCTGTTTTAAAGCCACAAACCTACCAAAAAGTGCTTTATTTTAATATTTTACATCTTTTTAGTTTGTTTATGTAGCAAATTTGTAACAAACATCTGGCCAAACATTATTTTTGGTTTGTTTCAGTTTTATTTTACTTATGAAAAAGGCCACCAACTCCATATTAAAAACCGTAAGTGTGGGGAGGGAGCATTTGAACAGGTAAGAGTCAGGCTTACATATTTTGCCAGGCTGTTGAATAAATCAAAAACCCGCAGCTCTCAAATTACAATCCTTACCTTTTCCATCTACCTTATAGTCATTTTCTTTCATCTGTATTCCCCACACAAGCTTGCTGCTCCTGCCCACTTCCACCCTGCCAGTGCTCCCCTGGGAGCCTTGTTCTGCAGTGGTGTATCCCTTTTCTGTTGAGGGAGAAGGAGCGGGTGCTGACAGAGTCTGGCTGCCCCAGCAGGGGTGCAGAGAACCAGGCTTGCCCCAGTTGCTGCTCTCTGCCAGGTACAGCAGTTGCAGTGCCCTGTCAATGGCCTGTCCTCCACAGGGACTGTGTTAGGGAGATAAGAGCCGTGTGCCTCTGGGAGATGTCAGCTTGGCCATCCCTACCATATATCTAGTGGTGAATTGCAGCCAGATGGAGTTGTGTTCATCTGAAGTGACCTTCTGTATGAGCTAGATGCTAGGCCATGAATTGTAGGTTAAAGCTAAGCATTTTTGAGGAGTGCCCAGTCTTACTATAAAAAAATCCCTAAACTTTAAAACCATTTGTTCTCACTGTTGGGATGGTAAAGACCCACTCTGCTCAAAGCTTATACTTTTTGCACTCTGGCTAATTTGGTTTAGGTTCTAGCAAGCTGCCTTCTTGACTTTGCCCAGTGGCAGTTCTTCCTTATCAAATGTCTGTTTCATACAAGTATTTCTCATCCATGCTTATACTACTATGTATTTGTTGTAAATAATAATTGTTCTGTAGATAAAGCATCAAAGCATATATAAAACTATTTTCTCATATGCCATCTACCTCTGCCAGTCTGGGAGCTCTGAGACAGAGGTTGTATCTAGACCTCTGCCTGTAATACGTGCAGATGGATGGGCACATTTGCCATTAATTTATGTAATCTTGTTTTAAAAGCCATTTGTACTTTTGGCCTCTGCAACATCCTGTAACAGCAAGTCCTGCAGTTTGATTAGATGGAAAAGGAACTTCCTTTTGTTTAAAACCCACTGATGGTGATTTCAGTGTCTCCTAGATTGTATTGTGAAAACTCACTTCCCAGTAGTTTTACTTGTCAAATTCTTTTTAAAAGTCTGGCATTTGCTTACATGCGTTTTTTTCAGCTGACACACTTTCCCTTCTAAACTGAAGAATCATAGTCTTTTTAGTGTTTCTCCAAAGAGTACGTTCCATGACTCTAGTTATTCTTGCTGCACTTCTGTGCAGCTTTTCTGGTTCTGTTCATCAAGGAAAGACAAGCAGAAGCACAGTATTTAATGTACAAATATATCCTGATTTTGTATGCTGGCAGAGTGATGTATTCTGTGCAGCTTTTCCTTGTTTAGTGATTTATGACACTTAAGTTGCTTCCTCTGCTGTGCTGCGATGAAGTTCTTGGGAAAACAGCCTGTATTTACTATTTTTTTCTTCCTCTAAAGCCAGTTTAGAAGACATCACTGTATAACTTTTTCCCCCCAAGAGGTATTTCTTTGCACTTACTTTTTCCTAAATTTCACCTCCTATTTTATTGTTTAGGCAGTTGGTGTGGTTTTACACCCTTCTGTGTGTCTTTCTGCAGCCAGGGCTAGGAGGGACTGCAGCATATTTAGTTATTGCAGGTAAACACCATCACTCTGCTCCTTCACCCCCTTTTCCCAGGTCACACAGAAATAGTACAGGTTCTGTGGGAATCCTGCTGATAACACCTTGTTTTTCACTAAAAGGAGGTTAGTTTGCTGTAGTGAAATTGCAACAGGAATTTACTATTTTATTGGTCTTTCCTTTGCCTGTTCCATTATTTAGAAATGCCTTGGAAGTAAGATCCATGGTTAAAGTGCTTTATATTTGAAAATGTCTAATGTTTGCATTCAAATCAATGGGTTGAATTAATTTGTATTAAATCTCCACTGCAGCTTGGACAAAATGACATGTAATGACTCCTGAAGGCCTCCTAATACCTGGCACAGACTCAAGAACAACACAGGAGTTCCTATACTGGAGTCCTGACTTTGTCATTTTCCTTAGTGAAAATAGAAAATGGGAGTTGTCTCACTCATGAGCCAAGGCTATGCCAAAATTATATTGTAAGAGGTAATAAGATAAACATACATTATTTTTACCTGTTTAGTCCTATAGCTTTATAAAGGACCTTGTAAACATGAAAAATAATATTCCACTGCAGGACATGAAATGTAGATGAAGACACTATCAACTAGCTTTATTTTCATTTTTTTGTCTCATACAGCAGCTTGAATTTTGCAGATTTCTCGTTTTTACTGTGTCTTTTTCTGCACTCACATCCTGCTACTTTGAAGGAACACACCCACTGAAAGACAAAGCTAGTAATAAATGATGCTTCCTCACCATTGAGACTTAGAGTTCTGCAATTCAACTTAGAATAGCTCCATATTAAAACCCCAGAGAAAACTTGCCTTTGAAGAGCGAAAATTCCAGTACACCCCCCCTTTGCCTTCCTCCTGCCCCCCCAGCCTTTGGGAACAGCTTTCTGGAGGGAGTGATGGAATTCTTCAGGGGCTCTGTGGGGAACAGAATTTGCCAGTGATGGGAAGATGGAGTCCCTTTGAGATTTTTTTTCCCTTGAAAAATCTGCTGCACTTTTTTTTTTTTATCATCTAGCCTTCATTTTTAAGGAACTATTATCTTGGTTTGGGAACCCTTAATTAAGGGTTGTGTTTACAGGGAAACTAAATTCTTGTTTTCTGGAGTAACACACTTGTTTTAATGGTAGCTACATAGCATTACTTACTGATTCTGGGAATAAAATATATTGATCTCTTTACTAATTTGTGTGTGTGCCAAGTGGGGGGATAAGTTGATCAGCAGGCTTGAGGGCAGAGCTGGCATTCAGAGAGATGAGTAGGTTTTTGCAAGACCACTTCATGTACCTGGAGTACAGAGGATGTGAGCAGCTTTCTGCACCCAGTGGGTGGATATGAGCGCTGTGCTGTGCTGTGCATGGAGTGACAGCTTTTTTCTTGTTTTTGTTTGCAAATCTGTCTGCTGAGAGTAACCTCCAGTGTCCAGGGTGTTTTGTGGGGCCAGAAGATGCCCAAAAGCAATAACAGCTGAGGCCTGCCGAGGTATCTCACTCGTTGGTGCTTGCAGCTGGATTTATGGGGTTGGTAGCAGGGCAGTCTCAATTCAAACCCATGCAGTGGGACTTGCTCCCTTCATTACTGCGGCTCATGGGTGGCAGGTGTATCCACTGTGCACAGGTCCTTGCCCACTCTTCCTCTTCCTCCCTGTTCTTCCCTGCAGTGTTTCTCTGGCTTCAGAATCAGCTTTCATCTTCTTGGTTGCCCATCTCTGAACAGGTGTGACTAGAGAAGATAAAAAAGAGTTTTGGGATCTGTAGGGTCTTTAGTATAAGATACAGGCCCATCTACTACACATAGTAGAAATTAGTATATCAGTTGATAGGTAATTCCTTTAAGTGCAATTTCCTATTTAGAAACCGCTCTCCTGTGTTAGTGTGCAATACTAGATACGGTTTTAGGAGACCTGTTGTATTTTAAATAATTATGTAGAGATTTCTTTTAAAAACATGGTCTCTGCCTATTTCTGCCAATCCTGAAGTGATTGCTTGCTGACTTGAACGGAAGTTGGCTATAGAAATCTGGAATCTAGAATTTTTAGAATTGGTGACTGTTCCATTTGTTTCTTAGCTCTTGTGATACTTGGTATTACTTTCCTGCTTTCAGTAATGCAGACTTTTGTTAGTATTGCCGTTCCTTCTGATATCTTCTTTCTTCATCTTCCTTTCATTTCACTGTACACTGTCTGTCCATGAGCAATTTCCACTGCTGTTGCTTGAGTTGATGGTGAGTTCATACCTTGGGTGTGAGGTGTTTCAGTATTTGCAGACTGAGGCAAGCACTTTGTCATCCGTTATGCTCTTGCCTCTTATTTTTTTTTTCTTTTTTTCTTTAATTGGCACAACGTTAAGCTGGGAACAGGCTTTACTTAAGCTCTGCAGATCTTGCATGTAGGTTGCATAAATATGTGCTGTGGAACAGTCCTCTTGGTCTGACGTGACACCTCTGATCTGGGCTACTATTGCTAATCCCTGCAATCTCTCCCCAGTGAGTATTGTAGATTGCAAAGCCCTAGCTGTCCTGTGGTTTACTGGAAAAGTTTCTGCTGACTGGATTTTTAGGGACAGACAGGTAAACCTTTCTGCAGGAACAGGAAAAAAGGAGGTGTGCATATCCTGTCATCCGTTATTTCTGGATGAGGTGTGGAATACTGTGTGTCTCTTACTAAATACAGTGCTCTTAAGAAAGTTTAAGAGTATGCAAGTGCTGACTGCATGCTAACACAGCTAGCGATGAGATTTCTGACTTTGTGTGAGCTTTTGATGGGAGAGGTCCTGGTTCTGTGCTCTTCTGAATGCCTTGGAAGAAGGGGAAAAAGTCTCAGTGGCAAGTTGTCTGAGAGAAGCTTTCTTGTTCCTGTCAGGTTTTTTACACCTTTTCTATGGCTTTTCTGCTTATATCACCCCTTTGTGTGGAGTTTGGATCCCATCTCCTTCTGATTTTTAGAGTGGGAAATTTAGAGTTTGACATTAGCATGTGACTTCTAACCACAATGCTTGAGTCGTAGACATTTGTAACCATGTTGATTGACAAGAGCCTTGTCACTTATAGCAGGCTTTTTAGTTGTTATTCACAGGAAAGGACTATGAACAAGTGTACTTGCCTTTTAGAAAGGGTGAATCATTTTATACATATCTATAATACTACTTTTGTTATTGAAATGGTGGCAAAGATGAAGAGAAGTAACTTTTTTGGATTGGATTTGTTTTCTTCATAGCAGTTTCCTAATGCCAGGTATAAACAGACTTGGAACAAGCCA
The DNA here is from genome assembly GCA_025920805.1 of Petroica traversi. Taxonomy (NCBI): domain Eukaryota; kingdom Metazoa; phylum Chordata; class Aves; order Passeriformes; family Petroicidae; genus Petroica; species Petroica traversi. The sequence continues at coordinate 8,830,208 of JAHLSL010000012.1, read as the reverse complement.
GGTGGGTCCATTTTAACCAGTTTATAGTCGATAATGCAGCATGATCTGTTTTTCCCAAGGCCACGAGAGTGATGTGTTTTTCCATCACTGGTCTCCTGGGCCAGTGGTTGTGATGGATGGGGAGGCTGGGAAAAAGCCTGTTGAAGCAGCACCAAGGAGCTTGGCAGGAGGTCCTAACCTCGAGATGATCTTGTTGCTGCCATGAACATAAACTCACTCTATGGTCAGCTCAGTTGGCATTTCAGAAGACAGTGGGATTTTTGTATCAGCCAGACAAGCACAGGCAGTTTCCTCAGGTGTTTTTTCCTCCCTGGAGTCAGTGTTGGATACATTCAGATCTTTCTCCTGCTCACAAGGCAACATGCTCCTAGAGCAAATACACTGCATTCCTGAGCCACGCTCCTCTGGGAGTTCCAGTGAGCCAGTGCAGCCTCCCTGTTGCAGCAGAATGCTTCCTTAACCTGAAATGACATGGCTGGCTCTGCTGGGGCATACAGAGAAGGGTGGGTTTGGGAATCACTTTTCTGACTTGGCATGCCAACGTCAGCAGTCCTGTTCCTGGTGTTTATGATCAGCCTGTAGTGCTGCATGGCCTCAGCTGTTCCTCAAGGCTTTGCCCAAGGGCTGGTGCGAACTGAGACAGCTGGAATACCAGTAGATCTGTTTAATGCCTGTGTGCATTTGAACTGGATACATTGGGTGATCTTGTTAAAACAAAAAAACCCCTAAGTGTTGTTTATGCCAGCTGGGAAAGAGGCCCTATTACAGGACTGTGGTGGGATTGTAAAGAAAGGCTTGGATGGAGAGAGTTTATGTGTGAAAGCCCATAAAAAGTAGCATGGGCAGAGTCAGCATTTCTTGCATTTAAATTGTAGGTTGCTTGAAAGCAAATTACAGGCTGTTGGTTGCTATTTGGCTTTAAACCTTAGTCAGACTTCTGTGCAGTGCTACTATAAATTAAATCAGTGTCAATTCATAAATGTCTATTAGCATTTCAGTGCATAGTTATTTATTTTTTTTGTAATATTTTAATAATTTCAAAGAATTATCTGGACTCCAGTAGTAGGAGTGAAAGCTGTAGTAAATGGTATGAAGTTTTGCATGCTGTAGTATATGGTGTGAATTCTGTGGGTATATTGAATCACCTATGTCTCCTTGAAAATAGCCTTTAAAACGGTTTTAAAATCATTCTCCTCAGCCTACTGTTTTTGACAGTAAATCTTTCTGTGGTTAAAATCTAGAGGTGGTACCTAAGGCATAGACTTGGACACTTTACTGCATCTACATGAGCAGTTACTAAACTTTAGGAACTTGCAGTACTAAAGTACTTCCAAGTATCTGGCTAACCGTAGTACTGAACGCACAATCCTGTTCCCATGATGTAAAGATACCTTTCCTGCGAGCTAAATTTCAGTTATGTGGCTATTTTGTTCCCTTAAACAGAAACAAAATTGCAGTTTTAAGTAAGGAATGAATCTCCCTCCTAGTAGTTAGCAAAATGATTGTGTTCGGTTTGTCTTGTATAGGAAAGAAATTCCAGGCTTCTCAGCATGTATAGTTTTGAGGAGAGAATGGTAGAGATGATGAGTGATATTCTTTAAATGACAAATTTTTCAGCCATTTACTTTCATAAATAATACATTAAGGTTTGGTTTTAAGAGAAAAACAAGAAACAACCACCTGTTGCCCACCCTTAATATCCTTAGTGTTTCTTCCTCCCCACCCTCTCCTGGTGCTGAGAAGTCCCCAGCCTTGATGTTTGGGCTAATGTGCATGCTTTATTTTTAAGGTAGTATATCATAGCATCATTAAGGTTGAAAAAACCCCTTGAGTCCAGTTGCTGTTGAAAGTTTACCCAGTAGATCTCACACAACTGAACAAATCTACTGAGCATACGTAATAATCTAAAAATTAACCATGCTTCTTTGTGTTGTGCATCAGTGTGTCTGCTGATGACACATAGTTGTCTCTGGAAATCTGATGTCCACAAAGTACTGTCACAATGTATTTTAACTGATGTAGCTGAATGAGACTTAACTGCATACTGTTTTAGTGCACTGTTGTAACTTGCTTTAGTGTTGTGTTATTTTTAGTTCTTAAAGATGTTGCTGCTCTGTGCCCTTTTTGAATGGGCAGTGATGAAACTAGGAAGTTAAGAAGTCTCATGTGAGAGCAGAAAGCGCTGCCCCATCTTGGGGAAAAAGTTTCAAAGTACTTATTTTCTATATGGTTTTATTGATTTCAAAGCAACTACAGTGTGAAATTAAAAACAGACTCTTAAAATTTGTGTTGACTGACTTACTTCTCTGTCAAGTTTCTGTACAGCGCCAAAACAGTGAGTAATGAGTCTGCTTCTCTTGAAGGGAATGGGGAGTCAGCCATGGAGGCCTGCCAATTCTACAAACATATTTAACATTATTCAACAGTTGTTTGAATCTGAAATGTATTGGACAACTTATTTAATCATATTGTAGACAGATTTAGACTGACACAAATCAAAGTATGTTTTATATACTTCCTAGCTGCAAAGTCAAGTGTTGTGTTTGGTCCTCGGCTTTTAAGAAAGAACTTTCTGCCTCTGGTGACCATGCTTTTTGTCTACCTTCTTTGGCAAGCCTCAATTAAGTATATCTGGGGGATTTTTTTTGTTTGTGTGTTCTGTGTTGTTGACCTTTTTTTTTTTAAGTTTGCAGTAGACTTTGACATCCAAACTATCAGAATATGTTATGTTGAACCTCAGGGGAGGGAGCTCTTACTGCTTTGTAGCACTGACATATCTTGAATGTGCTTGTATAAATGCTTTTTTTTTCTCTTTTTTTTTTTTTTATTAGGGAATACATGTAGTTTGAACTTGAAGACATTGTCTGTGTTCGGAGATCTGTTAGATAAACTTCACTCTTTTTTTATTACTCTATTAAGCTAGTGCACAGTTCTCTGTGTGCATTTTTATATTTGAACTCCATTTTATTTTCCTGATAAGCAAGTAGATTAAGTTAATGGAACTAGGCCTTCATAAGATTGAAGGACTGCAGGTGTATTTGCAGTGCCTTTGCTGACTCAATTTTAAACCAGCACCTTTTGGTTAAACTGGCACAATTTTGAGAATAGGCACCTCCCACCTAACCTGGCCAGCAGCCTGGAAAATGCCAGTGTGTTGTGTTACAGAAGATACAATCTTTCTTTTTCCTTGCCTTTTGTAAGCTGACTCAGCCCTCTCCTTGCCTTTGGAGATTTGAGACTTGCAGCTTTACAAGCTGAGGTATAGGAGAGCAGAAAAGCTCATTAATGTTTAAGCACTTTTATCTCAGTTTAGTAGTAGCAAGAGCTGCAGAACTTCAGCTGGGAAGCGTGTTTTAGATCTTCCTGTTGTGTCTGTCTTTAGCACTGTTTTAGTTGCTCATGGGTTCTTTGGAGATGTTTCTCCAAGTGCCCTGCTCTCCTCAGGGCTCAGTCAAAGCCTGCCTGCAGGGAACATGACTTCTGTTGTCCCTGTGTTGAGAATCAATACCATCTCCCCCTGGTTAATGCCTCTTGCTTGATAATTTCATAAGACCTTCTCTATCCTATTTTTATTTGTTAGGTGTATTCATCAAAGAATAAGCACATCCCACGTGCACAGTCATTTCCTGAATATCAGACTTAAGCAACTGCAGTTCTGTGTTTTTTCCTGTGCCATCTGTAAGAACTGATGAATCATCTAGATCTGTATGCACACTTCTTCAGCAATTCAAGAGCTAAAGACCATTTCTTGGGGCCTGTGAGCATTCATGGGTAAAAGGAATTATATGTGGAAATGAACTTTATGTGGTCCTGCCACATAATTGTGCACAATTGAAATTGAATGGTAAAGGGAGAGTACTGAACTTGTTGTTACAGTGAAAAATACCTGAGCTGGTTTTTGCTCAGTGGCACTTTGGTTACATTCAAGCTGTTTGGAGCCAAACTTTATGTGGCTCTTGTGGCCCTAGAGAGCTCAGCTGAATGTGGCCACTGGACCAGCATGAATTGCTGCCTTCTGGCTTGTGTCAGTTTATTAGGATGTTTGATGTGAATGTTGTGAGCAGGTAAATGTCATGTAAAAATGAAGACAGAAGTAAAACCATAACTTGAAGAGGAATTACTGGGTTGGCAAAGCTTTTTCTGAAATTTGGTCTGAGGAATCAGCATCTGATTGGCAAGTTAGAAATAAGCAGTGTATAAAGGTGTTAATATGTTGTGCCAAACTTTTGATGGTATGATATATTGTGTTGCTTGGTTTTGTATTCTTATGAAATGTGGTTCTATCCAAAGAAAGTTGAAATCTTGTATTGGCCATTGCATTGAAAAGCCTGGGAAGGAGGGAGGTAGGTCAGGTTACTGAACTCCCTAGAAGGTCATGGAAGATGTAATCCATGTGCATAGTTGTGTGCTGATTCTATTAATAGTGTAAGCAGCTATGTCAACTCAGTTTTTCCTCTCTCCCTTCCTGTCTAAGTTCATTTTTCTTCTCTGTTCTTAGTTCAGTTTGCCTTCACTTTGCCAAGCTTTCCAACTTTGCTGTTAAAACTTTGCAGGATACAAGAGAGAGTGACCTGTGTTTGTCATCCTTGCCTTCAGTTGTTTGGTTTTTTTTTTTTTCCTGAAAGAGCAGATTACTCTGTTCTTGCAAAAAGATTGCACAAATAGCTGGTGGATGCTGTGGTTAGGGTTTATTAGCTTGGGTGGTGGGGAATTGTTGGTTTGTGTTTTAGTATTCAGGTGGTTTTTTTTTTTCTTTCACTCTGCAGCTGGGTGTTTACCATATCTGCAGAGAAAAATGCAAAAGAAAATAATGGTTCCTAACGCCTTTGCTAATGGACAAATTGAATGGCTAACAGTGGTGATTTAATATTAGGAGAAAGAGCTTAAAAATCAGTGATTCAAAGCTACTGCAACATGTCAGTTTTTTCTGTTTTAGTTTCTCACTTAGAGATTTCTCTCTTCTCTTGAGGATGTGTAATGCCTTGATTAATTTTTAAGCTGCTAAGTAGCGTTTACTTTCCCAATGCATGTTCTCCAGTTGACGATCACTGCAAGGCATGATTTTTTAATGAGAAATCTTTGCAGGGCCTGATATTTCTCCCCAGCTTTTCTAGTTTCACAGTGTTGACGTGTGTGAAAACTTGATCCTCTAGCCTTGCTTACTAAACCATGGAGGATAACAGCAAGAAATTTTACTCAGATGGAAGCTGGTATAGAAGTACTTAGATTAGCTGTGTCTTGGATTTATTTTACCCATTTTTAGATTGCTCAGTTTTAAGTATGGCTGACAGGAGTTTCTCCCTATTGACATGTTCTTTCTGTTGCAAGTTTCTGTCTGTGCTTGTGAAGGATTTGCAGGAGAGTTATGAATCCAAATCAAGTTGCACCATGCTAGCATGTGTAATCTTGATCCTGCTCTGAGGAGGTGATGCTAAACCAATCTTTTGTTCCTTTGATTTGACTGTTACTTTGTTCAACTTGTGAAAAATCATAGCCTGATGTGTGCTTAAAGTGAAATGTATTTCCTCAGAACTCTTGTTTGTCAGGGGTGAATAAATTTTTTTAAATAGAAATACATCACAGACCAAACAGGCTTGGGTAATTTAAAAATTATATTTTATTTTATTTTTCTTTCGTTCTTTATTGCAGTGGTATGTGAGATTTTTTTCTTTCTTTGAATAATCCGTCAGATGTCCTATGCCAAGGATTCCCGGTGAAGTCTGTGAGCACATCTGATAAATTTTGGTAGGAAGTCATCGATCTTGCATTTAGACATCTTGTTTTGCTCACTGAGATTTGCAGTTCCTTCAGCAAACAGCAAAAGTGACATCTCCTGGACTGATGCAGCTTTAATCTGAGCTAAACAATAAAGTTTAAATACTAATATATTTAATAAATTAATAGAATGCACCCTCTCCATTATATCTTTGTGGGTTGGGGGAGCGTTCCCCCCCTTACAGAATTTTGTGTTCTCATGTTACTGGCATTCTCTTCTCTTTCCTAAGAGTTTGCTTTAATGCTTCCTTTTTTTTAAGGAGCAATACCTAAGCTTGCAGGCATCTAGCAGTGTGAGGAATGAAGAGGATAGAAGACAAAGCTTCAGTTTGTTTACCTGCCAGTCTTCCTTTCTTATAGATGTGAGAGGCTGTCATAATTCTGTGTGAGAGGAGGCTGAGACTAGTCCCAAATGAAAACTTGTTTTCAGCCGCACTGTTGACTGTTGTGCTGTACCTCCCACGGCTGAGTCTTACCTGATCTGTCTTTACACAGTGAAAAAAACGGTATGGACTAAGGTTTATTCCCTCTGATGTTACATTAGCTCATTTTATTGTAAATTAGAGTAATGCCTGCCACACTAAGGATGCCTATTCTTAGCAAAAGATCTGTGATTTCAATTAGCTCTTCTGTTAACAACTTAATGTTGCTTATTCAAGATGATGGCCTTATTTTCTGGAGTTAAAACATTTTCAACTAGAACATCTTTATGTGAATGAGTGATCAGCAGCAGTTTTAGCATGTGAGTACTTCAGATTTGATAAACACAAGTTGGGCAGATATCAGAGTGGGGAGGGCACTTTCATGCCTTCTTGATTACTCATGAATTCCAGGGGGTATCTTAGGACAGCGCTCATGTGCTAGACATGAGTGCTCAGCCTAAAACAGAATGCTCTGGGGTTAAGGAAGGTTAATATTGAAGTGTTGGCACAGGAGTCCTGTGAGTGAACACATCCAGTGTGTGACTTAAATAAATATTTTTTTGGCAGAAAGTAGGTTTGCTGAATACTTAAAAATTGTAATTCCCAAGAAGCACAATAGAGGAGGCTCCTTTCGTGTTAAGAAAATGCAAGTAGTACCTTGAGTTGAATTCACTGATTACTTTTGTTGGACAACTGATGAGACTGGTAGCTCTTTGTTTTGGATAGCTAGTTACTTTATTGTTCATAGCCCAGAATGTTAGGGTTGGACTTTCAGGTCTCAATTGCCTGGCTATACTGGCTGCCACTAACAGTGTTTGGGGGGGGAAAAAAAAGCCACAGATACAAATTTTTCTCTCTTTTTGTTATACATGTCTTTGATTGCTTATTTATAATGTAAAATGTTAAAACAGCAACAAAGGCATGTAGGTTCATTATTAATGTGGATCACTTCTTTGTCCTTTCCAGGTGGGTGATCTTGCACTACCTGACAGTTTGGAACTCACTTCATACTGCTGCACAAAGCAATGTATTTCCCATGTCTGATAAACTGTTACATTTTGTACCTTTCCTTATCATAGGTTAATTGGGGACATGGCAAAAGCAATGTATATTATGCTACAGCAGCTGAGTTGCAAATTTGTTTGCTTTCCAATTTGCTGCTAAAGGCTGAGTCATTCTCACTGTTATAACAAATACATATTAGATAAGTTATCGCAGCAAAACTGTTTCTTGTCACTTGGAGTTGATAGAAGTTTCAGACTCTAAAGTCAAATACAAGAAGTCTTTTTAAACACTGGAAGTATTTTAGACTCAAATGATTCTTTGAAATGAATGTGGCTGCTCTTTATGTGAAGTTGGTGACAACTGGTGTTTCCCCAGGCTTTCCAAAATGTGCTTCTGGTGCTCTTTTCCTTCAGCACTGTGGTGTGAAATACTGTTGTTGCATTGGAGTCTAACTCATCTTGATTAAAGTGAGAGTTGACATTGCTCTAGCTGCTTGATCTCAAAGTTCTCCTCATTCTGTGAGAGTTTTAGTAGCTGTTTTCACTCAGATAGTGAGCAACAGTTAGTGTCAGAGTTTATTTTGCATTCTATGTCTCAGCAAAGCCCCTTAAATTAAAATTTTCCTGTTACTAGGAATACTGTTACAGGATTGGACCTGGATCTGCTTTATGCCCTATTCATGCTCCATGAGAGCTTGGTAGGATTTATGTGGTGCATAGGACTTTTTTCTCAAGAGTGTTGGCTTTTAGTGGAAATCAAATATCTTCCTCTTCCAGCCCAGCTTTGCTTGTTTTCTTCCTTTTTTTTTCTCTGTAAGAAAGGAAATTACAGAACCCTATTACATTATTTGGTATCTTTAACTCACTGTTTTGATTTCTGTGGGTTTATCTTCCTGCAGAAAAACTGTTAAGTCATGACTTTGCCAAATATTAGATCACATTCTTGATATGTGTAACGTTTTCAAAACGTGAGGCCTGCAATGATAAAGACACTTTGATTACAGTAAAGAAGTTGAGAAGCTGAAATGCCTAATCAAAATTAGAAGTATATTTGAATTTTGTATTTTTGAATACCTTTCATGCAGTGTAGTCACTTCCAAATGATGTGAATGAAGTTTGGCTTAATTTTTAGGATTCTTTATTGTCATGGGCTTACAACTTGGCAAATACTATGCTCTGATTTCTGCATAGACAAAGCTACTAAAAACTGCTGTTTCTGTTAATAGAGTATATATATTGAAATAAAAATTTTTAAGTGGTTGCTGCTATAGAAAAATTCATTCTGCTTACATGTGATATTTTATTGATTGAACTGCAAGTACTTTAGATGATTTCTTAGTTTGCACAAAGCACTGTTTACCCAACTACCTGCACTGAATGTATTCCTCAATACTTGCAAGTAATACAACCTCTAGAAAACTTTATTTATAGATTGGGGGGGGTGTGGGTGTGAGGGAATTACAAATAACAGTATAAAGCAAAAAAATCACTTTATTGGGAAAATATTTTTGTGTGTTATATGAGAGGTGAAAGACTCTGCAATGCAGAGGTCTGAGTTAAATTCTAACTTAACCAGGCTAAATCTAGACAGGAATGTCTGGGGTTTTTACCTTTTTTCATACAGCAGGCAGTCATTGAGATTAGCAGTATGTTGGCTTGTGGTAGAAACTCACCTTTTTGTTTGGTTTTTGGTTGATTGTTTTTTCTTAATTCATGCTGCAATTTCTTGCAGGTAGGATATTGTCACTGCAGACATCTGAGTACTGTGGTGGCAGTGGGTGATTTGACTTGGAAAACTTTGTTCTGATCTCTTTCAAAAACCTGAAATAATTGTTATTTCCAGCAGAGGCATAAAGATAGAGGGATGTGCTGTGCAGCGAAGCAGCCATGTGCTCTGATAGCTAATCAAGCTAATCAGGCCATCTGGGAGCAAGGGCCAGTTTGTTTCACACGCACATCCGCATGTCTGAAGACTCAGAAATCGCCTTCCAGGGCTCTTTCAAGTCAGCTGAGCAAAGTGCAGCATGGGAAGTTTAATACACTGCTGCACTGGGAGCCGTTTGATGTCAGAAGGTTATTGCAGATTACTGCTCAGTGTCTGTTTTCCATTTCTCACTTCTTGACTGAAAAGGATGTTTTTGTTGTAGGTTTGTTTCAACAAAGGTTCAAAGACCTCCTATGTGCAGGACAAAACACAAGTCCAAGAATGCTCTTGGAGTGATCGAGTAACATGGGCTACTGGTTTTGTCTAAAAGTCTCCTAAAAATAAAGTTTGACAACATTTTTTGAGAAGGAATTCTTTGCATTAGAGACACAAGGGAAAAAAAAAAAAAGAAAGCTGTCTGAACTTGAGTCTGGAAGATTTCTTATCACAAGGAGAAGCTATTAAATTACACACAAGACATTCTTCCTCTCTTCTATGTCATTCAGGGGAGGGAAGTCTGAATGATTAGTCACAACATGAGAGTAGCCCCACCTTCCATGCCTTAATTAAGTGTTCCTCTCAGTGTCTTTCATGCCTTTGTCTGTTTGTGTTCTAAACCAGTTTTTAACTAGAAAGAAAACACAGCTAAAAAAATCTTGGCACATTATTTCTGGGTCTTTTTTTCCTGTTGCTTGTGTATTAATTACTAAAGAATTAATATAGATAAAATGTCGACTTGTCCCACACACAGAGATAAAAGTAATTCTTGTATTTGATTCTTTGACTCCAGGCTATGGTGGCTTGTTATCCAGGCAATGGAACGGGATATGTGCGCCATGTTGATAATCCAAATGGAGATGGAAGATGTGTTACATGTATATATTATCTTAATAAGGACTGGGATGCCAAGGTATGCAATAATTTCTTTCTGAAACATTTTACATACACACATATGTGTATATATATACTTGTTACTGCACCTTTGCTACAGGTTTTTGTTCATGTCTTTATTTTATGCCTTACTTGTGTTTTTACATTAGGTTAACTCTGTGTATCCTTTGCCTCCCTAATTCTGTTGTTAGTGACAGCAGTGGTAAATGCCCCCCTATAAACAAAGAGAAATTAAAGATGATTTCATATATTCTTAATTTAATTTTTCCTTGTATTCCTGTTGAATACTGAGTTTACAGTTTGTACAACTAGATTGCTTATTTGAGTATGCTTATAAAAAGAAAGACACTGTAGCTCGGGATCATTTTCATATAAGCCAAGTGTTATAGTCATTGCTACATCAGTATGGTTTAAAGCAGCTCAAGTCTTGTATCACTGTAGAGACGGGTGTAGAACAGATTTATACCACAGTTCAAGTGGTCTAAGAATGTACTGCTAGTGGCCATGATCAAGTGAATTTTTAGTAAGGATTTTCCTATGATTCGGTTGGGACTGGGTATATTTGAAGAGCAGATGTAGCAAAGTGGCTCTGCTGAGACCATGAAAGAGTAATGCAAAGACAACTATACTGTTTCTTTGCTTTCTCTGCCATTAATGATGGAGAAGTTTATTCTCATAGTGTATGGGGGGAAAAAAGATAAATCTACTGATGCTTCATCATGCTTAGGGAGTAGCATGTGGAAGAGCACGTTGGAGCAGTCAGAACCTGTGCGTTGCATGCAGTCATGGAAAACATGGATTGCAGATGAGAGTTTTCTTTTTTTTCTCTCATAACATACTTGCATAAAATTGGTAGATGGGAAAGATGAGTCAGATGGACACACTTCAAGTTTTCTGTTTCTGACATGCTCAAATTGAATTCTGCAATTAGAAAATAAATTTTTTTGCCATGATAGCATCTTTGCATATAAATGTAGTGATTGTACTAAGCATCTTGAAGTGCAGCTTTGGGGCATTTTTAGTTGATTTATGGTTTCTCTCTTCAGAAAAAAAAAAAAATACATACCAGAGTACAGAAGTCAAGCAAATTGCATTTTTACAATAACTGTGAAAAATTTGCTAGCTGAATATTTAATTTATTAACAAAGGCATTAATTTCCTGCAAAATCTGTTTTAAATTACAAATTAATATACTACCAAGTATATTGTTTATTGAAAAAAGAAGCTCAGACTTTCTTTAGAAGGAGAAATGGATCTAAATTGTCACTTGTTTGCTGATTTAGATCACAGATGCCCCTGTCATTTGTATCAATTTGCCATGTAAGTACTTGTACTGTTACGTCTGTTATGACATGAAAATCTATAGTTAGATTTAACAACATCAACACCATCAGCAGGAAGAAGTTAATGTGACTTAAATAAAATTAACCCCACCTACTTATGCTTATTTCTAGATGTACACAGGTGGGTTCAAATGTTTTCAAAATCTGGAAGAGATCTAAATAGACCATGAGTAGTACGGATTCAAGCTTTAGTTTGAAGTTTCCTACTCTTTCCGTATTTTAATTACATATAAACTTGTGCCATGGTTAAATGAAATAATCTCTTTGCTGAGAAGAGTGAAACTCTTCCGTCTATATTGGGGTATTTTTAGCTACCTGTATAATATAAGTCAGTCTTGTCCATTTTTTTGCTAATAGGTATTGCATCAGAAAAAAACCCATCTAAGCTCACAGCTTTTACTTAAACATGAATGCACATTTAGTATTTGCAAGCCTTCTGAAATCACTCAGTGAAAAATGTTTTAAACATTTTGTTAAATGAAATGTATTAACAAAAAAGCCGTGGATTAATAATTTCTCTAGCACCTGATAAAGGCTTTTGTTTCAGTTGCAAGTGTCTGAAATATTTTCAAATGTGATATTCAGTACTTTTAAATACAGTGAGACATCGTTCTCAAGCATTGCTTGAAAATATTTCATTTGTAGGTAAGTGGAGGCATCCTTCGGATATTTCCAGAAGGTAAAGCCCAATTTGCTGATATTGAACCCAAATTTGATAGACTGCTATTCTTCTGGTCTGATCGCCGCAACCCTCATGAAGTACAGCCAGCATTTGCTACAAGGTAGGAGTGATGGACTCTACTGCATGGTGCCTATCTTAGCAAGAAATGAGAAATTAGTGACACTATGAATTACAGCCTGACAAAAAGGAGAGTTGTTTCTGCTAACGGATCATTAGGCTTCCACTCTGTTGCTGAGTTTGTGGTGATGCCTGATCTCTTATTTTGGAGAAAACCTCCTGAATGGGTAGGTGGGAAGTTTCTGAGCATGTGCTTGGCAGAACTGATGGGAGCACACAGAGCCATAAGCAGACCCCAGCTTAGCCAGAGGGTGCTATCTTCATTATTTCTCTGGAGTGGCTTTATACTCTTCTCTCTTCCCTTTGTCCTTAGCACCCTACTGTGTTACTGGAGGATTGACTGGGTACTTCAGTTTAATGTTCCCTCTTTTCGGGAGGGAGCTGTCAGAAAATAGTAATTTCCAAACTAAGCTACCACATTCTAATTTGGGAATTAGGTGAGGGTTGTGGAACAGAAACAATTGTTGATACACAAATAAAATATTAGAGGAGTGGCTCCCAGACTGAAGCACAGGGGGAACTTGATCTCTCTTTTGTCCCTCAGTGCAGGGTAATGGTTGATGCTAAAGGTACCCACATTCACTGCCCCACATGATAAGTGACATTTCCAGATGGTGTTATAGGTAAATCATTTGAGTCATTGATCCAGACTTCCTGTTGCCCATGTTTTAACATGATTGGATGGCCAGAGCACTGAACATTGTCTGGAGCTGTGACATAACACAACTACCTTTGCCAGAAGTAACTTGAAACTGTCTTCAGCACATCCTTCTGCAACTTTTCCAGAAGCTGTACCGCTTTCCCCTCCCCCTTTCTGCTCCCAGAAGAGACAGAGGGTGAAATGCCATTTACTAAAGCTCCTTAAAGTCTTTTCTCAATAGCTGGCATTTTGTATTTAAATCCTCTATGGGCAGTGGAAAACCAGAGGAGCCATGTGAGAAGGGGTAGTTAATTGTCCCTTGTGGCTGGTGTCCAAAAAAAGATGCTGCTCCAGCGTGACTCAGTGACAAACTTGACCTAGTAAAAAGATGAGGTCACAAGGTTATGTGGGCAGAGATTTTATTCTGGACAAGAACCACAAAAGCAACTCGTTAGGAAAAAGAGTGTAAACTTAGAGCATCAGTGTCACCCTTTCAATGACTTTTCAGGTTATACCTACTAGTAGGAAAAAAACCCAAAACCACTGCTTGCTTTTTGAAAACTTTCTTCTGTCAGAAGTGCCATCAAATTGAGGTTATGTTTCATGTCAAGTGCTTCACTGGTATTTTGCTTCATAGTTCAGGAGTTCTTTTTTCTTTTGTTTCCTTAGGTACGCAATAACAGTGTGGTATTTTGATGCAGATGAAAGAGCACGAGCTAAAGTAAAATATCTAACAGGTAAGCTCTTCTTAATATCACTGTTACTATTTTGTGGAAAAGTAGCTAAGTCTAGCCTTGTCTCCTTGGCCCACCATCTGCACAAAAAGAGAGAGAAAGTGGTGTAACTCAGGAGTCAGGCTTTACAGGGATTGAACTCCTGGGCAGTGATTGGTGAAATCCAGGTCAATGCCTGTTTTGCTCACACTTCCTCTGTGACCTGTGGCTGCTCAGTGTTTTTACATGGGGCATACAGCCTCTCCCTAATATATGTGGAGGATAAATACACCAGAGTGTATAAGGCACTGCAGAATTGAGAGCTCTGGAAACAGCTTTGGTCAAATATAGGGATTCAACAAGTGAACGCAACTTTACTTGACTAGAATTTTTACACTGAAGCAACAAAAGCCTAAAATTAAAATCTGTAATCAAAGAATGGACTTACTTCCTTCATTTCCAATTTCACCTATCTAGCATCTGTTTTTCTTCTCTGGCTTCTCTCCCAAGAGGAAGTTGATCTAATTTTCCTGTTCAAATTAGCATTATAAGGAGAAATGGCCTAGAACTTCTATCATGCTTGTAATTGCCATCACAATTCTGTGTTTGTTACAGTAGTTTAAAAATAAACCAAAATCAGGTGTATTACAAGTGCATGCATGCACGAACACGGCTTTGTCAAGGGCTCTGAAACCAATGTTGAAGATGTGTGCCAGTCATTTCCAACTGAGACTTCCATTAATTGCTGTTAGGTGTGGAGCTCCTAAGCAGCCCCAGAGCTGGGAACAGTTCAGTTCAGTCCCTCTTGGTGCCCTTGGTGGCCGAGCATTTTGGGAGTGGTGAGAGCAGTGCAGCTCCTGCCTGGCTTTTAAAGGGAGCCCCTCAGCTCTGGCTGGGCAGGCTGTCCCACTGCTTGGTGGCACAAGTCTGGCAAGGCACAGTGGCTTCCCAGGCAGTCAGGAATGCAGGATAATGCCAGCCTGGTCTCCACAGGAAGCCTCTCTGTCTCTAAGCTGGCCTTCATGTCACAAGTGTGCAACTCTGCAGCTCCTGGAGTCAGCCTTGCTGGATCAGAACTGTTTGTTGCCTCTGCTTCTGCTGCTGCCCTTTCAGAGAGAGCGCAGAGAAATGGTTGGGGGGCTCAAACCTGAAGAGGAGGTCCTCCCCCCTCTTTCCCCTCCAAGGTCCCCCTAAACTGCAGGCACTTAAGGAAGGAAGGCTGGGTTGTTTAAATTTCCCAGAATCAGTTGGGTTGGAAAAGACCTCTGAGATCATCAAATCCAACCTATGACCAAATATCACCCTGTCAACCAGAGTATGGCACTGAGATGATGCTGCCAGAGATGGTGGCTCCATCACCTCCCTGTGCAGCTCATTCTGATGTTTAATCACTTTCTGTGAAGAAATTTATCCTCCTTCAGTATCAGTTTGCTCTGTAATGGGTTTAGATTACCATAGTGTTGTGGTTTCAGTTTTCATTTGCAATTAAAATGGCATTCTTTGCTCTATATCTGTAGCAAGAATTGTGCAAGATGCAATTTATTTTCTATTGACAGTAACATATGAAATTATAGAATAAAATGTCATAAAATAGAAAACTGTTCATTTTTTTATAAGTGTCAGTCTAACTAAGGCCATGTAGAATATGTGTGAGTTTTTCTTGTTTATGGGATACCATGTTTTGATAGTAAAACTTTATTCTGGAAAGTGATGTAAACTGTTAAGCTGTACTTTGATAAATGCTGAAAAATACCATTTTCTTTTTCATATTTCTGCAGGTGAAAAAGGTGTGAGGGTTGAACTTAATAAACCTTCTGACTCAGTTGGGAAAGACGTTTTATAAGCCTTTGATTTAGCAACTCCCCTTGCTATTCTCCCTGATAAATCTTGATGCTATCTATTAACTTTTGAATGTGAATAACAAGATAAAGGAAAATCAACAACAGACCAACATCTTAATACGGAAGCAAACAGTGTTTCAATGTTGCATCAAAAAGAAGGTTCTTTGACTGCTGAAGCATTGTACTATGTGATTGTGACTCCAGGCCTGTGATTGCTTATGTGAAGAAGATAAGCAATCAGTAAGAAACACCATATGCATCTGGACATAAATAAGTGCCCTACATAGAATTTGTCCATCCTTATATTTTGCCAGACCTGTCATCCAGCTGAATCCATTTCATCTCTCCCTTTTTTTATATGGTAAAAGTTTGAATTTTGGGTAATTTTTGTATGACCAGGTACAGTTTATCAAAATTGAGTCTTAAAAAAAGAAAAACTGAAAAAAAGGAAAAAAATTACAGTATTCTCCAATATAACATGGATCTATTTTTGTAAAACTGTTCATACTGTTCTCCTCTGCCATGAAAGACCTAATTTAATGTAAGGGTTGCCAGTAACTGATAATCACTTTAATTTCTTTACACCTTAAGTCAGAAAAGGAGCACTTTAATTACCAGCTAAAAATCTGATTGTTTTATATCATATCTCACACTAATCTTAACTTTTAAAGATTGCTGCTGTATTGGTTGTTTTTGTTTTGTTTTGTTTTTTTTTTTACTATGTTCTCTTGAACCTTATTAACAAAAGCAAATCAGTATCTCGCTATTAGTAAAATTCAGTTTGTGGTTTTGTATGTTGAATCCACAGAGGGGAAGTTTCTGTATCTTTTCTTTTTTCTTTGGTTTAATTTTTTTATTTTAGGGGGGGGGATGTTTGGTTGTTTTGGTTTTTTTTTAAGTGACTGGCACTAAGTGAACTTGACACTATCGGTTGCTGTCATTGGCTTTGGGGACCTGGTGAATACCATCAAGTTACAAGAATATACAAGGGCTTTCCTAGGCTATTAGAGGTACCCAGAACCTCCTTACTTACTTGACAGAAATTTTTTGAGCTTTCTCCCTTTTCTAAAAAATACTTGCCACCCCCCTTTCCTTTGTATATAAGTTAATAGAATATCTAAAATTGACTTTTTTAAATTTCCTTTTCAAATGTTGGTGTCCCATGCAGTCTGTAAGTTGACACCTTGATCTATTATATAGAATCAAGGAGGTTGTCAGCACACTGAAGCTGAAGTGCATCACTCTGTAGGCTCCTTGTGCAATAATACAACTTTAAATTTTCACTGTTGCTGAAGGATTTCCCCGAAAAGGCACTGCCCTTTGATCAATACTGAGGTATATATTTAGTAAAAAAACATTTACTTTCTTTTACATTGTTTTTATTTCATCCAGGAGATGGGACATCCCAGAATAAAAGTGAGATGTGCAGAAACTGTGATATTCTTATTTTTAAGAAATGGATGTTTTGGACACGGATATTTTTTTCTTCTTCTTCTTTCCTTTTTTTTCCTGAGCTTTAAAAGCTTGAGAAAACAAAAGCAAACCTATCAAAGACAGCATTCATATTTACAGGAGTTTGGGGGTTGTTCACCTTACCCACTGCGGTTTTCTATCTGTCCCTTATTTCCTTACTTAGCCAAAACAATGTGAGTGTACAGAAATATTTCTGTATATATTACAACTTGTGACAATTTTAGCATCTGTATAGTTTGTATTCAATTAGAGACCTTTTCTATGGAAAGCTCAGTAATTTTTTATTAAAAACATTACTATTGTTCATGTAAAACATGAAAAAGCTAATTGTTTAGTAACAAACTGACAGAAGGGGGGAAAATTCAGTATTAGTATATCATTTAGGAGAACCAACAGAAATCCCAGTTTTGTTTTGATTTCATTTTTCCTTTCTTTAGTAAGTTCTTGCCCTGTACAGTTCTCTTCCTCTTTCCTCTTTTCTTCCCAGATAAACAGACAGGATACCTTTACTGTAAGTGCCTCTGCCAACCTGGCCAAGGAGTGCAAATCTTCATTACTGTCTGGTCTGCAGTGCATTAGGCCACCAATGAAACAAGCAAAAAAGTCACCTCTTCTACTTCATCTTCATTAGTACTACTTTAACAGAAGTTTGGTTTTGTTTTAGAAATGTAAGCATAAAGCCTTTAAACTCATTTCAGTCCCTCTGTAATTCAAACTGCTGCAGTTAAACAGTATCGAATTCTAATCACACTGTAGGTTTGTGCTTGCCAGACAGGTTTAAAAAGTGCTTAATTTTTCACTCCATGTAAGTCATTACAACAGGGTCAACAAATCAGGTCAGCCATTTCTTCCATGTCCTTTAGAAACTGTTAATTTCATGTCGGTTGAATATTCAGTCTTGAGCATCACCAAGCAGGTCCTTGTTTTAAAACTATTTTTTAAACTGTCTTATGATCTGTATGTGTCTAGTCCTGGTTAAAAATAAAGCTTCATAATGCTATTTTTATTCATGATGTTAGCTGGCTGTGAAATATGAGACCTTTATCTATAGCAAGCAAAGAAATTCAGGATTCATTTACAGGTTGCCTATAAAGTTGTGTAATTTCAAAAGCAGTGTTCATTATGAAAGAGCTCTCAAGTTGCTTGTAAAGCTAATCTAATTAAAAAAGATGATGTATAAAGGTTCTTGAAAACTATGTGGTTATTTGTAATCTTTTTAACTTTTAAAACTGCTCTGTAGCAACTAATTTATAAATGCCCCTGATAAAGGGGGTATGTGGAATTTTGGTTGTTGTGGGTGTTTGGTTGGGATTTTTGTCTGTATTTGGTGGGGTTTTTTTGCTGTGGTGTTTTTGATGGGGTTTTGTTTGTTTTGTTGTTTTTGGTTGTTTTTTTTTTTTAATCAGAGCTGTTTCTGCCCTGGAGAAGGATCTGGGGCATTTTTTTCTTTAGACTGCCTACAGTTTACCTGGGTGTGGTGACCATTTTCCTGATGATTTCCTCCCTCAAAAACAGGACCATTATTAGGCTTTCTGGAGAGTGATAATGATGTAAAGTCAGCTCTAGTTTTTTCAGCACTTTTGACAGGTATGTGAGATACAAAATGAGTCACATTCAAACAGGATTTATGAGGTTTAATGGGATCTCCTCAGTTTTACATGGCTCCAAATTAATTAGGAGCCCTTGGGAGATGGCAGAAGAGTGGTAGAGGCTGCAGGTATGAGATACCACACAATATTCCTCCACTTTTGATGAGCTTTATAATGACTGCATGGGAATCAAGGAAATACCTGTCTGGCTGTGCTTTTGCCATCTCTCTAGCTTTTGGGAAGCCCCCTGCACATGCTTGTCTGTTTCAGCTAGTTCAGACACAGTAACCTGGATTTTCAGATGAGTCTCCAGCATTAATGCATCTTTCATGGCACTTGGGTGCCAGTTGTGCTCATTTCTGCTCTAAGGTGATGGTTCCTGGCATTTTTTTAGGTTGAAATACAAGTATTGCAGCACCAAGCTGATGGCAAAGTGCTTTGAAGCTTTTTCCATGTTCAGTGCTGTATAACTTCTTACAAGTTCTCTTGAAAGTACCTCTTCCCCATCCTTGTTTTACATTGAACAAGGAAGAAGCCTTTCTTGCAGCAATCCTGTGTAGACCTGGTTTGGGTTCTGTTTTGGTTTTTTTAATTATCACATTGTTGAGCACAATATGCAGGGGGATTGTTTTGCATAGTAAAGTCAAACACTGCACCAGGGAAAATGAAGTATTTCTCTTGGGTGTTTCTCAGAAAAGACATTTGCAGATCTGAGAGCTGACAGCCTGTATCATGTGTAAAACATCTGGCTGTGCTGACCACTTCAAGGTCAGGAGTGGAAAGATCACATCTCCATCATACTGGTAAGTACAGCCAGACTGAAGGTGCCATTTCTGTGCCTGCTGAATGCTTTGAAGGACAGGGGAGAATGCCAAGTGACAATAGCAAGCTCAGAGCAAAACTCCAGGAGTCTGGCATTTGTACCCTGCCTGCATGCAGATAGCTGCATGCTCTTGCAAATGCCTAGTGGGAGTCCATGAGTACTGAGCAGCAAAGACTTTGAAGAAATTCATGGGTCTCAGCTGGATTTGGATCTCACCCGCTTTTTGGATGGAATGGGGGTAAAAGTATGGATCTCTAGGTCTCACATGGGCAGCTTTTTTTTTTCACATGTAAAGCTTGAATGTAAGTGATCACTGCACATGCACTGAAGTCTGTACAGGAGCTGTGTTCACTCTGGAACATCTGCTGCATCAGAGTTGTTTGATCCTGTCTGTTAGAGGTGGACAGCAGCTGACAGAAGCAGGTTTCAAGGTCCTCTGTCCTACCAGGCAAAACCAGAGAATTTGCTCTGTTGATTTTTACTGCCACTTAGTGAGTTTCATCAAGCTTCCCTATGGTTTTTGAGTGAATATACAGAACATTTATCCCTTTCCTGAAATATGCAAAAAAAAAAAACCAAACTCATAGCTCCCAAATGAGTTGGCTCTAACAGTGGAAGGGACAGATGAAATGTAAATTGCCAACCTGTTGAAGAATAGACTCAAGTCCTCAGCAGGAGAGGGAGGAAGTAATGAGTTGAATAGAAATGGCAAAAGTAGGATGGGAAGAGACTGGTACATGAGGCCAGGATTAAACATGTTGGGTGGGTATGAGGAATATGTGACATGCCAATTAAAAATACGCTGTAGGTGTCTGCTTTGGGAGGAATGTGAAGTGTGGGGGAAAAGAATTCTCAATGTGTTTGTCTCAGAAAAGACAGTTGTTGATGCATCCCATCCATCCTTTTCTTCATGGATGTGTCTTGCAAACGAGCATATTTTTATCTTTGAACATGAGATGTTCATAACTTTACTTGAACTAGGATTTGGTTTCCTTGTCTATAAGTTATTGAACTTTCCCCTTATTAAATAAGTAGTTTGGGATTAAACTCCTATTGGTAATAGTAATGATCTTTGTGTATAACATGGCAATAAATGCTGAAAGAGGTGAGTGGCTCATTTAGCCTCTGAGCCCAGAACCATCCTTCTCACATGGCTAAAGGTTTGCAGGGCCTGCCTCCCTTCAGACTGAGAGGGATGTAAAACACAGAGATGGGCAAACAACTTGCCAGGATCACACACAGGCAAGCTGTGATACAAAGCACACGCTTCAGGGCAGTGTCTGAACCAAAACCCATTATTTCTTTAAAATACTGTTGGAAATAGGAAGTAAAATTTCATCTCTGAATATTCTGAATACCCAGTGTTCCTTGTGGGCTTGTCTGTCTGTGTTGGTGTGGTTTGCCAGGGTGGAACCTGTTCCTCTCCTGGGTTTGTTTCAAGGGCTGATGGGGTTCTATTTTATTTTATTTAAAAGCAAAAAGATGAAGCCAGCATAACTGAAGTGTAGAGATTTGGCTCCTACTTACAAATTAAAAGCCTGAATATTATACTGGGTTGTGAGCTGGTATTCTACTATCTAGAGAAAACAAGGGTCAACCAAAAAGCCAAGAAAAAGAACTTTAAAACTATCTGAAAGCAAGTCACTTTGGTTGTAAATTCGTCTTGCTTATGATTACTGTATGTAAGCAAGCTTTATAAATCTATTTAAAAAGATTGCATTATAGTAGAATACATGGTGGCAGATCTAAGAAACAGAAGGAAACTGGAATTTTGGAGCTGGGTTAATTTTGGAGCTGTTGGAATCCTGAGATTTTTTTTCATGCAGTATTCAAGAGTGAATGTGTCAAAAAAAACCCCAAGCAACCACTACAGGAACAAACTGAATGCCACCGCCCCTAGGTCTGAAAAGTACAGTCTTGGCAAGTGCAGTACCATGAGTTACCAGAGCCAGAAGATAATTCAGGACTGTTTTTATAGGAGAACTCGAGAACATCTTTGGGCATCAAGGAGAATATTTCTCCAGGGAAAATGTGATTATGGACACCACTAATGTTTGCCAAAGGGCCATGGGTAATATCTGTTTTCTGAGGTCTGAGTCCAGTTGATGGTGTTCCCAATAGCAAAGAGCAAAGTTTGAGCTGTCACATTAGGCATATTTATTTTCCCTTCACTTCCCCTTCCCCAGCCATGACATAGCAGTGAGTAATGTGGTGCTGGGCATGTGTTCTGCACCATCATATTTTAATGAACAACCAGAAATGGTACAAAGTTAACTCTCTTCAATCCTAAATATTCCTTGTATCTAGAAGAACTCCTGAGGGGGTGTAGGTAGCAATTTTTAAAGTTCTTTGACTACTTTTATTTTTTCCCACCTGCACTATAAGAACATTTTAGATGTTTGGTTTTTTGGGGTTTTTTTAACCCTTTATTTAATGTTAGGAAGTGACTGTATCTAGCTGAGAGCTTCTGTAGCTTCACAACCGTGCAACATTATGCAATGGGATGAGGAGGGAGGGCACATAGGTCAGGATAAACCCAAGGCTTATACAAATCCAAGAGGGCATGCAGGGAGCACGGGGCCACCTGTGGCCAGGCTGTGACTGGGACAGCAGGAGCAGGAGTGATTCAGACTCCTCCTGCTCGTGGGACTGCAAGAGAGAGCAGGTGGGGTCCTGCTGTGTCACAGCCAGGACGAGGCCTCTCTCAAAGCAGAAAATCACATTCTTTGTGTCCCAGAGGTGACAGACACTGCTCTTTTACAGGGCGAGGATGCTGTGCAACAAAAATCCACTGGGGCAGGGCTGGAGAAGTGGGGAAAGTGGGAGGGGAGTGGTTACACCCCCATTGCTTAGAGTTGAAGAAAGCTACCGGGAACAGAGACCAGACAGAGGTAAAAGAATAAAGCAAGTATTTATTGAAATAAATTCACAAGCTACACCTCAGGCAATGCAAGAGTCTCGCAGGGACTCCACCCAAGAGGATTACTAACATGGGTTTTTCAGACAGATATAAGCTCAGTCCCTGTGTATATTAGAAGTTAATTGTCCAATTCAGGTAATGGAGTTCCATTCCCCAGTTCAGCCCCCCCACCCTCGCTGCTGTTCTCAGTTGTTTACATTTTTTGGGGCTTGGACAAACAGGGTGTCCTTGAAGTTAGGGCCTAGAGAGAAATTGTTTTGTCTAAATAAAACAGTAGGCTGACAGGCTGTGGAGTCTTGGAGTTATGCATTAAAGCAGTACTGATCTGGAAAGTACAAAAGCCAAAACCTAAGGCATCACAGTAGGTTTGAAAATTTGCTCAGGTTTCCTCATGTGAGGGTGCCTGGAGAGCAACTGCTCTGCTTCCAGCTTGCCCTTGCCTTTTCTGCTCCCACATGTTTGGGGGGGAGCCTCCCCCGTGCTTTTGCATCCTTCCATGGCTCCCCCAGCACTGTCCCACCTGCTGGCAGCCCTTCTGTGTCCCTTGGCATACATAGCTGAGGAAAACATTTGGGTTTGGGTTGGGTTTTTTGTTGTGAGATGACGGCTGGTCACAGCCTGGTGGATACCTTTCCAGGTGGTCAGATACTACCCAAGGCCTTGGCTGAGGGCTGTGCAAAATACCCCGAGAAAAGTGGCTACCAAGTCATGGCTGGCAGCCTCTGCCTGGTGCTGCTGCCTGCCCCGAGTTGGTGCTGCCTGACAAAAGCTCCTGCCTGTCTCTGGGAAGCAAATTAACCTTGAATTGCTGTCCTTGTCCTTGGCAGAGCTGGTGAGGTTTTACCTGACACAAGGAACTGTGGCAGTTCATGGGACACACCTTCACCTGGCACTGCACTCAGGGTGCCTTAACCATGCAGCAACCACCCAGCAGCAGCTTCACACCAGCCTGGGGTAGTCTCTCTGCTGAGGAGAGTCTGAAAACTGTTGCAGGTTTCATGGACAGGATATCTGCTTGTCAGTCTCCTAAAAATGGGTGTCACTTCAACACAAGCACACATCCACATGTGAAAACACACTGAGGGCTGGGATCAACCCATCCTGTAACAACTCATAGCAGAAGCCTCCCATCCCTCTCCTCTTCCTGGAGAAGTTAAGGCAGTGTTCCCTCCACAGGCTGCAGGGTGTGCAAGGACTGGCTGCAACCTCTGCATGGTCCAGAGCCTGCACAGCTGAGGGTGCAAGGCAGGGGTTTAGGGTGGGAATTGTCCTGGAGAAAACAGCATTTCTGTAACCTGTACAGGGATTAAAAGGAAGGTGGCATTAAGGCAACAATTTTCAGTGTTTTCCTCCAAACTGAGGGCTCCTCATTCCTGCAAGGGATGCTTGTGTTTAATGCTTGTGTCTGTAGCACCTTGCAAACAGCTCCAAAGTCATGGCATCACTTACCACTTGGGATGTGTGTCTGCATCAGCAACACTGCATTTCATGGCCCAAGCACAACCCCAAATGTTAGCAGTGATACCTCTTGACAGAGTTGTCTTAACGAATTGCCAAATTGCCTGGGAAATGTGACCTGGTAGCTTGAATAGACTTAGGGTTTTACAGTGCACGAAATACCTCCTATTTCTCTCATGGGATGCTCTTCTGGCATTCTAAATCTCTTCTAGGAACCTTCAGAGTTAATTAAGTCTGAGTTTTAATTCATGCTGTCCACAGGGCTGATAATCCTCCCCCACCAGTGTGACTTGGAGAGGATTCAGCAATGAGGCTTGGCAGGGCAGAGCCTCCTTGTACCTCTCCTTGTGTCATGGCAGGTGCCCTGCTCCTGCCTGAGCTCCCCGGGCTCTCATGCATCTGACAGGAGAATTATCCCTCATCCCCACGGTCTGGGTGGTGGCAGTGATGAGAGCTGCCCATGCCAGAGCTTGCAGGGAGAGGAAGAAATGCAGGGCTGGAAATCAGCTGAATGGTCAGAGATGGTGTGAGCACCTCTGGGCTGTGCAGGGCAAGGGAAAGCAGGTGGACCTTAATTGCCTTCAGCTGTAATTTCAGTTTGACCTGAAGTGCCCCTGGGGTTCTTAGGTGGAAACCCAGGGCTGTTTAGGTGGGAAGGGGCACCTGGGGGCAGTCTGGTCCAGCTCCCCTGCCCTTAAATAAGCTCAAGTCCTGTACCAGACCTTCACTGAGCTCTGGCCCAAATCTTGCCCCAGGCTTTTTATGCCACTAGTGACACATCTCCGAAGGGAAGGTACTTGCAGTAAACACAAAAGCTGTGTTCCAGAGATTGGTGTCAGTTAAAGGAAGATAGAGTAATCACTGCTTTTAAATTAAGCAATGGTGAAGCCAAATACTTGAATTGTTGGGTTTTGCCACTTCAAACATTCAATTTTTGCAGTTTAGGAAATGTCATGTCTTAGACATACTAAGGCAAAAAAGAAAGTGAAATTATGTCAATGAAAGGGGATGGATGGAACAGAGACAGGGTGAGCTATTCAGGCCAAGCTGCTGCACCTGCTTAGAAATTTAATCTAGTCTTAAACCAGTCTGGCCTGGCAGAAGCTAAAAGACAACAGAAGAATTAAGGCCATGGCCACATCCCATTTTAAGCTTTCACACCTGTATTATACTATCCTGGGCCTATTATACCCCTCTGGCTCTCTGGTTTAGCCAAGGTGTAGGAGCTTTGTGTTTTATAAACCCCTCCAGCTTCCTAAAAGTCTATCCTGCAGCTCTTGCAGAGCTGTGTTGATGCCAAATGGTGACAGAAAATTAGCTTTGTCACTGCAATGGATGCAAACAGTGAGATATCTGTAACTCATAAAAGGGTGCCTTTGGGGTTACTCCTGAACCCTGATCTAGAAAAGGGAGCTACTCTCTTATCTTCCAAGTTCTTCTTGCAGCAAAGCTAAAGAATCACTCACAGAATCTAGTTAGTTGTGATGCCTTTTTCCTGGTGTTATGAAAAGAAGCTAGACATGGTTAAAAAGGTTTGGGGTCTTTACCTCAGTATTTTAATCAGGATCCTGTTTGACGCATCCAC
Source organism: Petroica traversi (assembly GCA_025920805.1). Lineage (NCBI taxonomy): Eukaryota > Metazoa > Chordata > Aves > Passeriformes > Petroicidae > Petroica > Petroica traversi. The sequence goes on along the minus strand of JAHLSL010000012.1, from coordinate 8,805,008 downwards.
TTCACCCAGGTGACAGCGTGACAAATGCACCCCCGTCAGTCACACACACCAGTTATAGACTTTACACATCAGCATATCTAACAAGGGGGCCCAATAATGGGGCTGGGGTGGGCTAACCCCTAGTTTACAGAATCTGTCCTGCTAGGAGACCTTGGGTTCCTGAGATAGTAGGAATGTTTGGTCTCCCTGGCTCTGCAGTTCTGGGGTGTTCAGTCTCAGGGCCTGCAGAACACTTACAAAACACTAAGCACTAGATAAGTGAAGGGTTACAAGTGTGCATGCTAATACTTGTGGATACACAGAACTGTGTAAATGGTATATAAAGAAAAGGCAAAAATCATTCCGGCATCAGTTGTAAATTTGGTTCTCATCTCCCAGCTGGTTGCAGATATTTCCCCCTGCCACCACTATTCCTCCTCCTTTAACCTTGTTGTGGTCCAGTCAGGGTTGCTGCTGCTCCACGCTCAGCTGGAGTGCAGTGCAGGTGAAACACGAGCCTGCAATCCCGTACCCTCTGCTCTCTCCCCGCACAGGTTAGAGAGGAAAATCAGGATTTCCCTACGTGCAAGGAGTGCCACCTAACGGCCTGTTGGAGGATCCCAAAGCTCCGCACAGCCTGGGGGCTTGGCTTTTATTTTCATACACACGTCTATGAAATCACACACACGTATTTTCACACATAGTGAAAGGCAAGTCTCTGTCATGGCCTGTCTGCCCACAAACCACGCTCCAAGGGGAATTTTATGCAGTCTTTACATTCGTATTTTTAAGACCAGATTCTTAAAGCCCAAGACTTCAGGACAGCTGTAGTGATCCAGATGCAAGCAAGTTTGGTACTTCAGTTTGCAGTGTAGAACTGACAAATGCTGGCTCTCTGTTAAGGAACAGCTGCTGGAGACCAGCGCTGTCACTGCTGCCTTCACCACGTCAGGCAGCACAATCCTGCTCCTAGGGGGATGTAGGTCAGGTGTAACCTTATGATGACACTTGCTCCAACCTTTGAGTGGCCTTTCAATTTAAGGTGACAAAATTCGACAAAAGGCACAGTCTTGGTGTTCTAGGATGACCAGACCCAGCAGTGGTGAAGCAAACTGCTGTGGTGGCAGTGTCTTAACCTCAGCCAGAGCAGTCTGCATCATCCCACCACCACCACGGATTGCTCCAAACACTTAGAGAGATCCACCTGGCTTTTTCCTCAGAAACTTGCTGTTGATTCCTTCTTGCTGTTACCCTTCAATAAAGTAAATTTTGCTTTACCTGAAGAGATGCTGTGTGTTATGGAAAATGCAAGAGAACTAAGGGGCTCCAGAAGAACACACAAGGAAGAAAAGTCTCACAAGCCATTTAGTCTATTGCACGTCCTCCTGCTGCACCAAGGGAAGTTTGAATAACCACTTTGCACCTCAGGAATTATTATTCACTTCTTTTCCAGTGACTAAGCCATCTCTAGCCTTTGATTCTGTACTAGACTCTCACCTGGTGCCCTTCATTACCCTGGTCCAGAGGCAGGTAGCACAGCCTGTTCCCAATTAACATTTCTGTGGTTGTTCTCTTGGAAAATGTTTCAAGAAAGGGGGCTCAGGTAACAGGTTCCTGATTCCACACTCTGAGCAGCAGGGTCTGCTTCCACCCAGATGTAAATAGCCTCCTCATCACCTTCTGCACAGGCAGTAGGGTAGGACTTGTGAGAATACACTCCTCCCACCCAGATATGCCAGGTGAAAACAAGTAGTGGTTGGACCTGAAGGAGACATGCACGCACATTATTGCTTTTAAAATATGTTCTAAAGCAGACTATTTCTATTGCATATCTTCTTGCAAGATACTAACACATTTTAATAGTCCTGAGAAAAATTCTTCCCTCTGCTTCATCAGAACTCAAAAATAGTGAAAACTTCCTAGACAGCATTTCCATTAAGTAAAAGATATTTGCTAATATTTGACCTTCCAACATTTCTTGCCTGATAACCAGTTTCAAGGCAACTGAAGAGCAGGCTCTTATTAGATTAATGAAAGAGCCAAGTAACCCCCACTTAGGTAGCTTTAACCTCTGGAACTCCTCTCTGAATCACTTGGAGCAATCCTAGTAGGTCACCACAAAATGAGACGGCTTTTTCCTTTAGTTTGCAGAACCTTCTGTTGACAAAATGCACACGCACGCTTGACCCTGCTTTGCCTCAGAAATCAGTCTATTAATTTCTCAGATTTCCATTCAGGCTCACGGAGAGCTTGTGCAGTTCCAGGCAGTATCTAAACTCACTCAAGGACAAAGACAACCAATAGGGAAGATGAAATTTCTCACCTTTGACCCAAATTGAGCAGCATATTTTAAAAACAGGTAGTCATTGTTATCCTTGGGGGTAGGACACCGTATTCAAGCACAACATTTTACAGAAACATTTCTAGTAACGTACCCAAAATGAAGGTGGCCATGACCCATTAACAACAGCCTGCAGTAGGCAGCAACTGCAAAGCCTTTCTCTGTGTATAAAAGAGATCTGGGCATTAGAATACCTCCTTGTAAAAACACATATGACAGAGGTGTTGCTTTTCTATAGCTAATCCAGAATTGCTCAGTTGTTTGGACAAAGATCTATTTTAGGACATGTGTACATGAGAATCAGACCTGCCCACAGCTTAAATTCCCCCTCCCTCAACAGGCTACACTGTTCACTAAATTGCTTTCTGTTTGGCGTTCAAATGAACAATTTAGAAGTAGGAGAAGACAAAGAAAAAAAACCCCACATTTAACAATACCCACCATCCTTCTCTTTTACTCCCATCTCTCACAGTAGGCAAGGCAAATGAGGAAACTGCAGAGAACAACTGAAATGGAAGTATCTCAAAAATGCTTCATGATGTGAGAGATCCTTTGTGGTGCAACTCTCATCCTCATCAGAAAAACACAAGTTAATACAAATATTTCTTGGTAGTCCTGTCCTTGAAAATGTCAAGTATCACTGAAAACACTGATAAATGCTGCAGCTTTAAGAAGGAAGTTTGGAAAATTACCACGGAAAAGCAAGTTTTACGATCAGTATTTGTAAAATTTTTCGCAGAAGCTCAACAACAGCGAAACTATTTTAAAAACAGGATGGAGAAAGCAGAAGTTGATGCAATCTGTATTCACCAGCACCTGTTTTTACAGGGAAATTTAAGAAGGAAAAGTATTAACCCAGAAAAGCTCTAATAAACAAGGCTATTACAAAATATACAGGTGAACCCACTGGTAAGTGACACAAAATGGCCAGGCTTAGTGGAAAGTTAAACTTCAGCAACAATTTATTCAATGTAGGCAAGAACAAAGTAATTTACATTAAACTTCTGTAGTGTCAGTATTTTAAAAAATATGAAGCATTTAAAATTAGTTAAGAGAGCAGCAGTAATACAGTGAACATGTACAAACCAGGCTGATACAGCCATTTAAAATTACAGTAACAAGATATAAAACTATTTTGTTTAAAAGCTATTTATGTAAAACAATTCTCATGTTTAAGCAAACATACTTACAATCAGTTTTACTGATTCTAAGGAATTGTTTAATGTTTAAACTGTTAAAATACCTTCATGCAGCAAAAGAACATTTCAGGAAGCTCATATGGAAAACACATGTGCCTGGCACTTTTCATGGCATCATGGCTTTAGTACTCAGCTGACTGGCCTGCTAACCACCAAGCTAGATGGCTTCCAGAAGCAGCAAAATAAAGACTGCCACGTAATGTCACTTTAATCCTAATTTGTCCTGTATAGCACTGGAAGTTTAACTGGGAAATCACGAAAGCTTTTATGACATGTCCAGGAACAGTCTTTACCAGTATTCCTAGCAGCATTCCACATAATTTTTACTAGCTAGTGTGAGACTACGGAGGTCAGTTACATTTAAAAATTCCATTTCAGAACAGGCACACAGGACGGTAACCACAGCTAAGCAAACCCTGAGCAAATTACCTTTCAAGCAAGGTTTCCAGCCCTGCTTTACTTTGTAAGAAACTTCCTGCTGTTTTACCTAAGACAAGAATCAAGATGCTCATTTATTTTAGATTCCAAAACATCAGCCTCACAGACAGGACAACTGACTTTTCTGTCCTGCCCCACAGGACTGCTAGGACTTGCAGAGGACTGAGTAAACTCAGCTCTGGTTTTCGTAGTTGTAGTGACATCACCACCCCCCTTTTTGATGAAATACTTTTCAAAGGCAGTTTTGTCTTCCTTTTTTGGCCATCGCTGCAGTGAATTAACACATTCTAAGCCTTTTTTCTCACGTGCACCCTGAGCTCTTGGGGTCTGCTCCAAACAAACTTGTTTTGGTGACCAGTTGGAAGACAGCACAGCCCTCTTGCCAGCTGGTGAGCCTTGGCTTGATGTTTCTCCAGTAACACGAGCAGGCAATCCACAGCTGTTCTCACAATCTTCAGCAGAGGATTTCGGAAACTCACGCTTTAAGTTGCTCTTCTCACTGGCACCACTGGCATGAAGTGGAAAAATGCCACTACGGGGTAATTTTTCCAGTTTTATCTCATTTTTAGGGATTGGTATTGTCCTTACTGCTGAATGATGCAGTGAGCCATGTGCTTCACACTTTCCAGTGGAGCTGCTGGCATTTGTGTTTTTTTCTGAAAGCACACCATCTCCTCCTCCAAGCCGGTATCCCGTTCCACTAAAAGGTGTCAGGTCTTGCATGCCATGCATTTGTGTCTTGCCTGCAAAATCAGATTAAAAAATAAGTTAACTACTTTCTCACTCAAAAATCGTGGCTTAAGACTTGAGGTGCTTCATACAAAAAACCTGCTGCCTGAAAATAGTGCATCAAACTGAACTTTTTGTAGACAATTCAGTTGAGGAGCAACCTAGAAGTACAAAAACAAACAAACTCTGTTCTTTGGCTATGTAACATTAAAAACTCCTAAACCAAGCTTATGTCGTGTTTAGTCCATATTCCTTCAAGAAAACATCTGCACAAAAACCAGATTGAAAAATAAAAAACAAAACCATAAAATACCTTTGTTAGTTGACTTGCAATGTGAGGGCTTTGCTGTCTGAGTTTTCTGCTTGGACTTCTCTGAGAACTTCTCTGGCTCCTTCACTTTTGTGAAGGTGCCCCCACAGGTCCTTTGATGCTCATCCCACCAGAAGTCATGTGCAGAGGGTGCTCTGTTCATGGAGCGCTTCACGTACCCAAAGTAAGGTGCTCTGCTTTGGCAGGGGCCATTGCAGCGCCACCAGTGCTGGCGGTACACATTGACCTCATCATGGAAGTTGTGATAGATCTGGGTTAAAAAAAAAAAACAAACAAAAATCAAACAGTCATTCAGAAAGTTACAAATTTTGTGTCACTAGTTCTGTGATGTGTTTTTTTTTAAATCTATTTCCATTCATTTCCTTTCAATACTGCTGTGATTTTTACCAATTAGAGGAGCTGGACCAGGGTAAAATATGATCATTATTTAGCTACCATTAAAACAAAGCTTTCAAAAAAAAAAAAAAAGTATGAACACATCGTGGTTATCTAGTCTGAACTGCAATAAAATCACTTTGGAAATCTACCTACAATTTCACCTAGAAATGAACTGTTTAGAATGCATTGCAAACAGCAACAGTATTGTATTGTCCTTTCAGCTATTACAGTAATTGATCTTATTAGACACGTTATTTTTAAATATTGACATAAATATCATTACCCTCCACTGACATAAATATTGACCACCCTTCACATGGAGCACTTCTGTCCCTGCTACAATTAAGCTGTTTCTAGTTTACCACAAGAGCTTAAAGAAAAATTCTTACAGAGAACATACTTGAAAATTATATGACTAACAACTCGCCACATCTTCCTCAACCTGTTCCTGTCACCATCCCCAACAAAATAACCATGGAACTGGCACACACCTGGATGAAAATTTGTATTGGTACCAACTGTGGAGTGTCTAATACTATATCACACCATGCACTAAAACATCAAACCAGGAAGAAAACTCCATTAAATCAGGTGAGGAGGATTATTCTTACCGTGACATTGGCTCCAGTCAGGCAATTAATGCGCCGCATGTGCTTGCAGAACTCAGGTCCATGAGACTCTCGATCTTTGAAGTTATGAGTAACAAAGAGCAGGGCATGGATCATCTCGTGCAACAGTGTCTGAAACAATGCAACCATCAGAGATTTACTGAAATGCATTGTATTTTCAGTTTCATAATTAAGCTGCAGGTATTTTACTTCTCCACATTGATGGTGGTACTGGCCTTATCTTTGATTATTCACGTATTGAGTTTGAGTCATAAAAACATAATACTTTGATCTAGCAAACCAAATTACCCCTATTCCCACACCACCAAAACATGCTGGAGAATATTACTACAATAAGCAGCATTCCAAAAAGGAGAAATAATCCTCACACTTAAGGCACATTTTTAAAGAGATCATCCCCTACACAACTCCAAAAAAGAGCCACTTTTGAGCAAGCTGAAACTCTTCAATGTTTCTGTTCTTAGGCAAACCTGAATGTTCAGCCAGCTCAAAGCAGCAGCTCTGGCAGAGGCCCAAAAAGCAACAAAAAGTCATGTTAAGTCATATCCTATATTCTTATTTTCTGCTGTTGGCCCTTTTGAAACTACAGTCCATGTTTGGTTTGAATATTAAAGGATAATTTAGGAGTTAAAAACTTGGGGTGATTTTTTCTCTTTATAAAGTCAATAAAATAAACACTTGACTTCAGACTCCTACTTGGAGTGGCCCACTAAGAAACATAAAACTAAGATTACCATGGTACTGCAGCACAAGCCAGAAAAACATAAGAGTAAACCCACCAATATTTTATGATCTATAAGTTACTGCATCAAAGAATCCCACTCTGACATCTAAAATGTTTGTACGTAGCAGAGGAGGGGGGAGGCACAACACAATTCATGTGCAGTTCCATAAGCCATGTTCAATACCTCCACGAGATCCTTCCTCGGCCGTAACTTCAGGAGCGGCTCGCTGAGACGAATGGAACACAGCCCACTTCTGTCCTGATACGAACAGACACCAGCACAGCTGAAAGGAAAAGCAGAAGGAAAATGTGGAAATCTATTTGTTTCTGCAGCACGTGAAGAAAATGAAGAATTTAAGTTAAAATGCCATCTCCTGTAAACACATGTTAGGTCACTCAGAGCATGGAAAAAAATCATTTTGAGCAGTCACTTGAAATATTCAGCATTATTAAGTAAAGGAAAAAAAATCCCCAAGTTCCTTGGAGTAGAAAAACCTGTTTTGAAGGCAGAAGAATGTTTTCTTCAGAACTTGTGATGGGCTGAAATACAGTACACGGAAGCTGGATATTCACTGCAGCAAACACCGACTTAATTGCTGGTTGTTTCAATTTCACTCCCCACCCTTCACCAACTTTTGACTCATACCGGACCTACATACACCTTCCCTTCTGTGCACTAATCCAGCAAACACCACTTTATTTGTGTTAGTCTTACTGAGCTGGTCCTCTACTAGTGCAATATCCAACTATTTCCAAATGTATAAAGAATACTGCACCCAGCAGAGAATAAGAGAGGGCAGGACTGCAGACTGCACTTCAAAGATTTATGGCTTTGTTTAACCTCAGATTTCTTCTATATTCACCTTCCTAGTCAATTCTAAGTTTTTCTAATATACTGTTACTGGTTCATATTTGCCTTTCTGCCGTACAGTAAAACTATCATAAAGACCGAGAACCCGAGCAGCAACACGAGTACGTGAGGTTTCCACACGCACCATCTAAGACCAAGTAATTTATTTCGTTTTAACATCGCTCCGGCTTGCCT
>JAHLSL010000012.1:8780886-8792215 GCA_025920805.1 Petroica traversi | reverse complement strand
GTCCCAGCTCATCCGCCTGGGCCAGTCCACCAAGGCCTGCGAGCTGTTCCTGAAGAACCGGGCGGCCGCCGTGCACACCGCCATCCGCCAGCTGCGCATCGAGGGCGCCACGCTGCTCTACATCCACAAGCTCTGCCATGTCTTCTTCACCAGCCTGCTGGAGACGGCCCGCGAGTTCGAGACGGATTTCGCCGGCAACAACGGCTGCTACTCGGCCTTCGTCGTCTGGGCCCGCTCGTCCATGAGGATGTTTGTGGATGCCTTCAGTAAGCAAGTGTTTGATAGCAAGGAGAGTTTGTCAACTGCGGCAGAGTGCGTCAAGGTAAGAGGGTCCAAAGAGAGGGGTGGTGGGGTACAATAGCTGAAGCGAAGGCTTCAAAGCTTTAAATCCTCTATTCTAGCTCTAGTTTAGTTGTTGACTCTTGTGTGGGTGTCCAGAGATGTTTCCTGTGTTGAAAGGTTAATATTCATTCGAGGTTTGCTTGGTTTTTTTCAGTTTAACAGAGGAAAGCCTTAAGGTCATAATACGTGTCAAGAAAAATCCTGCCTATATCATGAATGCAAAATATGTTGATTCTTAATTTGTCTTTAACTAGTAGGAGGTCCTAAAATTTACATAAGCTACATCTGAATTATAAGTATTTCAAAACTTTCGCTTTGTTTTCCAAGGCTGTCCTGAACTACTTTTTTTTTTTTTTTTTTTTTGCAAGACTTAACTTTTTCAGGTCATGGTTTCTTTCAGCTGCAGTTGAGAGGGGAAAAAAAAATTTATGTGTGAGTGGGTTATAATGTAATTGTCCAGAGTATTTATCTTTGGGTTATTAATTTCTGACTAATGAGATTTTAAAGCGTGAGAAATAAGTATGTGCCCTGACAGTGATAAATTTGGAAAATGTGTAAGATGTAAAGAGGGCCTGCATATTAATAGCATCCTTTGCTTTTCTTTGTGATCCCAGGTAGCTAAAGAGCACTGCAAGCAGCTGAGTGAGATTGGACTGGATCTCACCTTCATCATCCACGCCCTCCTGGTAAAGGATATCAAAGGTGCTTTACAGAGCTACAAGGATATCATCATCGAGGCCACCAAGCACCGCAACTCTGAGGAGATGTGGAGAAAGATGAACCTGATGACTCCAGAGGCACTGGGGAAGCTCAGGGAGGAGATGAGGAGCTGTGGGGTGGGCAATTTTGACCAATACACGGGAGATGACTGCTGGGTCAACCTTAGTTACACTGTAGTAGCTTTCACCAAGCAGACTATGGCCTTCTTGGAGGAAGCTTTAAAGCTTTACTTTCCAGAGCTGCATATGGTTCTTCTGGAGAGTCTCGTGGAAATCATCCTGGTGGCTGTCCAACATGTTGATTACAGTTTACGGTGTGAGCAGGACCCTGAGAAAAAAGCATTCATCAGGCAGAACGCCTCTTTCCTGTACGAAACTGTCCTTCCTGTTGTGGAAAAAAGATTTGAGGAAGGAGTTGGGAAGCCAGCCAAGCAGCTACAGGATCTGAGGAATGCCTCAAGATTGATGCGTGTGAATCCGGAAAGTACCACCTCTGTGGTGTGAAGGGAACCTAAGTGTTCCTGGGAGCAGGGTGGCAGCACTTACTGAACATGTACATTGAACAGATGGACTAAATGGGGGTTTTTTGAGTCCCTGAAAGATGCAGAACACTTAATTGCTGCATACCAGAAGCTGAAGACTTTGAATCAATGCCCACAAGTGTGCAATGCTTTACTTGGTGGATGGGGTGTAGGGAAGTGGGAAGGTGGAGGTCACATGTCTTTGGACAGCATATCCTGTACCAAGGGCTTGTGTAGTATTTGTGATTGAGAAACAACTGTAATACACAAGTTTTGGCCAATTGTTTGTGTAAGTCTTACATATATATACAGCACATGGCAGGAAAAGATCAATTCTCATCATGTCACTGTAGCAATTCTTTTTTAAGGCAGTGTTCTGGTAGGAGGGGAAGTGCTGAAGCATTTCCAGGGCGTGGTGTTCAGTGAGGCACATCCACCATCCAGATGTGACTCAGCACTGCAGATAAATGACATGGGCTTGCACAGTGTGATTTGTGTGGTAGCAATGCAGACTTTTCAGTTTCTTTAACATTATCTTTATTCATTTCAGAGGCAGATTGAAATAAAATTGGTTTTAGTATAGGTTCTGGTGTTTGGGTGAAAGGACTTCTGTTTAATAAGCTGGCCTGTCAGCCTAAATTATAGCTGTCTGAAAACAAACCTGCTGTCAGAACCATTTGTTCCCTTCAAGAGAAGTGCTTCACTTCCTCTTTGTGTTCCTCTTCCATGTTTTCTCATGGATGCAATTGGGGTCATATCCATTTGGCAAAGCGTGCACTGTTACTTGAGGTGCTGTCACGAAGGCATTACGGTCTGTTGTCTGCAGGTAGCACAGTGAAGAGGCATAAATGCTTTTGAAACGTGCAGGGCAGGGAGAGGGTCTGAAGGGACTGTTCAATTTGAGAGAAATGGAATGCTAGTTTTGCTGTACAGAAGAGACCGTGAGGCTTTTTGTGAGACATGTGAACTTTGAATATACACTGTCTCCTGCAAGAACTAGCATCATTTCCTGTAATACAGCCATAACCAAGAACTATCTTTTTGCAGAAATCACAAGGATATGGTTGGCAATTCTAATGTTGATGGGGAAAGTTTATACAAATGCTCTTATGTTTGGATTGAATGGTGTTGGCATTCTCATGCAGTATATGTCTGTGAATATTAAATAAACCAAGTCTTGTGTCAAGGCTGGCTTTGGAAAGCTGTCAGCATCAACTTCTGAGTTGTGTAACCTTCTTCCCCTTTGGTGCAAACTTTCTTAGTTGTGAGAGGATCATGTTACAGCTAAGGAACCTTGTACAAGTCCCTCAAGAAGTGTCCTTAACTGGAATAATGAAGAATCCTATTCCTGTAGAGCTTTCAAATTAAAGCTTTTGCAGTTTGTATGATGATAATGAAAGCCTTGTGACTGCCTGAACAAACAAAAGGTATCACTAGTAAAACATTCTGCATAACTGTTGTACTGAAGCTTCTTAATTTCTCCCTATTTTCACAGTGCTAGTTCAATGTAGTTCTCACTTCAGTGGCTGGCTTTTGATCTCTTGCTCTTTGGACGCCTTTTGAACTGTCAGATTTTGCAAAGCATCCTATTGTCTCTGCTCACTTGCTTTGCAGTGTTTGGGCCTTTTGCTAGCAACTCACAAAAAAGTTATACAAAATGTTTTAAAAGGGTAACTTGTTGCTCCCAGCTTACACTGACTGAAATCCAGTGAAATAGCTCTACTTTTATTTTAAGGGACAGGGACAATGAGTGTTAGAACTTGTGTAACATGTAATGTCCGAGAGAGAGAGAGAGGCCTGTTGGCATAATTTCAGTAGGGAACTGTTTTTGATATCAGAACCTAGCGAAGTATAGCAAAGTGATATAATCTGTGTCATCTGTTTAAAGTGGGAAACGTGTCAACCTAATCTGAGAAATACTTTCAAATTAATTATAAATGAGAGCTGTCTCTGGTGATCGGTAGTTTGGACGATAGGAAGAAGAGATGGCTTGTTTTCCTGTGAACACAGGTATACTTTTTTTTTTAAAACAGCAGAAGAAAGCAGAATAAATACAGATGAGCCTTATCTGTCTCTGTGTATGTGTGTGTGTTTGCAAGAGAAGGATTAGATCTGGAACTTTAGACTGATTATTGTGATGCAGGAGGATTTTATGCAGGAAGCTGAATTGTAGTTCCCCAATTCCCAAGCATTAACATAAGGCTGGAAAGGAGGAAAGCCCTGTTCATGTTTCTGTTGTGAGCTGGTGTAGCACAGCTTACCCTGATCAGAGGATGAAATGTAGAATGGAATTCTGCCACATGCTCTGTTATGCCTCTGTCACTGAGCCCTTCATCAACCTATTCATGGCGCACTGAGCCTACTGATTTTGTCTCTGCTGTCACCCATGAAGCAGTGAGCTTACATTGATGCATCAGGGAATCTGGCATTTCATTTGGGTCATCAAACATCATGTTCATGTGCCTGTCACAACTCAAACAGGTATGGATTTGTATAAACTGCTGTAAGTGGCATTGATATTTTGTAACTTGTGAGTCTATTAAACTCATAATAAAAGAAAAACAAGAACATAAAGAAAATGGTGTGGAATTAAATTCAACTAAATACCCTTTTATGTTAATTCAGTTAACAGAGAAAATCAACATATGCTGAGTCATGGTTTAATCGATTTAATTTTGGAATAGCATTTTCCTTTTCCTGAGCTTTACACTTGGGGGATAGTGTTGTTCAAGTTGGGATTTGCAGTAACTACTGAATGATATGATAACAGTTCTGCTGATTTGAGAAAGAACTAATATTGGATTTTTTGAGACAACTGCCTATAAAATCTGGTTTCCTGTATTTGCTGTGACAAAGTAGTGTAAAATGATTTTATTTTAGTTCAGATAAATTGATGTATTAGAATTTAATGCAATAACTTTTCTGAACAGTGAAGACCGTGTATTAAAACTTTTGAACATACAACACTAGTGGTGTATTTGTTTTGCTCTTAAGAAAGAGGATGTTGGTTTGAAGTTGGACTTCAGTGAAGTCAGCGAGCTTCAGGTAAGTCCCTTGTGAGGGAGGGGTGACCAGCAGCCAGCTGATCAAAGCCAAGTGATGTCACTTCAGCTGCATTCTTTACAAAGTCACTTCAGCGAGGGGACGCTGGAAGAAAACATTTCTGGACATAGAGAGGCTGTACTCTCCTCTGATGAGACTTTGGGTGGGTGTGTGATGGATTATCAACACCCAGGCAGTGTAATGCTAAAGGGTATGTTAGATTCCAGATTTTTTTGTGTCTGGAGTCCATCCACACTTACCTCGGATGCTGAATGTGTACTACAGCCTGTGCCCTCACTAGATGGAGCTTTGTGCACTGAAAGCTCAGCCTGCTGTGAGCAGGCACACCATGGAAGCTGTGCTGCCCTGCCGTGTGCCTTGGCTGGTTTTGGGCAGCATGCTGGGGGAAGAAGCTGCTGCAGAGAATGATCCAGATGTTAGTGTCAACTCTTTTCCATTCCTTGGTAGTGCTTGTGTTCTGTGTTTTCTATTTCTTGTACTGTTTGTTTTTTAGTTCTTCATGTTTTCCATTGGCAGGTGTGCTGCGGGTATCTCACCTTTTTGCTTTTCCTTAAGGTAGGTGCCAATATGTGATTTTTGTTCTGCCTGAAAAACACTGCTACACTTCAAGCCCCTGCAGAGATGTGAAAAGTTGCTTGCCCCAGCTGCAGTTGTCTGTCTCGTGTAAGATGTTCAGATTAGTGACTTCTCAAAGTCAAGTTTGTGTGACTTCTGGTCATTTTACTTCAGTATTGGACTGAAATTCCTGTGTAACTGCATGCTCACAGCGCAGCTTTGCACTCCAGCATGGTAACTCAGAAGGTCCCCACCACCTATTGCTATAACTTACACACACTTTGCATTCTCTTTACTGCACAACTGTTACAATTTAATTGGGTTACCTTTTGCTTAAAAATAGTAGTAGTTTTGCAGACTCTTCAGTGTATTTTCTCTGAAGAAAATAAAATCTGGCATGGGGTTATCTATCCAGCAGCTCTGTGAGCATAGACATCTTTTTCCTCCCAGGTTCAGGAGCTGTGATAATATCCTCAAACCCTGCAAAGTCTGAGAGAGTGGAGAGAGAAACACCGCAAACTGTGAGGAAAATAAATTTGTCATTTATCATTTCAAGGGATGTTGACTGGAATAAGAGATCAGAATTTTATAGTGCCATCTTGGACACAGAGTTGTTACCTCTTGTGTATTTAGGAAACTTTGCTTATACAGCCTCACAGCCTCGACATGCCCTGTAATACTGTTCTCAGTTTCGGGTTACAAGCTGAATTAGAGTCTCTGCTACAGATGAGCTCAGTTTGACACAGCAGAAAGTACTGGCAAGGGTCCTGGCCTGTGCTGAGCACTGAGCAGTATTATCCTTCCTGGGGCTGATCAGGGCAGATTTAAGGCAATTTTATCTCACTCTTCTGCCACCCTATGGTATTTATTCTCTCTCCCTCCCCATGCAGTAGCTGCATTCTTTTCGACGGGCAGATCATCCCACTTCCCATCCAAAGGGAAGACGATGTGGAAGGATGGAGAGAAGCTGCTCCCTAAATTTCCTGGAGCGAGCTGCGATGTGGCAGAGCCACCAGCGGGGGTCCCACGGCAGCTGTGCATTGGGGAGCGTCCCCTCGGCGCAGGGAACGCGGGCATCACACGATTGCATTTGATCTGTTCTCACCGTCTGCTGCAAGGGAAAAGCTCGTATGAAAGCTGAGAGATCGATCTCTTCGTGTCAGGCAGGAGCTGGACCCTCAGGAATTGTCAGAATGCCCACAATATAATGTGGCCCCCCAGCTGTTGGGAATCTTGTTGAGATGTGCCAGTAATATCTTGGCATGTGATCAGTGAATGCAGTGCACTAGGAAGGTGGACCATGGAGAAGAGCAGGTAGTGTTCACTGCTGCTTGGGAAAACCTTGGAGATGCCTGGATTGATGATTTTTTTTCAAGTTATTTTAAAAAATAGTACATTAAAAGCATAGAGTTCTCCATCTAATTGTACCAACATACACAGTTCTTCCTCTGTCCTCCCAGAAACTGATCCAAACAAAACCAAAAGTCTCATGAAGGTGAGAGTTAGCCAAATCCATCATAACACAAGGCACATGAATCTAAACACCTGCAAACTTGGGCACAATTAAGATCTGCATTTCAGACATTTCCCAGACTGACTGGGATGAGGGAAAACTTTGCCTCAGACTCTTCCAGACTTCTGGTCTTTGAGTTCTCTGGGCTTTGAGTCATTCCTAATGTTGCTAAAAAATCACAATTCACAGACAACAATCTGTGCCAGTCAGACTAATGTGTTTTGCTTTGCTTTGTTTTGTTTTAACTATAGCTTTTCAGCACCGCTGCAGCCTGGGGACTCCTGTTATGTTAATTTTTCAAACCCAGTATTCACAATAGGAAGAAGCCCAGCTCCCAGTCCCAGCTCCTGCAGGATGGGATTGTCAGGAGAGTACTCGAAGGTCTACAGAAAATCCTTCCTTCCACAGGATTCATTGACTTCTCTCAAAATGCAGATCTCTGATAAGCAGCTTCTGCTCTGTTCTATTTCCCCCTCACTAACAATTGGCAGGACTGTTTGTTTTCCCACCCCACAATAAAACTTCTCCAGCAGAGATGCCAGACTCACTTTGTGGAGGAAGGATGTCAAACTGAACATTGAGTCATAGTCTGTATATCTGTCCTAGCACAATTCAGGCCATATAACTCCAGGAGGGTGACTGGAAGGTTTGCAAAGAAAAATCTTGCTCCCTCTGACTTCCACCCAGCAAGGTGTTTAAACACACACTGAAGATGCCCCCCTGAATTTGGGAAGCCCAGTTCTATAGTCAGAGGCAATTAGATCCTGAAGTGCTTTTCATGAGTGGAGGATCACTAAATTTCTTTTGAAATTTGCAAAAACAACTGGCAAAGAAGGGATGGGAGGGTAGTACTAGAGCAACAGCAACACATGAGCAAACAAAATGTTTTTCTCAGCTCTAGTGTGACAAATGGTCCCAAACAAAGCCTGCCCCTTCTTCAGTAGGAGCAGTAGGCTCCATAAATCATCAGTGCTGCAGCTTTCCAGGAGGCAGCAATCACAGCATTGGACACGCTAAAATAAAGTCACTTCATCTGACTGGCTGTAATATGTGACACCACGTTAGGGTGGGGGAAATGCCCTCGGGAAAACAACACTTAGGGAAGGGTGATGGAGGCTGGATCACCTGCTGCTCTGAGATGTGGCTCCACCTGAGCCTGACACCAGTGCTGGCTGGCATTGTCCCAGCCTCCTGACACACACCGCCCTCCCTCATTGTGCCCAACTCCAGAACCTCCTGTGGTTAGCATTTTCCTCCTGCTGTCCGCTGGCCTGCAATAAGCTCCTCCCTGCTGGCAGGATTAACCCCACCTTGTTTGCTTGGTGACAAGAGAGGTGAGCAGGGAACAGAAGCCCCGGTGCCGCCGCCACCCGGCAGCTTCACACCAGAGAGCCCCTCTCCTGGTGAGCCTCTAATCAGTCACTATTTTTTGTCATCCACTGAAGTTTATTACCATTTAAATAGCCTTTCAGCCTGAGGTGTCCTGTGGGGTTTCTGCCTTTGCTACCTCATGCCCTGTGAAATTAATTCCCGTAAGAGCATGTTCTCACAGGAAAATGGTAAGAGCTCGACTAAACTGGCTTAGAAACGGTTTTAAATCCACACAAGTCCTTCTATGGCCCTTTAGTTTGGACTGGGGCACTTTCTAAGTACGTGGCTTGGGGTAAAATATGTTTAGATTGGAAAGTGTTTATTTCCAACCAAAATTACCGCACTGAATCCTGCTGTCTGGGGCAATGTTTTTGAGTACTGTGAGCAAATAGCATATTTAACTCAGCATGTGTGTTTAGGCCTTGAAGATTTAATGGCCAGACTGCAAATGCCTTTAATCAGGAAGCAATTAATTGCACAGATTTCCTCCTTGCAGCCAGTGTAGCACTCAAGCAGGTAGTGCTCCCTGTGAGGCAGTGGCTCATGCCTGCACACTACTTTTATTACTGTGGATCTCTGCTAATTAGTGCCTGTGGGATGGTAGGCCAGGTTGCTGCAGGGGGCTCAGATAAAAGGTTCAATCAGTTAAGACAACCCAAAGATAGCTTCAAGAGAAAAATCAAATGGTTTTCATTCCTGATGAGCTTTTAAAAATTATCATTGCTATTATTATTTTTTTTCCTAAAGAAAACTTGTAAGAAAGATTGATGCCTTTGATGGAAGTCAAGGGCCTGGTTTTGATTTCAAGGGTTGTTTCAAGAAACTTGTAGTCGAGCATACTCACCTGGAGCTTTTTCCAGAGCACTGTAATGCTCACCCAAGACCAACCCAAGTGGGAAACACCTCATCTCTTGAGCTCACCATGCAAAGGAATTACAATCCTGGTTCTCCCTCAAAAATGATGCTCAGCTTCACTTGGAGGGAAGTGTATGGGGAGCTGGGGGACATGTTTAGCTCTCACTGGCAGTGACTGAGGCAGAACACATACAATGTCTCACAAAACAGGAGGGTAAGGCTCAGCTTCCCCTCTGCCCCATGTTCAGGCCAGGGACATTGCTCCACCTGCTAATGCTGACACTGACCTTGTTCACACCTTCAAACACAAGCCTCACATCCTTCCTGTCCTACATGCTGGCTGTAAAGAACAAATCTTCTCATTATGCTATTATTATAATTTACTAGCAGAAACCTTCCTCTCTGCACACACAACTCTTCATATTTGACTATTATAATTACATTTCCAAAGTTATAAATAACACGTTAGCCTGGTTTATGTGTTCATGCAAGCCAGGCTATAAACTGGCAGATGAATGAAATTAACTGTCTCCAGAATTCACATTCCTGTCACTTATTCAATTATTTGATCAACATAATTGCTCAGAGCAAGACCTAATTGGAAAATGACATGCATTTACCCTCTCTGTAGAGGAGGAGAGGCTTATCAGGTATTTTACTGCAGGCACTTTCATTACTTCCAATATTCTGGAAGAAACAAGGGTTTTAAATGAGCCAGGCCACAACACACAAGGCTTTTTTTTTTTTTTTTTTCAGCCAGATGCTTCCCCATCCTTAAAATAGCTCCAGTATTTTGCAGTGCAAGGGTTTGAACACGCCTATACTGCAGCACACACAGGTATCTTGGCAAGCTGCAAGCCAAGCTTGCCTCCAGGGGTCTGCAGCACAAAATGTGTTCCTGCTCTCTGTGTCTGTATTCATGCTGGTGCTGCAGCTAGATATGTTTGGGTCTTTCTGTGACAGACTCCCATCTCTGGGAGCTGATGCAGAGATTATTGATTGGCTGAGGCTTGACTGTCAAGAGTAGGAAAGGCAGAAAATGATTTTTTGGTGTTGCTGTTGTAGAAAAGACTGTAAATCCCCACCTTGCCAGCTCAAATGCTACATCAAGGTTACAGCTTGAAACACCAATACCTTTCTAATTATTTTTCTGCCCCTCCCCTCACTCAGATATCCTGGTTAACATTCTGAGTTTCTCCACTTCCTTATTAAATTAAAATGTAAGAAGGGAGTGCTAGAACAGAGGGGATAGGTATAGAAAGATAGGGTAGGAGACTCAAATCCTAAACTGATCCCTCTTTCCATTATTAGCTCTAGCATTGTCTGGAGTTAGAATATTTCATTTGTTTAAAAAAGAGACAGGCAAGCAATTTTCCAAGCTGCATGGAAGGGGAGGAAGCTCATCTATCATCGCCAACAGTTTGCATCTTATTGTCTGCAGGCCCTGAGGGATCTCTGTAGGGGAAAGGGAGCTAAGAAAATCAACCCTGTTGGCCAGTTGCCTTAAATTTGTGACAGATGGTCTGCACCGCTGTTGGAAAATATTGGGGTCTGCAAATTAAAAATTGGGTAAAAAACTGTGTGTTTTCCTCCTGCTGTTGATGAGCAGTTCAAGCCTCAAGTTTTGCACACTAGAAAAAAGCTCCAGGAGTGATCCATGGAGCATGTGAGTGCTGAGAAATGCCATGCCAGGTCTCACTCCCTGAGGTGTAGCAGTGCTGCTAACACTGCACAAGTGGCACGGGACAGCTCTGGGAAACTCGCTGTACTGAGAGCCCTATCCGAGGGGCTGGCACTGACTATATTTGATGAATAGTTACCCATTCATTATTTAGTTCAGCTAATTTAGTTTAGCAATTATTTAGTTCAGCTAAGAGGAGATGAAGAAATAAGTGCAGCACAGCCTATTTGTACTTAGACTAGGACATGCCTGATAGTAGAGGTTTTTTAGGGTATGAAGCATAAGTATCCTGTAAGGAAATTAAAATATCTCCACCATGAAATGCTTGTGTAGGTGTCCCAGTTGGCCCTGGGAGAAGGAGTCTTAGATTCATAAAGTATCTATAAGCAGAATTTTGTTGTGGTCCTTAGTGGGGTTTCTGTGCAGTTTGGACAAGAGGGATGCTGAGGGCATCAGCTGCCATTCCTCCTCACAGCTCTGCGATGCACATGGCCGCAGCAAGCTGCAAACAAGGATGATGCCAAGGTTTGGTGTCCTGTGAGTGATTCCAGCTGGCGAAAAACTGGCCAGAGTGCGAAGCTGTAAACTCTAAACTGTGGCTAATGGAATAAATCAGTAACCTGATGGCGCCACACGACACCGCACATGGGGCGTGCAGGCTCCTCTTTGCCATTTCCAGGCACAAAGGGGAAAAAAACCTCACCAAGAT
>JAHLSL010000012.1:8762444-8775886 GCA_025920805.1 Petroica traversi | reverse complement strand
CTGCTCAGCCCCAGAGTCTTACAGGGGATTCAATAGGTTGTCTGTCTGCTGGTAGGAGATATTAAAGTCCTTCAGGAAAAAAACCACTAAACACCAATCCTGCTTTGGACCGATCCTCTGGAAATCAGTCATTCAGTCAGTAGAGTTAATCATCAGTTGGTGGGTTAATAGCCAAACCTGAAGTCAAGGATGATTAAAGCTTAAAAAAAATTTAACCACTCAGTGACTGTAGTCACAGACAGTATTCAGTTATTTTTGATGGTTCCTTCTCTGTCTAGGCTCCCACAGAGGCTGACAAAGGATATTTTAACTTTCAAGGCAATAGCGCTATAGCGACAAGAAGCCCATCAGTTTGCTGCACAGGACCTGTTTTGCATACCAGGCCTTTGATCTTTAAGTGTATTTAGCATTGCCATTTCTTAATGAGTGTGGTGAGGAGGTGAAATAGGTCCCTTGCTTAAGTAGGACAATTTTTTATTGTCACTTAGCTTGTGAAGGACAAGCCATGCAGAAGAGCTCCAGTCAGGGGAGAGAGGCCTTGAACGCAAGAACATTTACGCTTCAGTTAACAGGGAAGCAAGATGCATGGGGGTTGGCAGAATCCAGTCCCCACTGCATTGGGGAAAAACAGTTTTATTTCTTCACCTTTAATTTGTGTTTCCTCAATTTACTGGCAAAAGAGAGTTTAATTATTTACAAATATAGATAGGGCTTTCCCCTTCTGCTTCATGCTATGGCAATAAGATTGTTGGGGAAATGTTGACAGAATAACCCATGGTGACACTAGCTGCTGTGCAAAGTCAAAGGAATTTACACCAATTTCAAGGGACCAGCTGAGCCTGCCAATCCAGCAGGGAAGGAAAGAGGAATCACTGCAAACCAAATGCAGATTTTTCTGGTGAGACCATAGAGAGATGGTGTGATATAGGTAAATTATATAATAAAGCTAAGAGTAACTTCTACTTTCAAACACTAAACTGTAAGAAACAAGTGTCATTTCTAGCTACTGTGATCTTTATCTGATGGAGAGCAATCTAAAATCCAGACGGACAGCACTTAACAGCACCTAGCTGTGCATCTGACAGGTCTTGACTATGTCTTCTCGCAGGCAGTGGCAGCAGCACAAGACGTGCAGGGCTTTGCTCAGAACCCAACATCCATGTGTGCCTCACCCACAGAGACAAGTGGTCCCCTGGGGCAGTGCCTGGCACTGGTCAGCTGGGCCCACACAAGGAAGGGACCCAAAAGAGCTCCCATGAGAATATCTGGTCCTATTGTTTCCAGGCTGCCCTTCAGGGACACACCGGTGATCCACAGCACAAGAGGAGCTGGTCAGTGAAGTGAATGGAGAAAAAGTGAATGGAACAGGTACATCCCCTTCTGCACACACAAACAAATGTTACAGTGAGGGAGCAAGAGCACTGAAATGTACCCTAGCTTTGACTGGTTTCCTTTCTGTTGTTAGTGAAAATCACCATGAAATCATAGCACTTGGCAGTCTTTCAGTTGTTTTACAAAAGTATGGTTGGAAGAGCGATTGTCAGGAAACACCACTGCATCCCAGCTACCTAGAAACAAAATCAGCTGTCCCTAACCATTCCTGACAGCCCCCAACACCTGGGTGTCTCACCTTGCGAAGATGCCTCAGTCCCTGAAGGCAACTGCAATATGCAATTGTCCACACCTCTGGACAGTTGTGTGTTCTGCCAAAGCTCTGTATTGAGCTTTTCATGCTGCAGTTCAAGCTCATTACTTGCTTCCTTATTTACCCCCACATGCTGTGGAGAATGGATTCTTTCCCTTCTCTTTGGTGTGGCAAAAGTGAAGAGTGTTCAGCTCCCAGTTGTTCACAAGGTCCTTTCTCAGGGACAGCCCACACTCCCCTCACCTCAATGCTGGCCAGTGAGCCAGCAACAACCAATGTACCCCAGAGCAACCCAGGAGCAGCACTCTCCACAGCTTTCCTTTTCTGTAGCATTGATTTTATTCAGTGCTGTCTTCCCAACCCTAAACACCTGCTGGATTTGCCTCTAGTTTTGAGCGTTTTTCCAGTGCCAATTTCTACCCCTAGCAGTGTTTCCTTAGGAGCAGCCAAAGCACATTCCTGTATCCTCTGAGCCCACTTTGCTCCTTTGCTGCCCTTCAGGAGGGCCTCCCTTCCTTTGCAAAAGGCAGCTTTCAAACCCGTGGGGACTGCACCACACACACACAGCTCTATATTAACCAGACCCAAGACAACCCAAAGCATGGGAACAACAAAAAAAGACAGCCCTGTGTGGTAGTCAGTACCTGGAGCTAAACAGAGATATTCTACCCCTCATATTTTTTTTGTTAATTGTTGCTCTGGACATTTTTGTTTTATCAGATGGGGAAGGACACTCGAGACCCAGCTAATTTGTGTCTCTTGTCAATGGCTCTTTGTTTTCTTTTAGCTTTTTTTCCCCCTTATTTTTTTCCCTGGCCCTATAATCATTTCTTTGTTCTCTTTGGTAAGCTGGTCACTCAGAGCATTACATCCCTGTCTTAAACCTGGCTGCAGTTCTGCTCTGCAGCAGCAGCAGCATCCGCTGGGGTGGCAGTGATGCGTGACCACCCAGGGCCTCTCTGCCAGGCACTGCACAAAAAGTCACACTACCTGCAGCGACCAAACCCAGCTCTGCAGTGACCAGAGAAACTGAACTGCAGAGGAGAATGCACCTTTTTCTTATAAAACAAATAAAATGCTTTGAACTTTCCCCTCACAGGCACTTTATTGCCCTTGGTGATGGTAAGCTCTGTCTGTACAAGTGTAGGCTAGCAGCAAGGTACTAATAAATTAATAAAGTGGAGGCAGGGCACAGGCCCAGGCAGTTGCCCATACAGTTAAAAGGTTGGCATTGTCCTTGCATGAGTTTGTCCCAGACGGAGCAAATACTCATGCAGCCAACGCCCAGGCATGTTTCAGGAGCCAGGATGGCTCTCAGCAGGTGGTTTGGGCACAGCTCACCTGCTCTGGGGGACAGGAACTTGTCTTCCTCAGGATGGCTGGGCATGCCAAAGGGTCTTGGGGGTGGAAAACATTCCTTGGCCTGTCTTATTATTTTATGTGGCTGTAGACTTGGGTGTCCCAGCAGTGCACAGCTTTAAATGGATTGATTCACCCCAGCAACCCTGTGGAGCAGGGAAGTACTGTTAAGCCCCTGGGTCCGAGTGGAGAAGCAGACTTATGGAAACACTAAAAGGGGTACATGACTCCAGAGAAGCCTTCAAGTCCCACAGCCCTCTTGTTTCTTAAGCTCCTGCCCCAGCCCCAGGGCTTGAAGCTGGTGAGGATGAGCCAGCCGTGGAGATGTGCCCCATGTCTGGTGGGGATGCTGAGCTGCCTAGAACCACATGGGGCAAGACAGGGGCCACCTCCTTTGAGCTTGGCAGCTGAGATGAAACCCAGCCTAGTGAGGCTGGGCAGATTAAAGCAGGCAGAAGGCAAGCGTGGTCCAGAGAACAGGATCAGGCTTGCACTTAACTTGACCCTGAGGGACTTGCAGAAGCTTAGGCAGGGACATGGCTTCTCTACCCCATACGTTTTGACTTACTGAGACATATGAGGCCTCAGGGCCTCTCAGAGGCCACACGTCAAATCCATATGGATAGTTTGTGCAGAGGAAATTGGTGGGGTCAGGAAGAGTGGAAGCTGCTCAGTGCTTTACAGACAATTTGCCTGAAGTTCCTCTCCTGAGAAAAACAGAAAGCTGTTCAGCACCATGGATTTTCCATTTTCTCAGTTCCAATTTTTCCATTCATTTTCCCCATGTGCATGTTAAGAAGGAGATGATCAGTCACTCAGCTGCTGGTTCATCTGTTTCTATATTTGAATCATGTCCATCACTGGTCCATGGTCTCAGGGACGCAAATACAGAGAATCAGTGTTAATTAATTATGGCATTATATAAAAATGCACTGTTTTATCAACAATCCTATTCTGAGATTATTTTTATGAGTGATACTATTACTTTGATGCTTGGACAACTGGACCTTTTGACAGAGCATCGTCAGGTTTCCAGGGCCAGCTCCCAGGCATATGGCTAAAGTCCCTGCAGAGCCCTGTGCACCTGGTGTGGGGATTTGCACCTTCCCACCAGTGTGCAGTGGGTGGCCCTGGCCCAAGACACTCAGCTGCAGTGAGCCCAGTCCTGTCCATAACCTGGTGATGAGCTTTGCTCCTGCCAGCAGCCAGCCCGAGGCTCCACAGGGCAGGGATGGATCCAGGGGCCATACGGATCCAGGTTGTGAGGCTTCAGCTGTGTTTATCCCAGCCTGTTTTTCCTCCCAGCTTACCTCCCACTGACACCTGCACACCTGCATGGAGGGAATATTTGTGCCTTTCCCTGCTCCAGGGCACTGACAGCAGAGCTGCAGTCAGGCCCATTACCCACTCAGGGTGGGGCTACAAAACTGAGGGGGGAGGAGGAGGCAAAAACTACTCATGGCCTTACCTTAATTGTTATTCTCCTTGCTGACTCTTCTTCCTCAGTACTGCCTTTGGTAGGAAAGATGATTTTCTTGCATACAATTGCTTAAAAGCAAAAGGAAAAGGCAGCAAAATGAAAAGTACCACCAGCACCAATTAAAAAAAAAAAAGAAAAAAAGTCCCCACACAAGAAATCTGGGACTCATCCACTCTTCTGTTAATTAGCTTTAAAGAAAACAATAAAACCAGAAAGCAAAGAAAAAGCCGACAAAGGTAATTGGGCTGGGCTGCTGTAAAAGCAGGAGCTGTGGGAAACAGGGACATGGCTGCAGACAACATCACCGTGTAGAAAGCCCAGATTTCTGAGGTCTGCCTCTCCCCTGAGTCCTGTTTTGTGGCAAATCATAGTAGATGGTGTAATTATCACAGCTGTGCTTTAGACTGGTTTAAGTGGTTTTACTTTCCCGAAGGCCTTCGGAGCACTACAGCAGTGGCAGGCAGATTCCTGCCAGCCCAGCTCAGCTAAATCCACCAAAACAAGTAGACAAGCCTTCTGGAAGAACTTGCTGGGTGGTTTTGTTTTCAATGACAAGTTTCTGAGGAAAACAGTAGCATTTTAAAACCTACATGTACAGCCAAGAAAGCCTGTGGACTTTTCCCTCCTCCTCTCCAGCAAATACTTTGCTGCCTCTTTTACAATGCCATTTCTATTGACGTAAAGCAAAGATAAGAAATGTTTGCCCATGCTGCCTTGCTCAGTTTTCCATGTGTGGCTTCTGGCTGATTTGCCATGTGTCCCTGCTGAGGTCTCAATCCATTTTCGACTGCAAGCGTCTGGGTTCTTGCTTGGCTTATCATGCCGACACAGCTGGCAACCCATTAATCTCCTGTTCCCGATGCCTTCACTTCAGTGGGAAAGCTTTGGTGCTTTTCAGTGGTTTGTATTTACAGCTAACAGAGGCTGCTGCTCAAAGCCCCTAGGTCACTTCTCCACAACTACCAGGGCTGGGAGAGGTTCAGCATTTTCATCCTGCTTCCTCTAACACTCTCTGTCAAAGATATGGAGATCCGTAAGGCAGCAGGAGAAGCAGGTTTGAAGCCATGATCACATTATCTACCAGTAATGCTTTGGCCTCTTTCACATCTTTAGTCTGAGGACTTCAAGACATCTACAAAGTACCTTCTCAAACACTGACAAACTGAGGCTCAGTTTTCACTCAACAGAGGTTTTACTGTGGAGTTTTGGGTTTTGGTATGTGAATTCTGTCTACTCTCTTCCCAGCTAAGAAAGGACATCATTTTGTCAAGGTTATCCAGCAAAGAAGCCCTTGGAATTTCATTCTGTTCAGAAGACTGTTTTAAACCAGACTGGTGAAAACACTATTGTGTGCAAGGAAACCACTCTGAAAGGCTTTGCCACGGAGAGCCATGCTAGTAGTACTGTTTTGGCAAGTCTTTGTTTCAAAATCTAGCTCCAATGAACTAGAATTGCAATTTCTTGGGCCTAGCTTTGTAGGCTAGTGAGGGAGTCCCAGGAAGAGATAGGATGCATGAAAGGGAAAGAAAACCTTATACTGAGACTGGCTTTATGTCTGATTAAGTATACCTATTAAGGTCAAAAGGTGATGTTCTGAAAACTTGAGAATCAAAGGTTTTCATTCTGTCCCTGAAAAGAGAAATATAATGCCTGTATCTGCTTTCCAGTATCCCAAAACCACTCACAGTTCTCTCCCAAAGCTGTGGTTGCTTTCCTGTGATTCCTGCCCTCAAAGTCAGGCAGCTTATCGGGAAGAACAGCCTGCTCACTTTCAATAAAACTAACACTTGCATTGGCTTGTTCCAAGCCTTCTAATCCCAACCAAGGAGATCCTAGCAACCGCTTTTGGAAAAGATCTTTAAACATGGAAAGGGAAAAGACTTTTCAGCAGTTGCTATGGTGTTCTTCCAAGTTTGATACCAAGAGGAAGTGGCTGGCTCCAAAAAAGATAATACTAAGACTAGTTGTTGTTTTTCAGACTTTCAGAGTAACCAACTAAAAGTGCATGGGACAAACTGTCTGCAAAGGCAGATCAGTACAGATGTACTGGCTGGGCCAACTTTCCAGGAGTGGCAGGGTGCAGAAGCAGGCATTGGAGCATCCCTGTGGAACAGACAGAGCTCTCTGCTCTTCTCACGTCTCAGCACTGTTAACAAAAGTGAAAGGTCCCACTAGGAAGCTGGTTTGACTCTTTATACAAGGATGTGCATGGCCCATTGAGAGGTGCTCCTGGGGACACCCCACAGTGGTGGGGAGGTAGTGGATTTCCTCTGGGAGTACTGATGTACTGAGCTCTGTTCACTCTGGCTGGTGACCTTTTCAGCTCAATCGTAGCATATTTTACAAGTACCATATCACTCAGCATTATAAGACTGTTTAGAGTCCTGGTTCTCCATGCCTAGGGGATATATGGACTGATCCCTCCCTGGCATTCCCATTCCTCTCAGTGTTTGCATTTGGGTTCAAGATGTCAAAAACCTCTCTCCTGCCTCACTGCTGGCTCTGTCCCTCTGTGTACACTGCTCTGCACCAACAGCCTGGGTTGTGGCTCTCTCTTCCTGGTTCTCCAGCCAGATCTGATCACATCATCCTCCGTCACAACTCATTTGCAAAAAGGGATCTTATTCTTTCACACAGCCCTGCACCTGAGATATCCCTGCACTTACTTTATCAATGTCAAAGTATCAGCATTTTTAGGCCTGGTCACTGAAGACTCCTTGGTCCAGAGTCAAGCCTTGAATCTCCATCGTGCAGCTGGAGTCTCCCTGGCTCCTCCTAGCTCTTTCTCACCAGGCCTGGGAGATCATACCCCTTATATCTGTTGTACCATAAGGGGGACAATTTGGGAAAGAAACCCCAGATCTGGCAGGCTGCTCTGGATCTTGACTCCCCTTTGAAGCAGTCCTGAGGCCTGAAACTCTGGCAAAATGAGGAGTTTGGGTATGGTGTGCGGGTGTGCACAGAGTGGGCCGATGAATTTTGGTGCACATTGACTTCTGGCATTCGTCCCCATTCAAGGAGACTTTGGATATTTAACTAGCATGAAAATGAAACCGATGCCTCTCATAACCCTGGAAAAAAACTTATAAAGGTTTTTTTAGACTGTCTAAAAAAGAAAATGTCTGCTGTACAGAAAATACCTCTGAGATAGATAACTTCAGGAATACAGATTACATCACTGAACACTGGGACAGGAGTGTACATGGGAAATGTTGGACTGCAGTCCACTTGGGCACAAAGGCTATGAAGATCTATCAGCCTATGAGGTCACATTAAGATGCCCTAAATGCAGGTCACCTCGGTTCCAGCATGAATCAGAGAGAGTTGCATCAGGTTACACCAGGGAGGAGAGCAGGGCTGGAGCAGGAACCAGCAGAGGCAGCCATCAGTGTTTCTCCCCAGGAACTGTAAGGATGGTTGTGGCAGAAAAGTTACTCACTAGTCTGCTCTAACAGGGAAGGGAATGCATAGGAGAAAGTTTTCCCAGCTGCTGGAAATAAACCCTAAAGAATTGAAGCATGGCAGACTAGGATTTTGATAGCTGTATGGGGAGTCTACCTGGGGAACTAGTAGGGTTGTGCCAGCTAAGGAAAACTAATGAGGGGACCCACCTGTGGGCTGACAGGCAGTCTGGCAAAGAGGACCTGTGCTGGAGATACCACACCTGTTCTGAGTGCAGGCAGCTCTGCTCTGGCTCCTCAGAGAAGTGTCCAAAGTGAGCTGCTGTTTCTCTGCTCAGCTCTCTCCTCCATCACTCTCACCAGTCCCACCAGTGTGCAGCACATTACCAAGTGTGTTTCCTTCTCCTTCACCATAGTCCTTGGACTTCCTCACTCTCTCCAGCTTGTCTCTGTAAAAGGGGCTCCTGTGGCAGAAACAGAAGAATGGTTGTAAAATCCAGTGAGCAGAGGGCAGTGAAATGCAATATACTACAGGGCAGGGGCAGTTCCAACATTCAGATGTTTGGCAAAACTGGTATCTTTGTTATTTTTCTTACCAACACTTTTATCTGCCACCACCTAAGTCTTATCCAATGTGTCCTCAGAAGTGCCCAGGTGACCTGCTGGGTCCACTGCTTTATCCCTGCTCTGAGCCAGCAGGAAGAGCTCTGGGAAGAGCTCCCGCCTCTGGTGCACCCAGAGGGGTGTTAGGCTGCCCTAAGGCAGTGAGGGGCTTACACAAGCTGGCAAATTGGTGACTGTCACATAAAATCGGGACATGCAGTGCTTTTCAGCATCTGTGACCCCAGATCAGCTGAAAAGGATTTTGAAAGTGAGATAAACGGCTCACCTCCCACCGTGGTTCTCCTGCAGAGGGACTGCAGATAGGAGACTAGGGTTAATTTGTTTTCTGAATTAACTAGGAATTTGGGAGCCTCGAAGCAACTGTGCTTTGTTTTGGTTTTGAGAGGTTTTTTTCCGGGTTTATCTCAACAATGGGGTTTGTCTGTGAGTTTTTGGTACCCTGTCCTAAATTCAATCAGAACTTAGCTGGCAGGGTGGTGAGAGTTTATTGTGTTAATAATGTGTGATACTTATTGATACCATTCCCCAGGTAGTGAAAACTTCCCTGAGATCCATACATAGGGCATGAAAATGTTACTAAAGGAAAAGCTCTGGCAAATATATAATTTTTAATATATATATACACACACACATATATATATATATATACATATAAAACTACAAATCAAATATGTAAGTAGCAATCTCTTGTACTTCTCTAGCCCTTTGCCCTCACAGTTCTCACAGAACAGCCTCAATGGCACTCCTCTAGAGCCAGAGCGGGTCAGAGTAGTCCTTTATATAAGCTGCCTTTTCTTTCCTGGATTGCTGTCCTTTCATTGCTCTCTCCCTCCCTTCCTATTCTTCCCCTTTCTTTTCTCATCAATTCGCCTGCCAATGATCGGCTCAGTTCAGTCACTGAATCCAACTCTTTGAAAAACAATGGAGGCATCACAGATGGGGTTTTTTCTGGATCTTGGGGTTGCTCTTCTTGACAATTATCAATATCTTGGTGACAGTCCTGCAGAGCAGGCCATACCCGTCCCCTGAACAAGCAGCAGTCCATCACATCATGTTCAGAGCGTGATGCCTCACTCCCTCACCCCTCTCCCTGTCTGGCTTTTCAAGTTTCTGCAAGAAAAGAAAAAAAGAAAGCTTTCATTCTCCAAGGCCAGCATCCAGATCATATTTTTTGTATCGTAGGGAAAACGATAAGCCAGGGTATAACAATGACCTAGTTCACATCCAGATAAAATAATTTCCTCTCTCTGTCATTTTTCTTGAAGAATAATATTTGACTAACGCGAGTGTGTAGGATAGAGCAAGAGCTTTTCTGTGAACTGGCTGATAATGCGTCAAATTCAGCCCTGAGACAGATAACTGCTACCCTGTTGACCTATGTGGAATTAAGCTTGTTTATCCCCCAGCTTAGAGCTCTGAAAACAATTGGGTTCAAACCTGTAAGATGTGTGCATGTGATAGGATTGAGGCCAAAAGCTCGGAAACGGGGGCTATCTGTTACAGCATCCCTCCATCAATGCCCCCTCAGCCCACTGCCACCACGGCTGCCTGGGAGCTGCCCTGATTTGCTGCTGTGCTGCAAACGGGCCCCGCCTCTGCAAACAACCCGTTAGCTCACCCTCTTGCACAAAAGGTTACTGTACTGGCCAGGCTACATTACAGTATAGGGCAACCATGCAGCTCTGAACCCGCTCACGCCACCCTCCCCGAGCCCAGAAACAATGCAGACTCTGATAGCTATCCCACTGCAGCCGACTTAGCTCAATGCATCAGCTGTACTTGTCTGCTGAAGGTGTTTAAAAATGTACACGTGGCATTTTTTGCTTGCAGCATTGCATGAGGAGATTTCTCACATCATCTTTCAGTGCCATCACCCCGTGCATTTTACACGCCCTCTCATCTCCCACCTACAGGAGTTTCCCTGTGGCTGTGCATCTTTTGTCTTAGTGAGTTCCCATCAGGGCATTGATCCAGGATATGAACTGCCATTTGCCATTGCTGGTAAGGAGTGACGTGGCTTGCACATCCTTGTGCCCTCGGCTGGGCCAAATCCCAGCTTGGCATCAGAGATTGCAGTATGCCTGCTCCCATTCTTTTTGCCAAAAACAGACAAAATGGACAGAAATTCGTCTGCTGTCATGACTTCATCACGTCAGGATGCACTGCCCAAGATGGCCAAAGCCAACCAGCTTACAGTCTTTACTGTATTTACTGTCAGCATGCTTACTGTATGCTGGCTGCCAGCATCGTCTGCCATTCCACAGTACTAACAAGGTACCTGATTTATGGAATGCTGCTGAGAGTAAAAGGCAGTTAAAATATAATTATAGTGCTCCTTTTATTTCTTTCCTTGCATAAAATGTGGTATGAAGTTAGTCTGATCTATTGACTTTTCTCCAATTTCTTGTTCCCTGAGGTGAAAAGTTCCTCTGGATTTCAGGAGATGGAAAACTACCAGCTGCTGGGCTCTAGCAGAAGGGTAACACAAATCTTGGCATGGATGTGGAGACTCCTCTTGACAGCTCTGCTCCTCAGGCAGAACGGGCCTTTCGATCAAAGCTTATGTGTGCGGGAGACAACTTACTTGGGTGCTTCTCAGAGCCTGAAGAATAAACTCTGAGGGAACTAGATCCTGAAAAGCTGTACCTCTTCCCACTGTACATGCCACTCCCCAGCAAAGCCTTGTCTTGTGCAGAGATGCAGCTATGCATACACTTGGAACCATGCAGGATAAAAATGAGACACTGGGCTGCAAATGTGGCTCTGCCCCCTGCACAGAGCAGTAGGGAGGAAATGCACCTCCTCAAGAGAAGTAGCCGTATCCACTCTCCATATTCCATGCAGCTCACCAGAAATGACAAAAGATATTCCTTGTTTTAAGCAGATTCTGACTACCTTCAGAGTTTTACTGAAAAGTGACTTGTTTTCAAGTCAGAAGAAGGGACACAAGCCTCTGTGCAATTCATCTGTTTCCCTTTTGTCTCACTTTAAGCAAAAGGAGAATCTGTGGCAGTTTTTTGCACTGGGGTTGGTACCTGACTTTGATCAGGGATGTGATTTGTCACCTGTATCACTCAAATATTGAGCTTATACTGTTGAAACAGCATCACCACTCAAGATGTTCCCACACCACAAATAGCTCTGAGCTCCCTCATGTTACAGCCCAGCAGCCACACAGTAAACTCAAGCCTTTCTGTGGAACACCTGCTGGGCTGAAGGTGCCTAATACTGAATTAAACACTGTGATTTTGCAGCCAGGTGGCCGTGGAGCATGCTTGCTTTAGGGGTCTGTTATGGAGACAGCAATCCCAAGAAGCTGCCATGGAGGTAACCTTTCAAACAGCTGCAGCTGTTTGCAAAGCGAGCACATATGCAATGCACACATGATGTTTTCCCCTTTCCCGACAAGAATAAGCCAAATTAGCATTATCCTGGTACAATTGCATCCATACTCTAGGGAATTAGCTGCAGCAGTATTGTTAAAGCAATTCAGCTTTTCCAGGTAGACAGGCTATAATTACACTTAATTAAAATAGAACGCTTTTGTTCTAACTTCAGCTTCCCCATGAGGACTTGTACCAAAATAACTAAAGGTATGAATTAAGCCATTTCTGTAATTTTAGTATAAGCCTGAATGCAGGCAGACTCCCACTCCAGTCCTTCTACCTGCCACTCTTGGCAGAGCTCAGCTCTCTGAGGGATAAATGTATGAAAGCACTCAGTGGACAAATGTTTCTTGGCTGTAGCTGGGTGCCCTGTGATGGCTCTCTCTGGGGCTAATGCCATATGTGACAGCACCATCTTTGTTCATTTAGGGGAAGGTAATTCTGCAGGACTGGGATGTCCCACAGGAGGGTCAATGGTCCCTAAGGGTCTTGAGCATGAGGGTCACACTGAGCCTCTATACTTTGCTGTTTGCTGTGCTTCATCCCTGCCTGGCTGTGGTCCCTGCAAGGAGTGGGTGCTGCTGTGCTGGCACGGGGCTCCAGGGAGATGTACCTTCCCTACACCTTCAGTTGCATGCACAGTGTATCTAGCCTGGGGTTTTCACAGCTGCCTTCAGCCAGGGACGACCTGGGCTTTGGGAATGTCTGAAACGTCCATGAGAGCCATGGCCCTACAGAGAGCCACAGCAACTCTTCCCATGGAAGAGGCCAGGGCACTTAGGAAAACCAGATCAGCTGTACAGAGTGCTTTTTTCCATGAGACGTGAGCCTTTGCAGGGCCTTTAGAGGTTAGACCACACTGCTCCAGGGTTTAAAGGACCGGGAAGACGTCAGCTCCAGCGACCACGGGATGGGCAGCTGCAGCATGTGCTGCCTCACATGGCTTTCCACTTCCCTGAGGGAAATGGGGAAACAGCACTTCAGGACTCACTGGCAACTCAGCGATGCTAAAAATGGTAAACTCAATCTCACCTCTGCCATAGACTTATCAGCACTGATTCGGGCAAGTTATGATACAGGCACCTGCTGCCTGTCAAATGAGGTATCCCAGATTCTGCAGGTGGTGCGGTTCATATTTGTATAGCGCTTTTAAGGTTCCCAGAAAAAAAATGTGCTTATAACTGAGAGCAAAGCCAAACTGTTCATCATCAGCCTTTCATTTTCAGTGTTTACCTGCAAAACTTTCCATGGCCAACTCATTTCAAAGGCGCTTAAAAACGAGGTGCCCGCTTTCCCACGGCGTATGGCGCAGATTACACCGCACCAAGCATGCAGGCGGGAACTCACTCAGCGGCTCCCACGGCAAACACCCTACCGAGAGCACCAGCCGATACTTCGGCGCTGTCCCGCCCTGCTGAGGGCGACGCGCTCCCAGCCCCGAGCGCATCGCGGCCCCAGCGCGGCCGCAGCGGCGAAATATCCGCCAGACCCCGCGGGAGAGCGGGCACCGCGGGAGCCGCTGAGTGAGTTCCCGCCTGCATGCTTGG
>JAHLSL010000012.1:8559373-8762044 GCA_025920805.1 Petroica traversi | reverse complement strand
CCGCCCTGGGGAGCGCCGCGACCCGCCCGTGCCCCTCCCGGGACCGTGGCTGGGCTGCGGGGAGCGCGATGTCCAGGTTCGGTGATTTCATTAAGTATTTATGGGGAGCAGGACGCTACGAAGCAGGACCGAGCTTGTCAGGCTGCCATCGCAGCCAGCAGCACCTCCGGTGTAACGGAGCCGGGCTGGCAGCGGGTGTCACGCCCAGCCGGGCGGCCAGAGCCGGGCTTTAACTCGGAACTCTCCGGTGTCAACTCTCGGGGACATCGGAAGCGCCTAAAGGGCAGATTAAATGCTCGCCTTTACAATGGGGGAACCCAGGGGTTTCTCAGCGGGTTAGTGGGGGCGCTTGGTGTCCCCGGCGTGCTGAATGTGTGCGAGGGAATAAAACTAAACCTCTGGAGCAGAAGAATATCCCGGACTGCCGGGCTCGCTCTCCACGCTGCCTGCGGAGGACTTGAGCCGTCAGTGCCTAACTCATCTCTTGTAGTAAAATGAATCGGAAAGCCCTGAAAGGCTCGTGTGCGCCCAAGTGTTAACGACGGACTCCCTTCCAGCTCTGCTTAGTTGTTAAAATATTTGAAGAAAAGGCTATAAGAGCTGAGGGATAGTAAATCTTCCTTTTAATATTTTTTTTTTTTTTTAACGGAAAACAAGTTGAATTCACTGCAATTTTCCCCCTCTCTCTTTTCTCTCCAAAGCTGTTGTGTCTGTCGATGGCAAGCCGGTGAGACTTCAGCTCTGTGACACAGCTGGTCAGGTCAGTGAGCCACTTACTTGATTTAAGTGACAGCGGGAGGGGAAAAGTTGTTGCTGTTGCGCAAAGTAGTCCTGCAAATGACTTCATGGATTTGAAAGTATTCCCAGTGTTGATCACGTTATTATCCGCTGTCATTTTCACTGCTGCTTTGCCTGTCTGTTGAAGGGTGGGGGTCGTACTGTGCCTCCATGGAGGGGCTGGGCACAGGCTGCTGCTCTGCTGGCTCAAGCTGCTGCTCTGTTGAGCCTGACTAGAAAGGCTGAACATATTGGGGATTCAACAGCCACCTGGTTTTCTCTTCGCACAGTTGTCGCTGTCTTTATTTTTGCTAAATAACTGCGGGTTTCAGAATTAGGGTGTTTGGGATGCGTGCATGCAAAGCGTCCACAGCTGGACGTGTCTGGAGATAGAGCCTGTGTTTTTGAAGGGACTGAAGCTGGAGGGAGAAAAAAGTACTATTGGGTGTTATCAGTGGGAGCTTCATATTTGCCATTCCCATCCCTTTAGGAAGTGCTGCCGCCTCAAAGCTGAGGTTTCTGTAATCTACAACCTGAAGAGATGAGAGCAGCTGATGCCTCTCATCTCCTCCTTTGCCTGATACATAAAAAGAGCCCATTTCTTACTGCCTTAGATTTTCTGGAAGACCCAGGCTTGTACCACCCTGAGTGGTGTACAGCACCAGGCTGGATAACCAAAAGTAGCCAAAAATATTTTGCTACCTCACTGCATTTGAAGGCAGTGGGAGTTAGGATCCTGTGCAGCTTTGTGGATCTAGGTCTATGCCTTCACCAAAACCACGCTGAAAAATCTCAGTGGTCTTAACACACAAACCTATTTAGATGAGTAGTAACTGGGTGCCCTACTTAGTAAATGGGGTAGGTGCAGTAGGTAGACAGCAGTGTAGCACTCCCATGTGCCCTACAAACCAAAGCTAAAGTCCTACAAAGAGCCTTCTGCAAGTATTGATAGGAAGTCAAACAGCAGAACTGTCCCATGATTTTGTGTCCTACTGAAGAGATGGGGTGGTGCTGCAATAATCTTGGCTGTGCATGTTCATATGCAGAGCATGGCAGGTGAAATTGCCACTGGATGACGACCTGTGGATGTGCAGTACCAGTGGAAACGCAGCTGCAAGCTGCAGGAAGGATGGACAGGACCTGTCACCCTTTGCCTTCCCTGCTGTTAATGGTTAAGGTGTGGCTCTGGCTGCCCAAGTGCTGCTGGAATGGGTAAAGTTACTTCCTTTAAAATGAAGGGCTTATCTAAACTGACAGAAATTGTCCTGAGTAAAAGATTCCTGGCTGCTGCTGGGAGATGGCTGCTGAAATCTGCAGCTAAAAAAAGCGCTTCAGGCAGTGGGAAATTCTGTTTCAGCATCACTAGCCCAAAGAGGTGTAGAGTTCTTGCAGGCCATGCACCTACCATTGAAATGCCATGAGTGTACTTAGGATATAAAGGGAACTATTTCATCTTGATAGAAACCCTTCAGATCTGGGGTTTGCTTCCAAATCCATTGAATTGAGCCCTATTGAGGTTTCTCTTGTAGCAAGGAGAGGCAATTACATGGCAAGGTGCATGTTTCTGTTGTTCAGAGCTGCATCTCTCAGTAAATGTGGGGTTTTTCAGGTGAGAGCCTGGTCTCCTCTGAAACTTAATCTCAAAGAATCAAGAGAGCTCATGAATCTTACTTTCTTGACTGGTATTTTATAAATCGCTGTCTCTCTCAGAGATACTGCTGCAAGAAATTCATTTGAGTAGAACAAGATTTCTGAGGCTTCCGGGGGGCTTTAAACTGCATATCCTGGGCCTCCAGAGGCTTTAAAGCAAAATTTCACATCTCAAAAATTACCACACAACCTACAATTCATCAGTAAACTGGTACCGGAGAGTTATATTCAGTTTTATGTTTCTGTGCATTTTCAATTCCAAGCTTTTGAGAACATGGCCCATTTTAATTAAAATGTCACTGCTGCTGAGGCAATCCTACCTGTTCAGGCTGCTGTGTTACTCTGGTTTTATCCTGCTGTCAGCATAAAAGCAGCCTGCCTGGAGTAACCCTTACTTCTAGCTGCATTCCTCCCTGAGGATCAGCACCCCTTTGTTACCATGAGGTGTTTTACCTTTTTGTGGCTTCGTCTTGAAGTTGAAAAGGGCCTTGCTTTGCTGGAGTTTGCACTAAAAAAAAAAAAACCAAAACCCCAGAAGGGTTGTGCTGGGAGGCCCGTGTGCAATTTGTTTGATGTGGCATGGGTGGGAGGGAAAGGTAAAGCTCTTACTCTATGCCATTGGCATGTTAAGCCTGCACATTGTAAGTCATTATTGCTCCCATCAGATTGAAATCCCTGGGCACAATGGCAGGGAAATTATTCCCATATCCTGTAGGATGTTGCTAAGTAGTTACCAGTTTAAAAGCCTCCAGGAAAGGTACCCTGAAAGGTACACCTGCTTTGCATGCCTGCTTTGCCCTTTTGGCCCTGTCTGTCAGCAGAACAGCTTTGAGGTGCAGTGTGATCGTCGTCAGAGCTGCTCACTGACTCATCCTAGAAGAGGTGGGCCTGGAGAAAGTGCTCTCTCCCTCATCAGTTTGTCGCTTTTTGTGCAGTAACCTGCTTCCCACAGCTTTGCTTCTTTGCTGAAGTAGGGCAGAGAGCCTGTGTACAAAGAGCAAAGGAAATATTTAAGCACTTGAAATAACCTGCAGCATTAGTTGGAAAATCTCAGGTACGCGGGGAAGCCACCACCTTTGTCCTGTGTGCCCAGTGGTGGCAGGGTGCCGGCTGGCTGGCAGCCACGAGGCCTCAGGCTGGGTACAGGTGGCTTCTGCTGTATCACACCTTGCTGGGTAGTCTGGGTGCTCATTTTGGGGTGCCTGTCAAGATGGCAGTGGCAGTGATCTTCAGCTCCGCTAAGGGTGTGGGCAGGTTAGAAGTGTTCTTTCTGTGGAGTGCTAACACAGTTCTGTTCTGTGCAGGATGAATTTGACAAGCTGAGGCCTCTGTGCTACACCAACACGGACATCTTCCTGCTGTGCTTCAGCGTGGTGAGCCCTTCGTCCTTCCAGAACGTCAGTGAGAAGTGGGTTCCTGAAATTCGCTGCCACTGCCCCAAGGCGCCCATTATCCTGGTTGGGACACAGTCAGACCTCCGGGAGGATGTCAAAGTCCTCATCGAGCTGGACAAGTGCAAAGAAAAGCCAGTCTCGGAGGAGGCTGCAAAGCTCTGTGCTGAGGAAATAAAAGCTGCGTCCTACATCGAGTGCTCCGCTTTGACTCAGAAAAACCTCAAGGAGGTCTTTGATGCAGCCATCGTGGCTGGTATTCAGTACTCAGATACCCAGCAGCAACCAAAGAAATCCAAATGTAGGACTCCGGACAAGATGAAAAACCTCTCCAAATCTTGGTGGAAAAAATACTGCTGTTTTGTATAGGGGTTGCGAGGACCTGAGTGCTGCTCTGAGGAAATCAATAGAGGCTATATTAGCTGAAATCTCAATTTGTGTCGTCTTGAGTGTATAGTGTAGATCTGTATGTATGTGTATATGTTGCTACTGGATAACTCGGTTGCCCTTTTGAGGGTTGCAGAAGGATTCTTAGTTAAATAATTGCTATATATCAGGTCTGGCACCCAGTTTTGTGACCAGAACTTCTCGTTGAGGGAAAAAAAAAGCACCATGTGTCTGTGAGCGTAGAAGGATTTGTCCAAAGGATTCAGCTTCTTCTGTTGTAAAGGTGTCTGTGATGGGGAGGAGCACAACAGAGGCCTTCACTGCCAGGGCTTTGCAGGAGGAACGCACAAGCAACGTGGAAATGTAGAGCTCTGTACATGGACGATCAAAGGGAAGAATAACACTGTGCCTCCTAACTGACATTTGTAGCTTTAAAACCCCACTCCTGCTCTCTTTGTGTCTTCCCAAGCCAATGCTCTTAGGGATCACTTTTAAAAGGGTATGCAAGAGGTGTAATCTATACGCAAATGCCATGGTTAAAAAGGTCATGAATATACCTTCAGCTTGTGGTGAGGGAACATAATCCCTTATGGAGCTGACATCTCATTTGTCACCTCCTGACTTTCTGAAAGTCCTTTCTGTCCTCCTTCCCCTGCCTTTCCCAGGAAGCCGAGTGGAAGCCCGAGAACATGACCAAGCTTTAACTCGCTACCTCGAGCAGTGGCGATTTCCTCTGTGTTTTTGCAGACATGACGACAGTTCATCTATTTCAGCTCAAAGGAATGTAAATACTGTTGTGTTGGGGTTTTTTTTTATTTTTATTTCTAAGCGATGTAACGAATATCTGTGCAGCACCATATAAACCACATCTGGTTTTAAGTCTACAGCCAAGAATTTCAGGATGCCCCACTTTACCTTTTAAGGCTGCTAAACAAATAACAAATCAGGCAGATTGAGATTTATAACAAACTGGACTCTAGAAACCGAGGCTGCTGCATCCTCTTCCTGATGCTGTTTCCAACCAAGTTAATGTTTCCCTTCTAAAGGCAACAGTCCCTTGTGGTTGAATCTTGTCCAAGCTCATAGTTGTGAAATTGTCTGAGGCCACTCACAAAATATAACTGATAATTCTTTCTTTTTGCCAGATTAGTCCAACAGATTAATTGAAATGTGCCTAAAATGTAGTTGAAGGATCAACGTAGATCTGAGTGTGACCTGTTCTCTGACTGAATCTGGTTCCTACTAAGCCTAATTGCAGTTCTAGTGCATTCATGAGACCCAAATGATGATGTGACTCTCTGTAAGAATCAATGTTTAAACCTGTTTTGCAGCAGACATTTAGTTTGTGCTGTCTGTCTGCCTTTTTGTTGCCACGACTACTTTTTTCCCCCACCTTTGATAGTTCATGGTCAAATTGTGTTTCTTTTTTTCTCTTTTGCCGTAGCCTTGAAGTGACCTTTTCCTTATTCTTAAACTAAACTGTAGTGACAGAAGGCCAGAACCTTTTTTTTTTATCAGAAATGAATCAATGCCTCATATAAAGAACTGTAGAGGCAATTTGAGTTGATAAAGCTGACCACAGTTTACCTCCTGGCTCATTAAGGAAAATGACACCATGTAAATGGATTCTGGGCTATTGGCATGGGCTCCACAGACAGTATTTTTTCCTTCTCTACAGAAGAATGTGTGCAGAATGGGTAATGTTCCATCACTGAAAACTTGAAAACGGGATGGAAATCTTTACCTAGGGCCTAATTCCATAAAAATATGTTGGCTTCAGCACTGGAGGAGCCTGGAAAAACAGTTTCCAAAGCACAGAAGCTGGATGCATTTGACTTGGTTGCATCTGGTTGGTAATGGTTTAATGTTTACTGGTCCCGAAGTTAACATCTGAGCCTTTATATTTCTTACTCAAATGCTTTGACAGGATTTCAGATATGCAGTCACGCTGACATCCTGGAGAAAAACAGAAAACTAGATTTCTCTTGGGTGCTTTGCTTCTCTGTACAAAACAGTCTCAGTTGGTCAAAAATGTGGGTTTGAGGAGGAGACAGGCTTGAATCTGAGCAGCTTCCATTTACAAAAATAACAAATTTTCCTCTGCAAGATCATACTGCTTGGTATCACACTGAACTGGAAGCAGTGGGTTATACTTTATAAGCAGCCTGTTTCATAGTCTGGAGTAGCATTACTTTTGAATGTAGCCAGCTGTGACTGTTTCTGAAGATGTGATTTATATACAACTTGTTATAGCCCTTTACTAGGTGTGTGTAAGCTGAAGTCTAATAACTCTATGGATACTGCTCTACACGGGGCTACACAGGGTCTAGGTTTTAGAGATATTACTTTTAAAATTACCAGTATTTTACGAGTGTAAATGAGGGGGAGATGTCTCTATGTAGTCTATAATCTGATGTGCCTTATAAAAAAACTATCTTCTGTTTTCTAAGTGTAGGCTATATTCCAAAAGAAATATTTCATGTGAGAATGATATAAATGAGGTATTTGGAAATAAATTTTGACCTGTGTATGTGTCTGCCTCTGCTGCCTGCTCGAGGAGGCTGGAGGGCAGCCCCTTGGCCAAGCCCTGTGCTGATACCCAGCAGGTGGGGACTGTGCTCCCACTGCCCCAGCAAAAGACCTCTGCCCAGAAAATTTAGCCTTTTCCCTGCACTGCCCCGTCCCCAGGGGGCTGGGCTGAATGGGAAGGGTATGATGGCCAGCTTTCTGTCTCCCTGCCAACACAGCAGAATCTTGCTGAGGCCCTGTGAGGCATGGACAGGCTCATTGTGCCTGGCCTTGGATGCAGGGTCAGTGGCAGGGAGCACAGCACAACTGGGGTGTTTTGCCTGCTGCATGTTGTGTCACTTGTGTCCTGGGGGAGCCAGAGGGCACTTTTGGAAGAGCAGAGCCTGTTCCCTTTTGGCACCATGGGTCTTGTCACTCCTTTCTGGGTCCTGTCCCTCATGCCAGGGCCAAGGCAAATATGGTTAGGTTATTCATGCCCAGGAGCTGGATGGCTGTGGCACAGAAGCCTTCCACCCTTCAGTGCCACTGTGTTAGCTGAGTGGGGAGCAGCTTCGAGACCTCCAGGAATTCCCATGGATCCAGCGTCCTGCTCCAAAACTGCTCCAGAGAAGGAGCTTTGCTCTGGGCCAGGGTTGGTAAACTGTCCCCATTGTGTTTGTTTTTCTGGCAGCTCAGATGAGCAAGCACGCTGGGTGTTGCATAGCAGGTTTCCCTCCCATGCCACCTGTCTCTTGGCTTACATGGCATTTTCAGCCATGGGAATGGATACAACCTGCACAAAGTAGAGGAAGGAGGCCAATGCACTGTTCCTCTTTCTCATGGTTGGTTCCTCACTGGAACAAGGCTTTGGCTTCTCTGCTTTAAGTGCCAGGCTGGGAGACTGGTTCACCTGATCATGCCTGCAGCACAATGACCCTGCTGGAGAGCCCAGCTTGCCAGTGAGCTCCTTTCAGGTGACTCCTGGTGTTGAGTCACCACTGCCCTTGCTGGTGCCTTTGGAGAGTGGCTCCCATGGGGTTTCTGTGCTTCGGGGAGTGGAGTCAGGGTGTGCTGTCTGAAGACTGTCACCCTACCTTTGCATGCTGACTTGGCAGGAAAAGGGGCTGTGCTAGCTTAAGAGTCCAGAACCCGCTCTTGCCAAATCCTGGCACAAGAATCCCTCTGCTACCTGTGGTGTGTTTTTTTCTGCTGAGGTGGGATGCTGTCTAATGCACCCCAGCATCTGGACAGGGCTAAGGCAGTTCAGGTCATCCTTGGTGCCACGGTAACTTTGTGCCTGGTTGTGCTGCTGTGATCAAAAGGCCCCCTCAGCTGTCCTGCTTCAGACTCTGGATGGGCTGGCAGCTGAGGCTGATAAGGGCACTGAAGTAAGCACACTGTACTAAGGTTTCCCAGGAATGCTGAAATAGCTGATGGCTTGTGATGGATGGAAGTTCCCAAGAGAGGACTTTGTTTTCTTTTATACAAAATTAAAGCACTCTAGGAAAAATTCTACTCTTTTTTTTTAATGGAGAAAAAAGTGATCTTTGCCATTCTCCCCCCCCCCTCCCCCGTGTTTTGTGGATTGGACAAACTTCTAGGGTATGATTGAGGGTTGACTAGATCTGAGACATTGACAAATGTGACAGTTTATCCTTACAAGGTGTCTGTAAGGACACTTCACCACACTCTTACTTTGCTTTTGATTTTCTTTCTAGACCCAGTGACTGACCACAGAAAGGGGGGCACTGCTTCAGGAGACAGGATTTTTGTATGACCACATGGAGCTGGCCTTATGTTGTCATATGTATTATGCTTAAACACTGAACCTTGCTGAAGCATGTGAGTGCCCGAACAATTGAGCAACCTTTCTGAGCTCCAGTAATTTATGTGCTCGGGGGTTTGTACAGAAGAGATCTCTGTCAACTTCTGCCTTTAGTGTTGCCCTGGCATGCAAGGTGAGGAGAGAGGAAAAACAACTGCTCAGGAAAAAATGAGACATAAACTGGCAAAGGGTCTCCGCGGCAGTGGGGAGTGATAGACACTACTTTTACCTACTTTAGTCATAAGCAGATTAAAAGCCCAATTAGAGTAATGCATAAGGAAATGAACAGCCCCAAGGAGGGCTGTTAGGTATTAAAATACAGCCCTTTTCTTTAGGAAGTCTCAAAGCTGTGGATAGCTGGAAGCTGGGAGGAAAAATCACTGTGCACAATAGGGAAAAATCACTCAGCATTTGCTTGGTTCTGACATTCTCTCCTTAAGCATCTGTGTTGAATAGGGACAGGATGTGGGATGAGGTGGACTTTTGGCATCAATCAGCCTGACTGTCCCAGTCTATTTAATGTTTTTGAAAGAGCAGGATGAGTTTCAGGCCAACAGCAGGGCCCCAAGATCCAATAAGACCTTCTGAAGCCTTAGCTTCCCACATTGCTTGCAGCCAGCAGGAAGATACAATGGTTGAGGGCTGTTCATTACCCAGTTAGTGCAGTCCTCTGTGTATAACCTGGGGAACAAGCAGTTGTATAATCCAAGGAATTTTGCCATCTGAGGCAGAGTATTCTTCAGCACCGCTGATTTATTTCTCCACAGTTTTAACAGGATAAATAGATCAGTGATGTGTATGAAAAAAGGCATAAACCCTCAGTTTGGAGCAGCTTTTTATTCCGTAAGGGAAATGTGCCTAGAGAAGGAAGCATCAGGAGCAGCCCTGCTGATCTGCAAGGGATTGTACCAATCTGAGGAGCTCTCCTGGCTGAAGGAGACCTGCCTTAGACACTGATTCAGACTCTAGTGCTGAGAGTGCCCCCAGGCATCCCTTTCCCCCTTGGTCTGTGCATTTAGGTTGGATCCTGATCTTATTATTTTGAGGCAAGGGAAGAAAAATTTCACCCATGTCAGCAGAGCTGCAGACCTGTAAAACTTTTTGTAGCTTGAAAAAGACTCAGGCAGGGATCCCTGATGAGCTTCTGGCACTGCAGATATGCTTATAATGACATTGCCTCTCTGAGGCACTTTCCACCTGGCTCCAGTGGGAGGGACAAATATTGATCCTCTCCTGCTGCTCAGATTCTGCTGCTCTCTATGGTCCCCTGGGATGAATCTCTCATGTACCTATCTGATGTTTCTCACTCCTGGTCCACAATTCATTCAGTGAACTCCAAACGTTTTTCTAAAACTCTTCTCTCTAGGAGGGTAATTTTAGCAGCAGTGGCTGATTTGGATGAATATAGATGGGATAAATACAACATCAGATAAAGCGTGGCCCTTGTCCAGACAGCTGCTGCTTTTCCTATCATGGTGAAATGTCCCTGGCCATGTGTGTGCCATGGGCTCTCTGTGGCCACCTGGCCTGAAAGCCTGGTCATGGAATCGCTTAGACTGGAAAAGACTTTTAAGATCAAGTCTTACCATTAACCCAGCACTGCCATGTCACTAAACCATGTCCCTAAGTGCCACATCTACATGTCTTTTACGTACCTTCAGGGATGAGTGACTCCACCACTTCCCTGGGCAGCCTGTTCCAGTGATGCCAGCCCCCAAGCTGCTTGTTAACAGTACCAGAAAACAAGTTCCAAGCAAAAACGTGACTTTTTTTATTTGGCGTTTCCATTTTCAAGTTGCTGATGGAGTGAGAATTGCATGCATGGTGTCCTGCCTTTAGTCC
Source organism: Petroica traversi (assembly GCA_025920805.1). Classification (NCBI taxonomy): domain Eukaryota; kingdom Metazoa; phylum Chordata; class Aves; order Passeriformes; family Petroicidae; genus Petroica; species Petroica traversi. Next base: position 8,751,664 of record JAHLSL010000012.1, on the reverse strand, counting down.
TGGCAGTGCTTGGTCTTCCATGGTTCAGCGGGGACAATAACACCATAAAACAGCTACACTGCTTTCCTCTGCCTCACTACACTTCATAGTTTTTCAGCAGAGGAACACTGAACAAGATTTATTTGAGGGCAGTGCTTGGACAATAGCCCCTGCTCCATCACCCTCTCTTTCCACAGCCACCCTCCCCTACATTCCCCTCTCTACAGGCAATTTTCTCATTTATTTTTAATTCAAAACGGCATGTTGCCTGAAGCCTGGTGCTCAGCATTTTTCTTCTGCCTGTATCCCATTCTTCCATCTTTTGAGCTCTGTCATGGCCCTTCCACATTTTAATTACAAGCTCAGCAGGTTTCAGGCTTCCCTGTTCCTCTGAGAAACAGGGGCTGAGCAAAACCACTCCTTTTATTTTCTGCTTGTTTTCACATAATCTCCTACAAGCCACCTGGGTGAATCTGAGGGGCAGCGTGTTGCAGAGCAAAGACTGAAGAAGATTTGGGTTGTGATAGTGAGGGGTAAAGTCTCTCCTGCTGCTCACTGTTGTGGTGGTGATAAGGCGGCTCTGAACGCAGGGCTGGCTGTTGACTCCTTGGGGTGAGGGCGCCTGTATCTGCTGGGCTCAGGCTGAGCCCTGGCCATTTTCAAAGGGCTTTGAAGTACTCTCTGACAATCTCCTCTGGGAGATAAGAGATTGCAGGCAGAGGAAGGCGTTCCTGGAAACAGCTTTAACAGCACGTTATGTTTATCTACGCTGGGTAACCCAGAAGGAGGCCAAAACCTGGGCTGCTGACACCTCAGAAGATATGCAGGGGTTTAAGCAGAAAATGCAAAGTAATGCCAAACCTTGGGGTTCCAAAGTTTAAACCAATCAATTTTCTAGCATCTGACTGAAGCCTGCAATTGAACAAGACATTCATGGGTACATTCCCCCCTCATCCTTTTAGTTTCTGCATGGAGCTGTTACTCATGAATTTGCCTTCTCCCTCGCAGATGTGGCTGTTGCTGCTTGTGTGGTTGCCCAGGACAGCCAGCCCCAGAGGTCCCACACCTCTGCGTGTAGAGAAGTATTATATTAAATAGTATTTGCTTTTATTTGTTTTAAACTGAGCTCCTGTTCATTCCATCACATCATTCCCAGCTCCAGCATTGTAGGAGATGGTGAAGAGCAGCTTACAGGTAAATAGGGGGCTAGGTGACCAGGAAAATGTCACAGTGACTCAACTGCCTTCTCTGATTTGTAAACCACGGTTGTGTTTGCTTTTTTCTGCTCAGATGAAGAGTCTTAGCTTTATATAATGTCTCCTCATAGAAGAGTTTCTCCTTCCTCTCAATCATTTTGTCTGCTGTCCCTTTGGATCTACCCTAGCCCCCCATCCCACTCCTGAAGGGCAGAGAGCAGAGATGCAGACACAGTCTATTATCCCATGTTTTGCTCTTCAGCACTCTTCCTGGTACACCGAATATTTTACTGGTGGTGTTTCAACAACTTTTGATTGTTGAAAAAATCTGGTATCCAAATTTTTATGGAAATCTAGCCATCCTGTCCCTGAGACCTCCCTTATCCCCAAAAATGCCTTTACCCCATAGCACAGCAGCAGCTCTCCAGAAGCAGTTCCCTTCAGAGAAGACAGACTGACACTTTTACAACAGACCATATAGTCCATGTGGTTCATTATGTTACTCTCTATTGTAGCATCTACCCTCCATGTGAACATATGGGAAATAGTCTGTTGTGAGAGTGCTACTGGGAAGGAAAAACTGCCCAGGGGTGCTTCTGATCCAAAATTTTAATGGATCTATGATCTTGACAAATATGAAAGTCAAGTGACTGCTTTCTGCATCATCCCCTCCATCAGGAGGACACAGTTCCTGCTGCACCACAGCACTATAAGGCCCCAGTACTCTCGGCCAAGATTTTCAAGTGTGACACAAGTCTTTGCCACTTTGGTGGGTAGCTCACCAGGGATTGTTCAATAGTTTTGCTGATTACTGACCCTGTGGAAATCAAGTCCCTTTATCATTATTTCAAGTCTGATTGCAATAATCTCCACTTGCATTTTGCCCTTAGGAGGCCACAAATTTTTTGTGGTGCCTGAGGTGGAAGGCAGAGCAGCAGTGAAAAATAATGTTCTCCTGCCAAAGTTCTTTGAGAAAGAGGTCTTTATGTCCTTCTTCAAAGTATAACTTAAACTGATTTTGACTCACTGGACAAATACTTTGTGCAGGACATGTCATTTGCCCAGTTAAAATGGATACCCATTACATTTTATAAAAATTAACTTGAGAATGTTCATATCATAAATTGGGCACTTGTGGAAATACAACATTTATGGTGGCAACCCAGAGAGCAGATTTGGCCTAGTAATTTCAAAATATCCCTAATTATCTGGAGATTGTGATCCCAGATTTCCAGAAATGTACATCTGCTGTTGCTTGACTTCAGGCAATGGGGACACTTGATATGATGTTGCTCTATGCCAGGAAAAATGGAGAATTAAATTGTTATAGCTGCTGCCTTTAGGAAAGCTCAAAAGAAGAAAGTTGGACTCTAGTATGATTTTTAAAGAGGTGAAACTTCCCCTTTTAGCATTGGGAGCTTACTGTCAGGATGCAAACAGCAGCCTGTGGATGTGATCAGGCATTTTACCTTTGTGAGTCCAGAGAAGTAACTGTTACATTCAATACTTTTGGGAGCAAAAACATCAAAATACTGATGAGAAACGGACAGGAGGCAGTTGGCAAGCCTGATGATGGAAGGATGCCTTGATAAGCACCATTATTGTTAGGGATCCAGGCCAGATTTTTGGAGTTCTTCATCTGAAGGGTCAGATAAAGCAGTCACTAAACCCCTTTAAAGTGCCACAAATCCATCCTAATTGAGACCAGGTGGTTCTGACTGGAGGCTGCATTTGCCGGTGAAATTTTGTGGCGTGAGCCAGGACTGGCTGACCAGGAAGCAGCCCCAGATCCTCATTGATCTGCAACAGTTCAAAGTGAATCCACATGTCCCAGAAGCTTTCTTATGGGCCCTTTGTGTCACTTTTCTGTACTGCTGAGGTCTTAACATTTATGAGGCTTGAAACGTTGACCTATACTTTGGATGCAGAGCACCACAGAGGAGAGAATGGCACAGTGGAAGAAATGGAAGTGGCACTGGGCAGGTCTGGGCTGCAAACAAACAGTGCTCTTAGCAGTCCTGACATTGTCATTTCTGCAATGAACAGAGTGAAAAAGGTGTTTAGGGCTGGGAAGTGCTAGATCCTAAGGTCCTGATTTGACACAAGCCCCCATTTGCTCTGTAGTCCAACCTATCGGCGTCAGAGGCAAGTTTCCATGAGAGGACAGCAGTTGCTGCACAGGTTCCTATTCATTTCCCCCAACACTCTGCATTTCTCACCCAGGCACTTCTGTTTCTGACGATTAGGAGTAAAGATGGCAAAAAGATGGCACATTCTGGTGTTTGCAAATAGCTTTGTCTCCCTGGGTTGACCAGAGTAGAGGTTTTCAGGATATATTGCCCATAAAATCCCCATAATGGAAGGGCTTGGAATTGCTCTTTCCCCACCATTTCTCTTTTCCTATTCTGGTTGGTGATTTTATTCCCAAGAGCAATCAACTCCAGACTGATAATTTCCCTGGATGCTGCAACCAGGCTGGAACTTTGGCTTCAAAGACTATTCCATTGCCTCCTGCAGGTTTCCACAGCCGCAGCACATAGGGAACACTTGAGTGGGAAAATGTCTAATAAATAGAATGGCAACATTGATGGTGCTCATTTGGAAAAGGAGATAATCTCCTTTGTTTGCACTACCACATGTTAACGGGTGAAGCATCTGCGACGTTTGCTCAATAAAGCTGGTACTGGATTTGCCTCCATTGCCTAGAAAATCCTCTTTAATCTTGTGAAATGCTATCTCTGTAATAAGAAGTATATCATGACTTGCATCGCTTTGCTTTTCCCCCTCTATTGTCTTGATCCGATGTGGTGCCAATTTGCAAATATTTAGCAGGATTAAAGCATTAGGTTTTTGTGAGGGGGAGAAGCATCATGTAATGTGAAGAAAAAAAGAAGAGACAGAATTTATTGTATAAATGTGCCTTCTGACACTTTTTACTCAACACTAAAAGTCCTTTAGTTTTACTTCTCCTCCAGCAAGCTTTGCACCCAGGCCATTCATGCCTCCACCTTTTATAGCTGCTGGTAGAAATTAGATGTTGTTCAGTTCTTTTGGGCTGCATTTTGACACAAATAAAAACCTGATTTATCTATGATCCATTTGGCGATGCTTAGAGGTGGAATTGCTCTTTCTGGGCAGCTTAGGAAGGCCTCAGCTTTTGTGTGCTTTTCTAAGCAGGCAGATGGGGCTGCTTACGTGAAGAGAAGGAGAGTTTAGGTGAAATGAAGAAGGAGAGATGTGGGGTTTTCCCTTTGCAATCTGGGGCTTTGGCCTGCACACTCAGGTCCCAAATCTGCTCCCGGTTACATTGTGTAACTCTAAAATAACTTGATTTACAGCAGCCCACTCTGGATTTAACTCAGCGTAATTGATGGCAGAGTCTGGTCCTTATTATTCATTCTGCACCCAGCCAGTTTAAAGGGTCAGGGAAAATATCTGAGGAACAGAACTGCCTTTGATCTTTGGTTTAATATTTCTGCTACGTTTTACATACACAAAGAGCTATCGTGGCCTTTTGCTAAGGATCGTTTGGCAAGGAGAGACATGTGAAGTAGTCCCTGTGATGGTGAGGAAGCTTCTGGGATGAGTGAAGTCTAAAGTAGAAATGGGTGAAATAAGAAGATGGATTTCTCCTGCTGTAATGCCCACTAATAAGGCTATATACAGGTAAAGGAAAGAAAAATGTTAAGTGAGTACACAGCCTCTTTCTTAAATATTTTCGTTTGAAATTCTTAGTTTGCAGTGACACAGAAAATGACATTGTGAACACCAGCACTGCCTCTGTAATACATAGTGGGGTGGTTGCACCCAAGAATTCACATTTGCCAACATATACCCTACACCTGAACTACCCAGTCATTATTCTAAGTGCAGTGGGGGGAAAAAAAAAGACATTTCAGTTTACTGTTTGCACATGCTAATGTTTGTGATATTGGTGGTGATATTTAATTTCCCCACTGTCCCAGAATGTAACAGGAAGTGTCAAGAGGGTTATGGAGAGGTGATACACATGTCTGCAACATCTGTTCCAGATATTCACCAGGGCCTAGCTAGTAAGTTGTATTTGATGCTATGTTAGCATAATTTGCTTTTCTTCTTTGCTTTGCAATTCACCTGTAGCAAAACAACGGATGGAGATTTGAGAGGTGTTTTCAACACCTTAGGAGAAGCTGTGCACCGTGGCTTCCCAGGAGTGCCAGCAGCTGAGATTTTTCTTTGGGGACCCATCCTCTCCAAATCAAGTTGTCAGCCATGTGGAGCAACCAGTGGTTAGAGGGTCAAGATTAACCCTTAGGGACTGTTTTAACAGGCTTCTAGATATTCCCATTATCCAGCAAGTCTCCAGGCCAGATAGGCCGTGATGGCCACCATGTGTTTTGAGGCATCAAAGAGGAATGAAGGCCTCTGTTAGGATTGTCAGAGTTTAAGCTGGGTGCAGATTGTGCAAATAACTTTGTAATGATCCAGAGTCCCAGGTCTTGACCAGCAAGGTGGGAGTGAACATGAGGTGGGAAAGGAAAACAGCACATAAGCACAGAGTCTGCTATAGGGAGAGAAAGCCTTAGGCAGTGGAAGGAATGGGCTTGGGCTTCAGAAGTGTTTTACTTTTAAATCCCTGTTACTGGTTAGAGAAAAATCATTACCATTCTATGCTGAGGTATCTGTGGGGTACCTGCCTGCAAAATGATAGTGTCCAGGAAAAAAAAAAATGACATGAGCATAGATTTTCAACAAATTCCTTGTTTTGATCAGAAAAGGAGGCTGTCTTTAAAGGCTGTTCCAGTCTTTCAGCTGAATACATACCAGGAATGAAGAGCTCTTCAGGTCTGCATTGACATTTTTATCCAGTAGCATATAAAGCACTGCTGCCCCATAAAAAAATCAGTGCATTTGGTGTGTGTGTGTGTGTGCAAATTTTGTCTGCCTCTTTTGCATATTATTTCCATGACTTGTTGATATTCAAGCTGACGCTGTGGAAAATTGGCTGTTTTCACTTCACACAGGGAATTAATTATCCTTTTGCCATTCTGACTTGCAGAATTCATGCCAGATAATTTTGTGTAAGATTAGGGCACTAAGCAAACCTATGAAAAGCCAAACAGCCCCACTCCCCACTTCCCCCCATATTGAGGGACAGGCAATCAGAGGCCAGTTAATGTCCCCAGGAAGGTTTATGCATTTTGGCTTGCGTCCAAGCACAAACATGATAATGGCTGGAAAAACACACATTTGCCCACAGCCCGTGCCAACTTTTAGGTTGAAGTCCATGAATTGTCCCATATGTGACAGACTGATAGGTCAACCCCATGGACAGACCTGTGTGTCTCTGCTCATGGAGTGCTGGGTGAGCAGCTGCCCCTCTGGGTGGGTGAGATGCCTGCAGCTCTGCTTGCTCATGCATCCTGCAGAAAGACCCTCATCCTGCTCCATCCTGTCCAGGAGAGGTTATCAGCAGGATGTGCCAACCCAAATTGCCTGGATCCCTGGGTTACAGCTGGACAGAGGACACAGACCAGTTCTGAGCTCCATGCTCTGGGTGCTGCCCCAGCTACACCCAGTCCCTGCAGCTCTAAGTGGTCCAGGAATGCCCAGGGTGTGCTGCACACACCCTGCCCACACAGGCCAGGAGAACAGGAGGGCATTGCCTCACCTGGAAATACCTGAAATACCTGTAGACCACACGGTACTCCCTCACTGCAGGCTTACCCAGCACCCCCAGGGACTTTCCTTCCCTATACTCCAGCTTTTCCTCTCTCCCTTCTCATTCCTGATCCTGCTTAACCTTGGCAGGGCAAGGGTTCACCCTGTTCTTCCCTCCCAGGGAATGCACGTCCTCTGTTGGACCCCCATGCAAAGATTTGGGTTTGGATTGAAACTGCCCTGTGGGGCAATTCCTACAGTTTTGGAGTGGATTTTCCTTTCTAAGAATCTGCTCTCCAGTACAAGCACAATGAAGAAATTTCCTCTTGTAACTACTACTTGAGCTTTAGAAAAAATACAGATTTTCTTTGAAAAAGGCTGGCTTGATTTGATAAGGTTTTAAACACAAAGACCAATGTGGGTTTTATGTCAGCTCTAAGAAACCTTCATTTACCCTTTAAGGAACTTTCATTTACCTTCTGAAAACCTATGCTATTGTTGAACCTGGAGGGCTGAGCAGGATTTCTCTCTCAGAATTCCAAAATATATTTTTCCATGTTTCTCACAAGGATTTTGAACACTCCCCAGAGAAGGAACACAGTTTCCAAAAAATGCATTATATAGGATATCATGCCCTGAGACTCTGCTCTCAATGCAGATCTGGCCGGTAATCCCAAAGTTTCCATTTCCCTTTGTATAATCTCAAAGTCTGCCTGCTTGGGGCACACCAGTTTCCTGGCTAGCAATGCCACTTGGCCAGACTGTGAGCTCAGAGATTTTACAGGAGTTTTTTCTTTGCAGCTGAGCTTCTGTGTGATGGTCCATTCCCTCCATCACCTGGACAGTGTTCACAGCCTTTGCAGAGCCAATCACTCAAACACTGAGGAGAGACCCCCAGGCATTTTGATCTTTATTTCACCCAGCCTGAGCACACACAAGTGAACACACACAAGTCACAAGTGCAGGGAAGTCTCTCCCAGGCCTCACAGACAGGAGTGGCAGTCAGTGATTTAAAGCTGCTGTCTGCAGAGAACAAGGGGACGATGGCTCTGTGGCTCTGCACACAGCAGGGAGCAAGGGAGCAGATATCAGGCTCAAGCAGGCCTCGCTTTGTGTCAGCAGTAACTGCAGGGTCACAGGAGGATTCTGTTATTAAAGAAAATAAATTTGGGTAAGCTGGGCAGTTATTCTCCAGTGAGCTGTTTGAGACTGATTGATTGGCCCACAAGTGGTACCAGGAACACGAGGGCTCTCTGACCGACTGCTGCTTTTACAGCCGTACTTCTCCCTCTCCCTCATCTCCACTTTGTTTTCTTTAATAGATGAGCAGAATAAAATGCAGGTGAACTCTGTGAACTGCAAACAATGGGATCTCAAAGCTTCTTGAATTGAGACATTCAGGGGCAGCACAGTATGTACTTTGTGCTGGGGCAGGGCTTTGGTGAGTCTGGAATCAAGTAAGCCACTTGTTCGGAGCATTAAAGAGAATAAAATCATAGCATTTGAGGGAAGGGAAGGGAAGGGAAGGGAAGGGAAGGGAAGGGAAGGGAAGGGAAGGGAAGGGAAGGGAAGGGAAGGGAAGGGAAGGGAAGGGAAGGGAAGGGAAGGGAAGGGAAGGGAAGGGAAGGGAAGGAAGCCAAAGTGTGATCTCTGGCCTATCATCATGGATGGGAAATCAGCCGTCCAGACTCTGCTCAGTGAATGCAGCATGGCACAGCTTGGAAGGAGCAGCTGAGGACTTGAGAGAAGGCAGGCATGAGAGTGCTGAGAAGAGAATTAGAATGTGAATGCACAAAAAGGAAAAATCAAGGTGACAGGGGAGGTTTCTTCAAGAACTTGTGTTCAGAAAGGGATGTGATTAAGAGGACAAAAGAGACAAAGACCTCTAGAAGAAGTAAGCACACGTTTTCTAGGCCTCTCAGTGTAAACAAGAGCAAAAAGAACATGCCAGGGCTAAACTGGGTAACTGGGAACTGATATAGAACTGGTTTCTGGATATAGACCGCAATTTAACATAACTTAAAAATAAATTCAGTAGTATATGAAAATGGGGAGGTAGACTGTTTTGCCCATGAAATAGCTTGGAGAGTCTGGAGAGACCAAGGGATGTAGCAGCGAAGTTCTAAGCAGTACCTAGAAATTTGTGTCCTACTTGACTGAGAGAGCAAGAGGGATGTTGAGGGAATTGATCCCTAGAGCACTGGTCCCTCAGCACCAGCTGTAATGAGATGTAGTGTATGATTTCTGAGTGGGTGAAAGCTATTTTATCATTGCATTTCCCACAGTGTATTTCAGGGAAAGACTATTTATGGTCATGCTGCCTTGGGAGCAAGCAAGCAACATTTGTTGTGTTCTATGGGAATGGTGGTGGGTTGAACAACCAGTGTCCTGCAGAACTATGATAGTGAAGTGGAAGAAAAAAAGTCCTCAGTCACACAGCAGATGCGATAGACAACTATCACTGCAAAGTCACTCTGTTTGTGACTTGAGTGAAAGACAAAAATGGAAAGTAAGATAACAAAGATTCATTTTAGGCAAACAATGTTGCAATAATGCTGGTAAAATCTAGCAGTGCTCATCACCTAGGAAAGAGTTAATTCCTGTTAGAGCTTCTCCTAGCATAGAAGCTGGAAAGACTGACATCTCCCTCAGGCAATGATCAGCCATTGAGATTTTTTCCTGGTGATGTAACAGTTGTAACGTGACATCTTGCACACCTTTCCTGGCTGAGGTGGTTATCTGCAGAACAGGAATGATACCCCTACACATTGCTCTGGCTGTTGCCAAGATGCCGTGAAACCCAGATGATTTCTTTTCTTTCTAATAAAGTCAATTTTTCATTTTAATAAAATCAATAATTATTTTATTAATCACTGCTTTGTTGTGTAGCACTGAGGGCCACATTCTTGCATTTCAGCTATTCCAGCATGGACTGTTTATATCAACATTGAGGATAAAAATGAGGGGGTGCAATGGAAGGAAATTAATCCAGTGGTCCAAAAGTAGTGACCCTCATTGTGTTGGTAACAGGACAGCAAATCCTTTCCCTGGTGTTCAGGACATGTGCTGGAAGGGCATTTGTCTCCTGCAGGCTCCTGTACATATATGTATTTACTTGCCTGCCTGTGTAAATGTCTAAAATAAGGTGGAGCAGCTCAAAAAGCACCAGGCAACTGAGTCCTCCAACACAAGTCAAGGGCTGGGCTGCTTTTCCAGAATAAATTTATAGTTTTTGGAGGGAAGCAATCATTTTATTATTGCTGTGGGCTATTTTAGGTATCTACCACAGGAGAAGATGAATTGTTTCCTGTAAATGCCTGTTTATCTCTTTTAACTGAACCCAGGGTGTCTGGCTCACGTGTAGATGTCACTCACATGTAAAGACATTTCAGACAATTTTACTGCAAAGCCTGGGAAGAGACCGCAGGCAAATTTCCCAAGAGAACTCAAGCCCCTTTTAACAAAGAGCTAAAGGAACAGGCTTTGAGATCCCAAGGAAACAACTGAAAACATGGCTCCTACAGGTCCTGAAATGCTTCTTCTATGTTAACTTCTTCTGTGGTTGTGGAAGTCTTTGTTCCATCTTCCCTTCAGAAATGAAGTGTTGGTAGCTGAGCTCAAAGGGCAGTGCTGGCAGCACAAGCACTTCAGAGATTGTTGGCTGTAGAACAGACCCAGCCAGTCTGCTGGGCCTCTGCTCTGGAGCTACACTGGGAATTCACAGAATCACAGAATATGCTGAGTTGAAAAAGAACCACGGGAGCATCAAGTCCAATTTCCAGCCCTGCACAGCACCAATCACCAAGAATTCCACCCAAGAGCATTGTCCAAATGCTTCTTGAACTCTGTCAGGCTGGTGCTGTGACCCCTTCCCTGGGGACTCTGTTCCAGTGCCCAAACACCCTCTGGGTGCCCAAAGGCAGAAAGGCCAGAGCACTTAGGCTGTTAAATGCTAAGTATTTCCCTAAGTTTCTGAAAGAGGGCCTAGTAAAAAAAAGTAAAGGTTAGCAAGGTGCAGCACCTCACTTGGGCTGCCTTTGGAGTAGGTGCACAGCCCTGGCTGCTACAGAGAGGAGCCAACTGAAGTAGAAAACCTCCAACAGAACACAGCCAGAGTGCTGTACGGGTTGCAGGAAAGGCAGAAAGTTTAGCAATTCTGGATTTGTCCTCTCAAAGGAGATAAGGAGATGGGGCTGTTATAATAAAGAGTGCTTTGCTTTTCTCTTGACCTTTCCAGCTAAGGATGTGAGATATTCACATCCTCATCACTGTGGCATTGCTACTTGTTTCCATTTTTTACGGAGGGAAGCAGAGAGAAGGGACAGCTATAAGTGAGCTCACACAAAGCAAGGCAATGGAAACACTGGGAAGAGAGCTATAACTTCCAAGCCCTCATCCTCTACTCCATTGGCAGGTGGTGCTGCATATACTGAAAGACTGAGGGACTCAGGCAACCTGTACAGCATCATGTACAGCAAGATAGATACTACTTGAGGAACAGAAAAGGGTCAGAAATTGAAAGAAACATTTTAAAACTTTGCTTGCCTAGGAGAGTTTGCTGAGGTGATCAATGATTATGAAGACAAGTGGGGTGTGCACCAGGATTTGTGGTCCCAATCTGAAAGTGTCCTTTTGAAGAAGAATCCCTGTTCAATTTCAAGTAAGATATGGCAAGGACCATATCCCACAGTACTGATGAGACTAGACAGAACCATCCAGGGCCTTGCAATGATCCATTAACTTTGACTTTTTTTACTTCCTCAATGAGAGCTGTCTTATGACACCTGAGTGCACCTTAGTTTCCATTCTAGGATGGAGAAATCAGCACTCTCTGACTGGGAAAGTGAGAGGAGGAAAAAATGTCTCTGATATAGCCACTCCTTTCTGACACTGAGGTAGAAAATGCTCAGAGTACAAAGCCTAGTAGTTGTTGCTGGTACAGAGCTGAACAGAGCCCTTCAGGATATTAAGAAGGGCATCTCTGGGCCAGGATCGTGGGATCACAGAATAATTCCGGTTGGAAGGGTCACCTGTGGACTCTTTAGACCAAGCCCTGCTCAAAGCCAGGCCAGCTCTGAGGTCAGGCCAGGTTGCTCAGGGCTTGATCCAGCAGGGGCTTGAAAGCTGCCAGGGTTGAAGACAGCACAGCCCCTGCTTGTCTGAGTTGACTGGTGGGTGAACACCGAGGCAAGAGAGAGAGACCCAAAAAAAGATGTGCTTGCATTTCAGGAAGATATTAATGAGCCATAAGGCTGAAGGATTTCCTGTAGTCAAAATTCCATGCCAGCTTCCAAGCCTGCTTGTCCCTAGCAAGACCCATGGTGCAGTGTGGTGTGGCACTAGGGTGACTGCCTCAGCAGTAGCTGGAAGATATTCCCAGCAGATATTGCAGGCCTGACCCCACACTGTAACTATTAGACCTCGGGTTTATAAGCCTGCTATTAAAGCCTGGGTGTGTTAAATGTATTAAATCAAAAGTAAGGCTGGTATTTCTATTATGACAGATCAGCATGGTGACATGCAGACATGCTCTTAGAAAGAAAGTAGGTAAATATTTAGAGAAGATATGCCCCTGACTTCTGAGAGAAAATAAATGATATGTAGTGTTATATGATGAAAGCAATGAAATCAGATATTCCTTTTAGCTTCTTCTCTACTTAGAGCTTTTTTCCTTTTCCTAAATGAAAGTCCAAAATATTAAGGATTTATTCTGCAGGAGACTGACATTCTCTGCTTAAAGCCCTGAAGGCTTAAAAAAAGTTCAAACCCAGACATTTGTCAAATGAAACATTATGTTCAGTTTGAAACTCAGCTTAAGTGCTGTCGTGTTATCCCGTTAGTGAGGCTTCCCTAAATCCCATTTGCACATCAGAGCTGCATATTGCCTTACAGATTATTATGGTTACTTACAGTGGCCTCTGACAACACTCCTAATTTAACAGTGTCTCATTCCTGCAAAAAGGATGCTTTCAGACAGGATTGAGGGAAGGAAAAAGAAGACACTGGAGTAGTAGTACATTTCAGGCACATCTTCTGTATCTTCAGCAGAGACAAACAACTTCATTTGGGGCCAAAAGTAATTTTTAACACCACATCCGCACGAGCTGTCCCACAGTACCAACATCCCACTGCTGAACCTCTGCCAGTTCTGCCTTCTCCACCATCATTTCTCATCCTCTCCATAGCTGTGACCTAAAATTGTCACTAGGTACATATTTGATCCTATGAGCTCTCTCCAAAGAATCTCAGGCTTTTGAAGTGTTGGTCTACAGGTACCTCTGCAGCTTGTTGCCTGCTCTCCATAGAAAGCAGAGATGAGACCACCTTGCATGCTCTCAGCATGTCCCAGGCAAGCAGGACAAACAATCTCCAATCACAGCTTGATTCTGTAATAGTGCAGCATGGTTTTGGACAATAGTGCAGCTCTACACATGATGTTTCCAGTGACGGGAAAAGAGAGGAACTCTCTTCTCCCATCACTGGAGGTAGCTTGGCAGGGGATATGGAGAGGACCACCCTGTCCCTGTTAGTGATGATGAGGAGCACAACAAAGGTTCTGACTCTCTGAGCACTTGCTCTTGCAGACAGCTTGTCAGAGTGGGTTTGTCTCTGCCCTGATATTCTCCTGTCATATTTAGATTGTCACCATTCAGCCCCATCCCCAGCTGGGGATGGAATAGACCCCATCAGACATTTAATAATCTTCAGGGTTTTGAGGAGAGAAGGTAGAAAGGAGGAAAGGGTTCAAACTTGTCTTTTGGGCTCAGACAGCCTTTTTCCGTTTTGTCCTTGCACCTGGAAGATGCAGGCCTGGCCCTTCACAGCATGTACATCCACAGCTGACAAACCCAGTTATTCCCTGTAGCAAAGCTAGCAATGTGTGCACACAGAATTTCCTACAAGCTCACCTTCTTTGTGAAGTCAAAGCAATAACCTTTTCAGTCTTTTAAGGTTCTGACTGAGCAGCAAGGCAGTTATAGCCAAATACTTGTATATGTACTTGCCACTGTACTTCAAAATTTCCATGCTGAGGCTCTCAATTACAGTTGTCTTTTTTGGATGTGATTTGACAAAAACATCCACAGAAAATATATGCATCTTGGATGAGTCCTTGGTCAAGGTGGAAGTAGAGATTGGAGGCATCATGATCTTCAAGAGCTGTAATACCTTTAGGTTCATATTGAGAATGAAAGCTGAGTTTGGTCCAAGGGTCCAAATTTCTGGCTGAGCGATTCTGACTCACTGTTCCTCCTGGCTGGGCATGCAGGTAGTAGTATTCAAGATCATTAATAGGCATTTGCCTATTAAGCTTTGACCTTCCTTTACTTCATGTCTAACTTTGTCTTTCCACTGGATAGATGCTTGGAGGAGAACCAGGGGACTGTCAGAGGGATCGGGACAGGAAATAGTTTCAGGAGCCAAAGAGAAATTGGAGAAGGTTAAAAATTGGCTGTGTAAATTCTCTGCTGATATCAATTGGCCTAACATAATGAAGCTGCATTAATTTTCTGTAGGAAATCATCTGACACTACTCTTTGTGCAGGACTGTGCTGACAGAGTAGCAGCGTCTCTGGGAGAGACAAGGAAGGCGCCTGTGTCCCATTTGGCACTGACCCTTTGGTGTGGACTTTGCATGCACATTTGTTACTGCACAACCTCCACAGCAAGAGACAGTGAGTTTTGCGTATGTGGAAAATAGAAAGTCTGGATGCAGAAAGGCCTTTGAAAGCCCTGAAGCATACCAAATTTTCTGTAAGTCTCCCCTAAATCTGGGTGAGTGTTCTTCAGTAACTTGTTGTGTAGATTTACAGTGTTTGCTGAAAACAGTTTGTAGGAAGCCTGACCAGCTGAAATAGAGTTTGAGAATATCCCCAGCTTGCAGTGCTGTCATTAAACATTAACAGTGAGCAGCTGGCCTTCTATGGGCTGCACAGACTTGCACTCCTGTCCCTGCTGGCAGGAGCAAGCTTTGTAAGGAGAAGGAAGAAAACACACCCTGGCATGCACAGCCCGAACCATGAGTCAGAGGAACGGAGGAGCAATGGGTTTACACCAGGACTGCCTATCTTTGCCTTTGAGAATGAAGTTGGGGGCTTGTGTCCCTAATATGAGAGGTTGGGTTAAGCAGGGATGGAGCTGCCCCTGGCAGCCATTCCTATTGCTTTGGTGCTCACATCACTTTCCATCCAGCTCAGCACTGCAATGTGGTTAGGCAGAGAGGGCCTTTCACAGGGGCTCAGACAACAGAAAGAAAACTAAAAAAGAGGGGTTTCATTGATGGTATTTGAGGTGGGAACCTTGTGGTGTCCCTGTGCTGTGCTAGCTGCTCCAAGCAGATTTGGAATGGTGCAGATGCCTTCCCATGGCAGGGCCAACACAGGAGCTGGCTACTGCCAGCCTGGGCACCTTGCAGGCTACAATGCATAGCAGGTAATAACATTGATTTTTGCCCTGTAGACCTCATTGCTCTGTAGCAGACAGGTGATGGCATTTGCTCCTACTCATACAGGACCACGAGTATCTCTCCTGCCACCATCAGTCCAGCAAACAGCTGTGCTAACTCCCTGGAAAGCCTTCAGAAGAGAACTAGTGAGGAAAGGAGATGAAGATAGACAAAAGTTTAGGGGCTGAGAACATGAGTGTGCCAAGTTGGATTTGCCATGTTGTGCATTGTTCTGTGGTGAATACCCATGGGCATCCACTTGCTGTTAGGGCAAGAAGCTCATCCCACTGAGGAGTCTCCCATCACCTGTGCCATGATGTAGCCCTGAGTGTGGCAGCTACTGCAGGCAGCTATGGCACAGTGCCTGTGGCTTTCACCTTCCCTTGCCTGTGCAGCCGTACCTCTGGTCTTGCCTGTGAAGGCTCTTTGCAATCTTTTCAGGGACAGAAATCTGGGGTAGTGACCCTGCAGACCACCACACTTACCTGTCCAGAGCCCTGACCAAATCCCCCTGCTGGTCTCTGCTTTGCGGCTCTGCACATGCACAGGTTGCAAAATGTGTGGCTTCACTCTTGTTGGTTATGGTTAGTTGCCGTTTGCCCCAAGCCCCAAGACTCAAAAAAGACACACACCCAGCCAGTGAGGTGACCTGCAGTTAGGGAATCAGCCTGAATATCTCCTGAAGATCCCATGTTCAGTGCCTCTGCTAAATGAGAGGAGCTTGTTGATCCCCTGAAGGCTGCCTGGTGACTGATTTTCTATGGTTCAGTCAAAGAAAAGAGACTCCTGGGTCTGGATTAGTGGACTGATTTAATCTGGATTCTTGCCTCCACGCAAGATCTGCTAAATACCAGTATTTCATCCTAATTCATATAAAATATGAACAATTTCCCTTGTGTGCATGCAGAAGTCACTTGGGATAGCACTGCTCAACTCCATAGAATGAAAATGAGCTGGGCTCAGGACGAGCGAGTTTTGTATCAATCCCAGCCACTGTCTACACAGGAACTTGACTCTGCTTCCGAAAGAAAGCAGAATCTACTCTATTTTGGAGTGAATTTTCAGAATATGATGCCACATCTGCATAGGTGGACAGGTAATTTCAGCAGAAGTTAATGAGAGACATGAAACTAAGAACTGCCAACCCCACAACTCAGCATGCTAAGGTTTTGAGAATGTTTCCCTTAATATTTCTTTTTTTTTTTTTTTTAAAATTTAAAGTTACTGGAGGTTTTTTGGAATGGTGACACTTTTTTTTATAGACTATTATGTGCTTCATAGTTAACAGAGGTGGAGTTTTTCCAGGCTAGACTCAATACATGTTAGAGCACATGGGAAGATAATACACAGGAAGTCTTTAAAACAGAGGACAAGAGCACAGGAGTTGATGATATAATAATTGGAAACTCTATTCATCAGGGTATTTAAGCATCTGACTGATTCTGCCCGGAAACAGTTCCACTCACTTCACTAGGATTAATCATGAGACTACAAATGTATACTTTAAAGTATCCTGCAGAATCATGGCCTGAGCAAACAAAGCTCATTCATTTGATTTTTTTTCTTCACATGTACTTGTTTCAGGACCCCCGATTTGCTTCCTGGAGACTCTTGCAAGAGCTTGTTTTACGGGCAAACCTGGAGCACATTTTAAAATCTTGTGTGAGGAGTCATGGAAAACAGATTTTGAATGCCTGTCCTTGAGCAGTTATGCCAGGAGAGCTGGTGCCAGTAGGGGAAGAGCCCCAGTGTCATGTGATTTATTTGTCTGAACAATGTAGCTTGGATTTCATTAATCTGCAGTCCAATATTTAATAGAATAAATATCCAAACCAAGTTTTGTTTGAGATATCTGATACGTACTAGGTGCTCGGATAATTAATAAATCTGAAGAAATCCCAGTATTATCCAGGCTATTCCACTCAAAGGGAAGAAGAAGTGAAATGCTTCCCTATCTTGAGAGCCACTCACTCAATCACAGTAATAATACTTCAGTTTTCCAAATGCATCTTCCATTTCAAAGCACTTTTCTAATGCTAATTAACTCTGACCATAACCTTGCCAGAAAGGGAAATATTATCCCATAGCAGACAGGTGAGGAAGACAAAGACTTAAAGAAGTTCCCTTTCCTCGCCTCAAATCTCACAGGAATCTGTGGTGGACAGAGCTGGGGAGCTCTTTTTAATTTTTTTTTTATTTTTTCAGTGTCTGGTCTTGTGCTTTAGCTGTTTGCCTAATCTGTGTCTAGACACTGTTTCCTTGTCAGAGCAGGGCCACAGTGGGGGCTGCCTGCCCTGAGCGGGGTGAGCAGTGGGAGCTCTGCACCAGCACCAGCCACGCTGAGGTCACCTGTGGGTGGAGAAAGGAGACAAGGACTGAAAGGGCTTCAGCCTCTGCCTGACAGATTGGTGGGAGATGGCTCAGGGGGATGCTGTCCAGAGGAATGCAGACCCACTTCTCAGCACCTCCAGGTTCCTGAAAATTCTCTGCCTGCCTTGGCCCAGGGCATTGGGGCAGCAGCTCCTGGGTTGGCTCCTCTCCCCCAGACTGAGGTGGGGTGCAAGTGGGCACTCATTCTTTGGGTCTCTAAGCCCCACTGGGAAGGGAGCTATAGCCTGGATGGGCACAGCTGGCAGGACTGCACCAGGTCAGGCTGACAGCCAAGGCTGGACGATCTCTAAGTCTCCCTGAAGGGCACCACTTGGAGAACAGAGCATAAAGAACTTGCCAGCACACAGTAAAAAGGTGAACAAACTAACCCTCTGCTGTAGAAAGGAAAGTCTTTAACCTCAAACTGGGTGCTTGGTGCTCGAAACAGTTCACAACCCCTTTTTTCCTCTCTTCCTCCTTGCAGAATGGCCTTGCACATGAGAAGAGAGAGGATATATGTTAAGTCTATTCACTTTTACAATGTGCGAGCCAGGAGTTATAGAGCTTGTCTGTGGTGAAAAGGACTAGCCAGTCTATCCCAGTGAATATACAGCTCCATCCTAAGCAAATAGAATCCAGATTGTCCTTCTAGTATAGTCCAAACCTATTCCTTGATTGAGAAAAATTTTAGTAGCAGCATCAGGTAGTCTCCTGTGTAGCTACACTAACACCAGGAAGAGAATAGGTTAGGGAGATAAAATGTTTTTCATTTACTCCCATAACTGATGTAGCTGTACCGAGCTACTTTTTAATTACAGTGCTAGCACTGCCCTACTGCAGCAAATCTTGCATTTTCCCACTATATGTTATATTTTCCTATTTCTCTGCCCAGCAGGTTATAAGCTGCTTCAGCCGTGGTGAAAGCTTCTCTGGGCTTTTTTGCTGCTGTTATAATGAAAGGCATTTAGTCAGCAGAAGGCCTCAGTGACAATTAAGTCCCCACAGAGGGGCTCCCCCTGACCCTAAGTCCTGCACTGGCCTTCAGCACAGAGCTTGCTCGGGAGAAGGGCTCCAGGGGGATGCTCCTGACAGAGACTGTCCCTGTTTCACGGATGAGCAAACCAAAACCCAGGAAGATTAAGGAGTCCTATTCCCTGCAGCCACCACCGGTGTGATGGCCACTCAGCTGTGATTAAAAACACAGGTTGGCTGAGCTGCTGGGGATTGTGTCCAGGGAAGGAGCCCTCTCTCCATCACTTTATGAGGAGAGCTATGGCAGGGGAGAGCTGTTAGAAGCAGACCTCTGCCTGCTTACAGCCCCAGGTCACTGGACCCAAATACTCACACAGTTCAGTGTGCAGTTTCAGGAAAGTGAGGCACCAGGGTACAACCATTAGAGAGGGACTTACACAGGAGGGAGATGTGAAGTGGGGTGGGGGCCAGGTTGAGATGGAGTTGCTGGCACTGCAAGGAGATGGGAGCCACTCCATGGCCTGTTGGCAGCCCCCTCAGTGCTCCTTCTCTTTGTAGGAATGAATGAGAAGTGTTTCTGTGTGTGTGGCCAGGCTGAGCCACTCATGTTGACAGTCTTACCACAGAGACCAAGGCAAATCCAGCATAACTCACAGAATAAGGTGTGTGGGTGCATTATGAGACTTAAAAGGGAGGAAATCAGAGCACGGAAGTCTGTATAAGCATCTGTTTTAACTCTTATTTGCGTGATAGGAAGAGACATTGAAAAAAAGAACAGTAGAGCATGTGTGGGACACAAACATACCTTTTTATATTCTCATAATTCATGCTTTACATAACTAAATAAATGTTAGTGAATTTGTCAGGGAGGGTGGAGACGACAGTCTGTGCTCATCACAGAGAGAGAAAGAAAATTTGTTGGATCCACCCATAAAATGAGGATCTTCCTGACTTTTTTTTCCCTTGGTATTTACAGAAGGTTTGCTCTCACCAGAAAACTCCAGAACTATCTGGCAGGTGTCTCTTAAAATGTTTATGACTGTAGTCAGGACTTCACATCTGTGAAATATCGCCTGTGTTGGAGCCTGAGGGATAGCTGCAAGCATCTTTCCTGGCCGCTCCTCCACAGTCCTCTCAGATTTTGGCACCTCTAGTTTTTATGTGAAAAAGCAGATGGGAGAGAGAGCACTTCTGAGAGGGCCTAACACCTTCTTAGCCCAGAGATATTTTAGGCATAAATATGCTAGAAGATCTCAGGAGGTTTCAGGCTCCAAATTCTCCCAAGCAACTAACGCAGCTCTGGTGTCCATGGTGTGCAAATTCAGAAATGGTCATGAAGGAGGTCCAGACACAGTGGAACCCCTCCAGCCATACCAGAGTCTCACCAAATGGTGCCAGTGTGAAAATTTAGTGAGCAGAGACAGAGAGCCAAATCCTTCATGCTAGAAAAAATACCAGGTTGTCTTGAATTGATAACAAAATTTTCAGTACAAAAGCAGCCAGATGAGCCTCTGAGGCTAGCCAGAATGAACGTCAGGAAAAGTAATCACAGGATAACACCAGGGTTTTGGAGCTGGATGTCTGCCTCTGCCTTTGCAGAGCTTTGTTTCCATGCCGGCAGGAGCACGGTGACACCGGTGGAGGAAGGCAGTGTGCCAAGAGGGCATCACGGCACAGCAAGGAGCTGCCACCCAGACGTCAGGACAGGCTGTACCTGTGCTCATGGTTTGTTCTCACTGGGCAGTGAAGGTTCTTTGGCTTAGTTCAAGAAGAAAATTACTTGTTGAGGGAAGAAATAACACCAGCAGTTGTTGCTTACATGAAGCTGGGGCTATAGTTTGACCACTGATTGGAAAGCAGTTTTGTACAGGGCCTTTTCAAACCCACCACATTGCTCACCTCTCCTTCCCTATTAATAATTACAGTCACAGTGCTGCTGGTGTCAAGTTGCTATAGAAGCACTGACTAAGCTTCTTTGCAAGCTGTTTAATAAATAGAAAAAGATCTTTCCCCAGATTTCCCAAGCTTTTTTTTTGAACCATCAGTTGCAGAGCAGCCCGACTCCTCTCTGCCTCCCTGCTCCCTGACCCAACAGCCCTCTCAGCTCAGCACTCTGGTCCACTCCAGATAACCTGCCCCAACTGCAGTGTTAGGAAACCTGCTTTCCAAAACAAAGTCCCTGTGACTGGTGTTCAACACAAGTGCTTCTTCAAGTGGAGGGGTAAGGTGCAGCTAGGCTGGTGCCAATCTATTGCCCCTCAGGGCTGTCATTGTTTACTGATGTGCCCCTAAGTGTTCTCTCACTGTGTCTCTCCTGTACAATAATGGGGCTTGTGCCTCACCATACTGATGTCACTTCATAGACCAAATGCTTAAACAAGCAAGGCATTAACCCTCAATTTCAAGGGGAGGTTGTTTTTAAGCTTCATGCATCCCCCTTGTCCACCACACAGTGCCTGTCCTTTCTGTCTTCAGGTTTCAGCCTGCCCCTGACTGAGCTGCAAACAGCACTATCCCAGAATGACTGCTGTTTCCTATTCCCATCACTGGCCATAATTAATGGCTGCTAAAGGAAGATCGGGACTGCCTTTTATATACATTTACCCACCCAGCACTCCCTCAAACTTTGTGTTACTCCACTGGAGCCTCGCTGATTTATTAGAGCTCAGGCAGACCTGTAGTCATAACAGGCTGGGGGATATTTTCTCTATAAGTTCAGGATTAACACAGAGTTTCAGACCTTACTCAGAGAAGGGATTACAGTGTGGGTAAGGGGACCCCTGGTACATATATCTAATGAGCACAAAAAGCAGTGCCTGGGGAGATGAGAGAAGACACTGCACAGAGCCCAGGCCATATGATCACTGATGCCTGAGCTTCAAGCAGCTCTGTGGGTATGCAGCATTCCATGGCATGGCACAGGCATGGGCACTGCTACCACCCTCACAGGCTCACCTCTCTCTGCCTTGACTTTTTTTATCATCCACCAAAGACATAATCAAGTTTTCTGTCCCTTCAGGAGTCAGAAGATGAGGTGTAACATTTCACAAGGGCATTTTCTGCCCCATAGAAGGGCACATTCCTTTGCCCCTGCAATCACTGGACAGGTTCAGTCCATGAATTATTCCAGTCAAGCCTATAACATCCCCGAAAGTACAAGGTGCCATGCAGGAGGGGTGGTCCATGGTACTTACTACAAACTATCTTCCCAAAGCCACCACCCCGTGCTGAGTTACATCATATCATAGTGTAATGCCTTTAAATCATTAATCTCTCTTACTTCTGGACTAGCGCCAGAAAAACCGATGGAGGCCAGGCTGAGTTCAGATCAAAACAGAGGACATTGTGGTTACATTTATGGTTTTTCAGAGGATCTCTCACCTGCAACCACAAATCTGCCTTTATTTGGCTTGAGCATGATCCAAAATTACCTCAGAGGTCAACAGTGCATGTCTTGTGGATTAGTAAAAACTACTGAGTAACTTAACGTAATGCATTATGATTATTATTATTCCGGGAAATAAGGGTGGCTGTAGTCTGTTGTTTTGTAATAAAATCTAACATTAATTTTTCCCTCTTGCAAAAATAGCCAGAAAAAAGGCCAGGAAAAAAAAAAAGGCATGGGAGTGTTCTGCCCTCTTCATCCTGCTAAATGCCACAGCTCTTGCTACAAAGAATTCATTGTAGGCAGCACTCTAAATCCCCTTCACAAATGGGAATTAGTGAAACATCCCAGCACCTCCACAAGGTACATCAGAGGGGCTGAAGTCAATCTGCAGAGAGGAATCACGACTCAGGACAGCGGTGATCGAGCCCTGAGGGAGGATGGTGGCACTCCCAGGGATGCCCGGTGATGCAGCAGCCCCGGAGCTCGGCTCCTGCCCACCGCCGGGCTGGCGCTGGCTGTTTACTCCAACTGCTCCTGTTCAAAGTCCCCCAGAACCAGTGGCAAAAGCACCACTGACTGGCCCGAGATTGAGATTAAGTCACCTTTGCCCTACTTATGTACTTGTAAAATGGGAGCAATAATATTACCCTGCTGCCCAGTGGCCGGCGAGGATCTGTCATTGTTCCTGTGGCTGAGAAGGGTGCACAAAAGCGAAAGGAGAATAAATATTTACCCAGAATCTGATACAGGCAAATCCATCTGTGGATTGTCCCCTCCTCCAACAAACTTCCCTTCCTACGGGAAACTCTAGCCTCTGTTTGGTTAAATCATTTACGTACATTAACGAACAATTAGGGAGGGAAGAGGGGAAACCCAGCCGAGAAAGCCTTCCACAGAGGAGCTGCCCTCGGTTTGGTTTGTTTGATTTAGGATAGGAGGGAAGTAACGTGACTGTGATAGATGAGGACTCTGTCACGACCCGGACCGTCTGTAAAATCAAGTCTGGGTGGGAGATTTAAGACAAAGGGCCAGACACGGTGTTGGTTTAAACTATTGTAGTTCCTCTGGAGTTGCTGGAGCACTGGGAGTTATATTGGGAAGGTCTGGTCCCGTGGGTGCTGAAAGAGGAGGGCAGGGTTATGACAGCCCCACACTCTTGGCAGAGTTCTGGCTCTGTCAGAGGAGTTGTGAGCTTTGCTCTTGGTCATTTAATTTGTGCAGCTCAGCCTTGTGATGGTCCCTGGGGCCCAGCTGTTATTGAGAGCTTTCAGCTTTTCACATGAGTTCTATTGGATGTGACAAGGTACACATGGGTCATGTGCTGCTCTCTAAGTAAATCACATTTAAGTGCAGCATCACCACAAAAACAGCAAAACCCCAAACCCATCCTTTTCACCCCCGTGCAAACTGCCCCCCATTCCAGTTTTTTTTTATGGACTCTTTTCCATCAGTGTTCCCTGCTGAGAGCTGCACGTGGGGTCCCTCCAGTACTCCTCTGCACATCCTGGGGCTCTCTCCACATGAGGAGTAAGGAGCTGGCGAGCTGGCATGCTCTCCTAGTACAGATTGGCCTGAAGAGGCTAAAGCCCACAAGGCATGTCCCTGTTTTTATGATCATTTGGGCTGAGAAAACAGATATCTGTGAGCTGGAGCTTTGGTTGCTAATTCTGACTGAAGCTCATCAAAGCTAGAGAGATGGAGTGCAGAGAGTGGAATAAACTAGACTGGCTTTGTGCTGAAGCCAAGAAATATAGATCAAACAGATGCAAATTCAGGGAGAAACACTGCACACCTATAAATCTTTGCATAAAAACATTCTTTTCTTTTCTCTCAAAAAACAAATTATGAGAAAAACAAATAGAATACTGCCATCTCAAAGTCCTTTCTGCTCTGAGCAACACTGCCTAGCACTTTGCAGGCTTCCCCATGCAGTTCTGCTAATCCCTTCCTTGGAGGATACATCTGAACTGTTATTTCAAACTACTTTCTCCAAGGAGAGAAACCCAATACTTTAAAAATAGGGCACTGAAGCAGAACCTCCAGGCCCCGCCAGCTCATTCCCAGCCTTGCTGGATCTGCCCCTTTATCAGGTGTTGGAATCAATTCACTTGTACACTTTCTGTCTCAGCAGCCCTGGGACAAGCTGCTGGGGTTTGGGGCAGGACTGTGAGGTCACCAGGTACATGCTGCCCTCTACAAGCCTGGTAGGGACGGCTGGAGAGACTGGCAGCCTGGCTGGAGTCTGCTTGGTTGTGTAGAAATCCTTTGACGTGGCAAATGGCCATAGCAGATCAGAGCAGACTCAAATCCCAGCGGGTGTTTGAAGTTAAATCTCCAGAGGTTCAAATATTAGCCTACTCCATCACCTGCCCATCAAACATTAACTCACTCCACCAAGAGTACACTTGCCCAGTCCCTCAGCTCACTGCTTCCCGTACTGGTAATTTTCTTGAGACCAATGCAAACCACTGCATCCTGGATGCTGCTGCTCTTGCAGGAGGAGATAAGCTCCAGCCCAATTAAGGAAGAACACTAAGTACCATAGATTCACAGCTGGGGATTTATATCTGCGTAGGGACTGAGGTCAGGATAAAGAAAAATAGTTTCAATGCATCTGTGAATCAATTTGTACATTAAATCTGCCCTCATCTTGGTAATGAAAGCTGGACTGCCAATGCCATGTATTTAAAACAATGTAAGTCACTCTCCTAAACCACCAGAAGACCAGCTTGAAAATCAAACAGCAAAGCCCCCTTTCAATTGCCTTTTTGATCCTGGAGGTATCAGGAATGTGTGATTTCCATGCTTATTTTTCAGGGTGAGTTAGATCTGTGCTGCTGTTTCTACGTGTGAGGAGAGATTTGGATAACCCACTCCCTGGGGAAAACAGCTTGGAGGAAAATGGGCTACAACTAATGATGAGAGTTGTCAGCACTGCACTGGCAATACAATCTGTCTTGTCTTCTTTGCCTTTACACATTAGCTGAAATCTTCTGGGAATCAAAAAGTCCCAAAGGAGCTTGGGCCATTCAGCTTTCTAGGGCTGCTCTTGTCCCAGCACTGCTGGGCTAAGCAGGCATAGAAGAATAGGGGAGCAACAGTCAATGGGACTCACTGGAGGTGGCTTGTAGGTAAAACACAGATTAAAAAAAAAAAAAAAACAGGTGAAAAGCACACTCACACTCTCTCTCTGAAATAAGTGGCAAGTTTTCCCTAATTCTTCTTAGGTCTTATGCAGCTTCAGTTCCATTGCTTTGGAGAGGTGGGAAACAGTGGGGTTGTAGAAGGCAACCTCACACCTCTAGTGTTGGGTCTTTGCCTGCCACCAAATAAGATTATTTCTACCTGTATTATCAAGATCATGTATTATATTCACAAAATGTGTTTTTTAACCTCTATATATTGTATGCTCCAAACTCATTAATGATTAACTGAGAGGGTGTATTCTTGAGCCTGCTCCTCAGCTGTATTAGGAAATTTAATTGAGGTGCTTTGAAATTCCAGGATAAAAAGTTCTGCCAAGTGCCATGTGTTGTAATTACTATCTATATAGGAGACAAGTAATGACCATATAGTAATCTGATGAAAGAATGGAGATCTCACTTGCTGTTTCCTCAATTACAGACATTCTCAAATAACAGAAATTGCAGTATGAGAATCTGCTTAACCCCATAAATGTGTAAAGCTGGGCTGGTGGTAACGCTTTTATCATCTCAGTGAAGGAATGTGTTTTGGCCTTTTTTCAATGTGCCAGGATTTAGCTTACAGAGCTTCCATTTTTCAGGAGTTTAAACTCTGCCGGCAATGTTTTCATGCTCTGATATTTGAAATGGTTTTACGTAAGGACTGCACATGACAACTTGAGCTGCGGCGATCGAGGCAAAGTCACCTGGCTGCCAGCCAGGGAGAACAGGCTCCTTTCTCAGGCAAATTGCTCAGTGGTATTTTTAGCTACAAATGCACTGTCTGATGCAGTTAGTATTCTACTGGCAGGGCTGCAGGACACATCCCTGCAGCTCCTGCTAGGAAATGTGACAGACATGTGCAGAGCGCTTGCCAAGTGTGAGCGCCCTGCTCGGGTGGCTGGTGGGGAGCCCAAGAGGAGCCCGGCACTGCCGGGAATGCTGGTTTCAGTTCCGGGAGCAGAGAGCCAGGCCAGGCAAGCTGACAGCCCTTCTCCCCATGCTGGAGCCGGTTATGTGCATTACAGGACAAGTCATTAGTTCCTTTGCTAGTAATAACACAATCATGGCAATTGCGTCACTGCTGTTAATTGCAGAACTAACCTTTCCAACCCCAAACCAAACACTGAAAGGGACTGGGTCCCTGACAGAGCTGAGCTGCTCCAGCCTTTCCCTGCAGGCAAAGGTAGCTGTGATGTACAGTTCATATCCTTCCCACAGGGTGACTTGGCCAACACTCTGACCTCAGCTAGAGTGAGGGGAACATGGACTATGCACCCAGCAATGGGGTGACTGGGTGTGTCACCACAGAGGCACCCCACCCGGTCAGGGAGTGGAACAGGGGTCACCTGCCTTGGGATGCACCAGGTTATCTGCAGCTCACATCAGGGAAAGATGCAAAGTCATTTGCTTCACCCCCCTCATACCAAAACCAGCGTTTCTGTAGGGGCATGCTCTGATCTCAGTGAGCCAAAGTCCATGACAGTGACTTTCCCTGAAACAGGTTTTCCAGAGGAGTATCTCCAAACTGACAAACACCTCTCCTCGTGCACGGGGCAATGGGCTAGAGCTGTAATCAGGCAGGAGTTCACAGAACCTCAGGTCCTCCTCCTATGGGACTGTGGTGAGAAGGGGACACCTTTCTAATGAGGCATTTATGGGTAACAGTTATTTCTTGTACTCAGCGTTCAGACAGAATGCAGCTTGCCTGCCAGCAGGAGCAAACTCATTCCAGGAGGTGACAAAATGCATGAACATGGATTCAAATACATTTCAAGTGGATCAAGTAGTGGTGTTTCTTGTACCTTTAACATTGCAGGCAGCCAGAAAGCAGATGCTGATAGAGCAGGTGATAAGAGAACAACACCTGAATTGCTCCTCATGAGGTTTCTGATACATTATAGCATTAGACTTAAGATCTAACAGCCCGGGAGAGACTCTCACAATTACATAGCCAGTCCCTTTCTGTAAAACAGGAATTTCCCTTCAGTTTTTACTCCACCAACTTGAGTAATGTGTGGCTGAATTTTAGAGTTGATTTCGCAGATCTACTCTTGAATTTTACAGGTGGCAGCTTTACAGCATCCTTCAGTGAATGCTTTCAGCAATCATTTATCCTGGTGGCTAAAAACCTGCACCTCACTTCTTGTTCATACTTTGCTATTTCACCCTACAACTTCTGGCTTGCCAAGTGCTCCATAATATGCTGGGGAACTAAAAGTGACAGAGAAGAACTCAATGCTCTTCTCTGGCTGATGCAGCAGCCATTGGGAGTTGCAGCAGCTGCAGCTGGCCCAGGAACAGGCTGGGATGCAGCCCTGCAGACAACCATGCAGGCTGTGGTGGGCTCTGCAGCAGTGCTCTGCTCTGAACTGCTTCCCACTCCTTATCATGGCTTCTCTTGGTGTGGGCCAGTACCAGTTCGTCTTCTGCAGGAAAACAAAGTTGATTTAGTTGGACCAACCCAGCAAAGATTTCCACAATCCTCAGCAAATATTTTAGAGGTGAGGTGGCAGATTCCTTCTTACCCCTGTGCACATACCTATGTACATAAGTATATATATTTATTTGAGATGTAGTCTTTCTGCCACTCCTTTAAAAGACGTAAAAATCTTTTCCCCAGGGTGTGTGTGGAATCTGTCATATTTCCAACGTGTTGCAAATCTGCATTTCCTATTGATCTTATCTACTCTACTGTGCTACAGCAGTCTCTGTTTCACGTCGTAGCCCGAGGGCCTCCATCCTCATTAGAAATCCTTTCCCAGGAGACTAGAGATGCACCAGCTGATCACAGATCACAGCAGTAACAGCCAGTGACTAAACTCTCTGAACCACCAAAATAAAAGCAAGAAATGCTATGTGAAATCAAAGGTATCTCCCAAGCAGGTTTCCTAAACCCCTGGTCCTGTTTGGCAGCCACAACAGTCACCTGCCCTCTCAAGCACTTTGCAGGCATTTCCTGCTGAAGGAAACAGCATGTGCTTATCCCTGAAAAGAGCAGCAGAAACTTTTATCTGTTTTTGGGAGCATTAGGGAGTGTTCTCACCTCTCTTAGCTCAAAAAACAGAGTTATCCCAATTCTTTATTTATCCCAGAACCTGTTGGCAAGCCCCACTGTCCCAGCAGCACAGCCCTCACAGGCCCCTAAACCCCAAAGCCCATGAGGCACTGAGCATGCAAAGGGGCCAAGTTCATGATGATTTTTGAAGTTACAGCAGCAAGAGATGATTTTAATAATTTAAGAGCTCTGACCTGTCTCTTTTAGCCATTTTTGCCTCAGAGCTGCTTGTCAGGCACTGCCTGAAGTTGCTGCTTTTCTTTGACATGGCACCTTCTGAAAACATCATGGAAAACAGTTCCTGGACTGCATCAGACTACCTCTCCTTGTAGTTGTGCTAAGCCTCACGTGTAAGGCTTTCCCAGCTACAAATCTTAACTGAGCTTCTTAGCAGGGCATTAAAACTCATGCTGAAATCAAAGTGGTATCCTTCAGTCATTCCTCTTGTGGTCACAATAAGCTCTTGAGCCCTGTCTTGTACTGTGACTAACACAACAGTTTTCAACACTTGGCTGAAAACTGGGGATCTGCAGAGTCCAATAAAAATAATACATATAAATTTCACTTTATATCAGGAACGAGAAAACATCAAACTCATATCCTTTGTAATACACACCACATGTGAAAATCAGCTATGAGAGCAGAAAAAAAAGCTTCCCTAAGTCTTGCTTTGCTAGTTGGAGTTGCTGCCTACCCCTCTGCTCACAGCAGGCATGGGAACCTCAAAGGAGCAGGTGTTTTTCATGGATGAGATGAGCCCCTGGTCAGTGCCTGTCGTCCTGAAACATGCCACTAATCTTCAGTGGGGTCTCTACTCAGCTGTGCAAACATGGGGGTTTTTGGGGATTAGGTTCAAATTCACATGAAGTTTTGTGGCTGTGTGTTAAAAAGAAAGATGAATCACAAAAAAAACCCAAAAAAAACAATGGCATGGATTACTTTCCATTTGGAGAAACAGATTCCAAGCTTTCCCGCAATCTAGAGCTGATCTGACCTCAAAGTTATACATCCCCAACAGCTTCCATTTGTAGGTTTCATGTCTCTTTATTAGAAGGAACATAGTAAAATATTGCATCTTCCATGGGTTAGAGACGGGCTTAAAGGATTTCTTAAGTTTGTAGAGAAAGTACTGGGCACTACCAGGCACAATCTGAACTGATTCCTAGCTTTAGGTTGCCTGTTTATGAGGAACGCTGTCTGTCTCCCTGTACTCATGAAAACAAAGTGGGAAGAGCTGGCAAGAAGTTTGTCAGAGAAACTATTTTCTATTTCCTGGTGTCCATCTAGTTAGCCCCACAAGGGGTGCAGAAGAAGCAAAGGGCAAGCACAAGCTATAGATACAGGAGAAGAGGAATCAAACTCGGTACAAGGGATGAGTTTTCAGCAAAGATTCAGGTTGCCCTCTTGTTTACCCCCTTCCACCAAACCTAGTTATTCTGAATACATCATCTTGAATCCCCTGCAAGCACCCTTTTGACACTGGTTTTTTCTCCTTGCAGGACAGCGGGGGCTGTGACTGGCACCACAGGGAGTAAGTGGCTGGACGACTAACGATGCCGACATGCTGATACCTCCATTTTTACTACATCCAATTAAGCAATAAATGATTCTGGTGGAAGTGTGGAGCACAGAGATTATTATGCAAATCAGGCCGTTGTGCTACCAGCGGGCTCCAGCATTGCCTGAAATAGCACCAGTAGGATATTAGTGCAAATGTCACCTTTCTCCTCTGTTAGTTATTGCCTCCCATCTCACCCATCATGCAGCTTCCCTGAGGTCAGAGCCATGATTTCTCATAGATTTGGGAGGGCAAATGGATTTTAAAGAGGATTTTTAACAAAGCTTCTGTCACCTTCCGTGAGCATTCCAACACTTCCAGAGCTGGTGGCCTGAGAGCCTGCTGCACTGGCAAAATTACCTGAAGAATTCACCTTGAGCCAAGCTGCAAATTGGTCCATGGGCATACTCCAGGCCAGAAAAGGCACCTACTTTTTGGGAGGTGAAGGACAGAGCTGCCTGAAAGCAATAAGCTGAGGGCTCTAGTGGGGATCAGGTTTTACCCACTTAAAAAGCAGAATGAGGGAGCAATGCTGAGAATTTTGAATTACTTTATTTCCTAAGTTATTTTGTCCTCCCTACTCCCCTTAAAAGGATCTCTTTGCTCTGCGTTCCTAAAACAAAAGTGAGAGGAGAAGCCGAGCTGCTTGCCCCCATCTCAAGCTGTTGTTAGCAGACAAAGGCTATTGTTTGCTGCCACCAGTTGTTGTTGCCGTGGTGGCAGCAGCCCCCAGCACCAACCCTCAGCTCTGGGCCCTTTTTGTAATCTGCATGGCACAAACAATTGCACAGTCCCTTTCTGTAGAAGGCTGCAATTTAAAGAGAGAAATACTTTTCTCTGCATCTTCCCACAGGCGCACAGAAATTCATAGGCTGGCTGGAGGCACCCTAAAGCTGGGGGCCAGAAGGAAGAAATCATCACCCATTATTATAGTATGTGGCCTAGACCAAGCACACCTCGATCCCTCAGGTGGAAAAGGTATCACTCCATTGGATGCACTTGGGTAGATCTGTCCTTCCATTGCCAAATCCAAAACTCAGTTCAGTGAGGTTTCCTGCAAATTCCCCATCCCTGTCACTGGTGCAAAACTAAACTGAACTGAACCCACCCACGTTCTGCAAAAGGAACGTAACTATCCATGGCCAGTGATGCTAAGACCTGACCTCTGTACACAAGGCTGATAGAAAAGATGAATGCAAGCTATATAAAATCTGCAGAGGACCCTGGTAGCAAGGAGATCTGGGTCATTCAGTGACTTCTTTGAACATTCACAGAACAAGTGCAAGATGCCTGATGAAACCAGATCAAATTGTGTGGCTTTCTTTAAATTTACCTTGGTGTTTTGGGGGGTTTAGTCAACCTGTGACTTGGGAGACAGTGAGGCATGTGGTCTGAAACAGCCTGGAGGGCCACAGGTCTCAGCCAACCACAGGTCCCGTTGCTCATTGTCTCTGGGGGTAAATGATCTTCACCTCCATAAAAAAAATCTCACTGGTTTAGTCTCTGATCCTACTTTGCTTTGCACCAGGGTAAATACCCATCTCAGAATAAAATAACAAAGAGGAGAGAGAGACTGAGATCCTTCTTTTTTCCTACTACAGTCAGCAAGGCAGAATTCAATATTTTCTTCCTGGGCCTAAATTGGAGAGAAAGGGACATTTTTCTTTTCTGATTGCAAATTAAATTGATTCTTGCTTGATCCTTTGGGACGAGCAAAGTGCAGTGACTTTTTAAAATGCCAGAAGGCTGGTACAGGTGGGCAAATCCCTTTGTCACTAGGCCATGATGCAGAGTTAAGGATTGTCCATCACCTCCTGCAATCTCCAACTCACTGTGATTCCACTGGGATTTTGAGTTACAGAAAAAAGCAGGAGGGAAATACCCAGGTTTTAGAGGTTCCTTGCTGCTCTGACAAATTGTTTATGAAAGAGCAGCAAAGCAGTTTCAGGGTTTCCTTTGCATTCTCCTTTTAACTGGCTTTGCCTCAGCAGGCAGGAGTGCCTCCCTCAGGATTCATGTACGCCGTGGCACAAAATGACAAGAGGTTTATTTTGAGGGCAGTGTTTAAGCACAACTTATGGTGGGAAGGTTTTATCAAGGAGCCTTATGTCCATGTCCCTCTTCATCTTCTAATTCAGCTGCCCATGGTGAGAACACAAGAGCCCAGCTCTGCAGCACCCAGTGAGGGACAATTCCCCGTGGTGCCACCTGCCCAGGCTTAGTGAAGGGCAGCTTTTTGTGAGTTCAGCCACTGAGGTCTCCAGCCCTTCACTCAGACCTTGCTGGTATTTTCCATCTGGGCCCAGTGATGCTCAGTACCCAAAGAGTTCATCATTTTGTTTCAGCACCTCCTCTTTCAACATGTCAGGTTCTTCTGGCGCATTATTTTTATTAGCTGAGAACAGTATGCATCTCCAGCCCCTCTCTGGAAAAGATCCAGCATTTAAAGAGATCAAATACTTATTCTGCTGAAAGATTACTGCTTTGTTTAATTGCTCTGCTTCATAATGACCCAGTGGACAAATTTATTTCTCATGTATTTCAAGAAATAGGTACATTTGTGTCATTATTTGCTCTTTCAATTAGGTTTTCTGATTTATTTCTTATATTTAAATCACAGTTGCTTGTTTGTGTTTTTTTACAGAATTAAGAAAAGACAAATTATTTTCTAAAAATTCTAATTGTATTTTTTTAAATCTAAAAAACCTAACTTCTTTGCAGTCTGCAAGATCTTGATGCTAAACTAAAAACTTCCTTAAGCAGTATACCCCTTGTACTTTTCCAGGCAATAAACCCTCCTCACCTAGAGATTCTTCTATCCAGTACCTGCCTTCCTCAAGGACTCCCAAAATTGTGACCACTCTCCTGGCAGCCCAGGCAGGGCCACAGGCCAGCCTGTGTGATCCTGGTGCTAAGTTTGATGGTAATTTCTAGCAAACTGCTTCATTCATGAGGGTATGCATAGATATAAATATAAATATAAATATAAATACAAATATAAATACAAATATCTAAAATATATATATGTATGTGTGGGTGTGTCTGTGTGTGTGTATGTATTTATGCCTGTGAAATCCAATCAACATACAAACTGGTTAATTATTCTTGTGGAGTGACTTTAAAAGAACCAGGGGTCAAACTGAAGCCAGCTGTCAACCTTCAGTTAATTCTAAATTAATAATACAGCATGAGATGGCCCTCTAAAGGTTTTTTAATGTGTTTATATCTTGACTTGATAAACACAGTCAAGAGAGACAAGATGGAAGAGGCAGAAAACTTAGCAGGGTTACTTTTCCTTAAAAAACAACTTGTGAAAACATCTGTGCAGCTCACAACTCCCCAGATGTTCTCTTTAACAGAGCACTTAAATTGTTTATATTTTGCCTAACACTGGAATCGTGGCAGATTATTTTTGTTGCGGGGTCTTTGCAACATTTTGTAGGTGGTCTCATAAAAGAGAGCAGATATTTAACCCCACCACCACCTCCTTCTCCTTTGCCCTGGTTGTTTACACAGCAGAGCCTGGTACCAGTTCCCCCCGAGAGTGTGTGCGTGGGGGGCCTGGGGGCTTGGCTATCACTCTGCTTTTGCACCAGAGTCACTCTGTTGGCTCTGCTGTGGAGGCTGGAGGCTGACAACAGTGAAAATGTGAAATGAGATGATTCAGGCATTTCAATTCAGCCTGGGACACCCAAAAGATGGCCTGAAAATGTTATTTGCTGCCTTCGACTTGTTCACACCAGCAGCAATGGGGCACTATTTCAAACCTGCATGACTTGTCCTTCTGAAGTTTATGTAATGTCCTGTATGAAAAATATGTGCCCACACAAAGAGGATCTGGTGAGCAGAGTCTATAGATGCAATGAACATCGGTGGATTTTCTATCTGCATGGGCTGGAGGACCACGTATATGTATCTTTTACTGTGTACAAGTACAGCTTTCAATTAGGAATATTTTCTTTTGCTAATGGTTATTTTGCCATATTTTCAGTAGATGCATGAAGCACCTGTGATCTCATCACGTCCAAAGCTCCATGGGGTCTGAAAGGCTTTACCACTTTCCCCAAAAAAATCCCACATCACGATTCCCTATCATATGGCACGGTTGCAACTCCACAGGCTTTCAGATGGGCCTGTGTCTTCTGCTCCTAGCCAAATTTCTCTGCTTCAGCAAGTTTGGGCTAATTTGTGATTAGATCAGTCTGTGGATGGCACATTCTCAAAGGAAAACCCAGGAGCTGGAGAAAATGGTGTGAGCTGCTTTTTATGCTCAGCTTGTAGCTCTGACTGGAGCTGATGCTCTTTGCATCCTGCCCTAGAGGGCTATTTCTAGCAGCAGGAATACATTTATGAAAAGCTGTTAGAGCGTGGCCCAAAGCGATGGGCAAAGCAAGGCTGGATAAGTCTCCTGGGGAAGGCTTGCACAGCTGTAGCTGGGAGCTGGGTACATTGCCCCCAGAAAGGTCAAACAGGATTTACCATGGATGTCTTATTGACATTGCTGTCTTAGAAAATCTTTTTGAACATGTCTATATGATTGACACACAGAGTTAGGTCACACAGGAAGAGGACTTAGAAAATCTTATATTATTTTAATTCATTTGTTTTCTGTCTGTTTTGGGTTTTTTTGTGTTTTTTTTACAACATCAAATGCATCAATCCTTACTGCACTGGGTGGATTGAAATGAAAGATGTACTGGGTGAATTTAAATGAATTTTAATGTAGAAATACTCTTCGTTTCCCAGTAATGATATTTGCAAGCTGTGCTGACAATATTCCATACTTCTGACAAAACACAGTTATAAAAAGCCATTTCTCTAGAGCCCTCTGTGGTTAAGTGCCTGAATGCTGGAGTACAAGCTGACAATAGTATGTGGCTGGGATACAACTTAGCAAATCATCTAATGTACTCTTAATTTGTGCTTTAAATTCACAGTGCACACTGAAGCGTGTGCACCCAGCTTTTTACACCGGTATGCCCAGTGTTAGCCAAGTCTACTTACTCTCTTTATGGGTTGGTTTTTCAGACCAGTTTTCTCTGATTTGTTGGTGTTTTTTCTTCCTTTTTTCCCCTTTTATAGGCACTCCATTTGGTTTTCCCATGTGTGGGGAAAACATTGACTTTCAGCACAAGAAGCCGCTCTGTGGGGAACGGTGGGGAAGCACCATATGGCGCGGGTGAAACATCTGTGGGTCTCTGACGCTGCAGTTCTGCTTCACGGGCCCTGGGTGCATTTCACACATGTGCTAAGGAGAAATGAATATGACACAGGCACTTTCCAGGAGCCCTGATGTATGGGAAACAGAATGAATTTGCTAGAGGAGGCTGTAAAAAAGTCAGAACGCTACATTGTGCTAAACCACCTTCCCTAATGGAAGAGTGTTGCCCATATTTGCTCCCTTTCCTGTTGAATTGCAGTGCCTATTTTCTCTTGCCATCGTGCAGTGCTGAAAATAAATCTCGTGGCGAACAGAGCTGGCTCATCTTACAACTTGTAGAAAGGTTAATTAAATGTGCGTGGTGCTGGCACTTGTTCACAGCAGCCTGAACCCAGGGATGACAGATTGCTGGGGGCGTGTGAGCGGCTTCCTCCCTCAGCCTCACACAGCCCGCACCTCACAGAGCTGTACAGGAGAATGTGCATGCTTGGCAGCAATTCCTCTCCTACAGGTAACCTCATTCACATACACAGGGACTTCCTGCAAAGGGGAGTTCAGCCTGCGTGTCTCAGGCAACATTTTTGTGGCATTTTCCCAACTTCTCTAAACGCTCATTGGTCGGCTTATGAGTGCCTTTTTTTCTTTTGGGCTTGTCACAAAGACCTTTTGCTTGCAATGATCCTGCTGTTGTGCAGTGGTAATGATGTGGATAAGTATTTGAGTGGAGGCTGATGCCCGCCTTGAGCACAATCTCTCTTCTTGGTTTTGCCCCCATAGCAGGACACAGCTCTGTGCTCAGAACCATCGAGCACCCAGACACACCCGGAGACTGGCGGTGCTAAGGGTGACCTAACATTTAAAGCATTTTAGAGGGACTGCTGAGACTCAATTCAGCTGGTGGCTCTGTAGAAAATCCAGTAATTTCTTAGCTAAAAAGTACAACCATAATCTTTAACAATGGAAGTAGCAAGTACAGGAGCAGAAAAAGTCATTGCTGCTACTTAGGACTGTAGGCGAGTGCTTGAAGTGCTTTGCTGAGCCTTCTGCATTTGTGGCTTCCTTGCCCCTTCTTTTTCGCTCTGCTTAGCCCTGTAAAACAGAATGTGGGAGTGTATTTTGATCATTAAGGAGATTTAGGAGTAAAATCCTAGTCAAGTCTGTGAGAAAAACTCGGCTAAGTGGCACCAGGCAAAGGCCCCATTCCCACACATACTTATACACGTGAGCAACCTCACCCACAGGAATAATCACCCTGGAGCTTGCTAGGATCAAAGACAGATTCCTGTGTCAGCATCATCATCAGTGGGCATCAGTATGAGACTTGGTGCATGGCTTTTCTCAGTGTATCTCCCACAGTGAACTGAAATGTTGTCCCAGGGTCTTTGATCAGGATACACTTCACTGGGATTTGAATGTTACATGGGCCTTGACCTGTAGAGAGAGGAATTTTACCCTTCCATAAATATGCTGTGCCATGGCAGGTCCTGCTCTCTGGGGCTGGCTGGAGCTTGGGAAAAACTATCCAGCCACATCATTTCTAATGCAGGTATGTGGGGTTTGCTCACACCTGGCTCGCTGGTGCACACAGGCTGCTCTGCTCATACTCTCTCCAATAATTTCCAGAGAGGCAGTAAATCAAAAAGCATTGCATGTGTTTTCTGAACTTCCACTCAGAGCTGTTGCCTCCACAGGTCCAGCCTCAGTGGGCAAGCAGAAATGGTGCCAGGAGTGAGGATGGTTGTGGGCCCATGAGCACGAGCAGCTGCTGAGCATGATGAGGCTGAGACCATGGGCTGTTTTAGCAGAGTCCATCATGCAATGATTTCCAGTCTCCTGTGATGTCAGTGTGAGAGGCACCAAGTCACTGCCCTCCTGGGCACTGCTCTGGCGTGTGCAGCATGAGCTACTGGGCAGCTGGCATGGGCTTTCCTTTCCCCTGGAGAAGAGGCTGAGCCATGCACCAAGGATGCTGACAGCCCAGGCTGTAGATGTGCCAGCCCACAATCTCTGTCTTCTGGAGCAGGGATACAGAGTGTGTGTACCTTGACTTAATAATGAGCACATTTAGAGGTTTCCATCACGGAAGACTGAGGAGACAGATAAAACCAAGGTCTGGTTCCTCCTGGACTGAAATGCAAATGTTTCCTTTGGCATTCTCTTTTATTGGCTCTGTTCATGGTGGTCTCTGAGGAGCCCATCAGAGGCCTCTGTGCTCGTTGTGTTTGGAGCATGGTTTCTACAGACAATTGCCCGCAGCTTGCAAAAACCAGATTTGCCAAACCACGCATAATAAATCAAAACACAATTTCCAAGTGCTAGAATGGGCAAA
This sequence comes from Petroica traversi, assembly GCA_025920805.1. NCBI lineage: Eukaryota > Metazoa > Chordata > Aves > Passeriformes > Petroicidae > Petroica > Petroica traversi. The sequence continues at coordinate 8,714,388 of JAHLSL010000012.1, read as the reverse complement.
AGCTAAGTCTTATTACAATGCACTCTTTCCAGGGCAATTTCTCAGCCTCACTTTTTCAGGAATATATAATGAGAGGCAAGAAAACAGGTGGGTAGTAGAGAAGCAAGATAGCACAGATAGGTTTCTGCCTTTACCTGGTTACTCTCAAAAGCAATCATTTTACAACTGTGAGAGTTCCAGTCTTTAGGAGCTGCTTCATATTCCCATTTTCTAGGAACTCCCACAAGCAGCCAAGCAAGTTCAGTAACAATTCTCCATCACCCTTCAGAAGTAAACTTCCTTCAGAAACAGCTGTCTTCTTTCTAGATACAAAAATGCCAAAGACAAGGCTGTACACAGTTTTTGCAAGGTTATAATAATACTGTTTTTCTACCTCCTAGACATTCCCAGGTTCTTTTTTTTATATAATAACAAAACTTCTCATATGCTGCAAATTGGTTTGGCACCATCCTAATGCTTTTAACATCAGATTGCACTGTGTATATGTCAGAACATACTCACTGAAAAGATCTGAAAGCAAAAAAAATTAAAGGTGTGATTAAAATAAGCCCAAACCCAAAAGCTGAGTCTGTTCGATGAAGGTCCTAGCATAACTGTCTGTTTCTTACTTCCAGCTCTCTTTTTCAAGTGGTGTCTGAAAATAACCTGAATTTCTGCTTCAATCAGAGATTTCAACAAAATGTTTCTTGGCAGCTTTTGCCTGTCACTGCCTGTAACCCTCACAAGGGTTAATATTTTCAACAGTGGATGCAAATGTGTAGCATCCTGCAGGATTCATTCTCAAAGCTTTATTGTATGGGATCTCATAGTTGTCCATTCCTAGGGATAAGGCTTTTAGAAATCCATGTGACACATTCAGTTATGATCCACTAAGCACAGCTCTGGCAGCTGATTTGTAGAGGAATGCATGTGAACCAGAAGGTGCCCTGAACTACTTTTGGAAGTGCACCTATCTGGTTACCATCTTTCATTAAATAAATGTTAATGGGGTGGAATTGGCTCCCCTCTCCCCCTGTTGTTAGGGGCAAGGTTTGTACTGCAGACCTGAACCTTTGTTTCATGGAGGACCCACAGCTAAATCCATGCCACCACTGCCTGCCAGGAGCATCCCTTCAGCTTGGATCCTCGGGAATCATCACCTGAATTTTGCAGGTTGCATTTCCCAAACCCTGCTGCAACACCACCCTTCTTTCTCTTGGGAGGCCCACACACATATCAAAGTTAAGTACATGTGCGGGGGAGGAATACTCCTCCCTTATTTTCCAAAGTGGTTTTCAGGGATTCTCACACTCCTGGTGGGAATGAAGCATACAGCTAGGTCCCTTTAACTTTAGACTTTTAACTTATCCTTCAGCTAAAGTTTAATTAATTATTGTGGAATGCATGCTAGTTTCATATCAAATATCTTACTCAGGAGAATTATTTTTCCACAATATTTAAAACTTTTTGTGTTCCTGAAGATGACAAATCATAGAATAGAATAATGAAATTATTTGGGTTGGAAGGGCCCTAGAAGATCATCTAGTTCTCACCCTTCTGCCACAAAGGAGGGACAGCTTCTGCTAGACCAGGCCGTTTAATGCCCCATCCAACCTGGCCTCCTACACTGCCAGGGATGGGGCATCCACAGCTTCCCTGAGCAACCTGTGCCAGTGCCTCACCACCCTCAAAGCAAAAAGTTTTTCTGTATATCTGAGTAAAATTTCCTCTCTTTTCAGTTTGAACCCATTGCTCCTTATCTCATTACTACTGCTCCTGATGAAATCTCCTGCTGGGGCTATGTAATACAATTAGCACCTGCAAATGGGTTCATAAAAAGAGACAAGTTCCCATTCACTGAAGTGAGAGACAGAGGATGCTCCTATACCTGCACCCTCCTCCACAGAACACCTTCAGGCGTGCTCCTCTGCAGGGCTTTGGTGTGACTAATTGCAAATGGCAGAGGAGATGGGGGATACCTTCTGCAGGTGGAGTGAGTACTGGAGCATTTCCATCTGAAAGTGCTCTCCTTTGTTCCGAATTTGCAGCTAAGTCGGGGAAGGGAGGGGGGAAGCAAAGTTTTGAATGATGTGATAAACACTAAAGATAACCTGGGCTGTGATCTCTGCCTCAGACAAGAGTTCGTGTGCAAAGAAAGCAAGGAGACAGAAGGATTTAACAGCACAGCAGAGCTGACAGGAACTGGTCCCTCAATCTGTCCCTCTCCTTTCCCAGCTGAGGGAGGCTGAAAGGGGATTTCCAGATCCCTTCGAATAGCCCTGCTGGGAAATCTCTGTCTCTCCAAGGCTTTTTGTGTTTCTTACCCTCTGTCTCTGATGCCTTTCCTCCACCACCAGAGTATCCAACATCTTCCATTTAGAATAATTAACAATAATGAGGTCCCTGGTGAACTTCATAGAATGACTATAATTTCTGTCTTTTCCAAACGAAATTCTGCCTTGGACTGGGTGATCTGCCTCCCCTTAGGGATGATGAAACCCTCCTTGTATCTTTGAAACCATTGACCAGGGGAGAGACTAATCTAAAATCCTCTAATAGCCTGCGAGCTGGGTATAGTGCATGGGGGACACAAACCAGGAAATACTCCCTCTGCCCTAAAAACTATGTCTTTCTTGGATTTTATTATTTTCAAAAAGCTACGATTTCCAGAATTGGACATGAGGACACCCAATTTCAGAGGATACCCATTTTCAAAAAACACCCTTTTCAAAGGACACATCCAGTTTTGGCAGAATAGCCTGAAACAAAAAGTTGAGAGGCTCAGCCTCCTATCTTTCCCCCTTCACCCTCTAAAAAGGGAGACCAGACAGGAGGCTGGGGAAGAGCCCCACATTTGGGGTTTATGGAGCTCCCATGTCCCAGAGAAAACCAGGGCAGACACCTGACCAGGAATGCCTTTACCATGATGGGATGCTCAAGCCCCGGGCATGCAGCGTTTCCTATCATACATTGCCCCCGCTGAGGTCCTGTCACTACTCCTGCCCCAAGGGCAACATGTGGGTCAGAAGGGGACAAGGAGGGGAACTGGGGGTGTTGGTTGGGCACTCCTTTTTCAGATTTTATTTTGAGTTGTCAGAGGGGCAGTTTCCTTCTGCCTGCTCCAGGTTTAATCCAGAATTATGTGGCAGCCACTGACATGGTCCATGTACCCCGAAGTTCCCGGGTAGCTCCCACAGCCTCGGCCCCTGTGCCAGACTTCCTCTTCATGGCTAATTGCTAACATCTGTTGGGACAACCATTTCAACCACATGCAAAATCCAGGGTGGGGATCTTCAGGCTTTTCATAAGAAACGACTTTCTTTCAGGATGGGATTAATCACTTCCTTGAGCTTTAAGAACATGCAGGTCTCACAGGGCCAGGCAGCCTGATACTCACCAGGGCAAGGGGAAATTACTCTCATACTTATTTATCACATGAGTCTGTGTTTTCACTCCCTTCTTGTGTTCACACAAGACTCACAGGCAGCAGAAGCAGGAGCTTTGCCCACTTGCACCAGTGCTCTGTAAAAGGGAGTGTTTTCTGGGCAGAAGGCAGATGCAAACCTCTGCCCCCAGATATTAAATCAGAAACTCCCACTCCTACTGCTGCTTTTTGCAGCAGTGTTACAGGACCGGTGTCTGGAGGCAGTGACAAAACTTTCCCTGCTGGATTATTCTGCAGCCCTTCACCTGTGCCTCCAGACTCCACCAGGAGTTCAGGACTTCAGCATTTTCCTTTGCTCCAGGAAGGAATGATGGGTTAAATAAATAAATAAATCCCCACAGTAGTTCATGAAAGATACAAAAAAATGTCTTCATTTGACTGAAGCATTTTGTGTCAATTTTTGCCTTTTAGTTAATGACATGTTACAGTAGAGATAATAACCCTTAAAAAGCAGTCACATTTAAAGGCTGTTCCTGAGAAGTCAAAACATTTAACTGTGTGACAATATTGAAACCTTCCACTTCCCTGCTTTCAATCTTCCTCATTGCTCCCATTTTCCACAAAACATAGTTGACATGGTTGGCTCTGACTGCGTACTCATAAAATTAAAAAGTAAGATTTAAAGGCTCGTGTGATGTGATGGACTGGACAGAATTTTAAGTGGTTAAAAATCTGCTCCATCTTAACTCCTTCTGTCTCCTAAAGACTTCTCACCTTTTCGGTTGCTAGTGTGTCAGAGCTGCCTCTGTATTCGTGTCTGTATCAGTATCCATTTATTTACCCATATCCGTATTTATATACTCCACATGCCCACTGCTTTCTGAACTGCATCATTTCACAAACACTCCCAGGTGACCCATTCTGACAGAGCAGAGCAGAGGACATCTCCTCCACCCCGTGCACCTCAGCTATGAGACGGACCTGTGCCACTCCTTTGCAAGAGTCTGACACAAGCAGGAGTACAGCTGAACTCCAAGGCAGGCAAGGATTGGGTCTGAACTTTATGGCTTGTCAGTTGGTCCTTAACCTCTCATCAGAAAGCAAAAAGTAGTGCTAATCAGACCAAATTACCTTATTCTTACATTTCAGCATGGACTTTATGTAATTATAAATGCTGACTTCAAAACCATAAATCAAATATTGGGAGTTAGGTTTGCATGCCAGGCACTGCTGCTGGGTTTAAAGGGTCATTCTTTTCCTGCTGCCCAATATGTATGAGCTACAAATCAGTGGGTTAGAAGTGATTTCTTTGATCATCAGTAGATTACCTCTGGAATGGGTGTGCCCCCTCCTGAAGAGCCCAGAACTGTGATGCTCTGTGGGTTACACTGTGCCATACTTTCCATTGCACCTCCCAACTGGTTTCTGCTGGAAAGCCAACACGTGCCACGGGTTGGAAGCTCTGACAAATCCAGCAGCAGTGCAGCCCACCAGCAGCCTGGCTCACTCAGTGTCCCCAGGCACCCTCTGGATGCAATTCCAGCAGCAGAAGTTGAGGATGCTGGGTTGCAGCTGCCCATTGGCCAGTGCAGGTATCTTGGCCTGACACTGAGCTGCTCTGTGGTAGGGCTGCTTTTCCTTAGGCCTGACCAGGAGGCTGCACATCAGGACATAGAATACCTGAACTAATGTTGAACAAAAGATAGCTGCTGAACAGAAGAAGTTTGTAAAAATAAAAAAAAGTCGCAAATTTTCTAATTTATCTATGGCTGATAACTAATCTACATATGCAATTCTCTCCTAAGCAGGTCGTGGCACTGGATAAAAGGGATGTGGGTAACTTGTTGGTGCCAGCCACATCATTAAGGAACTTTAAAAATGAGAAATGGTCAGATCAGACTTTGAAAGGTAAAACTCATCCTCTCACTCCTGGCTGGATTTATGCTATTAGATGCCATTGGCTCCCTTGTAAAGTCCACTAAAATTTTTTGTTGTATCAAAACCCTAAAGTCTGCCTCTGCACAGTTTGTACCAGATCTCCTCCACTCCTAAGTGTTATGGACTTGTCAGTCATTTTTACAGGGCTTCTTTGCAGAGAATTGCGGGGGGTCTGGTCCAGAAGGATGTTCTGGGCTATCCTAAGCACAAAATTATTGCAAGGCTTCAAAAACTGTGGGAAAGAGACTCTTGCTAGGCTTTAATCTTCCCTCAACATGTGGCTGACATGTTCCCCATTGCACAGGCCTTTCCTTCTGAAAGGATTACTTTATCAGAGAGCTCTTTTCCTCATTAAATTAAAAAATCAAACCAAACTAACCAAGACCATAGTTTATTTTATTTCATGCTATGGGTTTATTTTAAATGTATTAGATTTCCTTCTTTAAAAAAAATGCAATAACTGATAACGAGTGCATATGGATCTTTTCAGTTTAATGCTTTGTTTACACTGAACACTGGTTTGCTGCAGAGTGTGTGTTTTAAATTACTCTGCTTGCTTTTTTTTTTTTTTTTTTAAACCAAATATTAACCTCTTTGTGCATGTGTGAGAAAGAGACGGAGAAAGGGAGATGAGAGGGATCTGGATGATGAGGACCACGTTGTGTGCTGCATTGTTGGGGGACACCTCCTCCCCTCCTGCTCTCGTTTCATTCCCACTGCTCCTCTCCACCACCCTCAACATAAGAGTCTGAATGTGTAGCAATGTAATATAAGGTTTGTGACACAAAACGCAAAGGGAGACAAGAAAGAACCTCCAGCCCAGGGGGGCTTGTGGGGTGTAAGTGGACCTCAGTGCCATTGCCCAGCTGTGCAAGAGCACTGCTGTGAGCCCCCATCTCTGCTGGTGACCTGAAGGTTGGTGGTGTCCCCATGCAGAGGGAGCTGGGGAAGCTCCCTCTGGTCCCTCATTCCAGCCCAGGAATATCCTAGCTGTGGTAAGGGCCTTTCTTCCTGTAGAGGAGCTCAATTCAAAAGACCATGAGGACAAATCAAAGCCACCTCTGCAGTCTCATTGCCTCAGTCTGGCTTTGCCATGAGCTCCATTGCTCCTTTCCAGTAAAGCCCCACATCTTGAGTCCCCATCAGCCATGTGATGCCTGGGATTGCATCAGTGGTGAGTGGAGCAAATATCTATGCAGTGATGAAGCATGATGCACGTGGCCATGGTGCCCCACTAGGCTATTATTTGTCACCATTTTGCCACTCCTGCTGTGAATGTGTTGTTTGAATATGCAAATGGAGAAGGTAAAAAGTGTGGTTTACCCCTTGGGGCAGCAGCAGGGTAAGGAGGAGAGGCAGTGCTGCAAGTCTCACCCCAGGAATAGTTGACAAGGGTTGCCAGACCCTGTTGAACTAAGTCTCCATCAGGAGGCAAATCCAAATTTCTCCTAGAGCTACAGAAATGTACGTGCTTGGTTAGGACCTTTTTGGAGCCAAAGCCTGCCTGCAGCAGCCTGTCACTTTGAGGAAGAGCTATTCCGGGGCTTTCCTTAAGCCCATGACAGTAATATAAAGCCCTGAAATGGTTTTACAGATTGCACTCAAAGTTTTTTGGCTCGAGCTGATTCGACTTCAAAAGCAGGCAAATCCACAAAATTTCTAAATCTCCTCAGTCTGTCTCTAAACACAGACCCGACATGTTACAGGGTGCTTCCTGTCTGCTGGACACATACCCCCAGTATTAAGTGAGCACTAATATCACAAATTGAATCCCCTGGAATATCTCCAGACTGCCTAGAAAACATGACCCAGACTTGAATTAAATCCTTTAAAGCCAGAAGCAGGGCTTCTTGCAAGCACAAATCATGTGGTTTTTAGTGCCTTCCAAAATGAATCTCAGCTCTGGGCTGAAGCCGGCCTCACACATCCTTCCCAGTCCGCAGCCTAAATTTCTTTGGTTGTCACTGCCTCACTACTTTGGCTGTAAATTCATCCTTATAAAAGTTTATGTTGTCCATCTGTGGAAACTCTCAGAAGCTAGATTATTTCAGAAGGGAAGGGCAGGAGCAGAGCCCACATGTACAGGTCTGGGTAGATCTTGATATGAAATAGCCCTCTTTTTTATCTAATGCTGCACACAGTCCATGTCTCAGTCCCATTCTTCTTCTGTTTGTTGTGTCTGTGTCAACTTAATTTAGCATCACTGTATTCTCTATTGTCGTAACACCCAATCCCAACTGCAGCTCCATTGTGCCAAGCACAACCTTGGAAGGTTGTCTCTGCCCCAGGGAGTCTCCTTTTTCAAATGCAAGACAAGCCACAGCAGAAGGCCCTGGGCAGGTGAACATGAGGAAACACTGGCTTGTGGTCTCTGCACACCAGAAAAAACATTTCCTAGCCCATGGTCTGGTAGTAACATTCTGTTCAAACTTTCCACAGCAATGGGTGAAAATACACTGCTTTTCTAGTTTTTAGCAACAGAAAAACACAAAGGAGTGGGCTAGAAGAGAAGGACAGAGCGCAGTATTTTGTGTTCTCTTTTTCCAACAAGGGTGTAAGGCCAGTGCTGAGGTGCCCTCATCCCCACCACTGTCCCAGTGCCTGTGTGCCTTCTGATGCTCATGTCCTGCAAAGGTGGCAGAGACCAGAGAACCAATAAAGGCTTTGAAGAGGAAGGAAACCAAGTTATGTCTTTGCTGGGGCACTGAGCAGAGCTGTGTGAAACAATGGGCCTGCAGGTCCCTGTGTTTGGCATTACTGTGTGTCTGCTGTTGCTCTGTAGGGTGAGCAGGTTTCCTGTGGTGAGTGGAGAGCCAGGGCTTTCACTGCTCTCCCTGTGGAATGGCCATGACCAGCAGACAAGCACTCCAAAAGAAAATTAAATCTCTCCAAGACTTTAGAAGTCCCCCCATGCCACTTTATTTTCTGACAGATCCCTATCACAACAGAGTCATTAGGAACATATTGAGGTGCTATGGCTGGCCACGGACAAGTGTCCCCAGGCTGTTTTGTTCTGCTCAGCCAGGAAGTTTCAGAGAAGCTCCTCTCCCTCAGCAGGATGGACCCTCCAGAGTTCTCAGCATCCATGGGCTTCTAGGATGCTGCCTCTGGCCAATTTTTTAGGCAGCATGGATGCTCTTTTGAAACCTTAGCCACAGCTTTTGGACTTGTGGTGGGAAGAGATGAAATTCTTTGCAAATCATTTATTGTAGAGGCAAGTCATAAGGGAAGGTGCTTGTAGCAGTTCAGGGAGTAATTGCAGTTGCCTGCCTCACAGTCTCTTTAATCCTTTCCATTCCATCCTTTCTAGCAGTTATCTGATGCCTATTCGAGCTGGGTTTATCTGTTTTTGGAGCTGGGGAAACACTGGCAGGATTTTTTTCCGTTGTTTCATAGTTAATTTTCATAACCTGGAAGAAAAATGACAGCTTTTAAATCTCCACTGTCCTGTCAAAATGGTTGGCCAGTGAGTGGAAAAGCTATTGGCAGTAGATAGTGGCAGATGAACTCACAAAGCCTGGCCCTATAAGCCTTGTTTACTTAGGGAAATGGGCTAAAGGCAGCCATAGCCTGGAGATCATAGCATTTCTACTCAGGACAAGCCTTTCACCTAACACTCAGAGTAACATTTCCTGCTCCATCTGCAGCAATTAGGAGGCAAGATGTATTCAAGCAGCTTTCAGGGCAGTTTCAAAGCTGCTGAAGTGGACCCCACACCAATAAACACGTCCCTCAGCACCCTGCAGCCTGCCACGCAAGCAGTGACAGGCGTTTGCAGGGCTCTGCTGGGTAGATCTGCCTGGAAGGGCATGCACGTTTTCTGGGGAGATGGAAAAAGAATGGGCTGGATCATCTGGAAGAGGAGAGCTTCCTTTGTTAGGAAGAGTGGCTACAGGTGCAGAGGTGCCATGTGCTTTTGACTTAAGAACCAGTATACATTTTATTTATGATTAAATGTCCATCTGTCAAATTAAAATGCCTTCTTTTGAAGTTGCACATCACAGAAGAATAAGAGTGAAGCCACAGACATCTCTGTACAATGTTTTTTTGTCCATCATTCTCTGAAGCCTATTGAAGCAGAAAACACATTTGCATTACAAAGGATGCAGTGTCTTTGTGTCTCAGTGCAGTGTCTCAAACCTGAGCAACCTTCCTTTCTAACGATGGTCAAGTAAAAATACTGATCCAAACTAATCTGTGGTGCGACTCCAGTTAGTTCAAAGGAGTTACAGCAAGAATAAAGGCTCCCCACTAATCTCTTTTTCCAGGCAGGGCCCTTCCCTTTCAGTGCAGCCTGTTGCATCAACTCAGCTACAGAGGAGACTCCAGCAAAGAGTCCCCAAGGACCTGGTTCTTCTTCTCCCCCTCATGGTGCACATCAGGCTTGACAAGAATCATCTGAATTAACATAGTGTAAAACCCGGGGTGAAAGAAGGGCAAAACTCTGGAGTTTCTGCACCTCAAGGCCACGTCCAGTATATTGATTTGGAGACCCGAGCATGTTCCTCTGCTATCCCAATATTCAAAAACAAAAGAAACACGACAACTTCAGCCCAGCTGTTTCTAAAGGAAAAGGTTTCAAGGGATCAGTTGTTTTCCAAACCTTTATGTGACCCCCTCCAAAGGCCTGGGTTACTAACATGGGCTTGTTTTTCTTGCCTTCACACTCATTCTATAAGGCCAGGTAGCAAGGGCCCTGCCCTGCCTGCTCTCATTCTGCTGGGGATCTTGCCTCTTTCCCATTAAGAAGTCCCTTACGTCCCTGCCTGCTGCAGCCCAGACCTCTGTGAAAAGCCCTCCCTGCAAGGGGAGGACAGAGATAGAGGGGTGTGCATGCACCAGGGGAGTGAGCAATTGAAGTGCTCCTTGGCAGCAAAGAGCTGCTGCAGACAGCTGCTGACTGCAGAGCCGCTTTCTGACAGCGGCAGCTGAGGCACAAAGCTCCCATTCAGCTGCTGACAGGTCCTCGGTGCTCACAGGACGGGCTGGCCTTTGGCCTAATGCAGTGTGTAATGGATGGAGCACACAAAGGCTTTGCTCCCTGCACTCACCCCAGCCAGGGAGCGCAGCACTGGGGGAGCCAAAGCAGCCTTTGCCTGCTTTTCAACCCCAGGATTTGAAAGTATTGAGAGTATTTCACTGGTTCTATCAGGTTTCCTTGTTCTCACTTTCATCCTGTGCTCACTGCTGGGTGGCTTCTGCTGCCTGCAGCTCCTGCTCTTGTGCAGTGCAGACTCTTCCCTCAGTGCTGCTGATCCTCTGTGGTACCTGAACATCACTGCCTGAACTGTACGACTTAGTGGGCAGCAGTTGCAGTAGCTCTCTGCCACTTCAGCCCAAAACGTGCCTGGAGGTTGAGAACTTCATTTGGATTTATTTTTTGAAGACAAGGAGTGGAAAGGCAGCTCAGACAGTGAAAGTGAGGGATTGTGGTTTAGGCAGGCACAGCCTGTGACTCGGAGTGAGAGGACAGTTTTGAGAATAGAAAACATCACAATGGTTGCTAAATGCTTCTCCTTGCTTCCACTAAGAAAATCCCATCGTGTTTCTGTTCCGACGTTGCACTTTGACCTCAGCAAAGAAAACCATATCCACACTGTGCCCTGCAGGCAAAGCTCTGTCAGGCTGGGTGCAGAAGGGACATGCATAAGCTCCATCTTAAGCTGTGTGACCTTGTGAGCATTGGCCAAGCCAGCACGTTCTGCCCCCCACCGGGGCTTGTGCAGCGCACGCGATGCTGTGTCAGCTTCGTGCAAGCAAGTGCCATCCCTGTGCTCTGTCTCCCCTGGGAAAGAACCCTTAGCAGCATGGCATTCAACCTGCAGCTGATGAAGCTGCCCACAGCAGGGCCAATGAGACCAGCTTGCCTAGGGTAATGTCCAGTTGAATTTCGAATAGTTATGGAAATGAAGATTGCTCATCCACCCTGGAAGCCCACTCCGGTGCTTAGCCACAAGCATAGGGAAGTTGTTTATCCTCATACCCAGTGACTCACAGAATAATTCAGGTTACAATGACTAATATTATCTTATGACAGGAGGACATCTTTTCTTTCCTTGATGTGTATGACTTTGTACTTGTGGCAATTTTGGCTTAACAGTTGTGTGAGAATAAGGGGGAAAGTGGGGCTCTCAGTACATGATGCAGGGCTGTCTGAAAAATTCAGTCCAAGGTGTCTCTAAATTAAAACCATGCTCCAAAATCTTTTAAAATGTTGAGCAGTTCAAGCTTGGCTCAAAAATGTTGAAATCTCATCAATGAGCAAGGCTTAGTTTATGGCTTTAGATAGAAATCAAATAAATGTGTAGAGCTCTGGCTAAAAAACACATTTGGGATTAATGGCTTGTAAGGTTTAAAAATAGCTGTATCATTTAAATTAATCTGAAAGTCCTTTGGTGGTCCTGTATCGTGAAAGCTGCCAGAAATAACTACAAGCAGCGGGACATATTAATATATTTTTCATAGAGGATCATGTGGGATCCAGTTCTGCCTATGAGGGCTCTTCCTATCAGTCAGTTGAGCAGGAGCAAATAGCTCTCTGAGGAAAGGTTGTGCCAGCTTCATGATGCTGTTACCTCAAGTCCTGCCATTTGGTGGCTGTGGGGAGCCCTGATAATTTGAAGAGGCAGCTGAAACGGCTGTAGCTCCTGGGGCAGCCCGTGACTCCATTAGGAGAGAGGTGCAAGTCCCTGGACAGGATTAGCAGTGATGGGTATGAGCTGTGGTGACAAAGGGAGGGGGTGACTTTGGAGAGGCAGAGGAGGAACAGAGATGGACCCTGTGGTCAGGCCCAGCCCAGGATCTGAGCACCCTGTGGCACTGCAGCAGTGCCGCAGCAAGGTGGGTCTTGGTGGAGTGATTCCTCGCAATGCGTGAGGGCTGACAACTCCACACCAGCCCAGTGGGACCTAGGTGAAGGTCTGGTTCAGGCTCTGCAACCACTATCTTCTCCTGTGTGATTGTGATTTGGGCTGATCCTCTCACCATTCAGCCAGGAGCCAAAGAAACACCTATGGTGGGTTCTCAGAGCTGAGGATAAGCCCATATCAGAAACTGCTCTGCTTTTTTAACAGGGTGAAGATTTCTGTATTCTCCTGTGACAAAACCTACAGGTCTTGAAATTAATTTCCTACAGTCTCTGCTAACCATGCCAAACTCCCAGCATTTCAGCAGCTAAATCAGGTCTGAATCTACCTTCCCCTGCCCAAGAAAGCATGAAGTCAGGAAGTGCTGCTGTAAGGCCCTCTCCACCAGCACACCCAAAGCAACTTCCCCAATTCTGCTGCGGGTCTTTTTTCACTGCTGAGCCTCATTACTGAGACACTGCTTAGTGGCACAGATCACCCTGGCTGTCTGTGCAGCACTGTTGCACAATTCATGTGTAAATGTCAAGTTTTAGCAGATCCCAGCCTTGGTCCTGGCCCTCATGCCACAAAAAAGCATGAGTAGGCTGCTGTGGGACAGTGGGGAGGGAACAATAGCTGCTGCATATGGGACAGGTCAATGGGCTGCCATATGCTGGCTCCCTCAGCGCCTTGCTGCTTAATCCCCACTTTTAATATCATTATCAGTGCTGGATGCTCACTGCCTTTGCAGAAAGGCAGTTTATACTATGCCTTTTAATGTATTCTTGGTTTTAAGTCTGAGTGCTTCTGCTTTGTTGTACCCTTATTAAGATGGAGAACAGATTAACAGGGAAAGGTTAGCACTCTGTCAGCCCCACAAATGAGTCCACAGCCAGCCTGGGAAAAGCATGAAATTCATCTTTTAGCAAAAGGCTTCGGTCACGAAGTTTAGTTTGTGGCATTCACCCTGTGAAGCAGCAGGGCTGTTGGGCAGGAGTACAGAAAGGGCTTTGTTCAAGCTTCCTGGCCTTGATTTATACGATGAAGGGATTCTTGCGCCGCATAATATTTCATCTGAGCATGATGCTGTGGTACCGATGGAGCATGAAATTCCCCAGTGATCAGAAATGAGGTCTCCACTCAGCAGCTCCTTATTCTGCATCCTCCCCAGGATCTCATCCTGCATCCGTGCCCAGCAGCACGCAGTGCCTGGCATCCCTCAGCTGGCAGAGTAGGCAGGGGGTGATTGCAGGGACCCTGATGGAGCCTCATGCTTCACTCAGTGTGACATCAGTGAACATATGTCTTTCTGATTATGAATGAGCAGTGAGGTTAAACAGCTCTCCTTCGGACAGCAGGCTCTGCTTGCTGCAGGATTTCAGGACACCTAAGCCAAGGCACTGGCAGGGGCATCCTGATCCCAGACTACTCAGGATGGGGGTATCCTTAGCAGGATGGCCTGCCTGGCAGCAGCTGCACAGGACAATGGGCTTGCTGTGGGAGCAGAGAGGGAACCTGGCTGGAGGAGGGCTGGGAGCCCATGGGTGAGCACTGGCTCGGGTGGGAGGCTGCACTGGACTCCAGCTGCTCTGGGGGTATTTGCTGCTCCAGCACAACATCTGCATTGGCAGGGCTGGAGGGTTTCCTCAGCATCAAGGATGGCACAGCAGAGCTCCTGGATTTCCCCTGGATTTTGCTGATTGATCCCAGAATATTCTCAGATCCATTCCTGCTGCTCTTCCCACCACTGTGCTCTGCAGCAGGACAAGGAAGATTCCTCCTCCTGCCCCTTCTGACTACTCTCATTCCTCTCCACAGCACCATGCTTCCCCTCAAGCTCTCCCATGACCTCTCTGGCAACGCTTCCAGTGCAAGGTACTGCAGTCCTGCATTGCTCCAGCACCCCTCAGCTGCTTTCCTGCAGACAACTGTGCTGTGGATGTCTTTGGGGTGTTTTTGTGCCCCCTGGTTTTGGCTCCAGAGATAGTGCTGCTTGTTCATCTTCTTGCCTTCTGAACAGAAAGGCAGACACGGACAGGGATTTAATGCAATCCAACTATCTAAACCTTTAACTCTGAAGACCATTTTGGGAATACAGCTGAGGTTACTGGTTCATAAATCCCCACTGAAGATGCTTATGTTGGTGGGCCTGAAAAATCCTTTGTCGGGTTAGATTGCTCCTCAGGGAGGTGTAACAAAAAGGCAGAAAAATGGGCAGCCCTTTTCTGGAAGCAAGGCTCCAAGCAAGAGGTCTGCAGTAGATTAATTGGTAGGTGATGGCCGGCAATCTGATGAGCTGCTGCTTAAAATTACAGCCTGCCTCTCTGCTTGTGGGACAGCTGAGCAACACTTAAAAAAACCCCAAGAGTGCCTGGGTGCCTTAAATTATCAAATAGATTTTATACCAGAGAATAAGGCTCCAGTGGAACCCTGGATGGATATTTCATTTCAGACAGGAGCATACCACCCATATAGCTACAGACCATGCCAAACTTAGCAGTGAGGGTGTGCAGCCAGATACTGCAGTTGTCAGAACTCCAGGCACTCAGATTTGAACACGAAGAAAGAAAGATTTGAACTGCAGGCTTAAAAGAGGGTTTGAGCTTAAATTTTGCTTTAGTCTACCTCTAATCCTTAATAATCCTTAATATCTTATTTTTCTCCCTTAACGTATGAATTGATGTCACTGGTTAATGGAGCAATGAACCTGCGAACAGGAAGCCCCAGTGTCACACATGTACATGCCCAGCATCACGCTGTGTTTGACAATAAAATTATATAAGTAAAGCTGAAAAGGCTTATGGTAGCATCAGGTGCCCTGGGACAACCTGACTCATTGATTTTTCATTCTCCTTTGTTCCAAATTTGGTTGGACCACAAAAAATTTAACCGCAGAAAATCTGATTAAAGATGTCTGTTATTCTCTCTTTCTTCTGTTGGTTTGTTGTCTGTATCACTGCAGATGCTGCCCATGACTGTGAGCTGAAAATGTTCCCCGTCACACAGAACTTGCACACTGCATTTGAGATGACAGAAAACAGAAAACAGCCACAAGGCCATCAATACAGGAATCACAGGGCTCCTGTGGCTATGGTACAGTCACATTTCTGAAACACTTCCATTAGATGTCTTCATAATGATCATCAGACCTCGTATGGCCCTCAAGACAGCTACTCTGAGCTTGCTCCTTCCCAGCAGGACATTTTGCCTGCCATGGAGAGCTAAGGCACAGGAAAGGCAGCTCCAAAGCCAAACTCCAGAGGCAGTAGGGATGCTTGAACCACTGCTAAGGCAAGTTCCTTTATTCCTGGGCAGAACTCCCCCAGGGGCCATGGGATTGTGCCAGCGACCAAGACTCTTAGCCAGGCTGCACCCTCTGTGCTGAAGGGTTGCAGCAGTGCTGTGAGGGTTGTGGGAGAGGGAAATTTCCTCTTATCCTTGTTTTTCCATAACTGTTGCCTTCTGAGGTACACATCTCATGTGCTAGGTTGAGGGCCAGGAAAAAAAAGTTTAATAAAAACCATTTCACTTTATTTTTTCTTCTTTCACACAAAATAAGCACCTTTGTGCTCCAGTGATGAGGAAGATTACCTCTTGTCAGGAAAGAACCTATTACAGTTTAAGTGCCAAGTGGGTGGGTGGGAGGATGTTGCTGTAGGAGCCTTCCTATCAGTTTCTTAAGCTTGAATGATAAAAATCTCTGGCCAACCGAGGGATCAGCACAGAGATTTTCTTAAGGAGTCAGGACAATGTCATATATATTCTCATGCTTATCTTCTAGGAATGAAAACTGTTATTAAAGGACTTTGGAAAGTGGGAATAGTCTGCAGCAGCCACAGCACTGGCCTTTTAAATATTTAATTGAAACCTTACATGCTTGCTTTTTCTGATCCTTATTATTTATTAAAATAAAAAGATACTCAGGTGGGTAAGGGACTGTAAAGTCACTGTGGGGTGATGTAAGACAAGAGTGAAAGGCTTATTGTTTTCTCTTAGCTGGAAAAGACAAGCTCAGAGATGTTGAGTGATGTGAGATGTAGTGTGCCCCCTGTAAGCTTAATACATCTGGCACAGTCACTGGCAAAACTCATCTGTGGGTGTTTGCCCACTGGATGGAGAAGTATTTTGACTGATTTTGTTAAATTTTAGCCTCAAATAATGGGAGACGAAAGGCAAAAGGATGCTTTTAGCCATGAAAATTGTATCTGTACTAAAATAGCCAGAGGTTTCTTGTTTCATAATCAGAAATCCTATTTTATTGGTAAATTAAGACTGTCAATTACCTCCCTCTTTTTCTAGCTCCCAGTTAAATACTTCTATTCATATCTCTTCTTCCTATTTTCCTAATTGGTTGTTGTCTTAATTTTGTATTGTTTTGTTTTCTTATTTTCTTTTCAGTTTATTAAATTTACAAATAAACTTAATATAAAGAAGCCTTACATGATGTTATTTTTAGCAGTATTAGGAAGAAACTCCATATGAAAAGTGTGTGCTGCAAGCAATCAAAATGATAATTCTTCAAAAGAAACTGTCTTCTCCTTTTGTGTTTGTTGAGCTGGCTGCCAATATCCATGGGTCAGACTGTGGTTTTGCTTGCTCCTTCTACAAGGATTGTTGAGGCTGGAGCCAGGTTCCTGCTATTCCTCTTGACTAGAAAGGAGAGTTTGTTGTTATGGGGCCAGCCTGGAAGAGCAGGACTCTAAAGCCTGCAAAAAGAGCAATGTGCCTTTGTAACAGATTAAGGAGAGCTTGTATTTTTCTTGACAACTTTCAAGCAAAAATTCTTCTTTGTTGTTTTGGTTTGAATCAGAAACTGCAAGTGACAAGTAAGAAAGTCCCTACTGATATGACCCACTTTCAAAGGGAAATTTCCATGAGAAGCCCTGGAAATGAAGACAAGTAAGTCTCGCAGAGCATTACAGACTTGAGAGCAAGGGTAAAGTGATGACAAATTCAGTTAATACTGTTCTTCCTCTTTTAATCTGCTAAGACAGAGAATACATTCATGAGCTGAATGAAATGCCTCAAAATAAAAGTGAAATAAAAGCAAATTGAAATATCCCCTCTTAATGAAGAATTTTACAGAAACCTTTACCTTAAAAAAATGAAGAAGAAAATGTCACTACCTATAACACTTGTTCAGATATTTGTTAGTTTTTTTCAAATAAGAAATACTACTAATCAAAGGACAACCAAAAAGCAGTATTGAACCAGTGTATTTTTAAATGAATGATATTATTTTCTTTTTACGTGAACCTTCATTCATTTTGCAGGTGGAACAGAGAAGCAACTCCCCAGTTACATTTCTGGGTGATTGGAGTGACAAAACCAACCATCAGTAGTAATGTCCAAGTTCAGGCAGTTTAATTCAGTTTATTTACATGAGATGGCTGCAGCCACATTAACCCATGCTATTCTATTAAGTGGGAAATCAGGAGGCATTATTTGCAGGTTTTCTCATGCTCCCAGCTGGAGGGTGGTTTCCCACGCCCATGGCAGGGTGCCAGCTTGTGTCAGTGAAGCCTATTAGATCATTATCCAGAATCATAGCATATCACAGAGCCAAGCAGTGCTCCTAAAGTGATAAAATCCTGGTTCCCTGGTGAATTCAAGAGAAATGTTTATAGTGGCACTTGTTAAAGTTAAATGTCTATTAATGATCCTACTAAAATCCCTCTATTTTGTGGAAAGCACAGTGTATTCAGTCATTTAAACTCTTTCTGGGAAGAAAGGTAGGGTGTGGGAAAAGCCTGAATATTTGTAATTATAGATTCTCCTGAAATAAAATGCTTTGTATTTTTCTTTTTTTCCCCCAAAAGAAGTGGGCACAGGAAAACCCACAAGGATTGATTTTTAATATGTGGTTTACATTCTTTTAAATGTCCAGATTTGGAAAAGCATTTCCATGCCCTGTAAATTGACAGATTTATTTATACAAAATCAAAATAAATTACTAGGAAAATAAGTCTTACTCAGATTTTGTTTGAGTGGAGGAGGGACTCAAAAAGGTGTTGCAATACCCTGCCAGTGCCTGTTTCACAGGAGGGTTTAAATGCAGACAGAACATTGTTTCTGTCTTAGTATTCACATATTTGTTGTTATTGGTATCTTCTAGTGCAAGTTACATGCAAACCAATTGCAGTTTGTCACTGAAACTGTTGGGCAAGAATTTCACTGGTCTTACTGGGCTGATTCAAGACTGAGGCTGAACTCCTCCCCAGAGAGCTCTGAGAAGCTGCTGTCAGAAGCTGCTGTCAGAAGCTGCTGCAAGGCTGATAGAAATTTCTGCCTCATACCCCACCTCAAACTGGTGCAGAGGTGTGCATAGCCCAGCAGATCTGCACTGAAGCCCCAGCATGGCAGGAGCTCGTGGTCTGGCTGCAGACCATGAGAGAAAAGAAAAGCAGCACCTAAGTCTGAGCAGTGTGAAATGTGAGGCAGCAACTCCAGCTATACAAATAACCATTTGCAAAATGAGCCTCTGAAGCCCAGAAGAAACAGAAACCGAACAATTATTACTATTATTACCCTTATTACCTCAGCCTCTGTCTGTGAGGACTGCCATGTTTTATTCATTGAAAACTCAGATGATTATGTTTCTAGTCTTGTCTCTTTGTGTGCCTCCTCCCCTGGTTTCTGAGCAGTTCTCTCTTGCTAGGATCTCACATGCTGGCCGGGTTTGCCAGTGTCAGAGCTGCTTCCCTTCTTCCCCGTTGCAGGATTTTTCAGCCACTTGTCTGCATTTCTATGTCCCACCATGTGAGGAGAGCAGACAGGCAATTGGGGATTCCCAAATAGGGGGTGTCTTTTATTGCCACAACCTGCTGAGAGGGAGCATCAGGCCCCCGAGTTGGGGGTCGTAATGGGTTTTTACTGTCATGAGGCATCAGATCTGGATTCACCCTTCACAAGCCCAAATCTGGAGAAATTCCATTGCTATCTGAAAAGCTCTGTAGGAATAATTCTCCAGGAAAGCTGGTAGCCCCTCAGGACTGTTCTGTTCACTGAAGAGACCAAATTATCTTGCACCAAATGCTGGACCGCATTAAACCCAACAAAAACATCATTTGCCCTTGGGACTGTGAGATCCTAAAGCATTTGGCTTCAGTCAGGGATGATCACTGTTGTTCCTCACAACAAGGAGGACCAGGGTACACAATTTGCTGATTTCCCTCCTACCAGCTGGACCTGTGACCTGCTGAAATGCAGGGAATCTTCTCCTGTCCCCTCAATAAACTTTGCAGCTGATCCTCTGTGTTGCACTCTGCTAATTCAGCAGCAACTGAGTTTAATCCAGCTGAAGATCTGAGGAAAGCAAATTTCAAAACCCGTGGTGACGTCCCTGTATGAAAGCAGTCTGAGTGTTGCAGAAGAGGAAGAACCTGTGCCTGGTGTGACTCTGCTGTCACCTGGGGACACTGAATTATGAACAGCACCACCCTTTGAGCTCTGGACAGCCACATTCAATATATACAACACCAAAATTCATGCCCTGGGAGCAGGACGGGGGGAAGATTTGCAGCAGTATTGAAAAGTAGCAGCAGTAAGAGCCCATGGGAACAACAGAGCATGGGAGCTCAGAGCATCAGTCTTGGCCTCTCTGGAGCCATAGCAAACAGAGTGAAGGGTCCATTATCACAGCTTGTAGATATGGCACAGAGCAGTGCCCTGCTCCTGCCTGAAGAAGGGGAGTCACCCTGGCGTGGCTTGTACGTTGTGCTGGGCTCGGTGTGCTACTTGCCAGTTATTTCTTTCCTACTGGAAACAAATGGGATATGTACCACTTTTGTTGTCTTTGAAATGTTAAGTGGTTTATGTCCAACAGAGCTGAGATCTTAACTTTAGGGGGTTCCACTTGGCTTGCTGCCCAGCCTGGCAAATCCCCAGGGAAGATATTTAAAGGCTGTCTCAAAGAAAACAGCTTTAATGACATCATAGATAAGTACACCCACCTCATGAGGAAATGGCATTGCTCTTGGAAAGGTGACATCCATAAGGAGTTTACCAGCTGGATTATTTCCAGGGATGACCTCTTTAAGCTTCTACCAATTGCTGATGGTTTAAAAACACTTGAGGTATTAAATATTTTCTTTTAATTTCTCTCTCCCACTTCAAGGATGTGGTGACTATGATGTGGAAGAAAAAATCCCCAAAGGCCAGAAGAAAAGGAAGAAAATAAAGGCAAGAAGAAATAGAGTGCATAAAAGACAATTTTTAAAATTTAAAAACAAGATTTTTCCACATAGTGTACCTGGAAAGCAGCACTCTAAAATGTGAAGTTTGCAAGCATCAGGGAGGTCCCTTACCATGAGTCTCCAGAACCATTTTTTCTGTAAGCCTGTCTCTCTACCAGGCTGGTTGACTAAAGTGGGAGAAAACCTTCACCAGAGCACAAGGCTTTCTAGCTCTGGTGTCAAGGAGGCTGCCAAGGAAAAGCAGACTTTGCTGGTGTGATCTGTGTCTTTTCTCTTCTTGTCAATTCCCTCCCAAATGTTTAAGGAAGGAGTTATTGCTTTTCAGTGTTGCACCAGTCACAGAAGGGCAAACATCCTGAGCTGCAGGAACCAACAGTGAAGGACTCAAACTGTCAGTCTGTTTTTCACCCCTGCTGGGTACTCAGCACATCACCTTTAGCACACACACACCAGAGCCAAATTTTCCTCAAGTTTAGAATTAAAGTCAGATTTAACGTTTCTACTCACATTACTTTAAGAGCTTCAGCTGAGAGGTGAAGTAGAAGAACCACACCCACTACAGTGATGTAGAACCCTTGTCACCCAGATTTTGAATCTGTGCCATGGAGGCTTGGATGCCTGCATCACTTCTACAAATGGAATAACAGGCTTCAGGTAGTGCACTTCTGCACCCTCTTACCTGGAAGGAGGAGAGCTGGAGCAATGCAGCCTTCCACACTGCACATTGGGAAGCCCAATCTCTTTCTTGTTAAAGCACAGGGAAGGCCTCATTAGCCTCAGAGAAGCATTTTGTACACCCATTCCAGCTGTGTGCCAATTTCTGCAAGTGTATACAAATACCCCGGAGGACATTTTTGCTTCATGCTCTGACTTTTTTAGATAACAGCTGCTCCTTTTTATTATTTATAGAGACAAGTTCTACTCTCAAGTTCTGTGGATTGGTTTCGCCTCTTACAAGCTTGCCAAATGCTTCCCATTCCAGGAACCTGATTTGAGGTATTTATCAGTGTTTCCAACACTTCACCTTGCGGGTTGAAAGTTTACATTCCTGGGGATTGCCCCAGACTGAATTTTTGGTGAAACAGGTTAGCCATATCTGAGACGGCTAGAGACTAATGGCTGTATTGACAAAATCCAATGGCATATACTTCTACAAGTCCAAGTGCTCTTTTGGTTTGAAGCAAGGACTTAAAAGTACTCAAAAAATGAGGAAGAAAAGCAGTGACTGCCTGCAAAACGTTTGGACAGAGTGATGTGTTTAACATCTCCAAGGTGCTGAGCAGGAAGGACTGTCAGGTCAGCACTCAGACACTCAGAAACATGACCTTGCTTCTCTTTGCTAGAGCCCCTCCTACCTTCATCCTTGCTTAACATGTTCAGTAACTTGGATTAAAAAACACTGGCTCAGGAGTTGTGAAGGGTAAAAGAGGTTCCAAGAGAGTGTCACACAAGCGTTGCTGTTTACCTCAGATGGAAGAATGTTTTGTTTGGAGCAAAGCCAGCATAAGTCCTTTCCTAGTCTTCACTCTCATCCTCACCCTTGTACCACCCCTTCAGGCTTCATACAGGAGTGATCTGGGCTGGAAAAAACCATTAGCTCCTGCTGAGGTATTTTTCATCCACCACTCCTTCATCCCACTGAGCATCCAGCATTGTGCTTCCACAGCTGCAGGGTACAGGGGAGGGACAAAGGCGGATACCTCCAACACGTCCAGCCAGCCCTGTGTGACCACTGTGCCACGGGAGTGTGCAGTGCCACCCTGGATTTGACTCCTCATGGGAACAGCAGGGAGTTACTGAGGACACCCAGAAAACGTGCCCCTGGCTTCTCCCTCTCACAGCAAACAGACTGCACAGAAACCACAGCAGCTGCTGAGGGAAGGATTTGCATTAAAGTACAGAGGCAACAGAAATTCTATTGTTTCCTAACTTTCGAGTACTTGGCCCTTCATCTTCAATATCATGTCTGGGTATAATTATAATTTGGATGGTAATCCTGTGAGAGTCCCACTCTGAGCACTGTTTAGACATTTTAAAAGGCAGTTCAAAGAGGTTAGAGGACAAACAGAGAACACAGACAGAAAACACAAGGCATGGGCTGTACAAGGCAGACCACTGGTTACATTTCCAAGTGGCTGTGCACCCAGGACTTAGGTCCCTGATGAGTTCAAGCTGTCTTGCTCAGAGCAGGGGCTCTCACAGACTCTGGGGGGACTCTGTTGGACTTTTCCAGCAGGAAATTTTTCCCTTTGTGTTTGGGGCTATCCCTGTACCCTGGCAGACTCCATGCAACCCAAGAGACTCAAGGAAGGTTCCCAGAAACACAGACATCCTTCCACCCTCAGCTTCATAAAGGAGCCACCTGTGCACAGTGCTGACTTCTACAATTTGTAGAGGAACTGTGTTAGGTTTAGTCAAGTGAGGTCATGAAAGAGTGGGGGAAAGCTCCCAGACAGGTCCCTGCCTGGCTTCACTGTGACAAGCATTTATAGACACTAGGGCAACATTTTTTTCATAAAGCAAACGCCACCAGTGGCTCTTTCCACATTGGATTTGCTGTTTTGCTCCCTGTTGTTTGCTGCAGAACTCTGAGGAAATCTGAAAGTGGTGCCCCTGTTGTTGTTGGCTTCCCACAGCTAAGGGTGCTCCCACTGGCTTGTTCACACAGGTTTCTTCTGCTCTGGTTTTCTTGTGAAAAAGAAAATACAAAAGCTTGTATTTGAACGCTTGTTTTGAGAACAAACACAAAGAGTTACGCAGGCTTTGCAGGAGGAGCTGACAGAACAGGTAGGTCCTGAGATGAAAGCCAGAGAGGCACAGTGGCACTCACTCGAGCAGGCTTTTGTTTGGCCCAGAAACAAACTCAGCACACCTCTGTTTCACACACTGCCCAGCTGACGATGTGAAGCAGACTGAGAGCCCAGGCTGCCACCCACTGCAGCAGCTTAATTTTTAACAAAGGCAGTGTTAGAGAAGGCTGCACCTCTAGCCTCAGTGCACATCCCTGGGCATCAACAGAGTGAGGGTGATGCTGGCTACTGAGGGCCCCTCTTGCTGTGGCCTGAGGGTCACTGTGGGTGGCTCCATCCCTGCAGTTCGTGCAGCACTGATCCACTTGCACCCGCCATCCTTCCGCTTGGCTGCCTCCCTTCCCTGCCCACACGCTGCTCTTGCCATTAAAGAGAGAGCTGCTGTCTCAGGTGGGTGTAAGCCATGAGGCCCTCCAGTGAACCCACCATCATTTCAGATTGATTGGAGATAGTCCTTTGGGGGTAGGGGGTTTGCCAGTAATGCCGTCTGCTAAGCACTCCTCTCTAGCTCAGCAGAGCGTGGTATACAGGCATGCACTCGTACAAGAGACAGCTTTATTGATGGAAGGAAGTAGTGATGTTCAGGACATGCATCCCTTGCTTCCTTCTTATTCCCAGCTGCTTTCTGTTGATTTTTTTTCTGGGCAACAGCTAGCAATTCATCTGAATAATATGGCTTATCCCTATGACTGCATGGCCATGTCAAAAGGTTGCCCTACCTTCAATGTGAACTTTGAATTTACAGCATCCTGCTTGGAAAGGAAAATGGGGTTTTACAGCAGAGAAATCATAAGAATGCAAAAACTGATGCAGTTTCAGGTTGGATTCACCCAGCTCAGCATGCTGTTTCTACCAATGTACAGCAGCAAGTACCCAGAAAAATAAAAGCAAAGACAAAGGAAGAAGAATACTCCCCTCAGCCTGACTATCTGTTTTCAGGCTTGAATCCATAGAATTTCAGAGAGTCTGAGCTGGGTCCCTGCTCTTGGGAACCATCTGGTCTATGTAAAGCAGAGCCTAGGCTGAGATATCCAGGGCCCTGTCAAATCCAGTCATGAATATTTCCAGCAGAGTCCAATTCTTCATGCTTCCCTAGTTGGCTCAACTTTCCAACCTGCCCAGGGTTCTTTGTGTACTGACTCTTCCTTATGTCCATCTGTCCCATTCTCTTTAACCACTGTTCATGAGCCAGTCTTTCACAACTTCAGCTGATATTTTGTGCTGAGCCTGCTTAAGCATTTGTCTTTGCAGCTTTGTTTGGCAGTGAGTTCCGTGGTTTAAACTAAATGTTGAGCAAAAGAAGTACCTCATTTAGTTCAAATCCTGATATCCAATCTTTTCATCAGGGAATAATTTGAGAATTCCTGTGTGCTAGGTTTTAACAACAGTTCTAATGTCAGCATATAATCCAGTATAAAGATTTATCAATTTACTATTACAGCCCAAAGACTGAATGTCTCCATAACTCAACCTGCTATCTCAGTGAACTTGAGGTCTGCAATACCTCTGTATTTTCATTTTTGAAGCCCATATTCAATCCATTTGAGACTTCATATGCTGCCAGCATTCTTGTCTACAAGCAGTTAAATTAAAGCAAGAAAATGCAAGAAAGATTAGGAGGGATGAGGAAAAGGGACAATGCAGTTCAAATGCAGAATGTCCTGTTAGGCACGAAAAACAT
Source organism: Petroica traversi (assembly GCA_025920805.1). Taxonomy (NCBI): domain Eukaryota; kingdom Metazoa; phylum Chordata; class Aves; order Passeriformes; family Petroicidae; genus Petroica; species Petroica traversi. The sequence continues at coordinate 8,689,555 of JAHLSL010000012.1, read as the reverse complement.
CCCCAACTCCACAAGCTCTTCAGTGCAGGATGGAGAAAGAGCAGATCTCACTGGTTTTATGAGGAAGTAGATGGCAGCTGGGATCCTATTTTTAGCAGTGCCTCCCTGTTACCTGGTGGGTTTTGTTTGTTATTTTAATTGAGCTTTTCCAGGGGTTGTTCAATGTTAGGAGAATAATAATGGCACACGAGTAAAACCAAAGCAAAGGAATCCACAAAGAGTCTAACAAATTATCAATCGTTAGATGATTTTGCCAAGACAGCAGCACTTGCTCACTATTTCTTTCATCTGCTCTTCCTGCTTAACCAGCTCATCCTCAAGAAAATAATCAGATGGCTAATTGAAGACCTCAGCCCCAACTGCTGATGTGGCCCCTTGTGTCCCTTTTCCTCCTCCCAGTATGTAAGAAAAGGCATTTCCACAGGAGCATCATGGAGAAGATCCCACTCCCACCATTTGACATGAGTCACAGCTCTGCTTTCTGCAGGCAAGAGCAAGCCTGTGAGATTGGTGTCTTTGAAGGTGAACATAGCCAAGTGCAGTATCTCTCCTTCAAATCACCTCCAGCTTAGCTGGCCATCTCTGTCTCACTGGGTGACAATGAACCTCCGTCCTGGAGCAGGGTGAACTTTATTCATTCAGCCCTGAGCCAGGGCTGCAGCCTGGGCTTTTTCCAGAGCTCTGTCAGAGGGCCAAACAAAGATGTAGAAGGCAAATATGAAGCCTGCCTTAGCTGGGTTGTAGGCTAGTTTTGATCCCCACTGGTGATGAATATGAAAAGGAGGGGGTGATTTTGCAAGGAAGGGGAAACTGGTCATGAAAGAATATCTGAGTGCTTTGTGTGGGATGAAAGTCTTAAAATGAGAAAGAGATTGGGATGCATAAATCCTATTGATTTCAGAGGAGACATATGTCTAGCTCTTTTCATTTTTAAACCAAATTTCCTCCTTCCGAGCATATGAATTGTATTTGGCATTCTCTGCAAGCAGCTACATATAAAGTAAATAGAGGATAAACTTCTTCTTAACTTGTTTTTTTTTTCTAGATAAGGGTTTTGTCTTACTAGGGACAGCAGTATCTTTACCCCATGCAGCCCTTTCTGCCTTATCCATGGTCAGCAGCTCTGCTGTGGGAAGCTTTGCAAGCATCACTGTACATCTCCATCAGACTCTTAGTTGGCCTCTCACTGGACAGATGCTTCAGCAGAAAGTGTGACCATGAAATCCCAGCTCACATCCCACGTATGTCTATGTGCTGCCTAACACTATATATGAGTGTTAAAGCCAGTCTCTCTTCAAACAGATTCACTAAAAATGATACCTTTGCAGGTATCAGCTCTGAGGAGTGGTAGACAGCAGCAGACCCACACACAGTATAAAAGCTCTGGAGAAAACCATTGGTCTTATCAGCTTAGATTCCTTCCCTGAGTTTCTAAGCATAGAAAATCGACATGGATCAACATGGATGTTTGCTTTGGTCCTGTTTATTCTCAACACAGCACAGACACTCTGAATGCTAAACTCCAAAATCCCTTAGGTTTTCCCCAGGGTCACCAAAGCAAACAGCAGCAAAGGTGAACAAAAGATGCATAGCATTTCCACTGGACAAGAGTGCGAGGTCATCCTGGGAGATGTCCTCTTGCATATCACAGGGTATGGAGCTCCACACAGCTGCCTCAGCACTGAGCCCAGTAAACAGGGTGTGCTCACCCAGCTCAGTGCAATAGTCAGGATTCCCATGCTTCTCATCCCTCCATCCTCCTACTCTCCAGCCTAATAGGACTCCATTACCACCAGCCCACAGATGGACCCCAGATGAGTGAGCACAACAGTGTGATTGTGAGGGGGAGTGATGACATTTCAGCGTGCATATTGCTTCCATGCCGACGAGCATGGGTAGGAAGGGAAAAGTTAAATTAGCTGTGTGGGGTGGGGGAGGAAAGCCACATCAGAGGAGCAGGGTCTTACCACAGAAAGAAATTATTTGCCCAAGAAAAGAGTGGAGGCTCCACTGACTGAGGAAATTAGATGGGACATGTAGACAAATACTTCTGAAAGGTTCCTGCCTGATTGTAAAGCAGCAAGAGTAGATGGGTCTTTTTGTTCAGAGGTACTTTTTAAGAGTTTTACTGCTACTGTAGTTAAGCAGGTGAACATCTGTCGCCCACCTGACCCACTATAAAACAGCAACTGTCAGGAGCAGGAGGCACTGCGCTGTGATCAAGGGACACAGTTTGCTTATTGTGAAGGCTGTAGACTTTCATTTGCATCTCTCCATCCCATTAACAAGCAGCTGAGCATCTGTTAAGAACAGATTCACCCCGACCAAACAGCATATGAGTGCCTGCCAGAACAACTGGCATTGATTCTTGGACATATATGGGATAAATTATACTTTTTGTTATTATTAAGTAGCTGCACTGAGTTCTCACTTAGGGGCGTGGATATGACACTCAGCTTTTGGTAGGTTTGTATGGAATCCCGATGACATGGGAAGTATGAAGAATTGGACTCTCCTTTGCTGTCTAACTGTGGGCAAGGCATGTTTCTTCATTGCACTTAAGTTTTTTCACCCCTTAAATGGCAACAACAATGCTCCTCTTTCTTTGTAAAGAGCTCTGAGCACCACGGGGGGAAAGCAATCCATTATTATAAATAAAGAACACTAATTCAGAGTAGCACTGCATATTTTGGCTCTCCTACTCTTGAGTTAATGATTAGACATCAGTTGGGAGCTTCTCTACGGGAAACAGGACTGCTTTTTAAGGTGTAAATAATTAAGAAACCAAGATGTGATGTTGGTTACGACAGTGTGAGCCAGAGGAACCATCCAAGGCTGACTTCCTTTTGACAGGAAGAAGTAATAGGTGATATAACAAAAGGGGTAGTGTGATCCTGTCTAGTGATATTCATGGTCAAGCATGGCTTCACCCTGGTGCTATTAGCATTAAACACTTGTTGCAATGGTGCCAAAAAACACTGACGGAGGCAGGGCCTACTGTGCTGGACATTGCACAAATGTGTAGCAAATGATAATTGTTTCCCCAAAGAGCATCCTGTAGTAGCAAAGAAGTGATCCACTAGTGAATGAAAAAAAAAAAAGAAAAAAAATCAGAAAAGGGGAAGAGAATACAAGGAGTGGGTGTTGCAGTTCCTAGTATACCCTGGAAGGAAAAATGGCATGGAAGAGAGTGTGTCCTGGGCAGTTCAAAGGGAGACCAGGGATGTCACATCACCATTGCACAAAAGTTGGTGGCAGCTTCCGAGCTGTAACAACTTAGTGCTGAGTGCTGGATCACTGAGGACTGAAGCACACAATGGAAAATAAAATTCCCTCACTGCTTCCAATTAACAAGCAGCTTCAGTCAATTTCCTGAAAACAGCCATCCCTAGTTAAAAGCGTAAATCCATGCACGTGAAGCAATCTTGGCTCTAGCACCATACAGCCTAGCAAGGACTCTTTCTCTCTCTCACCAGGGCTTGCTAGGAGTGCTGGTGGGCAGCATCTGCCCCATGTCTGTGAGACCTAGTGAGGTTTGTTCACTGATGGCTCCTGAGATTATACTCCCTGGGAAGGGTTCCTGGCTGAGCCCCATGCAGAACCTTCCCTCTTTCCATGTGGTTTTCAGGCAGATGCCAAAAGCTGAGGCAAAAGCTCATAACATGCCAATTACCCTGGCCTCAAAACCACAAATGATTGTATACAGCTGTTGGCAAATGAAACCTTGTTCCAAACATTTAGTACTTAATTGAATAAACTTGCAGAGCCCTGCTCTGGGTTCGCCTGTTCTCCTGCCCTTGTGTCATCATTCCAGCCCACTGCCAGACCCTGTGTTACAGCAAGAGGGGTGAGAGCCTTGCCTCACAGCTTCTGGTCATTCATAAAAAAAGGAGAAGATTCCACCACAGCATAAGTTTCAGATCTATTAGTTTTCTGTCAGAGCACTAAGAGGGTTAATTATAAATCCTGTTTCCTCTGTCTTCTCTGCACCAGTTTTCAGATAATGGAGGAATAAACCTATTCATAGTGGCTTTTGGTTCTCCAGTAAAGATGCAACAAGCACTTCATTTAGATGTGGTGAATGGTGATTATATTTGATGGGAAAAGTGGGCAATTTTTCCTGTCTTTGTCAAATGCCTTGGATAAATTGTTCTTGTGACGTTATCTAGAACACAAAGGTCTAGTCACCACTTAAAATTATAAGGTAATTCATGAAATACACTCCTAGATCAGACAAAGCGACCAAACATGACCTTGCCAACAATAACTTACACTGCAGAGAAAGGTCGAAAAAGGTTAGCATTGTCTTTTTTAGAATAACAGTACCTAAATTAAAGGTACCGTGTTTAATTTTTAAAAATCCAGAAATTATATGGTTTACTTCTAAAGAAACAGTATCATTCTGAAACATATGTAATGTTTCAAAGGTTATGAGAAACAGATGCCACTACCCCATCCTTTTTGAATGACATCTGAAGTTATATGCAATTTTCTCCAAATTGCCTTTTAACATCTGATTGCCTCAAACCCAACTAACTGAGTTGCACTGTGCAATATACAAATGAGGAGCCTACAGACTTAATCAGCATCTCCCAGGGAGGGAAATATTCCTGATCCAGCAAATCATTTTGACCGATCAGTAATGAACTGTGCTGCAAGGAGATGTTGCTCTCTTCAAAATCTGTGCAAAGTCTGCTCTAGGTTCCTAGTGTTACTAAAATAACTTTAAAGGTTTTTTTTCTGGCTTTGGGGAGAAAAAGGGGTTGTGTTAAGTGTCCCAATGGGAATTTATTTTATCAGTGCTAGTCTGATTTTTCTAGTTCACAAAGTCAGTACTCTCACAGAAAGTAATTCAGATTATAATCCAAATAACAGATCCCAAGAGACACTTTCACTCTTTAGTGAAGGCATCAAGAGGAAAGAAAAGTATTCCTTTTTATCACTGTCCAGACTCACTTTCTCCTTCTCCAGTGGAACTGTTGCCTAAAAGACATCTCTGTTAACACTCTCTATATAAACTCCATTGGAAAGACATTAAAGACTTTCTACTCAATGTAAAAATCTACAATTCAAATAGTGATGCTGATTCTTGGACTAATTGAAAAGAATTCATTATCCACAGCATTAAAAAAAAAAAAAATTGTGCCATCCTATTCCTTCAATGCCTTCACATACAGGATGTTGCAACGTTTGGGGATTTCCTGGGTGTAGGAAGCAACAGGATTTGGGTGGGCTTCTGTTCTAATTCTAAAGTAATGTGAGGAATTCATCCAAAGACCTGCTCAGCGAGGCTTGATGTGCAGTGCATCAATCTCCCAAACCCACCAAATCCCTCAGTAAACTGTAACTTATTTGTTCCCTCTCCCCCCTTGCGTGGGTGCCCCGGGACAGAGCAGAGTGGGTTCATTTGGTCACACAGCCCGGCCGTGGCTCCTAACCTCGGGGAGTGTGGCACCTTGAAGGGGGCTATTGTCAGTGCACTCAGGCAACTGGGCTGCACAAAAGCCCTTTACACAACCAGCTCGGGGTGGAGAGCAGCCAGGAGTCCCAAATGCCCTCAGCCCAGCAGCCCCGGGGCATGAAGCAAAGCCAGGCTTCCCCCTCCAGCACAGGGAAGTGTGACAGTGGCAGCCCAGACTGCTACAGAGGGGTACCCAATAGGGCAGGTGTGAGATGAGCCTTGGTTTGTGTGCAGGTCAGGACATGGCCATGGACACAACAGCAGCAGCTGGGACAAAGTGAGTTTGGGACTGAAAAGGAATTAATGCTTGAGCTTCTGTTCTGGGCAGGCAAAAAAGCCCTATGGTTCTCAACACCCCAGTTATTCCACTGACTGCTCACCCATTAAAGAAATGCACATCTTTAAGTATTTAGCCTGAATAAAAGTTTAACTTAGTGCTGTTGAGAAGGAAAGGGACATTATGGATCTCTACTGTTTAGGTAACTAAATAGAGCAGGATGGAGAGGCTGTACCCTGGAAGGGAATCAAGAGTGGTCTGGGAAGGGCTCTTCAGCCTGAAAAACCCAAAAGATTTCCCAGGGAGTAAAACGGGGGATGTGGGCAAAATCAGAAGGTGGGATGCAGAGGAAGGGGAGGAAAGGAAACAAAAAAGAGCACAACTGTGAAAGTGGGGAGAGAAAAGATGATGGAAAGTTTTAAAGGAAAAGCTGAAGAAACACTTTGCAGTCCTCCCCTCTGGGAGTTATAGTCAGTGATGTGGGCTTTTTATAAGCCTGTGTTAGGATAACTCTCTTTTTTCTTCTTATTTATTTCCCCTTTTAAGATCTATACCATGTTTGCATTTCTCCCCCTCCTCTCCCTTGCCGTGGCTGTTCAAATCTAATTACCAGAGGTTCACTATATTCATTAGCTTCATTCCCTCAAAACCCTGGGCTGCATGTCATCTGGATCTGATTATGTATGGTGCATTTCATTTTCCCAGCTATTCCCCTACCTGCTTTTAATCAGCATGAGATTTTTCATTTAAATGTCATTAGACTTTTGAGCAAATACGTAAAGAACATTACAAATAAATATAAAAGCTCCATGCAAGTCAGGCACAAGGAAAGCCATGCCCAAGACCACCCACTGCAGTGTTTTTCTCGGAGAAGGGTACACCAGATATGCCCAGAGGTGCTAATACAACCTTCCCTGTTCTGTTAGGAGAGCACTTTGTTAAGGTGCAGACTTTCACTGGTGCCCTGAGCACTCCTCTGAGGTCGGATATGAGGGATGTCTGAAGCTCAGCACTCAGCATGCACTTGTGCCTTTCATTTCTGTGCCAGTTCAGTGATGTTCACAAGAGATTTGCCCCGTGGCCTGCAAGGCAGCAACCCAGGCACACTCACCTGATGATGTCTGTCAGCTCATGCCCTTCACCAACTTCCCATGCAAGCAAGGATTGATTATGCATGGAGGGGTATCTAATTAACAGGAATAATTGATCTATACTCGTAGGGAAATTAAGCGTTGTTGCATGCCTAATTCTCCATCCTTGACTTGCTCAGCTCTGCTTGTGTCAGTAAGATTAGGTATTAGCCAAATCCTCTACAGAGTGAAGGTCTCACCATAGGAGTCCCATGGGCCAGAAGTACAAGTAAAACACACACAGCCTTTGGGATGCGTTAAAAAGAGGATTCAACATCTTTGAAAGAGCATCCTCAGGCACAGGTTTGACAAAGTCTCTGCTCTTGTACTTCCTGGCCCTTTGAAGAAGCAGCTTGCTGTTTCCATCACATTTTATTCTCTTGGAATTTCCTTCTTCACTGTTTCTTCTAGTACTTTGGTTTTCCCAGTATCCGTAAAGCCTGATCTTATTTTCCATAACTCTTGTTTTTTTCTTCTACCCCCAGTTGCTTCTCTGAATAATTATAGCACACAGTTACTTTGCCATTCACCCCCAGTTTGAGGCTAGTATCCCTCAGCTTAATTTGCACCCCTCTGTTTCACCCTGAAGCGTCTCTCTTTTCCCCACTCAGATTTTCTAACCTTTCATGCCTGAAGTCCTCACTGCTGGAGTAACCCTTGCTGGGATTTGGCTGCTCCTTCCCTTTGTACTGCAGTGGAGCTGAGAGAAGGCACATTTTGAGTGAAGAGTTAAGCAAGCTTGACTGCTTATTGAATTGACACACACTATTGGCAATTCCCTAGAAAGATGCTGAGTACCAGACAGAGCTTGTAGCTTTCTCCTTTCCCATGTGACTCTGAGGCTATGCCTGTATTTATAGGTAGATATAACTTTAGAGCTTATTTGTGATAAGCTTGACAGCTTATTTACAGCTTGACTGTAAATACACTACAGTTAACCTGATTACTAGCAGAAGAAAAAAGAAAAAAAAAATACCCAAAAAGTGTATTTTAGGCAACCCTTTAAGAAGAATTTTTTTTTTAAAAAAGGTTGCATCTCTGCTAAAATGGGTTCAGACACCACTTCTCTGGTATTACACACATTACATTCACTGGACTAAGGAACAGCAATGCAATCTGAGTTACATATTGCTTTGAGTGTCATTTCATTTCAGCAACTTATTTTGAATATGGGTTTGGTTTAGCTGCTCAAATTATTTAGCAAGCCATCTCAGGTAGCCAATTCATTTTTCAAAGATTACAATCTCTCTGAGAGCAGAGTTTATGATGTGAAGATGGAGCATAAACAGGAAGAATGTTTGTCTTGCTTGACCTGATGACTCTCATCCATGTGCATTTTCACTCTCCAACTTCTTTGTGGTATTGTGCTGAACTCTCTTAAATGGACTCAGTTCAAGAAAGCTGTTGACATCATTACAGACCCTCCTATCTTCCTAAAATATTTAGGTTTATTCCTCCCTCTGTATCATTTAATCTAGAATAATTTCACTTTTTTTTTTATTTATTATGCAACAAAATGGTCCTATCTGGAATAGAAGAATGATTTTGGTTTAAACCAATCTGAACTGAACCAATTAGAATTGAGGAACATCATACCCAGCAGATGTATGGGTAATTAAAGTCCCCAGGAGCTCAGGAGCTCCTGTATAAATGGTTCAGTAATGTTTCCTTCTTCTTTTTTCTTAGATGGGTAACAGATGCCCCAGCAGTGATCCTTTCGTCTTTCATGTCATGACTCCTTACCCAAAGCATCTGTCTGCTGGCTTCCTGGCAGTCAGACTCTGTTAGCAGCTGTTTTTCTCAGGTAGGAAACTGCACTCAGAAATGCAGAGCCATTATCCACTGACTTCTACATAGGGACTGGTTCCTCAGGAAGAGGATGTGGGAAATCAGATCAATGGCACAGCAGCATTGATTCTCAGCTTACAAGTAGGTTAGGAATCTCTCAGACTCTCCCTGTCTCTTTTGTTTTTTCCCTTTTTTGGGGTGGTGGGGATGTGGCGAGGATTTAGATGTGAGCAAAATTGGGTTTTACTTGTGCAAATCCAATCCAGTATGTGCTTAAATGCTTGCTGAATCAGGAACAGTGGCAGACAGTTTGAAAAAGCCATGAAAGCAAAGAGAACAGTCTCCTCAAGTATCTGTGTTTGCTGTTGCTTTGTAAAAGAGAAACAAATTTGGTAGAGAGTAATCAATTGCAAGTTTTCAGTCAATTAAATATTCACCAGCCAGGTGTTCAAGAATCTTACATCATCCCAAAGTCTTTGTGTTTAAATAAAAAACCCCTTCAGATGAATGCCTCCTTCTCTTCTACTTGATCTGTGTTCCGTTCCTCCATGTTTCACAACTTCCTCCTTGCAATTGATCTGTCATGACAAAACCCCATCTAGGTCTGAATCCTGACTTACTCACAGAAAACTCAGACTCAGATCCAAACCCAGACCCAAAATGGGGCAACTCATGTGTATCCTCAGTGCTTCACATCAAAGCAGAAAGATAAGGACTGTCCTGACCTTACCATGACACGATGCAGGACCATCAGTGTCAACGGTCCCTGGCCATCCAGGCCTGCTTCTAATCTCTATTACACTGACATAGATTGAGAACCAGCCCATGGAGCCAGTGAAAACCATCTTTAGTGAAATATCTTTTATTTTACTACAAGTAGATGACTGAGGAGAAAATCCAGCCCACTATTCTCAGAAGGAAGGAAGCTGCAAAAATGAAAGCATTTGTATCCACAGATAATCATGCAGTGATGGAGAAGCCAAAACATGTGGGTTTACTGTGCTATGGGTAGGTATAGCCAATGAAGTGGAAACAGAGGGGAAGGAGTTACTGATTTTCAGATTTATACCCTGGACAGAGGAGTATAGTAGAGAATTTAAACCCTGGGAGGGACCATGAGGGTCAGACCCAGAGGTGAGGAGTTCAGACCCAGGTTCCTTGTTCTGTCTCCTCTGGTTGTAAAGATTCAGGATGAATTAGAAAGGGGCCTCCTTGGTGGAGGAAAGGCAGCAAAACACTGCAAGGAAGGCTGGAACTGAAGCTGACACCTTTTCCTTGTAATGAGAAGCTGTAATTCAAAGTGAGGCTTCCAAGGCACAGATTTGTGTGTGTGCTCATGAAGACTCACTGCAGTGAAGAGCAAAAGGGGAGCACAAAAAATGATTTTCCTTGCCTTAATGAGGCTAATGGCCCTTTGCTCTCCATGGAGCACTGAAGGATGCCACCATTAACTTGTTATTTGCAATTTGTATGCACCTTGCTGTATTTGTTTTTTTAATAGCAATCTCAGTGCAATGTCTAGGATAGAAGGAAAAGCAGCATGGAGAGATAGTTCCTGTGGTGGGAAGTGATGAATTGCCTGGCCTATCTGCCAAGCTACCTCCTGCCAAGCCACAGAAGTCACATTCCATGATCAGGTAACATGATGAGTGTCAGTACTGCACATTTTGGATGGAAATACATGAGGTGAGCCCTCAGTTCCTGTTAGAAATGCCCTCACAGCCGAGGGCTGGGCAGTGTATCCTGGGAGTAGTGCAAGGAGCACCCCTTTTGCTTGAGTTGCTTCTTTTAGAGAAGCTGTTGCAGATGATACTGAGACAAAGGGAATGAAAATGTAGGGAAAAAAGAAGGCTGCACATCCTGTTCCTACAAGGAAGGAAAACTATGAAAGCAGCATAAATATATGACATTTCAGCATGTGCAAAAAACATATGGCTCTGGCTAATATAACTGAGGCTTTGCAGAGAGTGACAAGAACTAATTACTACAAAGGTACCCTGTGTGTATGCAAATACACACATATATATGTGCGTGGGATGGGTGAGAGTGTCAAATAAAAGTCTGTCTCCTCAGGCACTGTTGGGTTTTCTTTTCTTTGGTGGTAGATCTCAACACAACGACCACGCTTCTGACAGATCCACTTTTGGAAGTCAGTAACAGCTGTGGGATAGTTTAATTGGGGACTGGGGGTCATGCAGAATGCAGAGCTCCATGTTGCTTTTGAACGAAAGAAAAAAGCTCTTCAGAGTTGTGGTGTGAGAAGGATACATTCAGCCCAGACTCAGCTGGGGAACTCCAGCCTGAATTAAACTCAGCCATAAGGGGAATAGCTGTTTGCCTGGATGTCTCTTGTTAATAGAGTTGTTGATGATGGTAATAGCTGGAAAATCAGTTACAGCCATTACAGAATCAGGGAAACACAGAGACTCTGCTCTGGATGCGGTGCTGGAAGCAGCCCTGGTGTTCAAGAGAGCTGGGCAGGAGGGATGAGACCACTTGTGATACTCAGGGATGGGGTGTGGAAGACCCAAATCCTCACCCCAGATGCACCATGGTTTCCAGAGGGAGCTTCTCTGCCAGCAGCCACAGATTTCCTTTTCTGTGACCCTGAGCATATCACTTGCCACCTGCCAAGGATAATCCACTAGGAGGTCACCCTGAGATGCTTAATTCAAATGCAGTAACAAAGTTTGGACTCTGACAATGGTGGATTTTTCCCAGCAACCAAAGGGAAAATCAAAACACAGAGAAGATCCTACTGGCCCTGAAAAAAAAAATTTCTTTGTGGATCAAAAAAAGTAAAGAAGTCTGTATTGTGCTTGAACAAAACATTTCATATTGGGTCTCTGGCCACAAAGAAACAAGAAAACAAAAGGCACCCCATGCTCTCACTTGAGCTGAGAGCCTGACCTTCTGACAGGGTAAGGACTCACTCTGCATGGCTTGTACTCAGACCTCTGGAAGTATGATAGAGATGGGAACAGAATGAAATTTTCCTGAGTCTTCAGTCTCTCTGCCAAAAGGCTTGCCAGACATCATCTCCTGATTTTCCTCTGGTGTTGTCTTGAAGTGTCTTGCATATCTCCTGTTTGAGCTCGAGCTATTTATAGCACAGCAGCAGGCAGGGAGGAGAGTATAGCTAAGGCTACAGACCCACTAGCATTTGTCACTAAACCAATGTCCTGTGGCTCTTGCAGGAACAGTGTGGTCATACACACACACACAAAAAAAGATTTCATACAATATGTCTTGACTCCTTCCTCCTTAAAACAGCCTCATCAATTTTAATGCTAAATGAATAAATAATAACAAGACACTTAAGGTGTTAATGGAGCATTAATTATTGCTGAGGTTTCTGTGGAAGGGCATGTGACATCCACATTAATACCGAATGACTTTCTTTATGACTAACATAATTACAGAGAATATTAAATGAAGCAAAAAATGATGGGCCTCTTAGCAGTAATTGTCACAATTGTTCATACAGAACCCCATTTCCAATACTCTATTTACCTAAATTGGTTAGGAAAAGCACAGGAGGCATGTAAAGCACAATGAATCACTCCAGTTTACATCTCTAGCTTGAGAAACTGCTTCCTCATTGCCCACAGGAGAATAACAAGCATGGCCATCCGGGTCTGGTTTAAACCTGAGACCATGGCAAAACATGTCACAAAAACAGAGTGCTGCTTTCCATTTATGTTTGGAAAGTTGACTTTTCTTTTCTCACCAGAAGTAATAGCAGACAAAATTTCATTAATAAAAGCGAGGAGGGGTGTTGGGGAAGATGAAATAGGAAAGCCTTATAGATATGATTGCCTTGCAAGGGATGCTGAAAATATGGAAAGTATAATCGAAATTGAGATGAAGACAAGGTTTGAGTTAAAGAGTAACTAAGAAACAATGGTATAGCTGGCTGAAGGTAATCCTCCTTCTTGATACAACAATACCCTCTGCCCAGGCAGGTCCAAAGGTCAGAACAAACCATACCTGCCTGGTAGCAGATTCCCAAAAGCAGTTTTTTTAAGGTTTAAAATATAACCCCATATGGTAATGTAATGATTCTTATAGGTCACATGCAAATATTGTAGCGTTTGTAGCTTGTTTCAGATTGGTTAAAGAGAATTAGAATATTCAACAGAGAAAATGATTTATTGTATTGTAAACGGCAAATCGCTCTCTTTTTACTCTTTTTACCTCTTTCTCTCTCTTTCTCTGGCCTGCTTTGAGCTGTGTCTTGCAGCCCAGCAAGCCTCTCACACCCATGCTCTTTCACAATAAACTCCCATGCTCTAAACCCATCTTTAGAGATCTCTCTCTTCTATTTTACCCCATAACCAAATTCCACAGAGTTAAATCCTACAGAGGGGAACTTAAGTTCACTTGGCCATTCACACATGGCTGCGAAGTCAGAGTTTTACAGCCAGGGAGGACTCTGGAGTTGGGGTCTTTGTATTTGTGTGGAAAGTGAGGGCTTGAGCAAGTGAAAGGCCATGTCATGAAGCATTTGGAATATATTGGGAATTAGGCCCTTTTGTCTGAGAAAAACGTCTACCCCTGAAGACATCTCCAGTACCCACCAGAGCTGGCAGAAAGAGTATCCTTGTGTTTACCTTTGAAGCTGCAAAGGGTTTTAATTCCTAGGAAAACGCACAGTGCTCAGTCCTGAGTGAGAGAGCTGCAGAGTTGGGGCTTCCCTGTGCCATCTCTTTGACAAAGGAGAGCTGGCAGCCCTGGAGGCAACGGGGTCCCAACCCAGACTGCAGAAATGCCTCAAGTAGGGTTGCCGCTCTGGGGCTTTACACTGAATGCAGGTGGGAGGCTGGGGAAGACACAAGCTCTGGCAGCCAGGCAGAGCTCCTGGGGTGTTTTCCAGAGTGTGCCCTACAGTCCCTCAGCCCCACACGGGGTTTAATTACCGAGGCAAAAAAATTGACCTGGGAGCATGAAGGCAGAGTAAAGAGGCTTACTGCTACCTGTGAGAAAATATCCCCACTCGTGAACTCTGAATTGACTTGAAACTGAAACTTGAGCCTGGATTTCAGAACTAGGATTGACTGCTGAGTGTTCTGAGTATCCTTTGATGAGCTGCTGCGCAGAGCTTGCTGGCTTTTCTGCATGGCTGATCTCTAAACTCCCACGGCATTACTACAAGTGTATGACTGACTGCCTCAGAAACTGGCCCCCCTCTCCCAAAGTGACTTGAGCTAACTTGCCAACATGGTTTGACTTTTGGATTAAACAAGTTCTAGATGTGCCTGAAATGTTCCCACACATAGAAATCCCTTTGTGAAAGGGCATGTGAAAGGTGAGTGAGATGTGGGAGAAACTTGTATTTCATTCATACTTTCTTCTCTAATTAGAAATGTGAGTTGGTTGTTGTGTCCCTTTATTCAACTTCTTCAGGCTCTCTGGAAGCCTTATTGTAGCTGTGTGCCTGTTAATTTCCTCGACAGACTAATTCAGCTTGCTCTGCTGACATGTAGTTAATTATATTTCAGTTAACTCATTTTCCTGGATGATGCTCAGCTGCTGTCTGCAAATGAAATGGCTGCCTGGTTAATCAAAAGTTTCTCAAGTTTCTCTCCACCCTGGGCACACGCCTGTGCTGGGCTGACACTCTGCTCCAGATCCTGGCTGCAGTTTGGGAAGAAGGACATGTGTGCATGAAATGTAAAGAGGAAGAAAATAAATGGATCCTGAGCCTTCTGAAACTTCAAACTGTCTCTGCAATTTAACTAATTAAGTGTCTATGCCTGGGAAGATTTGATCAGAAATAGTTACTCTATGGCAACTGGCTGAGCTCTTAGAGGAGGCAGAGGCACTAGCAGGAGATGCTCTCTGCTCATGGTCATGTCCTTCCTTCAGCTGCCTGTTTGGTCAAAGCCAGCCCAAATAAGTGCCTGCATCTCACAGAAATGTTCCCCTTTTCCCTGATTGAATCTAAACAAATTTTTGAGCTTGTTCAGTGTGCTGAGCTTTCATACTGGCTACATACAAGGTAGGATTTTAGTGCCACAGCTGCCTCTTCTCCATCAGCCCACAGAGCTGAGCTCTTCCCAAAGGAGACTACAGCAGGACACATTACCACTTAATTAACTGTGAATTCACATGGAAAGGAAGCTTAGAATTAATCAAACTGTAAGAAATTATTTTTAATTGGCCATGTTCATGGAGGTATGGGGCCAAACTTTGATTCAGATCAATTTGATTGATAGCTATGGAGTTGTATCCAAGATGAGTTTGCTTTGGATGTTTCAATGGGCATGCAATTCCTTTTGGGATGACATGACTGGACTGCAGTCCACTGCTGGGCAGTGACAGGATGCCTCGGTGAAATTTCAGAGCCCTCTGTCCCATCTCCAAAAGCATGACAAATCCCCATGGAAAAAAATTCTGCTATCACGAAGTGGATTTCATTAATAGATCAGAGGCCAGCACTGTGAGCCATGCCTGCCAGGAGTGTCTGAGGTGAGTTGCCTGAGAGGCAACAGCTGACATGAAGGATAGTTAATAAAAATAAACTCACTTTTACTAAGAATTTCAGAGTTATTTTACAGTATCCCACATGCTTCCCTTTATTTGCTTGTCCAGGACACATATGAAGAAAAATTATTACAGGAAACTTGGATCTTTATGTTTACTGGGAGAAGTTAAGTAGACACCTGACTTCTCACAGAACTCACTGGCACCTGGAAATTTAGCTTTGATTCCTTCATGTTAATTTTTGGCAACGGATCTATACTTCAGCTTTCAGAAGGGCATGGTTGTGGACCCTTTCCTTTCTTCTTCGTGCTCTGAAATGCTGACTTTTCCTAGTCAAATCTAGCATGAAAATCAGCTTCATCTAAAGACAATCATAAGAGGACAAGTATCTAGACTGAACTGGGAAAAGAACATTTCCTGTGCTTAAAAAAAATAACTTTTTTTTCTATATCTTAAAGGAGGGAGCAAAGAACACCATCAAGGCTGGATTTCTTCAGCACCACTTCACCGTTGACCATATCTGAGTGAATGGTGGTTTGGGTTATCAGAGATGTCTGGCAATCTCTGAGATCTCTGTCAGAAATCTCACAGCCTGTCTGATTTGCAGTACAAAACATCCAGCAAAGTCTTGCTATACTGGTAATGCACAAAAAACAAAGTTATTTACAGAAATAGTTGGTAGAAAGTACATAAAGGCAGAGAATAATTTTTTGTTTGTTTTGTTTCTACTCTCCAACACTACCAAGAATATTTTACAGGTTGCTCAGATGTTTTCTGGTAGTTGTTGGAATCTTTTGTCTAGAGAACACTTTCCCCATGGACATTACTGAGAATACAGATGTGGCCTCTATCTACATCTGTCACATCATAATCTTGTCTTTATCAGAACTGGAGCTTCCCCTAAAGTTATGTAAAGATCCAATCTATAAGCACTGATATTTCAGTAGTGCTGATTTTGGCTTTCTAGTCAGTCTGTTGATCCCACCACCACCCATACAGTACTTTTGGGTTTTGCTATACGAAAACCTCATAATGTTTTAAAGCTTCTCTGTATTGTCCCTGGATTTTGTACACCGGTTCTGTCACCTTTGAGTGAGGTTTTGCCATCGCTTTCAACATTCTAGCTCAGGGCTCCTTCACTGATGCCCAACAAGCTCTTTAGAGCTGGCAGCACTTGTCCTTGGAGATGGTTGCAAGGGA
The DNA here is from genome assembly GCA_025920805.1 of Petroica traversi. Lineage (NCBI taxonomy): Eukaryota > Metazoa > Chordata > Aves > Passeriformes > Petroicidae > Petroica > Petroica traversi. The sequence continues at coordinate 8,673,213 of JAHLSL010000012.1, read as the reverse complement.
AGGTATTTTACTATTCTTACTACTCATCTTACGAGTAATGAGCAGATCTGGATGCAATCCTGGCATCGTTGAAATCTCTGTCAAATATTCCACTGGTTTCAGCGGGGGTGAGTCAATTTTACTTTCAAGACTTCAACATGTCATCAACATAACTGTTCCAAACACAGATTTTTTGGGGGAAAAAATAGAGTAGTGAAGACAAGAGATATAAATAAAAAGTAAGTACAAGATAAACTATGCATAAAGCACTCTGTACTTAACAATGAAATATAGCAAGATGGATTTTGCAGTAAATGAACGCGTTAGCTCATGCTTGACAGCATCTGTGCAAGCAAAGTCCTGCTGTATGTAAATTGGGTGCCTAACAACTTGTGTGGCTAGGCAAATAAGCCATATGTATGCTTACCATGTGAATTTGTAATTAATTCACGCTCCTGGGTAAAACTGAGTCCTTTGTGAAATTCAGCACCTGTGTAAGTCTCCTCTCTGTCCTGCAAAATCTTAACAGTAGAAACAGAGGTATGAAATTCTAGATGTAATTAATATTAAATTAAATATAACATAGAATTTTATTCAAAAAATTAGCACTCATTGACTGGAGAGAGGCAAATGTAGTTGTAATCATATGCAAAAGGGATGAAGAGTGCAGAAGAATCTAGAGAATGACAACTCTTACATCTCTGCCAGGCAGATTAGCTCAGACTGTGGTACAGGGTAATGTTAGTGGACACCTGGACAAGACCAGACAAGTGATAAGGTTCAACCTGGCTTCTGAGAGGGGAGTTCTACCTAACAAGCCTCTCAGGGCATTTTGGTGAGATCAGTTAATATGTGATGCCAGTGACATTGTCTCTTTGGTTTTCCCATGGTCTTCTCAGAAAGATTTTTTGGAAACTAAGCAACCAGGGGACAAGAGATAGAGTCCTCATCAACCTGAATAGTTGGCTAAATTATAAAAAATTACAAATGGAAGTAAATGGTCATTTTCTTCAGTGGAGGGAAATGATCAATGAAGCTATGCAGGTCTTTTACCTGTGCTAGTAATCTGTGCCAAGTCTGGGCTCTTTGATGTGTTCATAAATGACCTGGAGAGGGAAAGGAGCCTTGAGTTAGCATTTGTTGAGTTGGCAGTATCGAGTTGTTCAGGGTATTAAAATGAAGGCAGATGGTTACGAATTGCAAGAGGATCTAATGAAAGTGACTGGCAACAAAAAAGCAAATAAAATTCTTGTTGATAAATTGTCTAGGTTGTGAATCAAACTGCTTATGTCACTGTGTGATGGTGCATACGGAGAGGAGGAGAACCCCCAATTTGTGTGTGTGGTGATGGGCTCTGAGCAGACAGAACCATGGAAAGAGCACCTCCAACCACTGAGACTTAATGGGAAATGAAGAGAGCATGAAACAGGAACGCCAAAGCTGCTGCCAAGGACAGGGTCCCAGGTCACCTCTGTGTGGTTCTGGGTCCCTCTCTGCAAAGAGCACAACCCAAAGTATTCTTACAAGGAATGACCGGGTTGGTTACAACTGTTAAGCCTCAAAAAGGTAACATTTAGAAGAGTGTAAGAAAGATTTAGAAAGTTGTGAGTGTCCTGGGCGAGATGTCTGGGAATCAACAGCTCGCTGTTGTTGCAAGCCCTAGGGCCATGCAACCACTGCTGAGTGGATCCAGCATGACAAAGGCGAGTGTGATCACTTTGTCTGCTGCTAACTCACATGCGAATATATCGGTCATCGAGACTCAGTTGTTCAAGAGGACTCTTGACAGCATTGCCTCTCTGGGTTAAAATACAGCTCTACGGTCTAACTTTGGGCTTGCCTGTGGCAGCAGGGCACAGTTCCAGGGCTGCCCCAGTTCCATCCTGCCTGGAGAGTCAAAACTGCTTTTTATTAACAGCCTGCTGAAATCTCTGCCCAGTGGCAAATAAAGGACCAGACTCAAAAGTGAGCTGCTCAGACACCATTAGCTCCTGTCAGAGTGGTGCCAAAAAAAAAAAAAAAAAGAACAGGAAGAGAGAATGTGTTTTTCTTCGCCAATTGAGCAATCTCCAACAACCATTAAAAAGTTTTAATCTTATAATTATTGCAATCTTTTTACCACAGAGCAGATTTAAGTATGGTTTTCAAAGCAAAGCTTTATTTTTTCTCTTCACAAGTATGAATCTCACAATAACTCCAAGTCTTCTTAGTGTGGAATGCTAAACAGCCGATTTTACTTGAGTTTTCCCATTTTTGAGGGAAAAGAGCTATATAGATTTTGGCACCTTCCTGTTTAAGCTAGTTAAGAAAAGTGAGGGAGGAATATTTCAGGTGTCTGATCTGCAGGTTCATTTATTGAGGTGGTTGCTGAACTTGCACATGGTCCTGGAATGACAAGCTTCCTATTTAGGGCAGGACTATTATCTGCGGGGATACATCTTCAGGACCCCCATGCTCACGTGCATCATCCATGATGAGCAGAAACAAAACTCTGCAAGGTGCAGAGGATCAGCTGAGCTGTGCACACAGCCTGGCTCATGTGGCTGAGGGTGGATGGCAGCTTGGGCTGGCCGTGTAGGAGCTGAACTGCCAGCAGCAGCCTCCCACCAAGGCTGCCAGCAGCATTTCGGTGCTCATCGCTGTGAGCATCCCCTCTGTGCTGATTTTGGAGGGGAGGGGAAACAGCCCTGGGCCTCTCTCCTGTCTGCTTTAGCCCTTCTGACTTCCCTCATGCAAAGGACGCTCATGCCAATGCTGCCACTCTCCTAGGGTGTTCGACAGATTCGCTTTTTGTTCTTTATTTTTCCCCCCATGCATAAATCTTGTCGGCTTCAACCTAATTGCATCTTTTTCCGACAGACTGTCTCAGGAGCAATGCAAATGAGCTTTGAAATGTGGAGATCTGGTTTATATTTGTCAGTTAATTGCCTGAGTGGCACAGACATCTAGAGCTGGCACCTGCCTCCTTGTGTTAAGATCCAGCTTTGATTTCAGGCCCGATGCTGCGTGTAGAAGATGAGCTCCTGAAGCAGAGGGTGTGCTCTTTGGACAGCATCTTGCTCTGGGTGGGAGTGATCTGAATTCCTTGGACTGAGTCAGTCTTATGCTGCAAACTCTGATCACAGAGGCTGTGGCCCAATGCAAGGCAGCATGGATCTGTTCACTTCTAGAGGAGCTGGCCCAGTCTTCACCCAGTGAAACCCCAGCCTTCTTGCCCATCTGCCTGTCCCTGTTGTGTGACCATATGCATCTGTAGTGCACATGCATGGACTCTCTTCTCCCTGAGGTTTGTCTCCGGGGTGCACATGGGCATGAACAGGGCAGGGAGAGAGGCAGCACCTTCCTTTGTATATTGTCTCACTGGACAGAGCTGAAAAAAATAGGACATTTTGTTCTATTTTGACATCTTTATTTTTAAAAAATTCCCTCACACTTAAACACTAGGTCTTGAAATTCAGCCTGTATTTCTTTTGCACTTCATTTCATCTCCTTGTCCAAATTTCTTCATTCAAATCCATGTCAGCTTTACCCAAACTCCCAGCAGCAAACAGATGAAGTTAGTCAAGTACAGAGCTAGCTCTCATACCAAATGTCTGATATCAACCCTGTTTTCTTTCCCACACACTTCTGTCCTTTTTTTGCACTCTCTCTCTCTCCAAGATGGCAATCAGCTAAACAGCAACACATTTTCTAAGAAACCCAGCCTATTGGGCTGTGTAATATCTGACTTCCCTTTAGATAAGCCTTACTGCTCCTGCTGCCTCTCTGCCAGGGACTCCTACAACAACACGTCAAATTAACCGAGTACCCTGCAAAATGCCCCACTACAGACAATGCAAACCTGAAATTACACCATGGCCCTGGTCCTAGCTCTGACATTTGCTAGCTCATCCCAATGCAGAACACAGCAGAGACACATTGGAAAGGTTTGGTGCCTCCCACTGATACAAATGTCATGGTATCTCCATGCTGCTTGACAGGTGCATTAGAAATTCATAGACCAATTTATCTGTGCTACAGCATGAATTTGGGGTACATGACTTCAAGGCTGGAAGCACCTGCCAGCGTAGGTCTGCACAGCATAAGCTTCGCTGGCTCTTTGGGTAAATTATCCAAATTGAAGAAATTGTGAGGATGTACTGATAAAAAGCAACTCTTGAGATTTTGTCCCAGGTGGTTCATCTTTTCTATGGACGCAAAAGACATAGGTTTTTAGGACTGAGCAGAAAGATCAGGCAGTGAAATGCATGTACATTTGTTGGATCAAGAACTTAAATCTCCATGAAACCTGGAGGAGGGATAAAACTGGCATCTTATATCTGTTGCTAGGGAGCTGGGACCATAAGGCAGGAACCATAGCAGTCTGTGTAAGGAGAAAGCACTACAAGTGATGTGCTTTCACAAAGGATTTGCTTTCCTTAAAATCTGTCAAAGGCTATGAAATGCAAAGACAAGTCTTATTTGCAGAAATTAAACCACAAATGCTCATAGAGAAGGGAAAAGTGTATTCAGGGGAATATCACCACATTTGCTCCATTCTCATATTCCTGGTTGGGTGCTTAAGTCCCTAGTTTTGCAGGTGGGGAAATGTAGACAGATTGTGTTCATGCTGGAAACCACCCTACAGCTGGATATGAAGCTGTGTGGGTCAGCCTGTTGTTGGGAATGGTTTGCACTTTCATATGGAAGAAACCACGTGCATTTCCAACTCCTGAGCTGCAGGCTGGTATCTGCTCTTCTCCCAGGAGCCGTGCACTGATCTTTGCCCCTGACAGCCAACTCTGTCTATCCCTATTGAGACAAACTTATCCCAACTGTATCTCCACCAGAATGAGGCTGAATAACACCAGGGACGAATGTGGGTCTTGCAGATTTTCACATTGTTGCCTTTGGCAGCACTGCAGTATGCAAACACGGCTGGGATTCAGTATTGGCAGCTCTCCATACTTTATTTCTTGCAGAGGATAAATGCATGTTGTGGGGTCTTTATTTTGCCTATATTCAAACTCAAATTTTCTTGTAGCATGTAATTAACAAAATGCTCCAGTTAATCAGAAAGGGGAATTTTTAAAATCAGCCTTCTGATTCTGCACTTCCACTGCTTACTAACAAACCAATACATGCTGCCCCAGGGTATTTACCACAGAACAACAACCAGATGGGTTATTTTGCTCCAAGCTGTTAACCTGAGCTGATTAATAAAACCCTAGAAAAGGCTTTAGCCCTTTATTGATGTCAAAAAGTCCTACGGAATATATTTCTCACATTCCCCCAATCACTCTTCCAGAAGTACAAGGTTGATCAGCATCTCTTGATAAGGAAACTATTTATAAACATTTATTCATATATATTTAAAGCGTTTGCTAATCTGTGTTTTCTATTTTCAGTGCCTAAAAAGAGACTTTTGGAGGCTCATTTCCATTGAAGCTGATCATTTTCAGTGCTCAGTATTGAGTTGTGGCATCCCACTTTGCATCCTGTTTCTGTCCATGCTAAGAATCTAATTTGAGGCTGGAGATTATGCCCTGGGAATAGACATTGAAACTTCAGCATTGTGGAACTGGGGATGGTGACATCTAAGGTTCTTTTTGGATCAGTTCCCAGGAAACTACCCACATAAATTTGTGTTGGTCTGCCTTGTAACATGAAACAACTACTCCCTTTGCAGTTCCTGCTACATTGCTGTCTGTTGTGTTAGTTACACCAAGCCCATTAAAAAAAAAAAAAAAGTCGGCCTTTGACTGTAATAATCCTCATGTCAGTTTTATTTGTTGCAACAGAGGAGTGGCTATAATAAACATAAAACAAAGAAATGAGGAAATCTTCATTACAGAGTGCTTTTACTAGTATCTTGTACTAATAAACACAGTTGTCTATTTGGAAAGATGCCTTCAATCTGTTGATTTATTTTATATTAGCAATGCTGTGAATGCTGGCTTCTCTGCTTTTAAAAGACAAGCAGCGGAAAGAGGGCTGCCTCACAGGAGAGTTATGGAAAATTAGCTTGCTCTCTTCTGAAAATACTGTTTTATGCCCATCAGATGGAAGATTATTTCTGAGCAATTGAGAGGGCTCATTATCTCAGCCTTTCTGTTTGCTTCTGTCAGGCCAAATTCAGTTCCTGCTTGAATCGGCTGCATTGTTCTTGCTGACTTAAGTCACACAAGAGCATGGCCAAAAGCCTTCAGCTGAGGAGTTGTGGTGGGTCACTGATAACCTCATGGTCACTGTGGACCAAATGTGTCCATAAATGCAGGCTTCCTTCAGTACTGCCCAGGCAAGCTCCAGGGAAGGTCCACAGCCTGCTCCTGGTTCTGGTGGGAGGGGAAAACCCAGCCAGATGCAGTTGGATTCTTCATTTCTGTAACACTCAAACCCAAGGGTTTGTGCACCCGCACATGGAAAATCTGAATGTTTTCAATTTTACTGATTGTTTTTTAAATCTAATTAGATTTCACTCTTGAAATGAGATAATGGGGCAGCTCTGGAAACCACTGGGTGTGAGGAACAGGGCAGGGCTGCTTGCCGAGTGCTGCTGTGCACCGAGTGCCTGTCCCCTTCATCAGGCAGCTCCAAGAGCCCCTTCCTCTTAGAAGGTGGAGACCTTGCTGCAGTTACAGCACTGTTCAAAGCCTTCTCTCCCTCACAGCTCTTGGCCATCTTCCTTGGCCATCTTTTGAAGTAGTTTTATACCTCACTGCTTTGGAGCATGTGTATGCTGGTGCTGTGGGATGTCAGCAGATCCCAGAAAAGACAATTGTCCAGTAAGGACAGAGACTGCTTGAGATGGCACTCCCAAGCTGCAGTAGCTCATACCAAGAAGGAACATGCACTTTGGCTGTCTCTTACAGCAATGAGGAAAAATGCTGCTTTTCCATATGACCTAGCCCTAGATACTGGGTGATCACGTGATGCTGGAATCATTTTTGTCTTTTCTTTTATATACCTTTTACACAGTTCTGTGTATCCACAAGCATTAGCAGTATGCATACTTGTAACTCTTCGCTTAGTTTAGTGCTTAGTGTTTTGTAAGTGTTCTGCAGGCCCTGAGACTAAACACCCCAGAACTGCAGAGCCAGGGAGACCAAACATTCCTACTGTCTCAGGAACCCAAGGTCTCTGAGCAGGACAGATTCTGTAAACTAGGGGTTAGCCCACCCCAGCCCCATTATTGGGCCCCCTTGTTAGATATGCTGATGTGTAAAGTCTATAACTGGTGTGTATGATTGACGGGGGGTGTGCATTTTGCCACGCTGTCACCTGGGTGAAGTGGATGCATCAAACAGGATCCTGATTAAAATATTGAGGTAAAGACCTCAACCCCTTTAACCGTGTCTAGTTTCATTTTCCTAACACCAGGAAAAAGGCATCAACTTTATCATGTTTATCATAGTTCACATCTGCAGAGAAAAAAAGATGTCTCTTGGATTTCAGACACCAGTTGGTAAGTAAGAGATCCAACAAATACGGTCACATGAACAAATAAAAGGACAAGTGTTTGTTTGGGAGATCTTTGCTTCCATGGCTGAGGATTGTCTTGATTTACACTCATCTATGGCTTGAGCACAGAGGGCATGGGGAGGAGAGCTTTGTTCTGCAGCTGCAGCAGACCTTATGCAGATCTCTGTTTGGTGATGTCTCTAACTGGGCTGCTCAAAGGATGCCATCACAGCTTCTCTGAGACTTTTAGTAAGCACTGAGATTGTGTTAATGAGCCCTGAGACTGTCAGTGAGCCCTGAGACTGTCTTGGTGAGCTCTGAGACTGTTAGTGAGTGCTCACACTGTGGGAGGGAAGCCCAGCTGGAGCCCCATCTCTTGTACTCACCCATAAAGTCTCCCTCACAAAGCAGGAATAAGAAGTGTTATTTCCAGTCCCTGTATGTTCTTCTGTTGCTTGGATCTGACAAATGTTATTTTTACCTGGAACTAGAGATTTAGCTTAGGGGATTGGCCAGGTCTGTTTAAACCATTACCCACTGTGTGCTACGTACACGGAACAGCAGACCTGGGATGAAACTTACGGTTATAGCCCCACTAAAATCTTTTTTCATTATCCTAAATTTTTGTTCAAAAAGCCTAAAAGCGTGTAGAGAGCACGGATTTCCCTGTGCAATATACCTGTTCTCAGTTTTTCCATCTGAAGCTTGTGTAAGGATCCCTCTGGTGCCACCAACACTGCAGACCCACTCTTGCCACTCTTGTGGCAGTCCTCAGCCACAAGGTTCTGCAATCCCTAACGCCCAGTGGCAGATAACAAATCACAACCTTTCTATGCTTCCATTATATTCAAATATTTATATCATTTATTTGTTCTACCATGAGAAATTTGCAGGAAGTTTACAAGGCCAGCCTTAAGTGTTTGTGACAATTTTTTTCAGATTTATTTTACAAGTGTGAATGCAGCACTTAGGCCCAGAGAGGGACTGAAAATCCTGAGGATCCAATGGAGCATCCATACCACAGCAGCGCCAGACTGTGAAGATGCCTCTTGTTGCACATACAATACAAAGACCTTGAGAGGGAAAAATCAGCCCTGAAGATCACATGGTTTAGATTGGGTAGGACATCAGGTAGAAATGGGCAGCAAGGAGGGGAAGTAAGACATTTTCCTCATGGGCTCAGTGGCAACACCAGGGACAGACGTACATGTCCTGCTGCCCTTGTAGTATCACTCTCCAGGACAACTCAGCACCCCAGATTTGTCATGAAAGCTGCTTCCCCATCCAAGCTCCCTGCTACCCTGCCCGGCTTCCTGGGAAAACAAGTTTCAATTACAGCAAAAAGAGCTCCCTTGTCCCGTGCCAAGGGGGATTCAACAGCTTCACCATCCCCTTGCCTCCCCCCCACCATGGGTGCTGCAGCAATATCGAGATATTGGGTAAAGGGGCTTTGGAAACAGGATTTTCTCACTTTGCAGGAGTGAGGGAGACAGTGTGAAATTCAGGTGCCAGCATACAGACCATTGGCTGTTCTAGAGCTGATTCCATTGAACCCTGGCCTGTGCTGCCATTCCCCCAGGTTGTGATGTTAGTTGTGTGCTGACTCCTGGTTCTCTAACACAAAAATTGTTCCACCTTAGGCCTTGCTTCTGCTAATCTCACAATTAATTTCAGTTATCAGAGTTAACCCTGGTTTTAACTTTACTGCAGCCTGAAGGACTTCCGAGATAGGAAACACAAGGCCATGGGTGGGGTAGTTAAGGGTATGTTTAAATATAATTTTTCATACCTGGACAATCCCAGAAAGACATAAAGCAGGTGATAACCTCAGGTGCCAAACATTCTGCTCCACTGATGAAAGCTCCCGGTACATCTGAGTGCCACACACACTCCTCTGGAAAATGGTCTACAAAGAAATAAAGGAAGGAAAGAGCACAGTCACATCCTCAGCCATTTATTTAAGCTGTGGTTATTGACTACAGAGTCCTTATATTCCTCTGCATTACAGAGCAGGTGATGTTTCTGTTTTGGGTAGTACCACTGAGGGAAGGGATAGACATTTGTAGAGATCCAGCAACAAAAGCAAGCTCTGTATAAGGATTTAATACCTTCGTTTAATAAGGAATTCAACGTAGTGTATTTAAGCTCATACACTTATAAGGCTTTTTTTACTGTCGGTTACAAGCTGGACTATAAAGTGCATCTCCCTTGGGATGGTTGTCTGTGCATCACTAATAATTACTGCTAAGGAGTGACCACATTAAATGTTCAAGTTAGAGGAAGAGTTTACAAAGCTGGGCTATGAGATATGAGGAGTTATTTCAAATAAACAACCCAAGTACATCTGTTTCCCTCTAAATGTTATCTTAAACTTTAGCGTTGGGTTTTCTGGCAGAGAAATCAAACTCCAGGCAGACTTTGAACACTCAGATATTTTTTTCTTTTTGTTTGCTGATCATGACCTTTTCTTATGGTGGCCTCAAGGAGTTTGAGGAGCTGGATTTTCCTCTGCTATGTTGAAGTAACTCTTTTGATTGCCACAAGGTGAACGCTGCCTTCTCTGTTACCTTACCTGCTTGCACGGAGGTAGTGAGCTGCCCAAGTGGTCTGTCTGCCACTTCCAGTAACATGGTCATGAACACAGTGTTCCTGGCCCTGCAATTCACTATCGTGCAAACAGCTGGAACAAATTGAAACCAAGCAGGAGACGGTATTGTTACCATATGTATTCCTTATCTTGATTTATTTTCATTGAGTAAGTTTTTAAAGAGTTTTTAAGAACTCAAGTGCTATCAAGGATTCTAGACACTTCCAGAAAAAACAAAGACTACAGGTAGGAAATTATATTTTAAAACAGCATGTTTCAAATGCTGTTTGTTTTCCCCACAGGCGTTCAAACATGATGTATTTTTTCCTGTATTTTTATCCCCACTTTGAAAGCCAGGATAAAGTGCTACAGGCAAAACTGAAAAGGAATAGAAGGAACATTTAGGCAAAGCTATGTAAAAGCTTTTCTATTTTGCAGACTGCTTCTTTTAGGACTGAGGGGTAATGAAGGCTTGAGGGGAAAAAATTGTTTAGTGATATTCTGTCTGATGTGCCCTGTGTCCAAAAATTAACATAACTTGAGTGGAAATGTAAATTTATTGTGTAAAAATGTAAATACAGAGATACTCAGTGGAGATGGACTGAATACCTCTTACATAGACCTAGATCTACGTGTCTGACCAAAGAAATATCCTCAAAGAAGAAAAGCTCTATGAGGAGGTGCTCAGGTCACTTGGTCTTTCAGTCTGGAAAAGAGGAGGCTGACTGGAGACCTCGTTGCAGTTACAACTTCTTTCTGAGGGCAAGGGTAAGGGCAGACACTGATCTCTTCTATCTGGTGACCAGTGACAGGATGGCCTGAATCTGTGTCAGGGGAGGTTTAGGTTGGATATTAGGAAAAGGTTCTTCACCCAGAGGGTAGTTGGGCACTGTAACAGGCTCCTCATGGAAGTGATCAGAGCACCAGCCTGACAGAATTTGAGAGTTGTTTGGACAATGCTCTCAGATACATGGTGTGACTCTTGGGGATGTCCTGTGCAGGCCTGGGAGATGGACTCGATGGTCCTTGAGGGTCCCTTCCAACTCAGTTTATCCTGTGATTCTATTCTGTGATTCTGTGATTTTTAAAAGCCCCTTTTCTTGCTCAAACAGGATGCTTCAGCCCTGCTTCCAGGTCTTCCCACAGCACTTTTCCAGGAAATACTTTTGGCCCAGTGAGTAAGGTAGTGGTTTGGATGGAATATTGACTTTGCCTGGCTGCAGGCAGTGCTGCTTGCTCAGACCCCTCTGCACAGGCTTGATGGGGGTATCACCCCTGTGCCAGACCCTCCCAGCGAAGGCAGCAGCGCTTCCAGAGGTTTTCTGTCTGCAGCTCATAGAGCAAGGTGATTTACCATCCCATTTTTAGGCTGTTCTGAACAGGTACATAGATCAAAGCAGGACACCACCCGTTTTCACTGTCTTCCTGCAAAGCTGATCTCAGTGGCAAACTACCACTGGCTTCAACATAAATATCCACTATAAATAGAAGTGATGTCAGTTTTAGAAACAGTCAGAAATGCTTCCTTCCATCCTCTGCCAACCTTTGTCTCCTATTTTTGAGCTCTTTTTCCATTCCAGTCACTGTTTTATCTTCCCTTTAATGTCTTTGTACAAAAGCCATTAATCTACTGTATGGAAAACTGTCAAATGTTTCTGGAAAATCAAAATATTCTGCTACCCACTAAATTGCCCTTATCTGTCATGGAAGTGGTATCTTCAAAGGATTCCTGAAGAGTAGTTAAGCATGACATGATCCTTCTGTGCCTCAGTCTGTGCTGGCTTCCTCTAATCTAACTGGGGTTTGGTCACCCTTCTCTTACTACATCCCTTGAAATGGCTCTCAAGCATTTTCCCCAGAACAAATGTCCAACTCACTGGCCATATTGCTTCCCAGATTGTCTTATTAGTCTATTTTATTTTATTTTATTAAACAAGAGTTGTCTTTGCCAATTCCCAGCTCTCACACAGCATTTCCCCTCCTTGGACCTCTTACAAATATGACTGCTTGCTACCCCTGATTCCTGTGCACACTCCCTCAGACACCATGGGGCCTGTGATGTGGGATCTCAGTGGATTTCTGCCACTTGGTAAGTCCTGCATGCACATCTGGACAGAGCTTTGTCTTTTACAGCTGGAAATCTGATCTCAGACCTGAGCAGGCTCTTTTCTCCAACAGAGTTTAAAGTTTGTGTTTTCCTGAGTAGGAACATCCGTTACCTATGCTGTTAAGAATTGTGTTCAACAGCTAATGATTGTTTTTTAAAAAGAGAATAAGTCTTTGGAAACTAAAGCCAACTTAAACCAGCTGCCTTGAACATAGTTTCAATACTTCTGCATGTAACCAGTGGATTCTCTCAGGGATGGGGAGCAGGAATTGTTGTTCCATCCCCAGGTAATGGGCTGCAGCAGGGAGGTGGAGATGATAGGTAATTCTGCATCAGCCAGAGACATTTCTTTAGATGGCTTTGTCTTGCTGCAAAAGCTTCCTGGATGCCTGAGGTCAGACTTTATCACAGTCACAGTGTTTAAATACTGTGTCAGAAAGCCAATTTGGGCATGCTGAGAGGGGAGAGGCATTAGCAGAGAACACTAACTCCACCTGTGCTCCTTAAAAGTGGTTTTTTTTCTAGAGTATTAGCTCCAGGCTCCAAATACTGTTCACTACTGACTAGACTCAGGTGTGATCTTCTCCTCCCACACACACATATTGCTAACATCTGTTAATATTCTTCTGGTTCAGTTTCTCAGCCCAGGAAGTTCTAACCTTGACACACATATTTAATTTCAAGTGCAGCAAGATTGTTGATGGTAAAGCACTTACTGAGCCTGCTTGGATGAATACATAAGTTAATAGCTTTCTGTTGGACTCATGTATATGCATGATGTTAATGACAGCTTTTACATGAATTCCTGCAGGGAAACAGTACACACTCTATATTAATATCCCATCTCCATTTGACTCTGCAATTTCACATATTAATTGATTAACAGCAGCCAGGAGGGATGAACAACAAGAACACCAGGCCAATTTTCTAAGGCCTGGCCAGCACATAAAGGGCTTAATGGATCTCTGTTTGCAGTGGACCCAGCCTTGACCTTACTGAAAATAATGGCAGTGTTGTGCTTTTTTCAACCACAATTAATAGAAGTTCAATAGTTATACCTCAGGAGAGGAGATTCAAAGAATGTGAATACCCTAACTGCTTCATAACTAAAAATACTGATTTCTACACCCAGAATTCCTTGGCCAAAGCCCATTCAGAAATATGAAACTACCAGTTGATAGCCATAAATGACAAAAAAAAAAAAAAAAGTTGATCTAAATGCAAGATAGGAACTTCCTTCTTTTTAAAACTAGCCTGTAATCTCCCCATCCTCTCAGCACACCGCTTTTGATCTCAAAAATCACTTCTTGGCACTTAGACTGATCTGCAAGCAGTTTTAGATCATTTTAGATTATACACATGCAGATGTGTACATATATGCATATTCTGCAGAAGTTCCAATGTAGGGCCTTCTTTACAGTAGTGAAAAATCAGTCCTCTTCAGTGCTCCATTCTCTAAGAAGATTTGGGCAGTGCAATTTTCCTGGTTAAAATGAGTCATCTGGGCTCTGCAGGTATGTCCAGGGAGGCCCCAGGCTGGCCTGAACTTGCCATCTCAGGGAGCAGGAAGACCACAAAGATCACTGGAGTCCTGACTCTCCCTCATTGCTTCTTTTTCCTTATGCCACACCCTGCTGGAACGCCCAGATCTCTTCAGTAATCCCTGAGGGCTGTCTTACATAGAACAAGTCTCCTTCCGGCTTATTAATAACCACTTTCTCCACCAAAATGTAAGGACAGAATCTTGCACGCCAGTGCAGAGCTTCCATGGGGCTGCAGGTCACTCACCCTGGCACTGGTGAGGGCACTTCCTCCACTTGAGCAAGTCAGAGCATCTGCCTTCTCCACTGGCAACTTGAGGGCCATCAACAGCAGGAAAAGGAGTATCTTCTGCCTTTATTGAGCCTGTATTTAGTGACCTTTTGCTAGGGAACTAAAAGATGTTGAAAGTTTTTTAATTGAGTCAACCTCTCACTTCCTTGCAGTTAAAACTACTTCACAATTCAGACGCTTCTACCAGCACTGCACAAACAACAATTGTTTTCTAGAAGAAAGGTTGTATACAAAAGGATTGTATTATAAATAATCTTTTTCATTACATGTCTAATAAACATGAACAAACATCAGGCAGGAAAGTTCTTAGAACTTTTAAGTGGTCTGTAGATTATTACCAGGTTATTCAGGGCTTGGGATCAGGGTTTTCAATGAGATGCACTCTTTGTTTCATGTCTTCCTTCCCAGACAAAAGTTATATCAGAAGATTTAAAGTATTTGTTTCTGAGGTTGGTGAGTTGCTAGCGAGCACATAAGCCAACTCTTTCTTAAATACATAAACCCATCAAAGTGGTCTAGACATTTCTCCAGCTTCTTCAGTTGTTTAATTTGCTTCTTGCTCACAAAACTTGCATTTAGTGTTGGGTAGGTTTCATTCATGGCATAGCTCTTTTCACACATGGTTTTCAGTGAACTGTAAGCTGAGGTCAAACACTGGGCTGTCAGCGGGCAGGGAGTAAGGTTATTCTGCCTCACAATTCCTCTTTCACCCGGTTAAATCAGGTTGTCTGTGCTTGCAATGCCATGTGTACTGACACAGGATGAGGATTTAACATGCAGTAGCATTCCTGAAGAACCTCATAGTGACTGTCCTGGTGGCAGAGAAAGAGCCTATGTCTGGCCCAAGCTGAGGTGATGGCTGGAAGAACTCTGGTTGCTGAAAAACAAGGACACACATGAAGTAAATCAGGAACACATCTGAGCTACTCTGCTTCTTCAGTCCCCTTGGCCAACAAAGACAATAATAATGAGCCCTTAGCCTTTTTTCTCCCATTCTTTGTGTGTCTTGTCCATATACCCTGCAAATTCTTCAGGGTCAGAGACTGGCCTTGCAAGGCAGCTTGGAACTCCAGAGACTGTTGGTCCCTAGGGCTAAGGAACAATGCACATCTTCAAGCTACTGCTTTGTTTTGATACCATTTTCATTTTGCTTTGATACTTTAATGTTTTTAAGGAAATGCTACGTTATGTACTGCTGGCTGCTCTATGATTTCAGTGACAGGGCAGAAGTTCTCATCACGCTTACAACATGCATGGGACTTCCAGACCCGCCTGTACCCAGCTCCAGTGCAGGCTACACCCTGATTTTACCAAACCCATCCCTTCATCTCCAGCATCTGAAAGGCCCAGCTAAAAGATTTCTTCCATCAATGAGTTTTCTCACACTAGTTCTCTTTATTCACCTTCGCTGATGAGCTGACACAGCTGTGCCCAAAGCCACTCCTCTTTTGCAGTGGCTGAGAGCTAAGTCAGTCCACAAGCATGGGCTGAGTTATCACCTCAGTAGCTGCCCAGTGACCTTCAGACTTTTTAAGTTACACGTGGAGTACACATGTACAATTTCCCTGGCACCGAGACAAGGGATGTGAGCATTGCCTGCCCTGGGGTTTTACAGGGACAGGAAGGGCTGTGCCTACGTCCCATCAGGGCTGGCTCAATTCACATCATTTCTGAATCTTCCAGTTTGTTTAAGCAGAGCAAAGGAGGAAGTGGAGGCTCTATTTGCCAAAGTAACCAAAGACAGGGAAACAAGGAAAGGAAACCCAAAATGCTGATTAAAAAGCCTGTTTCCAGGCTCTGCTGTAAGGTGATATCAAGTGACAGGGAACACACACACACATTTCTCCACTTCCTCTATCTTGGAAGATGACAGGAAGGATGAGGCCATTTTGCTTTGAGGATGAGCTAAGTTAAGCCCTTAAAATGAAACAAAGACAATTTGTAGACCCCTGATAAAAACCCCGCATGCGGCACAGAAAGTTTCCACTGCCGTCCAATGGCTATAATCTTATCGCCTGCTGCTGACTTATCCAAACAGCTGCCTCCTACCTACTTATCTCTCTAGAGGAGTGGGGAAAATCACAGTGTGCATCAAAGAGTTGTGGACCACACATGCACACATTCAGAAAGTCCCATGCACACAGGACTCTGAATTTTGAGGAGCAGAAAATTTTCCATTACGAAATGCAGGATTCACCTTCATCTTGCTCCTGTTCCTGCTGCTATCAGTTATGGCACAAATGGGTGTTTACTCTCCACCAAGATTTTACCCAGGCAAAAGAATAACTCTTACAGCTTTTCATGGCACACTTCTCAGTCTTACAGCTCCCTGGGAGCAATTTTCTCCCTATTAAACTCTTCCCAGTGGAAGCATGTTTGAAATGGTGCTCTCTGTCCTTCTAATGAAGTGGAGTTCACCTGAATGTCAAAGACACAGCTCTGGCTTCTTCATGCATAGAAGGAAATTAAATAATTGCCTCCACCTGGAAAACTTCAAGTCTGGAAAATGGTGAATTAGGGTAGCAGCTCCTAGCCATGCTGCTGTGCTGGAACATGGATGCTTTGGGATGAAAGTTGCATCAAGTGCGTTGTCCAAGAATAAAGTGTGCACAGAGTGCATGAAAGGCGGGAAATCAATTTTGTACCACTAATGTATAGGTTGCCCAGGGAGACAGCAAGATCTCCATACTTGGAAATATTCAAAAGCATTTTGGACATGGTCCTGGGCAACCTGCTGTAGAGCAGAATCCTGCTTGAACAGACATCGGACAACATGGCTTGCTAAAGTCCCTTAACCCTTCTGTGATCAATTCTGTGACACCACTGGCTTTATGGCAGCCCTTGCAAAATTTCCTTGGTGACAGAGTGGCTTCATCCGTACTCCAGCAAATCTCCACTGCTTCAAATATTTGCAGATTTTTTGATACCATGTACAGTCCCCTCGAGCTGGCATTGCAGCTGTAGGCCTTAGGGGAGTGCTGAATGCAGTTATGGCAAGCTGTAGCCCACAACAAGCTGGCTCAGGTGCCAACTGCAAGGATAATGTGCCAGCGAAGCTCTCTGTTAGCTGCCATCCTGAGCCTGCTCCAACTCCACGGCACTCTTAGCAACTTGTAATTGACTGGCTTGATAAGAAAAGTTTTCCTTATATCTAGCTAAAATATTCTTCATGAGTTGCTTTTTCTTCAGCTTTTCTTGGTCCCTCATTGCCTGACATTAAGAATTCACATTCCCTGTCCTCTCTGAGGAGCAACAATATCTTTCTGCCATATATTATCTATCAAACCCAGTCCTGTTTCTCTGCCTTCTCTGACTTCTCTCCCATTCTTACTCCTGGGGTCCCTCTGGCATGGAAGGATTTGAAGCCACTACTTTGACAAACTGAGTAAAATAGTTCTTATATTTGAGACCTCATATTTTAAAGCCACAAATCTGTTTCCTAGCTCAGCTGTAAGTCTATAAGCCCAGTGTGATTTACCTTAGACTCTCAGGACTTACATGCACTAGGCAGAGGTCAGAGAGAGAGCCCATAGGACAACTCTCATGGAAAGGAGGATGTTCAAGAATGCAGATATGGTGCAGCAAGGTCCAGAGCACCCCAAGATGCTGCTCCTGATCCTGGGGATCCAGTCCCCCAGCAGCCTACACAAGGTGTATCCATCTCTGTGGAAGCAGAGTTAGCCCAGAGCATTGGTTTTGCTGGGACAGCAGTACATAGCTCAGAGATTTTCAGTTCATTATTCCCTTTAACTTCCAATTTGAATTTTACCCAGGCCAAATAAAAATCACTGCTCAGAATCTGAGGGTCACAATATTCCTTACTGAGAAAGGCATTTCACTGTCCACCCTTTTTTAGCCCATTCCTCTGAATCAGCACAATGAAGTTGTCAATAAGGAGAACACTGGACCTTTTTGGTCCTTTTTTACACAGGTCAGTTGTTTGCATCAGCACAGTTTACTTTATGAGAGACACAGATCTCCACAAAATGCTGGTTAAGCTTTAGTATTTATTGTGTATCTCTGGTATTTAAACTGACTGAAATCCCATGCTTTTATTTTGTTTTTGCTAATTTGGGATCTGTTCCAGGGTCAATTTAATCCAAAAGCAAGAGTGATCCTAAATACAGGGAAAACATTGGACCAAACAGCAGTTTCTTAGTATGCAATATGTTTATTTGAAATACAAATTGTAAAGTATAACAAGGCTTCTACTAATTTGTTCTGTAAATGGGTGAAAAACAAAGCTCAGTAGAGTCAGAGCCTCACTTGGTCATCTGGAGGCACAGATGCCAAATCTTGAGCTTTTTTCTGAAAGAGACGTGGTGTTTTTACTGTTCTCCTGAGAAATTGACTGTATAGCCCCATGAGTGCTTGAAGATCTCAGCTTCCTCACTCCTGTGCATTGGGAAGGAAAAGTTTGCAAATGTGAAACCTGAAGGTTCAAATAGAAGAGGGCAAATAAACTGGACTTGAAATCTTATCTTAAAATCTCCTGATTATTGGCCATGAGCTGCTTGCAATAAGCAACACTGCAAAGGCTTATTCAAAATCTGAACTCAAACTAATTCTCTGAAGATATCTGCCATCTTGGTAGTTGCAGCAGGAGAACCTGACCCCCCTCAGCCAGAAAAGCAATAGTGAACCTGACAAGGAAGCCCTTTCTGCCTTCATCTCTGCATTCAGATTTAAGGGAGGAATACAGATGATTTTTGAGCTGTCTGAAAATGCTTTTTGAAACCTTTTGTTAGCATTGCATTAAGGTATTTTTGAGAAACTTCCATGCCTAAAAAATGAGTTGTTTTTTTAAAGCAGGAGTTTTCAAACAGATAACCACAATTTAATAGGTTTAAGAGTAAGAGATTGGAAACCTCTCTGAAAATCTGCAAAACATGCTGGAATGGATCTTCCCAGCAGGTGTTATAGCCATGCTGGACAATTCTGTGAAATGAAGGTAACTCCTGGCTGTACAAGAGACAGTTTTCAAAAATAATCATTCTTCACTAACTGTTAGCAGAGGTATTTCATAAAGTCAGCCTTGCTCTATTTAAAGGCTCTCATGCTAACACCTTTTTTCTAAACCAAACCCAGCATTTTCCTGACCACCACCTTTCTAGTGAAGCTCTACAAAAGGGTTGCAATGAAATGCAAATCCTTCTGAAGCCTGCCTGGTTTCAGATTTCATTATGAGCCTGAAACTCTACCCATGTTCGTCCAAAAGTTCAGTAAGGGTTCGTGAACTTTTCTAGCCCAACTGGATTGATTTATGGTTTTGTGCCACAGCTACACAAATCACGTGGATGCATCATAAGGCACAGCCTGAGCACCAAGCCAAGCAAATCAGAACCATGGCCTCTCCCCTTCCACCCTCTCCTTTTCCCAAAAAGGGTGGATGCTGACTCTACATCCCAAGCGGCTTTCTGGGCCATCATCAAGTAAAAGAACCAATCTTTAGAAAGCTTCAAGGCATCTAGTTGTGCTGACCTGTCAGAAAAATGGTCCAATCTCACAGGGACTCAGCCAAAATTTTAAAAAAAAGAACAAAGCACGAAAACAGATGCTCAGAGTTAAGTATCTTAATTTTTATTTTGTTGACCAAATAGCTGGGCTGATGTCCACATGTAGCTGAGTGTACAACAGCTCCTGGTTTTAATCAGAGCTGTTGTTTAGATGACCAAGTACAAAGAGGAAGAAAGCTCGTACTGGTGCTCCTTGGAAAAGTCTGTCCTTCCGCTGCAGCAGGGCTGCTGGCTGCCTTCCCATGGAGGAGACTTCCTCAGGCTGTAGGCAGCCAGCAGCCCTCAGTGACACATGGGGACACACAGTAAAAGATGAGGAACTTAGGAAATTATAGAGGTGCAAGGACAATTTGGTACCTTCCCCACCTGCCACCTTCCTGCCTCCCAGCCCTGGTGCTAAAGAACCTGTTCCAGCCAAGACATGCCAAAGTCTGTGTCTGCATGTTCCCAGCTGATGAGGAGTGGTTCTCCAGCCCTATTACACTCTGCAACTTGCTCAGTGTCTCAGGGGAACCTCCTCTGTGTCTGATGGCACTGTGATGACAGAATGCCATCACTCCCATGCTCTTTCCTTTTGCACAGGGATTTAAATTTTCTGATCTGGAAGTCGGGCATGGAAACCTTGCTGCACTCCAGCTGCTTGGGATTGAGTAAGCACACGTGCTGTTAGGATGTGGTGGCAGTCCATCCTCCTGTCAGGCAGCACAGAGCTGCAGGAGGCAGTGGCACAAGGCCACAGCCACAGCTGCGCACAGGCTGATTGCACAGCTTTGAATCCAGAAGCAGCTCCGGGTGACCCCTGCAGTAATGTAAACACAAAGAAGCCTGGCTTTCTCTCAGGGACAGCCTGTGCCTCTCTCCCAGAGCACCAGTGCTGTCCTTGAAGTGGGGGATCAGGACAGATGAGGTTGCAAGTGCCTGGTGGGTACGAGGTGCCCTCCTGAGTGTCTGCTTTGTCCTTGTCAGGAGCCTGTCAGCATCACCCGCCGGAGCAGAGGTGTGTGCTGGCCAAGGGGTGGTGGGGAGGTTGGCCAAGGTGCTGAGCTGGAGAGTCAGTTTCCCATGCTAGGAGTCGAGAGCAGAAAGCTCAGTGGAGGCTGGTGCTTCAACAACAGAGGTTTCAAGGATAATGAATGTCATAGTGATGCCTTTTTCCTGGTGTTAGGAAAATGAAACTAGACACGGTTAGAGGGGCTGGGGTCTTTACCTCCGTATTTTAATCAGGATCCCGTTTGACGCATCCACTTCACCCAGGTGACAGCGTGGCAAATGCACACCCACCGTCAATCACACACCCCAGTTATAGACTTTACACATCAGCATATCCAACAAGGGGGCCCAATAATGAGGTTGGGGTGGGCTAACCCCTAGTTTACAGAATCCTCCTGTTAGGAGACCTTGGGTTCCTGAGATAGTAGGAATGTTTGGTTTCCCTGGCTCTGCAGTTCTGAGGTGTTCAGTCTCAGGGCCTGCAGAACACTTACAAAACACTAAGCACTAAACTAAGTAAAAGGTTGCAAGTATGCATACTGTTAATACTTGTGGATACAGAGAACTGTGTAAAAGGTATATAAAAGAAAAGACAAAAATCATTCCGGCATCAACAACACCCTTGAAACCAGCAGTAAAAGTGCTATCAGCTTCAGAGTCTCTCAGATTCAGCCTGGGCATGAACATATAAGAAGGAGCAGAACTTTAGTGCTCCTCCAGAAATGTACAAATTTGCTTGTAATGAGTGTGCTGGTCTCTCTGCAGTGCCTTGGTACTCCCGAAAAGAACCACAGTGGACTTTTGCAGCACCTGCTGAGACACTGCTACCTGGTCACACTTGAGGACAGAGCAGCTCCTTCTTGCTCACTGGTGCCTCTGAGCAGGAGAGGAGCTCCTGTGTCAGCTCAACAAGTGAGCAGAGGCCTTCAGCCCTCTAGCTCTTGGGCCAGGACTTTCCCTTCCCCTAAGAGCTTTGAATCCCCTCTCCCACATCAGATAAATGAGCAGAGAGGAATTTTTAAAGTATGTTCCTAGGTCACTTCTGGTTTATCCTCTGGGTTTCCTCTCCTCTGATGGTACCACAATGCGGCATCAGCCACGTTGCCAAATGTGGAGGAGAGTAGGCTCCAGCATGCACAAACAGAGTGTGGTGTCTTTGGCAGCTGGTGGAGCAACTATCTCAGGTTTCCTTTCATTTTAATGGTTCACATACCTCTCTCCACGTCTGTGTCTGATTTTCAGGGCATGACCTTGATTTCACATCAAACATTCCCTGTGTCTCTCCTCATCCCACTGCTGTCTGTCTAGATTACCAATGTTAGAGCTGATCTTTCTATTAAAATGCTAGGGTTTTATTATTTTTCTAACCTAAAGTCCATCTAAAATGCACAGCCTTGTTCATCCTTTCCTCAAGGCTCCTGCACTTTGATTTCTCCTCCTGCGCTCTGCTGACAGAAAGCTATGAGGTAAGGTGCATCTGCAGGGGCTGAAGCTGGAGGCACCATCATCCTCTGTATATCTCCCCATAGCACAGATAGCTGCTGTGATCCTACTCTAGTTCATAAATCAGCTCATAAACACCCAACATCTGGAGCAGTTCCTATGTCACTGCAGCTGTTGCACAATTAATACTGCTGTTAAAGAAGTCCTACTGGCAGCTCAGGTAAATCCCTGCACCTCAACACCTGAGTGCTGCTTATGAACAGGACTGAGGAATTGCTTGGCCAGTGCTTTTTGTAACTGAATATTTAGCACATGATAAAGATGAGCTTCAGATAATTAAATGGAGATCATAAATGTGGATTATGTTGTTTCTGATGTAGTTTTCAATCTGACCCCCACTTTAAAGGGTCTTTTCATACTATGCCAAGCACCCCAGCGTCCTTCAGGAATCAGTAGGGATGCGTTATCTCCCCTTTTCTGCTTGGAAAACGACAGTAGTGTTGGAAAGCAATGCTGCTTGAGAGCTCTGTCTCATGCCCTCTCATTAGTTCTTATTTGGGGCTTTACAAACTAAGCCTGTCTCTGCTTCTGGTGAGGCTCTTACCAAGCTCTGTAACAGCAGGAGGAGTTGTGCCCAGCTACCCATTGCAACCACACACCCTTCTTGTGTGCAGTTCCCTGGGCTACACCTTTTGCCTCTTCACAGCAGCACGGTATGAAATACCCCAAAACCCTCTCAGGTGGAAGGCCCTGGGTGCTGTCTCTATCACAGCCTGGTGGTGTCTGGCAAGTCTGGGCTGCGACCTTCCAAGCGCATCTCCCCAGCCTGGGGCAGCAGGACGATGCAGGAGCTCACACTCACAATGCCCAGCACACACAGTACGGGGGAGCAGCAATCCCAGCGGCACAAGGAGCACACAGGGGGGTCTGTGCGGGTTCCAGGTCCGGTTTATTCCGCAGCCTGGAGGGCCCAGGGACAAAGACCCCAAAAAGGGGAACCCGGCCCTTAAGTACTGAAGGGGGCGGGGTTTACAACAGCCAATAGGGAGCGGGCTGGGGCGGGGCAATGCTGATGGACGGGTTGGGGAACCAATGAGGATGGGCAGGAGGAGGGACCAAGGAGAAGGGGCCAATGGGGCATCGAACTGGGGAGAACATTCCAGAGAAATTCCATATAAGGACAAAAGGGGTGGGAAGGCCAACGGGCCAGCTGGGAGAATGGAATTAAAGTAAATGTGTATAAGGCCTTGGGGTGGCTTGGGGAAGAACTTTGGATCACCCTAAATGAAGAGGCTAAGACATCCCTAGGGGCTTTGCTACCAATAGGCCCTTCCAGAATCTTGGTCAGCAGGCACACGGACCTCCACATCTCTTCTGTGGGAAACTTCCCTCTGGTTAGCTTACCAGGTGAGTAATTCAGCATAGAGGTTGTAAGTAATGAATAGAAGTCACGTTTCAAGCTCTTGCACACGAACAACGCTCAGAGTAAGTTTTGACTGTCTTTGGATTGTAATGACAGCTGATGCAAAGATCCGAGATTTAGAGAAAAATTGTAGCCAGAGTCAAGTACCAGGGGTACTCCCCCAATAGTCCTGGGCTCCAAGACAGGGTCCTGAACTCATAGCCTGCAGAGACTCTAAACTTGAAAGAGGTGTGATATACTACAAGGGGTAAAGCCTTCCCAGGTGATAAGAAAATGTGGATAAAGAGAAGTCAGGCTGAAAAATCTTGTGAGAGGACATGCTTACAAACAGCATCCAGCACAGACAGAAACATTAAAATGCTAGGAGGAGAAATGTCCCTCCATTCCCATTTCCCAACTGTATGGAAAGGTGTGCAGGTAGATGCACAAGTGGGGGTGGCAGCCTGTGACATGACATGTGAGCCCTGCTCAGAGAAGGCTCTGCCACCAAAACCCCACCATGAACTCCCTGTGCTCTAAACCACGGGGTGATCTCAGTGAAGTTCAGCCTAGTGCAGGCAAGATGTTTTGGGAAGATTCCCCACCCTGCCCCTCAGGGCTCTCGCCTGCTGTCACAGGCCCTTACTAATTGGATACATCTGACCTACCGGTGTCTTTGAAAGTCCTCCAAGGATCTGTTTCAAGAAACACATTTGGTTTCACACTGAATTTGCAGAGTGAAAGTTTTACCAGCTGGAGCAGCCTGAACCAAAGCTGGTCTTTCCACAAAGAGCAAATCACATATTGGATACCGATCCCTGCTGGTTTCAGCTTTCCTCTCTGCCTACTCCACTCACTCTCAGGGAGGAGAGACTGGTAATTGTGAAGGTCTAAACCCCACTATCTGGGGATAGAGTTTATTAAAAGATCAACAAGTATTGATTTTGGTTTTTTGCCCTGAAGTCTAGCTTTGCATTGGACAGCTTTTACAGAAATTTCAAGCCAAAAGTAAATCAGTATTAAATGAAATGTTCCAAATGTGAATGGCCAGGTAAATGGCAACCAGAGAACAACAAAACAAGCACTAATCCTGTCCATTCAATACTTTTCAAAAGCCCCACAATGGCAGAAGGTTTCTTTCAGAGAAGATGTGCTTCTTCATGGACTCTGAGCACTTCCTAGAGGAGGTGAAGCAGCACTGAGTCTCAGTTACTGGGCAGGAGATCTGGGGCATGGGATGGTGAGTGACTTGCATGAGGAGACTTAGTAATAGAGCCAGCAGCAAAATCTGTGTCTCTCCTTTCTGTAGGCGGCATTGCTGTGTGAGGATGGATACTTTATGTTTCAATTAACTTGGACTTAGTAAAAGCAAAAAGTGCAGCATCTCTTGTGCCTTAGTGCTTATCTAGGTGAGATGAATGACCCAGACAAGAAAACTCTTTCATTTGTGTGGCTGAGCAGCATCCTGAATAATTTATGTTTGGCAAATTATATATCTGAGTGATGTATCTAAAAGACAATGTTGATTACACACATTCAAAAGTCAGGAAGCATTCAGACAATTGTAATGCAGATACTTAAATTCAACAATTCCCATAAAGATATCCATTAAGAAATGAAAAATGGGTCATTACAACAATATTAGCTCATTTCTCGATGGAGCTGGTGAAACAGCTAATGATAATGCAGAATAGTTTGATTAATATTTTTGTTCTGCACTTGAAAAGAAATAGATGATATGTTAAGATGACATAAGGATGATAAAGGGCTCTCCAGTGCATCACTGAGAAGAATGGCAGACAACAGCTGTTAGGGATAAACAATTTCAAATTGCAAAGTGCAGATAACTTACACCCTGAAGTCCTTAAAGAACTGTCTGGGAGATGTTTAGCTTGTTGGCATTCATTTTTAATAACCCCAGGGGTGTCAGCAAATTTTCAGTGGACTGGAAAAGGTCTAAGTGGATGCCAACATTTTGAAAAAGACAAGGTGGAAATATCTGACATGAACCCCAGATCAAACAACAGAGAAGATGGCATGGCATTCAAGTACAACAAAAATGAAAGACAGAGAGCATTAGTTAACAGCATTTCATGAAAAACAGGTCTCATTTAATTTTCTGTTGGTTTTGTAAAAAGTGACTGATACTGGTAGCTGCGTGGAGGCAATCCCAGGGTGAGGCACCACCAGGTCTCATACAGCACTTTTGGGGGAGAATGACAATATTGCAACAGCTCCAGACAATGTATTAAACAGTTGAGGGGCTGAATGGCTGACAGGCACTAATGGAGGTGGCACACACAGGAGCACTTCTAGTGGAACTCCCTGGGGACCTCTTCTAGACCTGACACTGCAGCATCTTTCCCAGTGATCTGGAAAGAACAACAATTGTACTGACAGAATTTGCAGGTGACTGTGGAACAGGCAGGGAGCTGTGGGGGGGGGTTGATGATCTCAGACAATGAAGACAATAAGGAAGCTAAAGTCATTCAGACAAAATGCTCTTCAATAAAAATTTAAAAAAATAAACCCTTGTTTTGGAAGAAGCAAGAGGACAGCTGCACCTACTGTGTATGGACATGAAGCCTGAATTCCCATAGCCTGAATTTCGCCTTCTTAATGGAAAAGCAGGACAGTGTGAACCTGTGAGATGATGATACTATTGGTGAGAGTGCTGAAGGGGCAGATGTGGCTGTGTCAGGACAACCAAAAAGGTGAAAAAACCCTGCAGCAAACTGCTGGAGGAAAATGGCACTCTCCATGCTGGAAAGTGACTCCTGAAAGCTTCATCGGTGCTGAGGTGAAGAGGAAGGAGCATTCATAGACAGCATTTCTCAAGGAAAATTCGCAGGTGGTGAAGTCACTCAATGATACTGCAGCCTGCAAGGTGTGCACCACAGCCACAGCCCTGGCACTGCCTCACTTTGACATGATCCTTCTAAAAACCCATGTGTGAGCTTTGCCTGGATTCTCTGCCCTCAGTTGCAAAAGCAGCTGCTGTGGTCTGTCTCCTTTTCTACCTCCCAGGACCATTCTTGTATCTTGAAGGGAAATTAACAAGGGGAGCCAGAAGGGACAGGTTTTTGTTACCAGAAATTTAGGTTCAGGCTCAAATATTCTTATTTTCTGCTGTAACCATCCTATGGCACAGCAGGAGGCTGCTCCTGGGCACATGCTTTTTCCCAAGTTTTGACCAGCTTGTAAGGAAGGGATGGAAAAGGAACGTATGAGGCCACACCACTGCAGATGAGGAAAATTAGTCACTACAATTAAACCAACCTCATCCAAATTTTGCCCAGTTGTACCTAACTGGATTCTGCTTGTATTTTTCCCCATGAAGTCAGTCAAAACAAGAAATAGGTGCATCACATTAATACTACACAGAAGTCCTCACATTGCAAGTTCTGTAGGTGGGGAAGTAGAGAGCGCAGCAGCCCCTTTCCTGCAAAATGCAACAGTGGGATCCCACATGGCTCCTGGGATGCAGCAGGCAATGCTGACATGGAGCACGTTGCACCACAAACTGCAGCCTGGTTGCCCGGTTGTTCTCTGAGGCAGGATCATTTTCTTCCTCTTGTTCCCTTGCTAAGGGAACTGTACTGCTGATCCCCTGGGGCTATTTTTGGGTGCAATGTGGTGTGCAGTTAAGCTCCTTCATCCCAGCAATCCCTGCACAAAGAGATGTTGCTGGTAGCCATGGGCAGTGTCATCCGTGAGCCGAGGTTAACATTTGTTTTTATTTAAAATGAAACAAAAAAGTCACTGGCTTGGGAAGCTGGAGAGGTGAGGACACCAGGTCCAACCTGCCAGATGGCAGCTCTGCACGGCAGTGAGGATGCTCACTCGCCAGGGCCTCGAGCCAGATTTCGCCAGGGTTTGCACTCCATGTGCTCACAGCCAAGCTGTTCATCATCCCAATCTAATGGCACGCACAGAAATCATGCAGCTCTGGCAAAGCTCGGAGCACCGGCATCTGGAGGAGCTTGGATGGAGGCATCCCTGCCTGGTCCAAGTCATGCTTGCAGATGATGAAGTATCCTGGAGGAAACCAGACAGAATTCACAGCATCAGGCAGTAGGTGATTAATAGGCCATTACCAAAACGTTGTGATGTCACAGACTCAAGCTGGAAGGGCAGGAGGGAGCTTGCCTGGTGCGGGTCAAATAGACTGATTTTGGGAAATAAACATTCACGCATGGTTACTTTTGAATATCCCCCTCTGCAGTGCTGGCAACCCAGATGTAGCACCTCACAGGGGCCTAGAGCAATAAAAGAGCCACAGCCAAAAGGCTCCTGGTCCATAAGGGAGAAAAGGCTGAGATAAAACAGACTGTTCAGTTTTGCCTGAGCTAAATGCTCTGTAAATCACTAGTCCATTCCTCCTCACGGACAAGCAGGCCTTTCAGTGACAGCACAGGCTAATGGCAGCTTCCTTGTCCCTTACACTGATCTAATTTTGCTACATCAGAGAGAAGCTAATGAACCCACCTGCAGTTAGAGTGTGCCAGTGCCAATAACCTACTGAACTCTTTTGCTATTTAGGTTAGATAATAGAAAGCCCTTTTTTTTTTAATTTCAGAAGAAAACTCCCTTTCATTCCATCTATGAACGTATCGTGTTAGTGTTCCTGGGACCAGTGGGAGGCTCCTGTCTGGTGCGTTACTGAAATGCTGTCATGTTTATTAATATTTCCAAATTGGCCCAAATCCCACACACATCATTACGCAGGCAAACAATAAACAATCATGCATTTAGTAAATTTGACATCCACCACGAAGGACTGGTTATTGTATTGCAGGATTAGCTACACATGCTGCCTCTCTCTGCATTCACAGCTCAGCAATATCAAGCCCCTACAAAAGCCTTGGCGACTCCCTGGGTGCCATTCTATTACCCTGCTTGGCAGATAAATGTGTGCATGGGAGATCAGTGTAAAGCACTGTGTGAGCATAAGGGGGGGATGAACTGTTTATCATGTCCCAAAATAGGAAGGATCCAAGTAATCAGTGAATCCCATCTGCCCCTGATATCCCAAGGTGCTCATTGAGATTCAGAGGGAAGTGCAGCAGGGTGATGCTGGCCAAGGGCGCCCTGGCTCGGAGATGGGCAGCTCTGAGCCAGCACCTGCTTCCCTCAGAGCCAGATCTAGCCAGCACCCATCACTGCCACCACGAAGACAGAAAAGCCCCTTCATGACACCAGAGGATGTCATCTCTGGGAGAAGAAGGGAGCATTCAAGCACATGGCTCTACATCAGGAGCAGACCTATGAAAAATCTGCCCAAAGCAAAGCCCGGGATTTTAGCATGCCACTCCACTTCTTTTCACCCCTGAGTTGCAGACAGGGATAAAGAGAGGGGGAGGAATTGCTGCCCACACTTTTCAGGAGGAGGACCTTGAGAGCAGAACAGCAAAGGCCAAAAACAGATGCCCCTTCTGCTAAGGGGCCTTGCCTCTTCTTGCATAGTGCAATACCATGGGGTATTTCTGACCCCTGGCTGAACAAATTTAAACCCAATGCCACTGCCACAATTTACCATCCCACCACCCTATCACTGATCCTCGGGAAAGAAGACACCATGGTACCCATGAATAACTTCTTCAGGCTGTCCCCATAATGCCCAGTGAGCCCACAGATTTGATGAGCCATTCTGGGGAGCATTTTGTTCCTTACCACTCTGCTGGCACAAGGCACAGAGGGGCTGCTGGATCCAGGAGTGGCGTAATTCATTGTTGTTGGTGTTTCTGTTCCTGTGACTGTTAAATTACACCTCTGTAATGCACATCAAAAAAATTCTACCAATGGGAAAACATGTATTTGCAATCAAGGAGGTGAATGGAATCCTTGGAAACACCTCTTTGGAGTGTCTTTCTACTTATTATCATTTAGAATCTTTGGTAAATACCAACAATTTCATGCAGCTTTTTGCTGTCTCCATGCCCCTTCACATTTCCCAGTGAGATGTGCAGAAACCAGTTTGAGAGTCCTGAAAAATAACTCAAGCAACTAAAGCGGAGTTTATTACAAATTTTCACTAATCCAACAAGTATTGCACCCTGACTTGGCTGCTTTTGGGGAGAAGCCAATACTTTGCAGGCTATGGAGGAGAGGGAGTTAAGGAACAGCTGGAGTCAGATACAGGGGAGATGGGAGAACTTGGCAAAACTCAGAGACCAAACCTGGCTTCCAGCTGCTGAAGCTCTGGAGCCGTGGAGCTGTACCACCCTGACATCTCAGACTAAGCAAATAATCCCAGTGAATTCTTCAGGAGATGCCCTTAGACCAGCTCTGAGAGACATTTGAGAGGGTGACACGGTATTGGTTAACTATTTCAGACCTTTCTGCTCTTTCCCTGTATTATCCCTAGCCAGTAATTTGCTACTCTCCTGCTCCTTTCAAGCACTGTGTGGCTGTGAGAGCATTTGGTGCTCCCCTCTGGAGGCTAAGATTCTTCATTCAATAGAGGCTGTAACCTGCAGTTTCCCTTTCTGCGGGCAAATGCCACTTACCTGTACAGGAAAGGGTGGAAGGGATCGGTCCTGATTAGCAAAATGCTTTGTACTAATGTTTCAGAGGTGCTTTGAGATAGTCTAGGGCATGCAAATGATTATTAGCCAATAATCTGGTTTTATGCAAAAATTCATGTGAGAATCAGATTGTTGCTCTCTCCTTGTTTGTTCATTTCATGACTAGTTTTTAAGTGAAGCTGGTCCATCAGTGCTCTTTGTTAAACAGGGCTTTTTACAATTTTTTTCTTCCCTGCCTTTGTCTAAACAAGGATATTGATTTTGCACAGCACTAATTAACAAAAAGATCTGAGTTAGCACAAGTAGCAAGGCTGAGATATAGTTTAGATGCTCTTTTCTGTTCCCTTCCCTAGCAAACCCTGGAGGCCAATTCCTGGAGACCAGGCAGTTGTTTAGGAAACCGAAGGTCAGGGGTGACAAAATCAGTCCATAACTCTGTCCCTAGTGGTTGGCATTCACACCACTGGCTGGGGAGAGAGCCAAGCACGTAAGGTATTTCAAGGAACGTCAATATTAATATGTCTGGGCCTGACAGTGCATTAATAGTGCATTAACTCACCTAAACTCATCTAAGTTGCCAACTTTACTTTGGTTACTCATCACTTAGCTCTTTCTCTACACCCATCATTGTAGTGCTTGGGGACAGCCACAGCTATGAGCAAAAGGTATCATTCTCGTACAGAATCTCAGTTTGCAGAATATCCAGACTCTTGGAAGTTTTAAACACTCGACAACCAAGCAGAAAGCCCTGTCATGTGATGAAGAGCTTCAAGACAGCTGTAGAGGAACATTTTTATAAGGTCATGTGGGGATAGGACAAGGGGAAATGGTTTTAAGGTAAAAGAAGAAAGATTTAGATTAGATACAAGGAAGAAATTATTTCTTTGGAAAATGGTGAGGTACTAGAACAGGTTGTCCAGAGAAGTGAGGCATCACCCACCTCAGGCAATGTTCTAGGCCTGGTTGTATGGGGCCCTGAGGAGCCTGGTCTAGTGGCAGGTGTCCCTGCCCATGGGAGTGGGGGTTGGTTCTAGATGAACTGTGACATCCCTTCCAAGCCAGACTATTCTATGACTCTATGATTTATTGACCAAGGGTTTTGAGCACCTTTGAATAAAGACCCAAGATAATGTCTTGGACCCACAGACTCAGCCTTGGAGTACAGAGAGGTTTCACCCCCAAACTCTTTGCACAGCCTCCTGGAAGTCACCTTTCCCTGATGCAAACTCTTGAACCTTTTGCTGAACATATGCTTTGAATATATGCTTTGAAAAATCCACTGGTGCAACTGAGAATGTGCTAGCACCTGATGCATTGTCCAGAAGCTCAGGTCTTGGCTAAATGGAAGGCTAGACACTTCCTCAGTTTATCTAGTTTTAATGCAGAGAATGAGCAGCACAGCCACTGAGCTTAAACAGGATGGGGCTTGCTCAAGATAGCCATTGTGCGTATAAAAATTAATGAGCAGCACGACAACTTAATCCATTTGTGGTATTTTGTCTTGCTGGTGCTGGACACAAAATTTCCTCTGAGGATCCACAGACACTTCGTTGCAGCAGAGATGCTTTCCTGCAGTGAGAAAGCCTTGTCTCCAGTGCTACTGTGTGCTCGCATCAGCCGTGCTCAGGCACTCCAGGCTCCCGTGGTGTTGGCATCCTCCCTTTGCCCCACACCCCTGGGCAGCAGGAGCTCTGTTAACTCCACAGCATGGCCCGGAGAATTGACCTTTCCTGGGAATCTGGCCCCAATCACCAGGTGACACTGGGAGGCAGGGCTTTGTTAACACCATCTCTTAAAATGTTAGTGTGTTACCTGCCTTCAGATTCATAGTTTGTTCATCCCTTGTCCCTTTGTGCTTCAAGCTCCTCTTCTTTCTACTTCCACTTCAGTAAACCCAAATCCTGGGTGCGCGTAACTGTTAATATCCAGTCCCGCACATGAATGACCCTTGCACTTCATTTTTGGAGGGTGAAAGGCAAAATTACACCCATATTTTTAGCCGTGCGCCATGCAAAGCCTTTGTAAATGCATTTTAGAGAACATGAGCAGCTTTCTTCTGGTTACAATGTCACAGCATAAGCCCTGTGCCCCCACCCTCAACCGCAGCTTTCTCCAGGGCCAGGTTTCCCCCATGCAAACACACAGGACTGTTTCTGACTTAAAATATTTGTTTCACCTTTACAGATGAGGACCACAGTCCCATTCAAGATTGGCAGCTGTGCCAAGAACCAATCTGACATCTTCAAAAGCTTTAGCCTGACCATTGCTTTTCCTCTACAGCTGCCTTCTTCACTTGCTTTCCACCCACCCTAGCCCTGCCTTGGAACTTTGCCGGGCAGCAATCTCAACCAGATTTTGTGAAGGGGCTGTTATCACTAAATACCAGAGGACTTTGTTTCCTTTGTTTTACTAGGTTCTGTTGTTATTACAATAACAGAAAACAAGACCAGTCTCTCTTTTTTTTTTTTTTTTAATTTTGTTTATTTTTTAAAAAGCATGTCAGATTTTGTATACCAAGCTCCAGTGAAGTGCAAATGCTTACAGGAGTTGCAAAGACTGCTTGTTTCCAAAACAACTTTTGCCATGGGTGCAGTCCTACAGCTGCACCAAAAGCAGTCTGAAGGCCACCGCCTTCCCTGCCTGTCCAGCAGCAATGTGCCAATACTCTGCCTGGCTGAGCAGTCCATTGCACATCACTACTGGATTTTACACCTACTTAAAATCACTGTAACAGAATCACTCTTGACTTGCC
Source organism: Petroica traversi (assembly GCA_025920805.1). NCBI lineage: Eukaryota > Metazoa > Chordata > Aves > Passeriformes > Petroicidae > Petroica > Petroica traversi. The sequence continues at coordinate 8,640,637 of JAHLSL010000012.1, read as the reverse complement.
ACCCTTTTTTTCTTCTTCTTAAGAAAGTAAATTAAATTGAAAACTGCCTATGAGAAGTTCAGTTCCAAGGCTAAGGAAGGTGAGGTAATAAAGATTTCTGCAAAAGCTCATATCCATCATACTCTGAAAGCTGTGGTGTGTATGGTAGCTGTGCCCTTTGCTCTGGCAGAGTTAAGGCAGAGGACTCATTCATCACTCGCTGAGAGCAATTTCATGCTGGGAAATAGCCAGGGGAGTGGTGAATCAGCCAGAACACAAGAGTGTCACTCAGGCAACAAAGAGGAAGGGGAAAAGGCAGATTTGAAAAATGAGGAGGTTTTGCATGTCACAGGTTTATGATCATCAAAGTCTTCCAGGAAAGACAAGGAATAAAATTGCTTCATGCACATTTTCAAATTAGCAATGTTATGTCTCAACTTGAGCTCAGGAGTCCCTTCAGAGCCAGGTGAAAGAAGAGGACACCAGTAAAGTGCAATTCACTTGCCTAATGCTAGAGGTGGGTTCCAGTTTGGGGAAACCCATACACAGAAATGTCTGTTTCTCTCCCCTGACTTGCTCAACTGCTGAATACCTATATCTTATGTATCTAAAGGGCAGTGAATAAATTGCACCAGGTATTTCTAAAGAACACCAGCTCCCAAGTCTTGTAAGCTCTGTGCAGGTGTTACTTGGTGGCTTCCTGTTACCCCTGATAAATGCAGTGGTAGCATCCCCTTTGAAACATGGGATAACAATGTATATTTATCTGAATGTGTAGCAACTATATTTTTTAAAAATTAATTTTGGTAATTGCACCACATGTCTCTCATGAACCAATAAGCCACTGCTTTCTATTGAGTCAAGCCTGCACATAAGAAAAGGTGCTGGTGTGTGTGTCTCAACTGTATACAAACATTCACTGGTTCAAGCTTCTTTTGTAATGGGGAGGCACAAATACATTCCCCCGGTTTTGCCAGCAGTCATGAGCAAATAACACAACTTATCACTTAATAAGGCGACAATGGACACCTTGCCTGTATATTTGCCCTCATGTCCTTCTCAGCAGCATCCCCTCACCATGGCCCCTACCCACCTCCCACCAAAGGCAGATTTGATCCTTGCCCAGAGTGGGATTGAGCTCAGGCCCTGAGCAACCTGTGCTGCTGCAGAAGCTCGGTGGATTTATTTATGCCTGTGGCATAAATAGTTCCTTCTCTCCGCAGGACACGTAATGCCTCTGGAATTCAGCGAGAGGAGATGCAGGCACAGGCGCAGGCAGTCCCCGGCACAGCCAGGCACTCGTGTGCAGGTACACACGTGCATGGCCACCTCTGCACAGCTCAGCTGAGGGTGACACCCCTCCAACAGCGGGGTTTGCCACTGCCCACCCCTGCCAGCTGCCAGCCCTGTCCACTGCAAACCACCCGAGGGGCTCTGCTGCTACAGCATCGCTGCCAGCAAAAAAAAAAAAAAAAAAAAAACCAACAACAAAAAAACCAAGGATTCGGTAAGAAAAAAAAAAATAATTGTATAGGCTGCCATTTTGTGAATCTGCATGCTATCATTGTTAGTAGGGAGAAAATTTCCCCACATCATTCCATGTGGGGAAAAGAGAGTTCTGCAAGAAGGACATCATGGGAGAAGTGGGAAGTGACTTTGCTCAAATTGTGTTGCACTTCATTTTTGTCTGTGCCTTCACTCTTGTGTTTCACACACCTGGCCCCTATGGCCGCTGTATCCATGGGAAACAGAGCATCCAAAAGAAAGCAGCGTCAGAAATAAACAGACACCAAACACAGGAGTGGTCCCAGAGGAAAATTGAGGATAGGATACACCATCACCCTGGAAAGAAATAAATACCCTTTAAAGAGATTAATGACATGAAGGCTGTGTTGTCTGAGTGTAAACAAGCTGACTTGGAGGGTACCTGCCCCAGTGTGGAGAAAGTGTAAATCCCACCACTCAACGTATGCACAGCTCACGGCTCTCAAAGCTCCTACACCAGGAACATGCACTGGCCAAGAGGCAAAAGGGTTCTATGAATCTCATGTAGGCAAAGTAAAACTCCTTGGGAGCTGACATGCCAAATGGTTGCCCTCAGAGTGGTCAGAACTGACACAGGGTTTCTTCGTGCTCTCCCTGCTCAGTGTACCTGATCCTGCAGAGATCTGGATCCATTTAAGAGGAGCAGCAAGGTGGTGCACGCCCTGCTAGGAGTGCCAAGCTGTGCAGACCTGGCCCCCGGTCCTGCTGCCCCGGCAGCCAGTGGGAGCCCTGCCTCCAACCCACCTTGGGTCTGCTGGGAAAGCTGAGCCTCTTGGCAAGCCACCTTGCACGCCTAGCTGAAAATAGCACTGTTTTTGCCAAAACATACACTCAGGGCTTGGATTCAACAATGCTGCATCAGCAGCTCGTAATCAAGTTGACACGGGCTGATTGTTTATTGAAAGAGAAGGGGGAAATCGTGATTTGACCGGATTCAGTAAAAACCAAATAAGCCAGAGGAGAGGAGCTGGGTTTATTTGCACATGACAGGAAATCTTTTCAGTGGACGACTCAGACCTTGACCTGCTGTCTCTTCTGCATGCAGCCAGGGTGGTGGGGTGGTCTGTGAACTTGGGAAGGACTGGAGTGAAGTCTGAGCAGGATGCGAGGGAGGAGCAGAGCACTTATTTGTGCAGCGCAAGGCGTGTGTATGGGCTGTCAGCAGAGAAATGGGGAGAAAGAAAATATGGAGGGAGGAGAAGAGGAATGCTATAAAATGTAATATGTAAACTGCCAATCATGGCCATGGCAGTTTGTGCTTGCAATATATGGCTTTCATCTTTGCTCTTTATTTTATATTCATTTCTTTCCTCTTTGGCTCACACAAAGTCAGTTCCCCCAGGGTAGAATATATTGGCTTTCCAGCCTCCTCTGTTTACTGTCCTGTGTTCCTGGCTGAAGCCAAAGCAATGTTTTTTTATTTGCTTGTTTTCTTTCAGTTTGATTCTTGAGATCTGAACTTCTGCCTTCCAGACTGCTTGAGACATTATTGTTCTTTCATTCTCTTGCCCATAGCAGGATCCTCTGCATGGGTCCCTCCTCTCCTGAAGGGCAAATGCCAGCATTGGTGATATGGGGACTTGTTTTCCAGAGCAGCTGAGCTATCAACCCTTCTTGGTTCTCAGCTCCTGAGCACCATGACTCTGAAAATCTCATGGCCTGTGACATCTGAAGGTGACACAGGGGAAGGACTGCTGCCCTCAAGCTTTCCACCTACAAGAGTACCCTGTAGTAGATGGGTCCTCCTGGAGAAGAGCAGCACCTACTCTGATAAACAGTGGAAAGAGGCACTGTGGAAGAAGGGTGGAAGAGAGGAATTACATGCAGACTACAGCCCAAAACAGGAACCAGGGCAGGCAAGCTGGGCTTCAGGGCAGGACTAGGAGGTATTCACACCCTTCCCCAGAGCAAGGGTGCCTCAGTCTGTGTCAGTCCCCAGCATGGTCCTGGATTTTTCTGTCTGCAGCTGTCTGCTCCTAACATAAATACCAGGTTGCTCCAGGACAGGGAGACAGCAGAGTGCAGGCCTTGAGGGTGGCTGTACTTGATCTCACTGTTGTGCCATTTCCAGCATGTGGCTCTGTGACACCAAGCTGAAGGTGGCTGAGGGTTTTCCATTTCTCGAGGGCTCCTCTTCTACCATGATTAGCTTAAAAACACTTGCTGGCAGGCTGCATCTCAAAGTGCATGATGTCACCCTTCACAGGTTTAGCTCTGAGCCAGGATGGACCCTGCCCACTGCTAGCAAGATAGAGGCAGACCACCCCAGAATGACAGCATCATGTGCAAGCCATCTCCCAGCTCCCACTTGAGAATGGGGCACAGGGGCTGTCATTGCTTCTCACTCCACAAGTGCATTGAGAAGAAACTCATGGTGATTCATAGACTGGAGCATTTCTGCAGTGGTGACTCTCAGCTCCTCTCCTCTCCCAGCAAAGGGGATTTTTTGCACCTGGCTTTAGCTAGGAGAGCTATGTCTGACCCCAAGGATGGAATATTGCATGGGGAAGACCTAAGCCATTTTTCAGCCTATGGCTGTCCTCATGAGGACAGAGGAAGGATCAGGAGCCTGCAAAGGACTTCCCTTCTGCAGGCAAGGCTGTCTTGAAAGTCACCTCAGGCATCCCTGTGCCCTGCCACCACTCAGATATAAATCAAGCCAGTGAATGTTTCTATAGCCGAGATCAGTGTGGATCAAAGATTATTCCTCTCACTTCCATGGCAATATAAATTAAGTCATGTAGCAGAGGGCTAAGACAACTTTAATGCTAAGCCAATACCTACCTGACCGACACCACTGAGCTGCAGGAACAAAGTCACAGTCAGCCGTGCCACAAGCTCTCAGTGGCAGTGGAGTGGCAATGGTCAACCCCAGCATCCATGCCAAGATCTGTGGCTCAGCACCTCCCACAGAGTGGATTTTGCTCAGATATGGGTATCCAGGAACCTGAGCAGCCACTCTGTGGAGGCGATAAACTGCTCCCAAAATGGCAACATCCAATATAAGTTTCAATTTGCTACTCTAAAATTTATCCTCGTTTTCCTCAGCTTAGTTAAAAAATGGGAAAAGCTTAAAACAGTTTGCAAACTCTGGGAGTAGCACAGTGCTGAGCTCCTGGAAGTGCTTTTTGCTTTGCTATTTATAGAACCTCTCCTCATTAAATTAATGGAAAATATCACTGAAAATGAAATAGCTTCATTTTTATCACATAATCTTGGGAGGGAAAACAACTTCTTAGGTGCTGATGACATTCAACACTATTTGTTCCATACAGCTACCAAAACACTGCAAAACAACCTGCAGGATATCACCTGACAGAAGTCTTCAAGGCCTTGGCATCTGGATCTAAGTTTTGAAATCAGATTCCCCTCTGTGTTTTTTTGGTAAACTTCTGCTACCATCTTCCAGATGCCAGCTAAAGTCTGCATACTACAAAGGAGAAGATGAACTTTTCGGGATTTTTGTCCAAGCCTCTCAGCTCAGTCACTTCTTGATCAACTGTTTTCTGCCAGTGAGAAAAATGCCAGTCCCTGGTAGGACCAATCCAAATCCAACGATGCAGGCAGGCAGCAAAAAGAAATCAAATAAAAGAGTAGTTTGCACCTATACAAGAGGATCAGATGTTTTAAGGTGTGATAGCTACCCAAAAAGCCAACTTTTGGAAGAATTAGTCATCCAAAGGCCAAGTTAAACAGGACGTAATCAAAGCTAAGTGGCTGCCCAGGGACAGGCTGGGTTTATGAACGACACAGGAGGTGGAGCCTCCCTGAGTCGCCAGCTTGTCTTGTTTAACTTGGCCACAGCTATGGATAACCCCTTGTATCTTGGCTCTCTTCAGCAGTTTCACACCTTTAAAGAACTGCCTTTCTTTCGTTAACTCAGTCTCTTAACTTTGCTCCAGATTAAATGGTTTTGGTCTGTTACATTTTCTTTTCTTTCAATTTCAGGCAAACCCATAAAATGACAAGACTTTACTCACTGACTTTCTACCTTGTGATGATTAAAGCCAGTAAAGCATCCTGGCACAATGCAAGTAGGAAAAATGTTTGCACTGAGAGCAGACACCTCATCCACTATTGTACCTTTGGTTTACAGCACACATACCAGAACCTGCAGACATCTGGAAACCTGTGTTTTCCCAAATCGATTGCCAATAGGCCTCAACACACCACAGGCATGTCTATACCCTCTATTTTCATCTGCACCACTTGTGAGTAGGTGAAATCTCATACATCCCTTGGAATAGCAAAGTCCACCACTCGTCTTCCCCTTCACAACTCCCTTTTAACAGAGAGACAGCAGGTGCTGTGGGGATCATCACCACAGCCCTGGATATGAACCCGTAAGTGCTCCTCATCAGTGAACCCAGGATCTCAAACAAGGCTTAGGGGCTTTCTTCTGATCTCGGGGCAAATTTTTAGGGAGTTTCTCATGGATGGCTTTTCCTTACATTGCTGATACCTCAGTACACTGCATCTCCATGGGCTGTGACAATAGCCTGAGTGCATGCTCTGGTTTCCCAGCTCCAGGACCAAGTGTAAAAGGAACATGCCAAATTTTTAACAGTTAGCTCCTAGTTCCACTCCCCCACCACGCCATTAAGGGCCTGCATGTCTTCATTTCCTGCTTGCCCATGGTCCTTTTCCAGTGTGACAGCCCTGGCAGCAAGGTGCAGCTACCAGGAAAATGGGAGCATTGGTTGTCCATATCCACATCCCTCTTCATCTTTGCAGACTCAGGGACAGGGAGGAAATGAGATGCTCCCTCTCACCACTGGTGTTGTTGTCACAAGGCTGTGCCATCATGGCTGGGTTATCCTGCCTGCCTGGGTAGAACTTGACTTCTGTTGGGATGTTGGCAGTACTGGTTCCTGAGGCAGAGTGACCAGGTAACTACCATGTCTGGTAGGGCACAAAAAACCTTGCCATTTCAGATGGGCAGCCTTCAGATTTCACTGTGCAACTGTTTCATGTGCTTTGGAACTTCTAGAGAACTTATTCCTTTCATTAGAATGTGACCATAAAATTTTATTAGCAAGCTGCCCCTTTAACCTCACAGCAGGTAGAATGTTGTATTTGGAGGTGTTTGTGGTTGTCTGTATATAATTATGCCATACTGCACACAGAAGTTATAATCAAAGTTGAGGAATTTTATCCCTCAGAAGTCTCTTTGCCAGTGGTGCTGCTCTGGATTTGAAAACTGGCTTAATCAAGATGAAATTTAAGTCAGAAGTATAGGATGAATAATCATTCCTGGGCGAGCAGGTCTGCGTAACACACAGAAAGCAAGCACAACTTCTTACATCTGCTGTTCCTGGCTACACAGCCACAACAGGAGCAGCCAGGTTGGTTGGACCACGTCTCACCACAGGTACCTAGATGAAAATCATCAGTTACACAGCCTCTGCACGTCTTGTCCACCTCCCAGTCCAGATGTTCAGGGTGCTGGACACTTGGAGCACCCTCCCTGTAGGAAGTTTCTGCTACATGGGTCAGGACATAGCCCTCAAAAGCCTTTGGATGGAAGATGTTTCATGAAAATGAATAGAAATGACAAAGAATATTTATTTGCTTGGTAGCCTTTGAGAATTTCTGAGAGCAACAAGATCCTGCTGTGCTAGGTGATGCACTTGAATAGAAAACCAGCAATTTCCATTTTGCCCTTTCCCGGGAATGACAATTAGAGCAGTCTTTCCACAGTAATTTCCCTGACTCGTTTGAAATGCAGATATACTGGCTGCTCTTGGAAAATACTGTTTGTGTCTCTATTTCAATGATGATTTTGTCTATTTATGCCTCTACTTAGTATTCAATATAGAAAGAGAAAAAAAAATCAATCATTCTTTCTACTTATCTGACTGCACTAAAATAAAATGTTGCACAAGTAAAGACACTAAAAAATTATTGAACTTACTGCAAGAAATAATTGCAGAATTCAATTGAGATTAATAGAACAAAAGTTTTTCTGGCATTTCTTTTGCATTTTGTAGGAAAAGCAACTTATTATTTATGTGCTGTGATCTCAATGACCCTTTTTTCTGTGTACGGAGACCCATTTTTTTTCAGCTAAGTGGTGTGTTGCTTGGCATACTTGGCCAAAAATACCTCTTCAGACAAGATTTGGAGAGAGAAAGGATGAAATGGCCTTTTTGTACAGCTTGATGGATGTCTTTGACATTTCAATCTGAACAGTAAATACCATAAATCATGTCAGCAACACAGCCAGGATCCACACCCCAAAAGCACTGAAGCCCTAGGCCCAAATATTAACCACCCATTGAGAGTACTTCTGTGAGCTTATTTTGCTCTAAAGGACAATGCCAGAGAAGAAGTAATGGATGGTGGGCATGGCCTAAACATCAGAACACTCTAAGATTTTTTTACTGTCAAAGACTGAGAAATAAGGCTCTTGCATACAGTATTTCATGCAATTGATGACAAAGCTCACTGTTTTCTGTCCGTCTGTCTTTCTGACTGAATCATCAAACCCAAAGGCACACTTGAGCCCAGCTAGTCCCAGGTTATGAAGTTCTTAATTTTCCATGGGTTTTGTGGAAAGAAGGGACTGGATGGAAAGGACTCTAGCCTGGCTAGAGGGTAAAGGCTACATCCTGAGGTGGACACTGATTTGCTCTGTGCTATTTGCAGCTGAAAGATTCAAAGGGTCATTCCTTTCCCTTAAGAACAGGAATGTAGATGAAAACAGCAGAACTTGTTAAACTACTGTATTTTTAAAGTGTCTGCCATATGAAAGGTGCAGAGAGGCAAGGTACGTTCTTGCAGCACAAACACTGGAGACAACAGTATTGAGATATTCTTGTTATTATACACTGTTCCTGTCAGATGCATTAACCCAGTATTTCTGTGTAAGCACAGCAGAGTCACTACAGTGCCTTTGCTGAAGCTGCTGCTCTGCTGCACCAAGCTGTGCACTCCCCAGGACATACCAAAAGGTTTCTCAAATACCTTCCAGTCTCACCCAGACACATGTACAGTCACACTTCAGAGCATATGAGCCATATCGGCAGGATTTTCAATCTACAGTTTATGTTTCCTTCACTAAGTGCTAGAAGCGATATTAAAAAAACGCTGAATGGCCTAATGAAATGGAGGTCTGAGTTTTCAAGAAGACACTAGAGCTATCACAACCTTAACTATAATTGTATTAATAGCAATTGGATGCTTTAACCTGCTGTAGTTCACTAATTGCAAACCTTGTTTCCTCTTTAAAGAAAGTTGGGGGATTTTAAGGCTTCCTGAAGGGCTGTCAGTTCAACTCAACATCTGCATTTCTTTCCTTAATTCCAAAAAAGCAAGTTGACTTTATTAATATCTCAGCTGATGGAACAGGGCGTTCGCTCAGTGGTGGGGGAACATGGGCTGTCTCAAATCTCTCTGAATCTCAGGAAGAGGCAGAAGATGCAGAACGAGATACAATGTTGTCTCCTCCTTTGTCTTCTTCTTCTTTCTTTTTTGTCATTTGCTTGGTCCCTCCTGAAGCTGACCAGCTGTCACAGCATTGCTGGGACTCCCTCTGTATTCATTAGAAATATTCATACATACATTTGTATACGTGTGTGTGTGTATGCAGGTGCACACACCTCTTCTTGCCGTGGTCCTGCTGCTGCAGTAGAACCAGAGAGTCAAACTCCCTCTTATTCTGAGGTGAAAGAAGTTCACCAAAACCAATGGACATTGCACCAGAAATTTTTGTCTGCGTGTTAAAAAATAGTTTTGTGCCCGAAGCTGTACCCATTGTCACCCATGAAGTGTCAATATCTGCAATTCCCTTATTCCCCCCAACTCTGCAACAAATCACGTGGAATGACACTTCAGAGCATGAAGTTCATCTCCCTCTCAGCCTGGGCTATACCAACCATCTCCCTTCAAGAACCTCTCCCCAGGGCTGACTTTTTTAGGGTGCCCAGACAAACATTTCTGAGGTTTTCAGAAGAATTGCCCTCTAATGCAGTGACGCAAGATAAAAGGGAATAGTGGTGTGATACAGATCTTCCATACTGAAGAGAGATCCAGTCTTCAGATTCTTTAATGCATTTCAGCATTATTTACTCTGACATGACACAACCTGCCAAGGTAAGATATTTTCAGTGAGCAGAGATATGTATTACCTCCAGAGGACTTTGTACCTCCCTGGAATTTGCCTTTTCTGACATTTTAAAGCATCCAGGTAACATTATTTTTCACATACCTTCACTTTTTGAGCTCTGGTTGGGGCTAGAACTACAAATCTGAAATGCATCAGGAAAAAATCAGTCACTTCGTTTTTATGAGATTCACAGTCCAAATGTTCAGACCAAAGGAGGGCATGTATTTTTGCTACATTGTTTTCCTGAAGAAAATTAAATATCCATAGGGAGTCACAATCAGTTTTGAGAGCAAAAATAAAAACAACAAAATATTAAGAAGCAGACAATAAGTCTCAGTGGGAGCTCAGGATCCACTTCTTTTCTGAAGCCTTCTGTACTAACCTCATAAAATGGCAGCTGTCCTGCAGCCAAGTCAGTCACCTTGAAAATTTCTAGGTTCAGCGCATAAGGATTGAACAGTTGTGTTTGCTGTCAGCTCTCATAAACAACTGACGGTTTTCAGAAGGTCTCCTAACAACGGGCCTGATCCCCAGCTGATTAAAATTAAATTCTGGGCAGTGAAACCTAGTTAGTGTATAACATCTGAGGGTCTAGCTCATGGCCCTCATGCCAATTACTGCATAAATGGGCCTTCAGTTAAATAGAAAGTTTATTAAAAATATAACTGAAGATATTTAAATAAATGGGCAATATTTTAAAACCAATTCACTATGTTGTTTCACTAAATGCTATTGGAGGAAATTAGGGTGCATTTGCTGAGGTGGCTGACTTTGCATAAGACTTCGCTGTGCTGTGTCAGTAACACTGAACATTTCTTTGTAATCAAGGAATCAAACAGTTTGATTAACAGTGAATCAATTGCTTCACTCAAAACATATTATCTGGCCATGGGTTTCACAGTTCTCGCAAGAGCACTACTGCTCAGTAGTCAGCCTCCACTCAGCCTGTACTTGAAAACCAATCCTACTGGCTAAATTATCTCCTCCTTTTTGTCCAGATACAGAGGTTAAAAATGACCCCTTGGATTTCCTAAGGCTTCTTCTGTTTTTTTTTTCTTGAAGGCTTTTTTTCTTTGAGAGGGAACAGGAGAAGAAAAAGGGGATAGAGAATAAAAAGCTGGAGGAATGCAGACATGTAATAATGCAACCATTTCCTTGCTGGGAGGGTTTTTTAAATCTCCCTGACTCCTCCAAATGAGCAATTCATCTCTACTCCTGTTGGGAAGAGCAGCTGAATTCCAGTTCCAGAAAAGCCAGGCATCATTTGTGCAAGCTGTTTTTTCCCTGGCTCAGTATAAGAGGCACCAGCACCCTCGTGCCCACAGAGGCTGCCAGGCTGTCCCTGCCACCAGGTGCCACCTGCCAGGCAACATCTCTGTCCCCCTGCAGCCATCTCACTGTGTGGGCTCACAACACACAAGCAAGGTTTCAATTTATGGATTTCTGGGCTAAAGGCAGAAAGTGCTGCCTAGTGAGCCACTCCAAGCACCAGAGAGAGATTGAATTAAAAAAAAATAATAATAAAAAAAAGAATTAGACATAACATTCCTGCTTACTTGCAATCTCACCCCACACTGTGACGCGTTTGAATTAAGCACCTCTCTGAGAGGCAACTGTCCTATTAGCATAACATATAGCATTAAAACATGGGGCTCTTCCCAGGGAATGCTTTATTGTGTGCATGCTTCATTTTTAATATTCATGGCCAGTTCTGTTTAGAACATCCTTTTGACAGAGGAGAGGCGCCGAGATAAGCCGTTGGGATAGTGGTTGTCCTGGAAACAGCAAGATCCACTTATTTTTAGCACTGAAGTCATCCAGTTAAACAAACTACATTAAAGGAACATTGTGATTATGACACAACAACAAAAAGAAGTGTGGTGTATTTACAGCCCCTGCGACGATGTGACGCCTCGCCTTCGGCTGCCGCTCCTGGCTGCCAGCAGCCTGGCCCCTGTGCTGGCACAGCACACCGTGTCCTTTGCTTCTGGGTGATGGCAGAAGCCCAGGAATGGCCCAAGCAGGGTGGAGGGGAAAGCATAGCGTGTGTCTCCCCTGTGCCAGGCTGCAGATGCTGCTCTCAGTAAGTGAGTAGGATCCTCCTCAAAAGTACAGCACAAAACAAACAAAGGTTTACCTTTTCAGGGAGGTATGCTACAGGAATGTACAGATCAGATGGAGATAGGCCATGAAATATGGGCAAATCAGGGCAGAAACAGGGAGTTGAAGATTTTGTCTTCCTCCTCGCTTCCTAGTGCTGATGGTCTCCAATTGCTGGTGTGCACCATCCTAGTGACCCCAGAAAGTCTGGGAGCTCCACCCAGAAGGTCACGCCACAGCCCAAAGGCTAAACCACAGGCACAGGAACTATACCAAAAATGTGTTTCTGTCAAAAACTGCCTTCCCACCTTTGTTGGGACAGGTCTGAATTGTACCAAGCAGCACCCTGCTGCTGAGAGTTTGATCCTTAGCCTTCAGCATGCACAGCAAAGCCGCAGGTGTATGAAACCAGAAAAAGCAATGAAAGTTAACAGCAGCTTTTCCAAAGCTTATTAGGAAAAAAATCTTTGGGCTACAACAGTTTCAGTTTAAAAGCAGTTCTTGCTTTATCTAAGATAGTTTGCTAGTTCCCATTTCTTAGAGCACATGACAAGAAGGCCTGACATGAGACCTCCTAGCTTCAGCAAAAGCAGTGGGATGTTTACTACCATAAAAGTCTACTTGTCAGAGGTTGCAAAATACTATGCTCAGTTAGGCAGTAATGTTTGGGTATTAAAGCACAGCTTTGACTAATTTTGACACACTGCTTCCAAAGTTTATGGGGCTGTTCTACTCCTCCCTGCATAGGTTTTGGTGACATTTAGCAAAGCCTAGAGGATGTAACAGAAACAGAAGAGCAAACAGGCACAGCCACCTCCAAAGCTATCAGGTGATGGTGGTGGTGGTGGTGCACACGTCCCAGACAATACCCAACAAATCGAGTGTGGCCTGAAACTTTGTGTCCCTGAAAGAGAAAGAAAAGAGCAGTGATAGAATAGGAATTAGTACGGCTCAAAAAAGGGAATGGAAGCAAAGGAAATTGGGGTGCACCTTGAGACAAGTTCCTCTTTGACGTGGAGAAAAGGGTAACTCAGAGCTGGAGGAAGCACATGGGGAAAGGCGTAAAGACAGGAGAAGATCTGGAGCCATGGAATACACCTGTATGGGAGAGTTTCTAGGTAGAAAAAAAAGGATTGCAAGAAAGCTGTGATATATGCGGCAAACCTGGCCATCAGACTCTGTAGCATCTACAGTTCTGCAGTTTCCAACTCCTTGAAGCTGTTCAGTGTCCCTACCCTATGTCAATGACAAGGCTTTTCCTTAGACAAGAGTGGAATTCGGGTGTGAAGATATTGAGAGACAGAAAACCCAAACCCAATTCTCTTCCAGATAACATCTCCTAGCCTTTCCTGTGCAGAATACGGTAAGTTTCAAGGAAAACCAAACAAGAAAGATGGGCATAGCCACTCCCTGTGGATAAAACTGGAGGGGTTCAAATCTTTGCTGTGGCTATTATATCATAAAAAACAAAGCGCATACCTGAAGTTCATCCTAACCTATTCAGGGCTGTGGAAAAATGACTCACTGGAAGATCAGTGTCTTCCTGGCACCAGTTAAAGTGGCTGTTATAAATTCATCCAGGCAGAGTTACTGTTCTTGGAGCAGCTATTCTAACACGAGGTTCTCTCTCTGCTTCCAAGTAACAGCTCACTCCCAAAATAATTTTGAAGAAAAATCTTTGCTTCCTTCTTCAGTATGTGCCTGCCATTGTACTGTTGGTCCTTCACTGGTGGGAAATGTGGTGGCCTCCTGTAAGCAGAGACAGCTTACAGGAGGCCAAGAGACACAAGGTTTTCTGATCACTGCATACAATTCCTGAGGGACTCTGACAACACCTCTTGACACACAGCACTGTCGTATTTGGTATTGATGATGCCAGCAGGGATTAGATTTCACATTCATCATAGTGTTAATGCTGTAGAAAATGAGATCCTAATGCTTCAATTTATTTGGCTCTAGCTTTTGTAAGACGTTTTTGCTGCAGTAATGAACTGGCCATTGTGTAGCTCTGCTATCAGCAGGATGGGCCGCCAATGGCTCGGTGGCATGCTGTGACAGTGAGACTTAGCAGCGGCTCTCCTTGGGCTGAAGGAGGTTATCTGTCATTCTGCCCGGAGGAGGTCACCAAATCCTCTCCATCCTCCAAGTGGATGCAGGCATTTAGCACTGCCTGGTTACCTCCCAGGAGAGGGGTCACAGACCTACCCCATCATTCACGTGCATATGCTGCCTGAAAATCAGTGCTGTTATTATGACACTGAGTTAAGAATAGCATCCCACGAGTCCCTGAAGTCTTGCTGAGTGCACGTCTAAAGCCATTGGTGCAGGTATGAAAGACTCAGTGTTCACAACTTCATGTTAATCCAGCAACTATCCCCCCAGCAGCTCTGACTTCCTCAGGTACCTACAAATGCCTCTGGGCCAAGAATTCCTCCTTGTTACCCCCAGGAATGTGCTTCTGGGTATAAAAGGCATTAAGCAAAGCCAAACCACAGCTCTGCTATCTCGTTTTGCGGCTACAACTATTTGTTATAAGTGGTTTCTTTTTTATTTTCTTTTTTTTTTCCTTTCCATTAAAAATGGTGCTTATTTTAATACAACTGTTTCTTGGTAAATCCTTTCTCCCCAGTTTTTAGGTGCTTTCTCCCATTAAAAAATTCTTAATTTGCATCCTTTGTGCCTTCTCTTTTTCCTTGTGTCACTTATCTGTTTTTCCACTCTGCCAGACAGAGCTGGGGGAGCTAAAAAGAGGAAAATAAACATAAAAGTGAGGGGGAAAGCACCCTTTCCAGTATTTTTATTGATTTGAACTCACGCAATACATTTAATTATTTTTCTTAATTATACTCCTGGTAAGATGTATTTAAAGCTGTTTCATTTTTTAAAGCTATTTCTCATATGCTCCTCCCTTCCTATTTTCACTGCTCTAGCTCAAACAACTGACTGCCCTGGCACAGAGCTTTGCTGGGCTCTGGCTGTGGCTCATCAGTTGGGGCAGCAGTACTGAGGACAACAGATTTCCCTGTGTTCAACACTTTGCTCAGGTGTTGGCATGCTCAGCAGGGATTTTTCAGCTCCCAAAAGTCATGTCAGAGGGTGGTCATTGTCAGCCATAAGCAGCCACAGCTGGAAGTTCAGTGCCTGACCTGTAATTCACTGGTCAATCCATGAAGCCATGCTTCCTCCCTACAATCAATTTTTAAAATATCTCAGCTTTTAAGTCAAGATGGCTGTGCTAGCTCTAATACATAAATAGAAGGATGAGCAAAGAGCTAAATTTACCTTTTTCATGCACTGGGCAAGGGGAGGGGACACTCTGAAGCACGGTGGCCTCTGTTTCCAGGCCAACCCTACCCCTAACCTAACCCCATTAACACAGAAACAAACAAGCAAACAGCACATGGAAAGAAGGAAGGATTCTTTCCGATAGTATCTTGCGTTTTCATGTGGTGAGTCAGAGATAAAATCATCTGGAGGGGAGCACACAAGCTCTTTCAAATCTCCCTTTTGCTGACTCCAGAAGCCTTGATTTTATCCTGGCATTTCCAACAGGAGTGCACAGTACAGTCGTGTCCTGCTTGCTTTGATAACTGGAGGTGAGGTGAGAAAGGTAAACCACGTGCCCATTGGACCCTTTGATGGCTGGGGTATTGCCTCGTTACCTTGGGAGGGCAGCCTCCTTGCTGATGAAAACCTGCCCTGCTTCAAAGGACCTCTGCTCTTCTCCATTACCCGAGAGCACAGCCCAGCCAGATTAGGGTGAGGAGAAAAACCTGATATCCACAACAGCAAGAGCATCCCACCCAGCCACACACACACTGCTAACCCAAGGGCTCAGGAGCCTTGTAGGAAGAGAGGATGCTTGCCTTGCATCCTGCAAGCAGCCACTGGGGTGCCCTTTCAGCCCACGGTTTAGGTGACAACAGGAGGGTTGGTGGCACCAGCCACACGCTCCAGCCCCCAGTGTCAGTGCTGGGGTGAGCTGCCTTCAGGTGCCAGGCAATTTGCCATCCCACAAGAAAACAAACACAAAGAATGTGAGCCACCACTTCAGCAGCCCTCGCACTATGGAGTTACCCCAGCCATATGGAAGAAATTACTTTTTCTTGCCAAGAGCAGTCCAGAAGACATGGATCTTTCTGTGGGTCGCAATGCAAACTTTTGTCTGATTTTTGTTATATTTTAATAATAGACTTCGAAAAATGCAAGGCACTTCCCTCCTTGCTAAGGTTTCCTTTACATTTAAGTAGAACTAAAGGTTGCTGATGTTAAGTATATGTAGGAAGCAAAATGCATCCTCCCTTCCCCAAAGAACCGCTCCTTAATTTGGTAGGCCAAAAACTCTACTCTGAGAAAATCAGGTTAACTTCCCTTAATCCTCACATTCCAGAGTGAGTTCACAATTAGAGTAAGATGAAGGTAAAACAAATAAAAAAGCCACCTAAAAGCTATCAAATACATACGTGTGCATATGTGCGGGTGTGTCTTCAGCTATATAAATCTCTGTAAAAGATACCATTTTTCAGATTACCCAGAAACTGGTCAAATGCCTGGAAAATATTCTTTCCAAGTTTTCAGACTGGCCTCTGAAACTGCGCAAACAAATTTTGTCCCATTGGAGTTAGTGGAATAATTTGTGTTTGGCTTGGAATCGGTCTGCTGTACACACATGAACTCGTACGTGCAGATACTTGTCTGAGTCTGTGAGCCAGGTAGATATCTGTGTAAATTTCTTATTTGCGTGCAGCCTTGTCCAGCTGGCCCATAGCATTTGTAGGCTGTACAGGCAGACATAATTGCTGTATGTGCTCTTGCCTTTCCTGCCCTGTTTAGCCAAAAATTCACTCTTTCAGGCATGCTGGACTCTACTCCTCTCACGAGATTAAAGCACGCACTCACATCGTCTGAATCCATCACAGCAGGGAGACAGTAGCCAAGTGTTTGCCCAGTCCTGGTCCAAGTTGTGCTTGGGGCTGCTTTCAGGACAAATTGCTCTCAGGGCAATTGCAGAGGCCTTAGGACTTGCAGGGTCTCATTAGAATAAGGCAGGGAGCAGCCACACCAGTCAAAATGAGGGCTAAGACAGGACTAGCCCATGGCTTGGACACTGCCCAGGGTCACTCAAGACACTGTTTTCACCTTGTTACTCCTTATTAATTACCCTGAGGTCAAACAGCCTGCAGTATCAGGCAGTGATTTAGGGAAGAACTTGCTCTATAAATGGGTCTGGGGCTTTGTTAACCCCCTAAGGCTCAGTCATGCTCAGGAGGCTCAATGTGTGATCCAGAGCATCTCCAAGGGCACTGACGTGCCAGAACTTCTTCAGGAGTGCTGCTGTTCTACCTGCATGTTAAACAGCACAGGAATGGGAAGGTTTGCAGAGATAATGAAATGTACAAGTGAAAGCTAAGCTCTTTTGGAGAAAACTGTGGGGGCCAAGCTGCTGATGGGATAAAAGAGGAGGGAACAGCAGGCAAAGATTATCACATACTAGGCAGGAGAGAGTATAAAGGAAGCAAACCCTGTAAAATCATAACACACTCAAAAGAGACGTTTGTTTGACTTCCATTTTATGTGGCTAAATTTTACCTGCTGTCTCTTTCTGGCTTCTTGTTAACTCCTGTGACACCAATTGATGGAGACGCAGAGGATTAACTTGGAGACAACCCACTGCAAACTTCAGCCTTTCTGTAACCATTTAAGCAGATAACTGGTTTTATGTGGGGCAACTGGTGGGGAAAATGTGTCAACATTTTCTTTCCTGCTTCCTTTGAGTGGTAAGATGAGAAGCAAGAACACTTCAGACCCTGAGAGCTCAGCTTCCCTTCCCCCTGCACCGGGGTTTCCTGGGTCACCCCCACAAATGCCAAAAGCTCTTGCCAAGCAGCAGCAGGAAACCAGAGGCATCTCCCAGAGTCACAAAAGCTGATTCTTACCTGCCTCAGGGCAAAGAGGGATGAGAACTAAAGCAATTCAATCCCCTCTGCTGTCCAAAACAGGCAGCTGAGTGCTTTATGTGGCAGCTAGTTCCTTGGTTTTATATAGTATGCATAGTGAGAAAATATGTCAGTCCCATTTGTTTTACTGGGCTTTGCCATGCTGTGAGCGTGGCTACCTGGCAACAAGTAAATCTCTCCAGATCCCTTGCAAAAGGAAAGATAAGCTCTGGGATACACTCTGGAGCATGTTTGGAGAGCAGGGTAAAGATCAATGTTCCTAAATGGTCTAAAATGCTAGAAACCTAGAAAGCTTTCTCCTGCATCATCAGGAGCAAACTCACTTTCTCCCTTCAGACTCCTGCTGATTGTCTTAACACAGGTTTTGTCAGGAACCTGGCTGTGCCACCAAGGCATGGCAGCCAGCAGAGCCTGGTGCTCTGCACATGCAGGAGGACAGCAAGGTGATGGCACATCCTTTCTGGCCAGGGCAGAGCTCTGCAGCACAGTTTCCAGGCATGCTGGCACTGAGGAGGGTCAGGGCAGCTGGGGGACACACCAGAGTAGTCCTTGGGGAAAAGCTGGGCATGCAGAGACCTATAATAATTCTTGGGCTACTCCAGCCTGGTAGATCCCAACATCTACAGTTCTTTAGCAACCAGAGGAGTCAACAGAGTCCCTTGAGAATGGTTTTGTCAGGCCCCACCTGGTGGCCCGAGCAGTTGTCACCAGCCCTGCTTGTGTTCCCAGCTCAAGGGAACGGGTGAGAAGGTGTAAAGGTCCAGTTGAACTGATGTGAGAAGCCAGACTGGAAAGGCAGCAAAAACGGCAACAAAAGGGGCTCAAACCCCGTATTTGAATCATCTCCACTGTCCTTTTCTAAAGCAAGAGAATGGAGCAACTTCACCCTCCATGTGTCCAGCCTACTGCCCTGTTGGCTCATGGTTTGGCAAGTCTAGTGACCCAGTAATCTGTTTGCCATGCATTTTTTTTAACCAGGAACATAATTTAATTCCCTTTAAGGAGATCAAAACCAGGAAACATTTAAGTAGGACTTCCTGCTCAGTGTGAAATACAAATTCTTTTCATCATGGAAAGCAAACTGAGCTTAAACAATAGTAAATGAAACTGGTTATGCAATGAAGTTGTAGGGAGATCAAAGCTGATTTTGGTTTTTAATTAAGATAACAAGGCACCTGGATTAAGGAAGTCAGTGGTAACCTACCTCCTAGCCACTTAAACACAAACACTTCCCCATTAACTTGATGCACACACACAAGAAAATGAGGCAGCAGAAGAATTTGCCTGTACTTACAGTCAGGAATTGAAACTGGGGAAAATCCTATTTGAATTTATCAACATCAGACATCATTTCTTCAGGAAGGAAGACGATCCCATGACTTCTACTAAATAATGCCTTCTCTGCCATCCATGTCTTCTGTTCACCTCTATCACATATCCCTCAAATATATGTCTTTAATGTATGGTTAGGTTGTCTGTCTACACAAAACCCCGCTGTTCCTTTTCCACCCTTGGGGCTGTCTAAAATGCACAATCTGGTAGGTAGTTCCAGTCGGGAAGAAAAGTCAGTGCAGGGCTTAGGCAGTTTTTTGCAAGCAGCTTTGTTTATTTACAAAGGAGAGACAAAGTCCTGTGCCACACAGCAGGAGTCAACAACAGGAGAGGGTTTCTCTGTTCCAAACTTCGCCTGCTGTTTTGGCCAAGCCCCTCACCCAAAGCCCCCTCTCTCTGGGCTCTTCCCAGGGCCACACACTGTGCTTGCTCCTGCACCCTCTGCACGCTTCTCCTGAGCTGCCTGGCTTCACAACCACATCCACCTCTTCCCAAAACAGCTCCCTGCCAAAGTTCCCCTTCCCAGAACCTTCACTTTCCTGAGGAAAACAAACGAGCCCATGGTTTGGGCAGAGACCTCTGCACAGTATGAAGGTTTTGAGATAGCCATTATTTTGCTGCCTGCTTTCCCAAGCTGATTGTGGGGGCTTTTAAAGGAAAAAATCTGAGAATGGGGGTTAATCTGAGGTCTACCTTATTAGTAAAGCCATAAAGCCTTTCAGGAAAACCCTGCAGAGCAGGCTGGGGCTGAAGCCAGTAGGTTTTTCTGTAGAGGCTCAGAATATTTATAGGAAGGTGTCAGGAGTGAGTATTGCTGCGTGGCTGTCGGAGATGGAACACAGTTTAGCTTGGCTAACACCACAGACTGCTGGAGGGTTTTATCTGTTCTGCAAGGTTGCATGCACCATCCATATATCTCAGCAGTGGGTGTACCGCTCCTAAGAGCCTTGAAGTGATGGTTCATTAAACTGGCAGGAATGTTATCATTTTCCATAAAATTTGATAGGATTTTCCAGAACATGTGATCCTTCAGTGTAATGCATTCTTGGCTATCAACAGCCATTTTGGGCCCCATGAGAATGCTCTGCAGAAACTATAGAAAGGTTTTTAACATGCATTTTTATTTATGGCTGTGTCAAGTTCCTCCCACAGTGTGATTGGGGTGGGGATTCAGAACATATTTCTGGGCTTCATTCAATTTCCATGCTCCTTTTCCCAATTGCTGTTGAAATCATATTGTTTACTCAGTCTTAAGTGTAGTTTAGCCCATACTTATTCTACCACATGACACAGACTCACGGGGAGGGGAATATTGTCAGAGAAAAACTGTTTCACAGTTTGAATGCATATGTCTTCTCTTCGATTAATTAAGCTACTTTATTTGTTGAAAAGTAAAGCCTGTCCCTCTTAAACCAACTAGTAGCTATTTAATGGAAAGACAGTATTGTCACGTCCTACAGCTTGGTCTGCAACAATACTCTAACCTCTGTCATTACATAAAGGTGCTCCTGTGTGTTTGCTTTGCCCATCCTCAGTGAAATACTGAACCTTTTTTAGTGCAGGACTTCCCTGTGAAGGAAACCAGGCCGTCTGCTTCTGCTATGTCCTGGGAAGAGCTCTTATCTCCCATCTTTCAAATTCCCTTCAGTCTGTTTGAGCAAACGTGGTGCTTATTCACAGCCTGATTTGTAGTCTGCCTAAGTTAGTGGGAGCCTTGCAGTGAGCTTGGGATCTGCTACTTAGAGACCAGCAGCAGCAACTGATGACTGAAGTCTCCTGTTTAATCCCAGATAGTCAGCAGAGGCAGGCCAGCCTTCCCACTGTTCATCTGTGAACACCTCCTTTCACATTGAGGGGACACAGCACTCTATAAACCTTCTGGGACCACAGCCTTTGTGCTCAGTCTCAGTAAAAAGTGGGTGTAGTGCTGGTTTAGGCAGTAGGGATTCTTATCATCCCAAGTTAGGCACGGAGACCTCCTGTACTACTGTTCTCAACCCTGTCTATCCCAAGATGCAGACCCTTTCCTCTCGTCCCTAAGGGAGTATTTGGGAACTGCCATAGCTCAGAAACAGTTACAGAACAAGCAGCTTGATGCCCTTTCATTGAAAAGAACATTTTCCCCTCTCCGTTTTTTGAGCCTGGCAATGTACCCATTTCCAGCCCTACATCAGGCAGGAACACTCCAGCCTCTGCCTTGGCTCGTATGATATAATCACCTGCACTCAAATGGGGGATGTGGCCCTCACCTCATAACCAGCTGACTTTGAACTACTGGCCCAAGGATCTCTACCTCACTCTCATTTCTTTGAATCATCTAAGCATGCTTCTTCTGTCCCTTACTAGTTTTGCATTTTATCACTACAAAGCATTCATATTGGAAAAAAAAATCCTCAAAATAAAGAAATCCAAGCTGAAAACATCAGAGCCAAATAAGAGAGATGTTTTTAAACATCCCCAAAGCAACATCTTTGTGCTGGAGAATAACAGGACTTCCAGCAATGCGGGTGTCTTTGCGCAGAGCCTTGTGAATAACCAAATCACAGATCAATACAGGCCACAGTGTGCATTTCTCATTAGCATGCTGGGAGCTGGGAGCTCAGAGATGATATCAGACACCAGCCCCCACCTCCCCTGAACAGAGCCTACTGATAGGGCAGTGTGTGCTGCCAACAGTGAATCATTCATCACCCGGTCCTGGTTTCACAACAGCATGATTCAGTGTTTGTAAAGGAAAGTCCTGACTGCAAACATTACCCTCATTCATCCACTGTTAGCTCCCTTGCAACATACAGCATAGATTGTGCTACTCTTGATATTTGCCAAGACACTAAATCAGTGGAGGCTGAGCATCCTCTAGTAATCCTGAGATATGTGGAAAACAAGAGCGGTCCAGAGGGGATCGTGCAGTAGAAGTGTTGCCCTTGGTCTATTGGACACTTGTACCCTCCACACTGCCTCCAAGTCAGCTGCAGTGGAGAGCTGCAGTTGTGTGCTGTGTTTGCTAAAGTCTGGCATGAAACTGAAGAAAAAGTTTTAAGCCGTCAGATGAATTTTCTAACTGTCATTCCTACAGGTTCAGCCTACAGATAGGGAAGAAACGAATCAATGCTCTGCCCTTCCTGTCTTCAGTCCCCATCAGCTGCCATGCTGTGACTGCAGACTGACAGTTTTGTTGATAAGGCAGAAAACAGAGGGAACTCTCCTTCCTTTTCCCTAACCATATTAGCTTCCTCTTGCCAGCAAGACCAAAAAACTATTTTTTGTCAGTCAGTGGAATGCACTCAGAGTCTCTCAGAATACAGATATGCTGATCAAGGAGAGACATCTATAAGAGAGGAAGGTCTAGTCTACAGGGTCAGCACAATTGGTGTGGTTAGGCTGTGCTGACAGGAGATGTAGGAAACCAGAAAGGGATAGGAAGATACAGCAGTCTTTCTTTTTTTATATTGATGCCGGAATGATTTTTGTCTTTTATATACCTTTTACACAGTTCTCTGTATCCACAAGTATTAGCAGTATGCATACTTGCAACCTTTTACTTAGTTTAGTGCTTAGTGTTTTGTAAGTGTCCTGCAGGCCTGAGACTGAACACCTCAGAACTGCAGAGCCAGGGAGACCAAACATTCCTACTATCTCAGGAACCCAAGGTCTCCAAGCAGGACAGATTCTGTAAACTAGGGGTTAGCCCACCCCAGCCCCATTATTGGGCCCCTTGTTAGATATGCTGATGTGTAAAGTCTATAACTGGTGTATGTGATTGACGGTGGGTGGGCATTTGCCTGGCTGTCACCTGGGTGAAGCGGATGCATCAAACAGGATCCTGATTAAAATATTGAGGTAAAGACCCCAACCCTCTCAACCGTGTCTAGCTTCGTTTTCCTAACACCAGGAAAAAGGCATCAATATGGTTCATTAAGCTGAGGGAAGATTTAGACCCCAATCAGTTTTCTGATCCTCCTTAAAACTTTCTACTGTTCTGCTTGCTATTTCTGTAATTTTCCTGTTGGCTTTTCTATAGACAACAGTGCTGGGCAGCAAAGCAATTAAAGGAAGTGCATCATCATCATCATCTCATCCAGTCTTCCCCTCATCCAGGCTATGTCCAAATCCTAGATTGGATTTGACCTGTAATTTGAAAATCTGAGTAAAATGTTTTCTAATAAGTAAGTAATTAATGAAGGTACATTTTATTTTTCTTATTTTCCTTCCCCCCCCCGCCCCAAGCAAGGAAGAGTAATGAATGGCCTTCTGGTTTAGAGATATGTCCAAAGCACGTATAAATCAGCAGAGTCCCTCTGACATCTATGGTGCTTTGTCAATCTACACAAGCTGCAGACAAAGCCTTTAATGTTTCCACAAAGCAGAGTTATCAGGCTCCTTGTGGGCTTGTATGAGTTAACAGAGTGAGCTTTCTAGCAAAGTCATCCATCATTTGGCTATCTACAATCACCAGAGTGCAGGTAAATCACCAGGGTTCTGCTACCAGATGTTAAAAAGGCAGTTGACCTTCTTGTATATTCCACACATGAAAAGAGCTCAGTAAATTATTTGACTTTTAAACAACAATATTCAACAATTTACTACACAGCCCACTAACTGAATGAGGTGTTAACCTGGATATCCTGACCAAATTCCAGCTGGGTTAATTATACGTTGCTTGAATGTTCCCCTCTGTTTCAATTGTGACACTATTTGATGTTATTTTAGCTTTTCCTCCAAAGATTCCACCAGAACCCTGCTGTTGCTGTGCTGCACACCAAAAGTGCATGTGCAACAATTTTAGATTAAGCACTCATAAATGCACTCATAAATGCATTCTTTATGAGTATAGGAGCTCTAATGTGTGGATATGATTGGTTTTATTGCTTTTATTGATGTTATTATTGCTCCTGCTTTTTTCAGATACCATTTACTACTACTGGTTTTTTTCTTGTCAAGTCCTGAAATACAGATTTGGATTAACATTAAAATCAAATCCTGCATTTAATTCAGTTATGTGGCACTCCAATTTTGGGTTCCAGTTCAGGTTCGTTTCAAGGCAAGATGATCAATGGCAAATGCATATTGAGATTACAGTGTGAACTTCCCAAAACTTGTGGGCGAAAATTGCTGCCAAAGCTGTGAATAAGTCTTACTTCCAGTCACAATTAGATCAGAAGGGAATCAAAACAAAAAAGGGGAAGGAAAAACAGTCTAACAACTACTGTACCAGAAAATCTTGGTAATACTGCTGGGGGACTTGTCATATAAAATGTAATCAATAAGGTATTGACTATTAATTCTACATATGGTTGTCTTGGCTGCCAAATTTTATGTATAGTTTCCTCAGAGTACCTCCCCCATTTCTGTGTGTACCAAAGAGTTCATATTCTTGGCTCACAGTAAGAAACATCAAAAGGCAGAAGCAAAATGAAGAGCAAAGTTCCCTTTGCTAACAGCACATGCTGTGGCTGCGAAGTTGGGCTGTGGGCGAGACCTGTGAGGGAAGGAAATTCCAGCTCTGGTGAATTATCAAGTAAGCAAAATGTTTGCCAAGGAGAAATGCCTGTGATCTGTCAATCATACTGCTCAGTAGATTCAAGGGACTAAAACTGTTGAAGACTTTTCACCCACTTTAAGGCTGTTTCAATGCAAAGACAGTGCATTTGAAAGAATAGGAAGAGCTAATGTTTTTATCAAAATCAGTAGTCTATGGTAAGTTTGCAAGAAGGAATGAAAAGAAGCACAGGGCAAACATCTGCCTTGCAGAGTGACATATAGACACCTTGAGAGTACTCTGCTGGTATTTACCAGGACTGTCCTACTTCTCAACACAACCTGATCAGGGTTGATTTTAACCTCAGAGCATCTACCAGACAAATGAAATGCATATCACTTGGCTGATTATGCATAGATACCCAAACATTACCTGTCAACATGGACAGTTAGTCAAAAATTGGCATTACTTTATTAGTTAATTCCTGCTTCTAGACCTGTTCTGATCCATAGAGGGACCAAGTGGTGCTAGCTGACTGCTGAAGCCTGTTAGGTCTTTGCCAACCTAATACCTTCTGCTATCCCAGTAGGTGGGGGGCCAGCAGGACACCTTGCCCCAGACTTTTCCTCTGAGAGGAGACACAGAGCTTTGGCTCCTTATGATACAGTTAATTTGCCATAGGACTAAATTCTGTCTTGGGATTTTTTTGCAAACCAGTTTTAAGTCAGGGGCAGGAGAGCTGAATGTCAGATACCTGTCCCACTCCAAGGGTATGAAGCCATCATTTCTTCTACGTAAGCCACAGCCAGCCACAAGCTTGAAGCGCCCCTCAAGGTGTGTGGGACTAAAAAAGAGTATTTGTTGGCAAAGAACCCATGGTTTGTTTTGCTTGCACAGCACCAGAAAGCCCTATTTCCATAGCCCTAACAATGATTCAGACTGCTAGAGTCATATTAGTGATGTGGCTAATACCAACCAAATAACCATCCATCACCATTCTTTCTCCTCTACCTATTTGTTTCCTAAACTCTAATAAAAGGCCAGCTGTTTCAAAATGTGTGTGGCACATACCTGGCAGGAAAGGGTCTACATCCTTCTCCTTGTGCACCACAAAAAGGTGTCCCCGCACTTTAAGCAAGGTTGTAGCTCTGGAGACAAATTTTTGATTGCTGTTAATTCCTGAGATGGTTCTCCTGGCCATGACATTGAATGTGTCCTTTGCTACAGTGAAAGCAAGTTTGTATTCAGCTGGTAGTGCTGTTGTACCTTCATTTTTATTTAATTATATCCTATAAATGAGTTATTTGCCAGATATTTGCATAATCTCCCCTCTTGTCTCTCTTCCTCTTTGTACAGCGGCCTCAGCTGCTCTGTCATTTGGCCACAGAGGCCCCAGTTTGCTAATCTAGTTTCATGGTCTGATAGACCTGGACAGTGATCAGTTTGCTTCCAAGGCATTTGTGTAAGAGGAAAGAGAGCTTTGATCCCTATAGGCGATCCAAGCTAATAGGATTGCTCTTCTTAAACCTCAACTAGATTGTCACAGTATCCTCATGTGATAGTCTGCAGTAAATCTCATTCCCAGAAATTTAAGCCTGTAGATCCAAGCCATTAACTTTGTGGCAATTAATGGGTTGACAACACAGTCCCCATCCATGCAAAATTCAAAACAAAAGCAGGATGGGAAGAAATAACCTCTCTCCATGGCTAGTGGACTCTTTATGTAAATACCCTGGACTGGCTGAGTTGTGAGGAGATGGAACATTTGAAAGACTTGCTGCAAAGAAGGAAATTTGGGACATTTTATCTAAATGCCGTATCCTTAATCCACAGGATGTGAGATGAAGGGGCGCTGAGAGAGGAGAGGAGCAGGAAGTAGGGCAAGGCCATGATTTAAAAGCCCCCCATTTCAAAACTTTCCTTCTTGCCTGAAGGGAACAGAAGTGTCCTGAAGAGGCCAGCTCCACCATTCCCTTTGCAGCCTGAGAGAGGTCTCCTCTGCCAGCTCCATGTCTGTCCTGCCAGCAAAAGTCCCCTTCTCCTGTCACCACCGGGTGCTTCTTTCACCCTGTGCTCTACTAACAGCAAGGGTGGCTGCATAATGAATTGCAAGGAAAGCGCACAGCACATCTCATTGCTCAGCAGCATCACACCACCCAAAACAGACTTTGGGATGGGACATAATGGAGCCAGGCTGGGAGGGAACATTATGCAAAGGGACACCAGTATTTAAAAATATTTTAGAAGCCACGTGTCCTGACCCCTGGACATCTTTGCCAGGCAACTCTAGGTGGATATCACAGCCTCTTGGGAAGTTGTGGCACTCAAAATCCTAATGAGAATTTTGTCTACACCACATTCTTTGTCTGGCCCCTGGCAGTCCTCCATCCTGCATCTTAGGCTGTTGTCAAAGATTGGTCTTCCTGAGCCACACAAAAGAAAGTGTATTTTCATGTCAGCCTGTTCCTCTAAACATTCAATTACCCTGTCAAATACCAAACACCTCTTCTTTATGGGAAATTCCTCCTGCCAAGTGCTCTTTGCTTTGTCCTTTTAAAGTGGGGCTAAAGGCAACTGTTTCTGCCCTTACTTGTTAGTGAAGGCAATTATGACCACCTTCTGTGAGTAATTACCCATTACTGTCTGGTTTCTACAAAAAGCTAAATTTCATACAATTGCAGGCTACCTGGCAAATCTCACGCTGCTGGGATGCATGGCAGAGCACACAACACGAGCCATGTTTAAGGCATTTAAGTGCAGTGTGTAGCACTTTTGTTGTCTCTCAGACGAGTGGTGTGATCCCCAGCGTGCAACAATAGCTTCAGAGCTCCAAGGGCTGCCTTTGTCCTCCCCTCCCTCCCTCACACACTCTCAGGAAGGTGATACCATGTCCCTCAGCAGGCAGTATGGCTATGCCAGTGCAGATCTGGACCAAAACACTCCTGCTACAAAGCAAGGTGTAGCAAACTGGGAGACCCCTGAGGCACGCTGATCACACAGGACCCAGCCTGCTGTACTGCACCGTGCTGTGCACATGGACTAACCAGCCTTTCTCTAAGCCCCACTGTCTTAGGTGACAGTGGCACATCCAAAATCCAGCTCAGTTCTTCCTTTTCAGGCAAGAAATAACTTCCTAAAAGAAATACAAAGTATTCATTTGTAGATTTTGCAGTGAGAGCAACAACTGAAACATCCTTTCTTTAAGCTTGCAAGTCCAACCTCTTTGCAGTTTCCAAGAAGCATCAGAGTCCTGGTGAGCTGTGACTTCTCAAGTAGCTGCCTACCAAGGCCTCCAAGCTGGTGGTGCACTTAACACAGTTAAGCACTGATCCCAGTGAGACTGATGATCCTGAAGCACTTCTGGAATACCCACTGTACCCTTAGCATACAGTTTGGTGTCTGAATTCCAACAAATAGCCAATCTAAGGTTTTGAACATTCAAAGCACATTTCTTGTTTTTGGTGTAGTGCTGTGTGATGCCTTCTGTAAAATAGTAATAAAGTATTTAGTAAAGGTATCAGATCTGATTCTGACTTCTGCCTGCCACAACCTGTTATTTGTATTTACCTATGGTGAACACAGAATGCTACCTACTCAGGAAGTTTATGCCTCCTGCCTACTTTGTGTTTAGGCAAAACAAACTGATCCAAGGCAAGAGTCCACACACTCAGTGGAGTTTATGCTTGGTTTCTACTGAGATGAGTTTGAAGTGAATGGTCTAAATACTGAGCCTGAATCTCAGGTGTAACACAGGGATAATTTTACTAAAATCAATGCATTACATAGATGGGAAGCATCTTTAAAATCAGAATTAGACTGTACAATGAAAGGGCACTCGAACAGGTGAAGTAACAGCAGCTCAAATTACAAGTGTGATTTGAAATGGTGTCCCATTCATTTCACACATCTGCCATCTATATCAGGTCTTTGTGATTAAATATAATGTTGCAAAGAACAAAGACTACAGCACTCACACAAATTCCCCTTTGGTATCAAGAGTTGTGTACATGTTAGGAAACAAACCACCCTGCAGAGGAAACAATTTTGAGAGTTGTGTTACCCAGAAAACAAAGCAAGTCACTCTGAGCAGTGGCATAATCCAGTTTCCTGCAGGTTAATGCCTTGTGGCCGTACTTTTGCACAGCAGTAACCCCTCTGTGAAGCTCTCTTTGATCTCTCCCACCTACAAAATGCTTCAATTCCCCCTCCACACTCAGGCATCTGAGCTGAAGCCCCTGTGCAGCATCTTGCATGTCCAGTAACCACTGAGAGGCCCCAGGGCAATGGGGCCCTGCTCCATCCCTCACTGCATCTGGGCCAGATGGACCCTGAGCAAACCCAGCCAGCAGGCAGAGCAAACAGCACTGAAATCACGCTGCAGTTGTATCTTCACCAAAGGCACTGATTGTAAATACGCCATAGGACACTCACTGCCTACTTAATAAACATCACTTTCCACGAAAATGATGGGAATGTAATTGATCTCTACCCCATGTAAACTTTGGCTACATTAGTCAACAAGTTTAAAGTTTCTTGTGGGAAGGGGTCAAGTTTGAGAGACAAATGCGTAAAAGGAAATGCAATCACATAAGCCTTGCTTTGTTATTTAGATATTTAGTAGCATATTTAGCTGATATAAACTGTGAGGACATTCATTGTCAGAGGGTTTGACCCAGTAGGATTAGTTACATGTGTGATGGAAAACTCTATCAGAACATAAAAAGGACCAGAAATTGGCCCACATTCTCTTTTTGGCTCTGGAAACTAAAACTCTCCAGATTTTGACCAGATGCAT
Source organism: Petroica traversi (assembly GCA_025920805.1). Taxonomy (NCBI): domain Eukaryota; kingdom Metazoa; phylum Chordata; class Aves; order Passeriformes; family Petroicidae; genus Petroica; species Petroica traversi. The sequence goes on along the minus strand of JAHLSL010000012.1, from coordinate 8,611,343 downwards.
TGTACAAAACTACAGAATGACGATTTTGCTGTGCCTCCCATTCCCAGAGATTTCCTGAATACTTAGGGAAAGACAACTGCCCAAATTACCCGTCTGGTCACTCAGTGCCATGCTTGAAAGGCAATTCCTCCCTGTCCCCTGCTGGGTCTTGCTTTCCTCTCTGAGCTTTTGTTACTGACTGTCGCATTTGTTGCGCTGCTGTCCTTGAAAAAACATCTATCTGCAAGAGCCTCCCGCAGCCCTGAATTCCAAAGGTTACAATGACAGTGCTGCCTGAAGCAGTATTTCCTTTTCCACGTTCTGCATTTGCCAGCTGTTAACTTCATCAAGATCCTGTATTGTGGGAGTCTTAAAAAAGAAGGCAGCTCTGTTTTCTCCATACCCTTTGTGTGAAGGCTGCCAGGCCAGATTCGACCCTGAAAACCAATTAATTCAATGGGGTGCCATGACATGGCACGCAGGGCAGAGAAGAATTCAGCTGTAATTTTGAAGGAGTTGCTCCCAGTTGAGGAAAAATTCCCAGTTGCCTCTGGCTTTTTAATGTCAGCCTTCCTGATAAATGGAGGGGGTGTGTATCACCTCCTCTTTTCTGAAATAATAGTAATTTGTCTTAAATACCAACAGCACTGGAAAAGCTGCATCAGGCCCTAAGTTGCTGGCCTGGATTTCACTGCCCTCCCAAGACAATAGTGGATCTATAGGACACCCTGAGCCTGTGGGATGACTCAACTCACAACTATCCCTCCTACCCAGTCACAGAAGTGATAGCTTTGACCTTTTGCTCATGGAAGAAATGACAGGGAAGGAAGGTACTCCACATCTTTAGTATAAACTGCAGTGTCACTTTACCAGGGGATAGACAGGCTCTGGAACAATTTGGGATAGGAAGTGAGGAGAGCCTGTGCATTGACTGAGAGGGCAGGTGACATTTCAAAAAGGCAGGACAGGATTAAGCACACTGGAAGAGGGACAGGATGAAGATCTTTAATGTCATACACACCCTATAACATTTTGTATGCAGCACATCATAAAACTGGAACATCCATCTTATGTCCCCTTCCTGGAGCAGCAGCTGTCTGGGAGCACCCCAAGTCCTCTGCTGTTTCCTCAGGTTCTCCTGTCTAGATGTGCTCCAAAACAGACTTTGCCTCATGTAGGGAAACAGATAGAGCCTGTGCAGCTGCAGATTTTCCGTGAGTTGCATTGGAATCCAAGATCCACTGCATTTTCCCATCATATCTGCTAAAGGGTTTCAGAATGAAGGTAATTTCTCTAAAGGCTTTTGCTCTGCTTGAAAGTGCCAGTACAACACCTGACTCTCCTTGGTGAGAGCACAGTTAGGGCAAGGCTGAGTACTTCTGAAAATCCTGTCCCAAAACGATGAAAGGATCTTAATTTAATTAATAAATCTAGTGTCATTTTGTTGTGGCTAATCCTTTTACTGGGAACACAGCCAGCACTCAGCATTTCCTCAGAGCTGTCAGGATCCCCAGGCTACCGCGATTATGCAGTCTCCCAAAGTGGGGGATCCACAAGTACGAATTCCAGACCTGTGCCTTCCCAGCTCCCCTGGGTTTGATGTGGATCACATGTGAGGAGAGTTTCTGTTGAATTAACCAGAGGACACATCCAGTGTTTGTCTAGGAGCACTATGAGCTGGTATTGCCTGGGGCAGGTGTGTTGCCTGCCATTTTGCCTCCCACTCCACTTCCCAGTGGTTACTTTGTGAGAATCCTGTAGGTAGCTCCCCAAAGAGATCATCTCTCTGTGTTTCAGCACCTGCAACCACTCCAGAAAAAAAATCAGCAAAGGTATGTTGTGGCTGTAGGATGTAATTTTCACTCTGGCAACACAAGGAGGACATGCCTCCATGCACCTTCATTTTCTGGAGGGCTTTTGCCAGGCTATGGTCCTTTGAGAAGCAATGCACATGCCTACAAAAGGATGGAGGAACATGGTTTCCTGATTGCCAGAGACCACACACATGGAGACAGAGCCCAGGTGAAACCAGAAGCAGCAGGTACATTGGCCACATGGCCAGCTGTCCTTTCTGCTGATGCAGGTGTGAGGATGTAAGGTCCACAAAGCACCCACATCCCTGTAAAACCAATGCAGTGCTGGCAGGAGCCATCTCCAAAGTGTCTTCTCTAACACTTTTACAGTATCTGGTCTAGCAAGCTCCAAGGGCCATTGCTCTCCACAAATCTTGCCTGACCAAAGTTGTGTAGATAAGCCAGAGTACCCTTGGTTCTCAGCCTGTGACAGCAGCACTGATATCTCTGATTCCAATGGAGATGGCAGAAACCACCATGAGAAAAGGAGACCAGATCATCATATCTCCAACATGTTTCCTGAAATGAAATTTCAGTGAAATTATCTGTTCTCAAAAAAGCAGATATATGGAGTAACACACTGACTCCCAAAATCTCTTGGGTTTATTGGAACAGGAGTTAATTTTGCAGAATAAGGCCTCATCCTTAAGTATGTAAGCACAGATCTCTTTTCAACCATCTGGGTATTTTATTGTTTAACTGGACAATGGCAAGCTCTTACTAGCCTTTATTTAGGCAATTTCAAACAATGTTTAATGATGCAAGTTTTTCTCATAAAAACACACCTGACAATCACACAAAACAATTGGAGTCACACAAAGGCATATGAAGGGTCAAAGGTGTAAAAAAACAAAGCAAGAAGCATTCAGCTTTTCTCTTCCTCATCTATTCTTTCTCTCAATTTTTACCTATCCTCTGTTCACACAACAGTGGGCAAATCTTCCCATCCTCTCATTCAGTTAGCAGGTTCCAGCTGATGTAGCAACACCCTCTAGGGAGAGTCAAAATCAGAGCTGCAGATGCCTAATTCTGAATTCCCCTGCATTTTGCTGGTGCCAGTTCCTGTCTGAACACCACAATGTGCTGCTCCTCTGCACCTCTGCTGCCCACAGGGGAAAGCCCTCAGAGGGCGGATGTCAGATCCTGTCAGAAATACATGAGAGAGGGATGCAGGGATGAACTGTGTGAGATGGCAGCCTGCATAACCTCCACATCTTCACAGTGAGCAGGAACTGAAGAGCAGAGGAGGAAGGAAAGCTAGGGAGGGTATAATGAGGCATTAAATAGCACTTGCTGGATCTCTGCTTGGCAGGGATTCACATGTCCCTCTTCCTAAGCCTTCTGTTCCTGGGGAAGGCTGGAAATGAGGAGGCTGGATGAACTGGTGGGTGCCAAATATGCAACACCTACCACAGGCTCCTGTGCCCCATGCTGAAGTGAGTGACTCTACAGGGCTCCCAGCAGGAAGGAAAACTGGGCCTCAGCACCTGGCATAATTCCTAGAAGACATGCATGCAATGATGGCATAAATATCCTGCCCAGGATCCCACATACAACATTTGGGATCAGCTGTACTGAACAGCCCCTTCAATCCCTTGCAACCCTTGGCAGAGGGCATCCCTCTCCCCTTGCCCAAGAGGGCTTTGCTTCTACATCTTTTTCCCCCAGGCAGTAGGAGAAAAGCTGATCTCCATCATCCTGCACTTCTCATCTTCTTAATGAATACGTGAAGAAAAAAAACTAATGGTGCAAGAGAGCACTCACTTGAAGTCCTTTTGCCAAGGCCCTCTAGGATTTTTGGTAGAGCAAAGAGTAATTCCGTCTGGTGGGAATTACTGGCTGAAGTGCTGTGGTCTGCATTATACCAGGAGCCATGCCAGACAGCAAAGCTGGAATTAGAAAGGTCCCGGGACAAGCTCAGTCTACCATAACCACAGGAAGATGGTTAGTTCTGACTGGTCTCCAGAGCCTCCACCCCACAGCCTGTGGCCACAAAACGCTCCCCAGGGCTCTGTAACAAGCTGGAGACCAACAGCAGAGAACAAAAGCCACAGCTTTTGTGTGCCACAGGAAGAGAGCAGTAGCAATCACAGGCAGCTCCAGTGTCCTCAGTGCCTGCTGTAAAACTCCCAGATGAGCCTTGGAAATTGGCCAGGCCTCACATTACAAAGGGTAAAGGGAAAATCCCAGTGTCCAGTGGTACCTCCCTATCTGACCTAAAGGGGCAATTGCAGAGGTCAGCTTGACCCCAGGAGCATGAACAAGATACAGAATACAGGACAATTTAAAGACAATCCTGACACTAAGACAACATTCTTTTTCGCTTTAGCCGCTATTCTGAGCTTCTACTGATGAGGAAAGGAGACCTAGGGGACAAATTGTCCTGTAAGTTAGGAAAAAAAATCTTTAACAGCTTTTTCTTTGCCCTTGTTTCTGGCCTTAGAAAGAGTACATGGCTGATGAAGGCCTGTTTATTTGCCAAGGAATTAGGGAGTTTTGTGCCTCCCTTTATTCTTATGAAAAGATAATGACCTTCTGGTGGGAAGATCCAAGCATTGCCAAGAAATATGTTTTGGAACCTTGCAGAGTCAATGAGTTACAGGCAAACAGATTCCCTGGAGAATAAAAGGGCAGATGGAGCTATATGACCCTGGACTTCAGTTTGGGCTTGACAAATTCTTTGGATCTGTGTCGTAATCAAGGGTGTTTGCCTCCTGTCTGACCCTGTAGGAGAAATTAGCAGCATAGGCACCACAGCACCCAGCCTTGCAGTGGGACGTGTCTGAAAGGCACCACTGAATTTTGTACACACATCATCAGCTGGAGTGAAGTTAGATAGCTCAGGCACTCCCATACCTGGCAACAGGGCTTCAAGCCAGCGGCAAAACCCATGCAGAATCTCTTTGGTGCTTGGCTGTGACTGAGCTCTGCCTTGCCGTGCCTCCCAGGTAGTTCACACACAGCCTCCACGTGTCTGCATGAGCTGTGGGCACACCTTTCCACTTTGCACAGGCACAGCTTGCCAGCACCATACAGTCGTCCTGGCCTGGGGGAGTTCACAGAATGCCTAATCCTGAAACTGGCTGGGCTTTCTGGTGCTCCTCGCCATCCTCAGAAGGTCCTGCTCACATCCTAGTTCAAGGTCCATCTCTGGATGCAAGTGTAGCTCAGAGATTCACGTATGGTCCCATAGGGACCATGAACTTATATTTAAATGGCAAGAGGCATCTGCTTCCCCATCAGCACTCATGGTTGACATTTTCACTCCTGCCAGTTTCCAAAGTGCAGCTGAGAGTGTGGGTAATCACAATGGACAATGGTTCTCTCTTTAGCAGACCATGACCTGGGCCGTTTCCTGGAGAAGCATATGGCTCAGCACGCTTTTGCTTCCAGGGATCCCCAGAGATCGCAGAGAGCTGCTGGAAATGTCAGTCATTCCCTGAAATTCAGCCTGCAGGCTTCACCACAGGAAGTGAAGTTATTTTACTCAGCCCTGCAGCTCCTCATGCATCTTTATCCAGCAATTTCACGTGGAAGTACGGGACAGTTTGTGATGGACTTACCCCCTGCCTTTGGTCAAAGAACAAAGGCCAAGCAAATAATACCGGGTTACTGCAGTGAGTGACACATAATTAACTGTAAAGAGGTGTAAGGATTATATCCTGAGAGACCTGGGCTGCCTCAGCTCCTCACCAATTGCTTTCACTCATAGCCCATTTTAAAAGCTTTACAAGCTCTCAGCAGTCACAGATCAGTTAGCTAAACTCTGTTTTCTGAAATTTTCCTGTTATCTTTGGACACCTGGGTCTGTGAAATTGCCTATTAACAGTTTGCAGAGCGATTTAGCTAATCTCAGAAGAGTACATGTGAATCTAATGGCCAGATATAATGCCTTGACAGATCAATAAGGCACATTCCAACTCCACAGAGTCTAGACTTCCTGGGGCTGGGTGGAGGGATTTTTATGGTCGCCAAAAAGTTTTGCCTGTGTTTGTGGAAGAGGGAAAGGAGAGAAGCAGAAAAACTGTGATGTATTCAGCCAAAAATATTTTGAAGAGCCTGAAGAAGTTTTGGGTTGGATGAAGACACCCTGGAGAGCCCATTGTCATTTTCTCCTCTCTTATTTCAGAGGAACTATACTTCAGTGGAGCTGAAAGGCTTTCTAGATCCAGGTTGAGTAGGTACAGGAATCTGGATGTACACGTGCATAAGCCTGTGTTCCAAGCACCTAGGCATGCATGCCACACTGTGGGGAGCTTGCTGCATGCACATGGAGCAACATTTGGACTCACTGCTGTCCCTGGGACAAAGAGGGCTTGTAGCTGTGGGATTCTGACCCTCAGGTACCTGGTGGTTCAGAGATGGCTGATGGACACCTGCACCACCCGTGTGTACTTCAGCAGGGAAGAGAGGCCATAAGACACTGACTGGCACATCTTTTGTCACTCCGCTGCCTATCCCAGCAATGTGACTGCTCTCAAAGACCATGCCCATTTCTGTAAATAAACCCTGACCAGGGCCTAGCCCACAGCTGGTGTAACAGAAGACCATGCAGTGGTGCTAATTTGCAGCAGCTGAGAATTTGCCTCAGTGTCTCCCAGCCCAAAACAAAACTCTATAAAAAGATGGTTTCTCAAGTTCAAGTGTAGTGCAAAAAGCCCTGTTCCTATAAGAGGTGACTCTCTGGGTGACAGCAGTGCTCCTACTAATGTGTCCAAGAGATGGTATCAGCCCTACACTCCAGCCTTCTCCCCCCTCTCCTCTCCCACAGTCCAGGTGCAGCTGACCATGACATGCTGATGGTAATTCTGGCAGCATTTTGACCCAATGGATTTGCTCTGGCCAACCCTAGAAAAATGAGTCTGAGAAATCCGCTGCATATGGAGAAAGATCTCCCTGCAGACATCTGAAATCTGTGTCTTTCTTGTAATATCTTCTGTTTCCCTCACCTCCCTCTCTTGTTCCCATCATACTTTCCCAGGGGTTTGCCACAATGTTCATCAGAAGAAGATACTGCACTTTGTGGCAGAAAATCCTGGCAGCTCCACTGCCTATAGAAAGTTCTCTTTGGTCTGTCTCTGCCTTGGCACAAATCACTTTTTTGCTCTGCTTCTGCAGACCCTGCAAAGCTTCTTGCTCTACCCTCCAAGTCACTCAGTGTACACTTAGCAGCAGGGATGAAAGAGGCTTCAGGAAATAGCATGCTGAGAAGTGAGGCCTCCCAGGACTCCAATCAACCCCCCTGAAGGGGAAAAGCCTAGGGCTAGAGAACAAATTCTAATTATAACAACAGACCTGCAGTCATTCCCAATTATGTCAAGCTCTTCAATGAGGAATTAAACAAGTTATAAAATGGGTGCACTGTCTTATTCTTCCCTCTAGCATTAAGAGTGGGATGTTGTAAAAAAATTGCCATATCTAAGCAACATGTAAAGGAAATATTAACGTGGCATGTGATTGACAGAAGAAAACAATATTAGAGTGACAAACACATCCTTTCTTGCTCCACAGGCATGATTTACTACTGAATTACAGTAGGTTTAGGCTACAATGACACCTCACACTGAAGTGGGGGTAAATCTTATGTGATGCCAACAAAAGCCTAACAGAATCTGATTGCTGGAATCTGGAAAGCTGCAAAGATCACAATGTGAAGTAAAAGAAGAATTTCTGCTTAAGAGCAAGGATAACTGATTATGTTACCAGCAAGCCAGTTGGTCAGTTTGCATCTTTGGATCAGGCTGAAGAGCTTGCCAGGATGCAGGACTTGAAGGTGTACCTCAAACATAATTTTCATGCTCAGAATCAAAACTGCTGGGAAAAAAATATACCACCATTAAATTATAATAAAATCATAGATGTCCCTTGCAGGCTGAGAATTCATTAAAGCTGTAAAAAATTAGCACCACAGAGGTGAAATTGGACAGGTCACAATTGCATGAGCACAGATTGAGTCCTTCAGTCTCAACAACTGTTTCTCCAGAAGCCTTTGCTAGCATTTTAACATCTGCACATCTCAGTGTGAAGGTCTTTAGGTTAACTATACATGGGTGATACCTCCCTCCTTGCAGCCTGATTCCTTCACTGCCTTCCTTATTATAAGCAGAAATTTCAACCCATGCAAAGTGGGTGGCATTTTACACTTACTTCACTTTCTCTTCAGTCAGGTGTGAATGGCTGCAAGGGGTGCAAAACAGAGTAGAGCTGGGGGGGAGAGTAAGAAAAATGGGCTGTGAGAAAGTTATTTCTCTCCATAAAATCTGCATCTTTCCTCTAGTATTGTAGCTGGAATATGACTGAGAAGGTGAATGTTCCTAGAATTCTATAAGAATATTCCTAGTAGTTCAATGTCGTATTGTACAGTCTCTAGCACAGCAGAATGGTAATAAACAATATTTGTTATACTGTACCCAAAAGAACCTCTGAATGTGATTTGTAAAGTGATATTAAAGCGATTCAAAAAGGCAAAGAATTCAGGCTGAGGAAAATGTCTCACATGAGCAAAAAAAAAAAAGCATGGGATTACAATGGAAAAAAATTGTAGTACTTTAACTGCAGTGGCAACAGCAAATTGCAAAGGATGGAGCACTTTGCTTTACACACATCAAACCTTTTTGCAGTTAACCTCTTCTACCAACTGTTGATTGGAGGGATTTTTCACCTCTGCTCACATATTCATTTCACATAATCTTCCCTCTCAGGCAATTTTAACACTGCAAAGTATTTCCCAGAGCTGTGCAACTGGAAACATACAAGTTTGCAGTGAAACTTTTTCTTTTTTGACAGAGCAGAATGCCTCAAAAGGCTATTAAGAAGTTACTTTTTAGTCTCTTAAATGGGAGCAGACAAACCTTGACAGCACACTGAGTGTTGAAAAACAGGACACTGAGCATGCCTTACCTGCTTACCTTACCAGCACACTGACTGACTGATATCTAGGGGTCTGTGTTGACGTACTGTGCCTTCTGCAGCTTCCTCCAGACCCAAAATATCTGTCAGAATGTGGCCAACTGGGTCTGTCCTTCCCATGATCTGCTCTGCCCTGCCTGGTACTGGATGCATGCGTGGGAGTCATTTTTCCTTCTTCTTCCCCTTTTTCTACTGTCAAAAGAAATGTCTAATGGATGTCCACAGGAATCAAGGTGTTTGAGAAGCTTTGGGCTTGATATTGCAGCAGATTCTTATGCTGCAGTGCAACTTTGAGGGTGTCTTTAAAACATTTCTTATCCAGCCAAGAGGTTGCAATGAATAAGGAGTTACTTGGGGGCGAAAGGATCTGCTATGACAGCTTAATCAAACTGAAACCTGTCCCTAGCTGCCCTTCCTTCCCAGGAGGCCCACAGGGATTATGGGGTGGATTCAGTATTTTATCCATGAATTACTCCCCGGAGACGGCTTAAGGCAGCTTATATGCAGAATCAGGCCTGCTGTGCCTGCAGGAGCTCAACCCCCCTGCACATGGGCAGAGTGTGATGGGTCACACTGAGCACCTTCCTGCCTCCAGTGGCTCATCCAGCCAGCTGGGAGCACTGTGCACCCCTGCTGCCTTTGTTTTCACAGAAAATAAAAAGAAAAATATTAAGGTATTTATCTATAAAACCTATACAGAACCAGATTTATCTCTCAGGTTTGCGTGGCCTGCAAATTAAGGCCAGAAGGGACTATCAGAGAGACCATTTGTCTGGCACCTTGTGTTTATATCACAGGTCGTTTATTTTTAACCAGTTTTCCCTGCACTGAACCCAAGAGTTTTTTGTATTTAAAAGACAGTTCAGCCTTGATCTGGAGCCATCACAATATGGAGAATCCATCCCATTCATCATTCATCCTCTCTGTTAAAAATGTGAGCTTTCTGTCAGGTGCATTCCTCTGGCTTTTATTCCCAGCCATTGTTTCCTACTTTGTCTTGCATTGCCAGGATATGTAAGCCTTTAGGGTTTGCCATTTTAGCCCTGTAAATTTACTTATAAATTTTAATTCAGGCACTATTCCATCTCTTTTCTGACAAGCTAACCTCTTGAGTTTCTTCCTGCAAGGCATTTACTCCAGCCTGTGAAACATTTTCTAGCTGCTTTCTCCACACTCCAATTTTTAAAACATTAATTTTAAAACATGGGCACTAAAAGTATACACTTTTCTGTTTGGGTTTCCTGCATGTTATGAGGTATGAATTATACTCCCCTGCTTCCTTTGTTCTTATCACCTGAATCATGTATCACCCAAATTTCAAGCTAAGCAGCACTGAGAAACACAACTCATCCACTCCTCTTTTTGGGGCTGCTTACATAAAAATAGCCTTTGTCCTATTTCACAGGGGAGTTCCAGATATTGTAAATTCCTTGGCATCGATACTGGTGGGCATGTGACCTCTGCAGCCGGGTCCTTTACAGTCCTGGCCTGTAACTCCCCTGAAGGTATGAAAATAAATTTTTTTTCCTCTCTGAAAAGTTTTTCAACAGTTACTCTGCTTACTAATGGAAACTATTTTCTCATTTAAAATAAAGATATAAATTATTTGTTTCCAACTGCAAAACAGAAAGATTTATCTGATGCATCCATCTTTTCCTGTCACTGATCATTTCCTCATCCTACCTAATCACATATCCCATCACCAGAGGCTCTCTTCTTTCCTAAGGAGCAAACTGTTTTGGTTTTAATGATTTTTTTTCTTGATATCTTTCACTACCATAAGCAATTTCCTGCATTTCATGCCTCTCAGTTACTATTTCTTGAAGTTTCTCTGCTCGTTTTTTCACTGTTATACACCAGAGAGAAGAGAATACTTCTACATATGGCTTTCACTTCACCTCTGATCCAGTATTCGAGGTCTTTTAGCATCTTCTGGGGTTTAAAACATTTAGACTCGAGGAGTCATGCCTAAAAATAATAATATTCTGTCCAGAGCACTACTGAGGATATAAATCATAATCAGACTGATTACTAACATTCAATTATTTCTGTTATTTAGTTACATTATTGCTCGCTGGTTTTTAATTATTTGATGTTGAATAATTCTACACTGCATCTCAGTATTTTCATTTTTCTCCCCACTACTTTCATTTTTCACAGCTGAACCTTGACTTTCCGAAACAGTTAATCCTAGCTCAAAATGCCACTCTGTCATTTTTGGTCACACCTCCTGCTAGCGCCCAATTACCCATGGACCAGAACAAACTTATCACCCTTGTTGAAGGGAATAAAACCTCCTCCATCAGTGAAATAAGGCTGTCAGTGTCACATCTGTGCAATGAGGTGATGCTCAGATGAGGGGTGTTTTCCTCTTAGGGCTCTGAGGATGCTGTGAAGCCAGGGGAGCTCCTGTGGGTGTCCATCAGGAGAGAGCCTGGCACACAGGGCATGGACAGGAGCAGACACACCAGAGCAGCCTCAGCCGTGGGCATGGGGAACCTCCAGAGCATGGAACCCAGCACTGCTGGCACTGACAGGCCTGGGGGCTGACACAGGCTCCTGGGATGTGAGCAAGGTGGGGCAGATTGCCTACCTGGAAGACAATTTTAATTTTTTTTCTTTGTAACAATTGATTACAGCAGTTCATTAACAGAGCATTTCTTCCCCACAGGCTGGATCATGAAGGGGCAAATCACACCACATCAGCAGGGATGCTGGTGGAGCCTGGGCTGGGAGAGCATCACAGAGCCTCCCTGGCAACAACCAAACATCAAGTTGCTTAATTTTCACTGGAGTGAGTTCAAAATGGTTCGGGAGATTCCTGGTATACAAGAGTGTTTATTTTTATCTTGGATGACCAAGCCTGAGTGGTCAAGATGCCTTAGCCAATCTTTCCAAAATAGCATGGAATTTCAGGCTTGAGGGTTTTGCTTGTAGTCATCACTGGTGCTCCCTGTTTTCAGAAATTTCTGCTCAGTCACTCCTGTGAGGAAAGGCTGGGGCAGACAAGTGCTTTTTCAGGAATAAACCAGCCATTACTACAACACATGACAGGCAAGCCCTGAGGCCACAGGGTTTTGTTATGAAATCAGAAATGAAATAGACACATTTTAGATTAAATTAAAAACCAAAACAAAACACATGTACAAACACCAAATTTCCACATCAGTAAATGATTCATTCCTTATTTATAAAAGAAGCATTTCTGAAAACTCATGAAGATGATTCTGTTTCAGCATAATTTTGTTTAATCAGGCTTTGAATTAATTAACATAACTAGTCACTATGGGGGGATAACTCAGACTGATTTTATGGAACCTTTTGTTGTGCTGGTTCAGGTCTTACAGCTTGATTTAAATATGACTGGAGGGGCTAATTAACATGAGTGATTAATGCTGCATAAAATTGATTACAAACTAATTTTAGCTGCAAAACCACATTTCTACAAACTTTTGCCATAACTAATTGTGGTAACTTTGTACTAAAACAATTTTGGCTTAGGTTGAACAGCAGCAGTGGCACTGATGGCCTGCAAGTTTCACCACCAGAAATGGCAGAATCCACTCTGGCTCACACTGCTAAAAAGCCTTGAGCCAAACTGGTGTCACAGTGAGGGAAAAGCACCTTCCCTGCAGATGGAAATAGAAAAAACCAACGAAACCTCTTTAGCGACTGAGAAACCTGTGTGTAGTTTTTATCATGGCATCATAGAATGGCTGGGGCTGACATGGACCTGAAAGGTCATCTGGTTCCCAGCCCCATGCTACAGGGACATGGATACTTCCCACTAGACCAGGTTTCTCAGAGCTCCATCCAACCTGGCTTTGAACACTTCCACATAAGGAGGAACCACAGCTTCTCTGGACAACCTGCTTTGTTTAGTTGGCTTCTCTACATAAGCATCTGTTCACTGCTCATGTTTCTTCTCCTACAACACTAAACACAGAAAAGGCCTTGCCTTGAAAATTCCCACTCCTAACTTTCCTTATAAATAAAGTCAAAATAATTTCAAACGTTGGCAGGCTGCTGAGCTGTCATGTGAATGTAAGTGTATGCAGAATGCATTTATCTGTATGCAAAGGTTGGAAAGAATGTGACAGATCCTAACAGGGGAAGGCACAGTAAGTATTACCTGAGCCTACAGAGGGTCTCTGTCAGTGAGCCTATTTCAGAAATAAGCAGCTATGCAAAGTGTCTGGCATTCTGTATTGATCTTTTAGATTATTTATATTTTTCTATTAATAATAGCACCATCAAAATACAGTAAAAATCTAATTTGAATAGTGTGGCCCTGGGTAATGTTAAATAAAGCAGATGTGAAGTTTCTAAACAAGATATCCTTGAGGTTTGGCTTTGAAAAGAAGGAAGATGTTTCACACAGCCAATGACATGTAATTTTTTCAAAGGCTTAGCTCGACATTTCCAAGAAAAACAGTTCTTTCAGATGAAAGGCTGCACAAAAAGAAATGTCATGTGGAAAGGAAGAGTTTGCATTTGTTTGGAGTTTATTTCATAAAAAGGAAAAAACGAGAATGGTGGAAGGAAGCAAAAAAAATCAAATTTAAAAATTAGAAAATATGTAACATGCTTTCATAATGTTTGGCATAAAATTACCACAAAAATGTATTCATTCATGTCCCTGAAATCAGGTCCTCCAGCAAATAAGATACTCCTCCTTTTCCAATAAATTATTTGTAAGCCTGCAACCTTCCTGCACAGCAAATGAGAATGGTTAGTTGGGTTTTTTCTTTTTTTCCCTTCCATTTATGCCACTTCAAGACAATGGGCCTTGCTGCCACATAATTCGAATGCAAAGTAGCAGAGAAAGGGCCAGCATTCTGCCCTGGTAGAGCTTTTGCCCAGATACCCAAAGCTATCTATACACAAGAAAATAAGTGAGGAGTTGGCAAGAAGCTTATGAGCCAACAGGCTCACTTGGGCAGCCCACCACAGAGTGCCTGAACATCTGCCTCCGGCTGGGGGAATGTGCATACTGGGTCACTCACACCAGTACCAACAGGAAACCCTGTACCTTTATTTATACTGTGGGAGAAGGAGGAAGAGCTGAAAGGATCAGCTCCCTAAGCACTTGCCAAGCCCTCCATGAGTGCCATGGACTGTCTGCCTTCCTCATTAGATCAATTAAAACCAGGGCTGGATGAATATTATTTGCCAAATACATTATTTAGCAAATGTTGGTCTTCCTTACTGGATATGCTGACTGAACATTGCTGAGTAGCCTACAAGCTCCAGCACCATTCAAATACTATTAGTTGAATAATTTATGAGATGAACAAAGACAAAATGCATTGAATAATTTATTCAAAGAAAAATTGCTTCCAGTATTTGGTTAGCTCTAATTAGATCCTCTTTTCAGCTAGATTACACACATATATGCACTTGCTTAGGCAGACATACACAGAGGCACACACTCACATACTCAAGAGAACCAGATTTGGGAGGCACAGCAGATTAGCACCACTTTACTTCACTGATTTTATTGCTCCAGGCCCACTGGCACAGTCCAGATCAGAACAAAGCTCCATAAATAGACTGAAACAGTGAGTCCAAGCCAGAAATTTTGAATGTGAAAGTGAACTCTCCCTGCAAAATGCAGGGTGATATGCAATGGGTCAGGAAAAACGGAGCTGATGATTCATCTAGAAGTTGATTTTTGGATCATTTGAGAAGAATCAAGAACAAAAAAAATCTGCCTCAAGTGGATCACAAATCTTCCATCTTTGACAGAATGCATGTAAAGAAAGAGACTGTTGAGTGTGTTGATTTGCAAACATGAACTTTCCTATTTCACAGTCAAGTGTAGACAGAGAGGGAGATCAGAAGGGAGAGATGGCGAGTATTGTGTGGCAACAGGAAAAAAGACCCCTGCACCATGATTTCAGGACTGCTGGAGCAGCAGGCAGTCCCCAGCCATCAAGAGGCCCAGACCATGTTCAAATGCTGCTTTTCCCCCCACCTTCCTGAAGTATTTCCAGATATTCCCTCGTAAATGCAGTTCTCTTATCTTTAGGACATGTTACGCACGAGTTCCCAGGGCAAGGAGAAGCTTCACTGACCACTGTGAGCTGCTAGACAAAGACATGCTGGCATCTTCTGCTGGTTACCTGATTTTTCACAGCTAATTTGGGGGCAGGTATTTCAGGTAAAGTGTCAGCTTTAATTCACAGCCCCTTCAAAGCAACTTTCATATGAAGCCATGTAACCTCTCAGAGTCTGGTACCTCCAGGTCAGGGTTGAGGGCAGCAGAAAGATTTTACTGACAGTGCAGCTGTTTGTACCATAACTAACCACATGGATAAACAAAGGGCCATAATTTAGCTAAGATAACCTTTGCGATGACCTTACAAATGCTGACATAAACCATATGCACTGGCCAAACCCAGAAAGGCAAAGTCAAACCTTACATAAACTCACAAACTTTATAAAATTTACATGGTGGCATATCCAGGAGCATTTATAACAGAGAAGGATCCCACATTCAGGCCTAGACCTTAAATTCCCTGCAGCACAGGGAATAGAAGGTCATCTCCAATAGCATGAGATGTGTATCAAATGAGAAAAGTAGTCAAAGCAGCCTTGAATGCATTGTGAACCTCAGAGAAAAACAGCTTTCCTGTTTGTTGTCTGCTTCTGTTTTTTAGATAGCTGGACAAGATAAATGCAAGCAAATCAAAATGCAAAGATAAAACTGAAACCTCTAGTTGCTTGTCTTGAAGGATAAAGCTGCATCTTCCATTGTTAATTTGTTCCCAATTACTTTTTTCTCGCAGTTCTATTTTTGTAGAGCTCCCAGGCTGCTCTAATGGTAGAGAAAGAGTAACAGAGATAATTGGGAACATCTTGAATAACCTAATTCTGGAGTCCTTATGGTATGACAAGACACCTAAGGGATGTCTCCAGGACAATGTCAGCAGGCATGAAAGGCTGCAGAAAGGCATTAAAGCGAGGTGACTCTATTTAAAAGCTGGTTGGCACTTTCAGTCAATAAAACTCACTTGGGAAATATTTCCTTTTATGTCTGACAGGTTTCTCTCTTTACCCTTTATATATGATGTGTTACCATGAGTGCAGCTCATCCACTGATTAATCATCCTGTCTGTTCTGTTCGCAGGGCATGGATAACATCGTTTTATACGTAGGACTTAAAAGACCTGGTTTTCAGAGAATATCAGTGTCCAGAGGCAAGGCTCAGGAATGGAAAGATGACACCATAGTTAGGCATCTTGCTTAGGAGTTGGCATATGAGGCCTCTGCTCCTCCTCCAGCACAGGTAATGGCACAGGTAACCACACAACTATGTGAATACAGCAGGAGAATAAAATGGGTGCAGTCATAGCCCAGGGATGTCAGCTGGGGAATCTTACATCAAAGGGCATGGAGGGTGGTGTGGTCAGCTGCAGGGAAGTGGGCTGTGGGCATCCCATGGTTGTAATCTGTTGTGTATCCAGTACCACTTCATCCCAGTGCCTCCCTGGGAGAGGAACAAGGTTTCATTTTGCTGGGTGCTTTCTGAAAGTCCACGCTGACAGAGCTGTGAAGTGCCTGGATACACTTCAGTGGGGGAACGTACCAGTTAATAAGAGCAATCTCAGATGACAAATGGTCAGCCCAGTCTGTCCTCAAAACATGGGTCTACCTGTCTCATCAGGGTGCTCAGTTCAGAAAACCATCACCAATGAATTAAAGGAAATAGTATTGATTTTTAATTCCTGACCTAAAAAGCAAATACTAAAGTCACAGGGTGCTATTACCATCAATACCTGCAGGAATTGACCATAATAAACACATTCAGCAAATGTAGGGGCAGGAAAGGCTTTTTCTTCCAGTATTTACTGCATCTTCTGGCCAGTGTTCTCTTGCAGCACAGAGCAAGGACAGTGCTGTGTCAGCTCCAGGGCAAGATATTCCCTTTCTTCACACTTCCCTGACCTTACTAGGGTGCAGCATGTAGCCTGAACCCCTTCTTTAATAAATGTTTTCAATTCTACAAATGAACACATGTACTTCAGTGCATCACTGTGTGGACTGCCAAGTCAGGTCAGAGTTTGGCATTTGATTATTTTTTCATAAAGCAAAAGCACTAAAAACTTTAGGCTTGGATAACTAATCACTGCCCTTTTTTAAAGGAATTTATTTAAACGAGCATCAAAATGAAAGTGACAGCAGTGCCAGCAAGTAAATTATCGCTGCCTAATTGGACCCAAAGAGAGTTTGGAGCCTAAAATGTCCCTTCACGTGGATTGGCAGAGAAACAAAAAGTGTACTAGACACATGCACATTGACTTTATGAGTTCTTAAATTTCTTGGTTTTCAGCTAGTCCCTGAAGTACAAAAAGCATTGTATTTTTCCCTGCTTCTGTTCCCATGTTCACAGGTTCATAGGATTTGCAGTTGGAGAACTTTATTCATCCTTAGAGTGGAAAACTGACTTCACAGGAGCTCTTTGTTAAGCTTGTTGAGCCCCTGTTCTGTCCCCCATCCAGGAACATGGAGCCAGCCCAGTAATTCTGCTGCTCTGTGTCTCCTAGGCAATCCTGTCCAATGCTGACCAACTCCTTGTAAAAAGAGCTGCGAAAATGCCAAGTACCAACTGCTCCACTTACAAGTATACCTTGTTCCTTCACACTGAGAGCCAAAAATTTCACAGGGGATCTTGTATATCCTTGCACAACTGGCCTTCAACTGTCCAGTACAGCCCTTTGATAAAGTGCTTTTGGCATCAAAATCAATGAAATAAAAAGCCTTTCATTATTTCACTAGAAGCAAAATTATCTTCAGCTGGGAGGCAGGGAGAGGTTCACCAGAAAATTGTTTGATCTGGACTACTAAAAAAATGGGATTTCCATGACTTTGAGAATGTGATCCATAACATTTTAGATCACTGTAATCAAATAACTGCTTGAGAATTAACTTCCTTAAGTTAAAGATTGAGGGCTCTCTATGTCTTAAAAGATTTGGTTCTAATTTCAATTCCTTTGCATTTTTTAAGAGACAAATGGAGATAATTCCCCAAAAACCCTCCATGTGTGTAGGTCTGGGGCTATCCCACAAGCAGAGTGTGTGCTCAGGAGCTAGAAGGGAAGAGCAGCAGGCTGATTGCAGTGGCCCAGCCAGATCAGCCCCAGGCAGGGAGTCAAAGCAGGGACCCTCAGACTGTCAGGTCTTAGCCTTGCTGTGTGGTCAAAGTGAGCAAGAGCACTCATATGAGTGTCCCTCACCCTCTTTATCCATTCTTGCTTAAAGAAAGACATTTATTTTCACCAAAAAAAACCAAAACACTTCCCAATAAAAGGTGTTGGTTAAAAACATGAGGAAGGAAAAATATAATTCCAGCCTCTATATTGGATAAGAATATGAGTCCAGAAAGTATGAGGATATAGTGGCAGCAAACTTTATCTTACAGGATTCAA
Organism: Petroica traversi; assembly: GCA_025920805.1. Classification (NCBI taxonomy): domain Eukaryota; kingdom Metazoa; phylum Chordata; class Aves; order Passeriformes; family Petroicidae; genus Petroica; species Petroica traversi. The sequence goes on along the minus strand of JAHLSL010000012.1, from coordinate 8,593,171 downwards.
AACAGAGGAAGTCCCATGTTTAAAAAAGCCCTGTGACTGAATTACATGAAAAAAAGGTTCAGTCACAGCAGAAAGTTGAGCAAGTTTAACAGAGAAGCTGTCACTTTTAAAGATGTAGAGAGCTGTAAGATCAGATTTGTCATCAGAAGCCAAATTGGTGACATTTACCTTGCTCACTAGCAAAATAGAATATTAAGCATCATTTGAAAGAGAAGCTTTATAAAAATGCATAATCCTCTTTCTATGGAGTTTTATTTCAGAAAAGGGCAATTCTGCACATATACTACCTTTTTCTGGGAATAAATTCCTTAAATCTGAGGAGGTGGAGTCCCATATGGTCCCATAGTCAGCTAGAATGATATGCAGCTGTGAGATGTGTTAGTGTGCAGTAGAGATACAACACAATTACTTCAAATCTTTTCAGAAGGGTTGAAAATCCAGTAAGAATGGTAAACGTCAGTCTTCTGTTAACTTAGCTTTGGTTACTGATTTCTCTGGCTTTTTAAACTGTAGGAGAGAATCAGAAGCAAGGTGTTCAAAACTGAATTTAACCCCCAAATCCTATTGGTGTTGGTGAGTTTGGATTACACCTCAAATGTAGGAAATTCCCAGAATCCACAAAATCAGGCTGTGGGGTGAAGAATGTAGAGCTGAACAAAGCAAGATAGTACATGTACTTACTCACTGGAACCCATGAGCTGTTTTTCACCAATAGTTTTGCAGGGTACAGGGACTCCTGTGTCTGTTTAAACAGAAATCTGTGACCTGTACCTGACCTACCCTCACATTACCCCCAGGATGTACAGGGAGCAAGTGACCTTCTCTGCTGCTCCAGTGCAAATTGTTAAAGATTATTGTTGTCTCTCGGGAAGTCTTCAGGCATGCTTTGCTATTCCTAGTGAAATATGCTGTGGCTTTACCATTGATCACCAGAGGGCAAAAAGGAAAATTTCATCCCTGTGGAAAGAACTGCTCTTTTCTTTTGTATTTATAAAATTTTCTTTTTTATTTATAGGTGTGTGTTCTTTCATCTAATATACTTAAATAATTCTGCTTTTCTTTGTGAAATGCTTTTAGTCAACAAAATTTAGTCCTCTTTCAGCCCCTTTTCTGTTTGCTTGGCCTTGGTTTTATTGCTGTGCTGGTTGGCAGCAAGGCCTGAACTGCCTGTGTAGTCTCTCTCTGTGCAGTGAAACACTCAAAAATACACTTGGAGGTATTGTGGCATAATGCTGCTTGAGTTTGACAAGGACATCCTGTGCCGAGCTGAGAGGCTGGATCAGGTATCTGTGGGATTTAGCGAGGTTACAAGAAAAAGGGGCATCTCCTAGCTGAGCTAAGCATAGGGAATAAATATGCTCTGAAGATTATGAAAATGATTTTACACACCAGATTGTGCCCTGAAGGACAGAGAAATCCTGGGCTGAGGCAGAGGCATAGCCAGCTCCACATCCTGGCTGAGCTCTCTGGGTGCAGACACTTTGGGAAGATGCACACAATCCATGTAGGAAACGTCTCCAGGCTACAGCCATGGGGACTGCAGGATTTGCTGATGGTTACATCCAAGTCATTGTAGATCCAGGCCAGCTGTTCACCCAGGCCAGCATTCTCCTGGAGAAACTGGATGCTCATGGTTTGAAAGGGTGCACACCTTGCTGGGTAGAAAACTGGCTGAACTGGCTGGGCCCAGAGAATGGTGGTGAATTTAAATCCAACTTGTGGCTGGTCACCAGTGTTATCTCCAGGGCTCAGTATTGGAGCCAGGTATGGTTTTTATCTTACAGAATTCAAAACAGAGAAAGTCCCTCTCTCCTTTGTTTAAAAATGCCCTGTGACTGAATTACATGAAAAAAATATTCTATCACAGTAGAAAGCTGGGTTAGCTTAATAGAGAAGCTGTCACTTTTAAAGATGTAGAGAGCTGCAAGATCAGATTTGGCATCAGAAGACAAACTATGAGGAATGGCTGAGAGAACTGTAGGTGTTTAGCCTGGAAAAAAGGAGAATCATAGTACACCTTAATACTCCTTGTAACTCCTGAAAGGAGGGTATAGCCAGGTGGGGGTTGTTCTCTTCTCCAAAGTTACAAATGGGAGGACAAGAGGAGATAGCCTCAAGTTGCATTAGGGAAGTATAGCCTGGGTATCAGGAAAAATTTCTTCACTGAAAATGTGGTCAAGAATTGGGACAAACTGCCCAGGGAGGCAGTGGAATCACCATCCCTGAAAGTGTTCAAAGGTGTGTGGATGTGGTTTCATGGTGAACATGCTTAATGGCTGGGCTAGATATTCTTGAATATTTATTCCAGTCTAAATGATTCTATGATTCTCTGCTTAATAAGCACAGCCTGAACATTAATCATGTTGCCCTGTTTCAGTCAGGGTGCTACATGTGGCCCTCTCATAGTTAATCTTCTTGTGCTGCTATAGCAAAGGGAACACGTGCTTGACACCAACGGTGCAGCCCTTGGGTGCAATTAAACATCAGGAACTACTCAAACGTTTGTAAGGTTTCCTTTTTATGCACATCTGTTTGTTGACCTTTGGGAGAGAGACTCTTTCGTGGCCAGTTTTCAGTGATAAGAAGCTGCTATCACAAAAAGGTGCTGCCACAGCTGGTGCAACACCAAAGGCAGAGCAGGGAGACTGAATTGTTGCTGGAAGGGGTTTGTCCCAGCCTGCAAGGGGCAATGCAGGGAAGTTTGCTCTCCTGTCACCCTTGTTTTATCTGTTCAGAGGGTAAATAAAGGGCTTCAATCTTTGCAGCTGCAAGCTCAGCAGCTTTCTCCACCACACATCATTCTCCCGAAGATAAAAACAGTTGCGGAGAGTCCCAGATCTCTGGTGCAAGCTGTTATTTGATTTATTTATTGGCAGTAGGTTCTAAAACACGGTAGGTGCTTTTCTGCAGATAGGAGGAGATACAATTCCCAGGCTTTGAAGCGCTGACAGGAAAGATGCAGCATCATAAAGAACACTAACATAGAAACAGAGAGACAGAAAGGAAACTTGCAACGTTAGATTAAGTGATTGTTTATGGTTGTTACACAAGTTTTGGTTGTTTAGACACAGAGTTGTATAGGCACACACATGTGATCCTTATGCATGTACCCATTTACTGAATATCTCATATGTATAAACAATGAAATCAAGACTCACAGATTTATCCATGGGGAATAAAAAAAATACAGCATTTTCTGGCCAAGTTACCAGATGTAATCACATCTCTAAACAATTATAATTCTCAAAATAGTATAAAGGGCAGTATAAATACAGTCTCTGCAGAAAGTAATCAGGGTGCAAGGGACTGAACAGGCACTGCTCTAAATAACAAAAATATCTTCCATTGCCCCATGAGCAGTGCATGTGGAAGAGCAGATCCCTGCTCGGGGAGCAGACTTGTGTGTAGGGAAGGTGTGCAAAGCACCAGCCAGCTGCAGTCCCTGCTTGCTGAGTTGCTCCTACAGACAGTCCCTTTTTGCAACAGTGACTTTACCATGACTGGCTCACCTGCACAACCTCAACCAGCTCCTCTATTGAGTCTGGTTATGACTCGGTGCATTGGCTGCCTGATTTTAATCCCTGTTCAGCACTGCAACAGCAAAGGGTGCCCTCCTGCCCTGGAAGGAGTTGCCATGGTGGATGTGAACCTTTCCTAATGCCAGAGCATTTTGGCAAGGGTTTCTTCTGGCCTTTACTTTGTGCTGTTACATTTTCAAGAATCCAGAAGAGGGTATGTGCTCGTTAATTTAAAAAAAAAAAATTTAAAAGGCAAGAAATTAATAATATTATAGAAAGAGATGTAAAAAATTAAATGGGTGCCCTGTTTCTCATTTAAGTGGACCAGTGGTGTCAAAGACGTGTTTGAGGTTATTTCTTAAGGGTCATGACACTAGCTGCAATCACTGAGAAGGCAGTCTGAGTTACAGGCTATTATTTAAGACTTTGGAGCATGTAATTGTTTTCTTTCTTCCTGAGATTAAAGATAGAAAAGCAATACTGTCTTTTGGACAGGAGTAATCGACATTCAAAGTCTTTTCTGACACTTGGGCAGAAAAGCCAGACTTTTAATGACTAGATCCTGTAAGTGGGTGAGAAGAGATGCTGTTCTGCCCTGTCAAAATGCCACAGTCATGGCACTGCTGACCATTTGCAGCTCATGGACTAGGGGACTGAACATGAAATCATGATGTCAAATCCTAAGGTAAGAAGGCAGCCATACAAATTTTTCTGAGCCATTTTTGTGGTTTGCTCAAGCGAAAGCCTTAGAGATGGCTCTGGGGTTTGTGGATTTTGCCTGAGAGCAAATGCACATTCGTCACTTTGACTTAATATTCAAGCTGCGTTTGCTCTCGCTCCCCCGCTGCCCCTCCTTCCCTGCAGGCTGAGGTCACTCAGCAAGCAGTGACTCCCGGCGCCTGACACCACTGAGCACCTTGCACTGACTCAGCCAGGAGCAGCTCCAACTGGAGCTCCAGGGCAGAGGGGAGAGCAGCAGGAGGGTGAGAGACACTCCTCCAGCACAATTCAGCACCACCATCTCTCATCAGCCAAGCGTTCGCTTCCTCCCCCTTGAAGTGAACTCCTGGGTGCCAGTGAAGTCAGAGGGAGCTGTGCCTGTGGCCTCAGTGGGGAATAGGATTTGGCCTGAAGCTGCAAAACTACCACCTGAATTTTAACCAAAGGTAAATATACCCAGCCCTCCAGTAGCTTAATTTCACACTCACTTCTGGCATCTTCTTGCTGATACCGACTGACTCCCAGACTGGCCACCACTGGACCCCTGAACTTCCTCCTCACCACCTTCCCTCCTGGTCCTTTCACATCTGCACTGACCACCAGACCCACACCTCCGGGCCAGCTGTGGGGTTCAGCCCTTGTGAAAGCACACATGCTCATTTTCCAGACCACTTCAAGGATTTAACCTTTCCTTTCTTCTCTCATTCCCAGATTTTCTTCCAGGACTTTGTCACTTGGAGTCTGGGTTACCTCTGCACCCTGGTTCCCAGCATCTGTAGCCTTTCCTGCTGCAAGTTCTCATAGAAGGTTCTTGTCCTGCCTTACCCCATTTTGGATGTCACATCACTGTGTCACCAAAGACTAATAATGACATGGCTGGGTGTTGGTGCTCTGGTACGACTGACCTCCATCTCTGTTGCTCAAATGGCCAAGTCTGCTTCTTAGTAGCTTCCCTCACATTTCATCATTTTATTTCCTTTCTGGTCTCTTTTTCAGAGAAGGAGAAATTAAGACAGAGGAGTGTCCATTACAAGGCAGCCTTGCCCTTCTGCAGCGCTCCCTGTTCTGGGGGTCCTGCTTGCTGGACAGGGGAAGGCACGAGGTGAGGAGAATTCTACTGCTCCCAGTGCAAAGCTCAGGGTTGCCCCACTCCTTCATCTCCACACATACAAGCATCTGTATGACCTCTCTTTTCAGTACATCCCAGTGTGGTTTTGCAGGTGTTGTATTTTCTTTCCCACCCCACATTCGCCACACCCTGCAGAATGCAAACTCTGGACCTTGTGTTACTGGGGCAGCTACACAGCAACATAGCCCTCTTTCTCTTAACTCCACTGGCTGCTGTACTCACCTCTGGACCAGGCACAGTATTCACAGAGACCCTCAGTCACTTCTGACTCTTCTCAGCACCATTTCCTGCACGACAGAGTCACTAGCTTTGCCAGAAAATCACTACAATGCATTCTCAGCAGGCAGCTGGTTTCCCTCTGCAGGCAAATGCACTCAGGTGCCCAAGGAGCATAGCTCTCCAGGACTCCTCATTTCCCTCTTGCATTTTATCTGGCTGCTGCCTGTTCTCATTATCCATCATCCGTTTCTGCACTTTGCCCTTATTACTTCAGCTCCTTCAGCCCTCTCTATCCATCCTGATCATGTGCTGGCTGTATAATAACATCACTGAAGGGTTAGTTTCCTTTTGTAAGTAACCTGTCCATAGTCTAGCATAGTCAAATTTAGGCCTGACAGTGAGGACTTGGTGAAAGCCTGAAGAAAAAGACCCAGAGGAAGAACAGGTCATGATCAGCAATCTACTATCAGTCCTCAAACATTTCTATGAACTTCGATAGAGGTTAAATGCCTGATGCAGATATGCCTTTCTGTAGATGCTTCTTATAGTACAATATTTTTAAATTGAAAAAGAAAACTACTGCTCTGCAGAAAATAACCCTTCATGTGGCTCAAAATACAGTTCTGGGCAACAACCAGATCTGCATACATTTGATTCTTTTTTACAGCATCTGATGTCATCTTCCTCCCTTCTCTAGAAAATGCACAATGAAATACAAGCAAGTATATTTTAATTTTGTTTTGAAACACTTCTTCTGATGAAAGATAGGAAGCCTGGAGAGTATTTCAGACTGTCTTTTATAGTTCCTGTAGCTATAACTAAAACACGTTTTCAACATAAATCAGTGTGATATAACTATTTACACGTCTTATTCAGTGTCTTTTTGTTCTTCCTACGCAAAATTCTTACAGGATCCAATAGGAAATTATTCATTTACATTCAGCTTCAATGGCTGTATTCTCATTTAAAGCAAACATTTTCATTTCTTGTAAAAAATATTTTTTAAAAAATGAGGGCAGATGATGGTGAAGGAAGCTGGGAGACACAGCCACCATGAGAAAGGGGAGTGTAGGGGCCACACAACCTGGGCTTGGGGTGGAGGAGCTGCTCAGATGGCTCCAGTAACAGGGACTGAGAGTGAGACTGTCCCACAAAGCTGAAGCACAGCATTGCCTGGAAATGCATGACCACGAGGTGAACTGGGAAGAGCTGTCAGCAGCAAGAATGGCAAGAGGAGGTGGGGATGTTTGACTTGGCTCTGGGATACTGGCAAACAGAAGGAAATGTCAGTAAATGTTAAAATGTCACTCTTACAACAGTAATGGACATTGCTGCTCCCTGTTTCATCAGAAATCCCAAACACATGGAGGAGTGATAGGAAGAACATAGTTTAACCCACCAGGAGCAGGTGGACAAGTGTGAAACAACCGCATGGAAAGACTGGTCACAGAAACACTTCAGATATCAGTGCAGAACCCACAAGAAAACTCTAGAAACACCAGTCTCACCTTTATTTTCAACAGCCAGCTGCAGGGGAGTTGCAAACTTGGGCCTAGCCCAAAAGAGCCTCTTCAGAGGAAGAGGACGAGTAATTTGGTTATTGGTTTCTGTGGGACAATAAGAACATAACATTCTCCAAGCCATCCGCTTTTAATGTGGGAGAGTATTTTGCTGTCACTGGCTGATGAAATTGCGCATCAGCAGAAGAACAATCAGCTGTCCTAAAGGTTTTGTTTTCTTGCCTTTTAGACCATATTGATCCTCTTCCCAAAATCATCCTCTCAGGCTTGACTGCTGCACATGCTGAAAGCTACAGCATGGAAATGTCAGAAGTGTCTCTGTGAAAGACCTGCTCTGAAGTGATGCCCGGGCACCACTTTACCAGCAAGTGCCACTCCCGCCCACCAAGCTGCCAGGGCACCTGGGGCTGCTGAGAACCTGCTGCTCCAGCTGGAGATCGCTCAAAGGGGCTCTGGGCAGTGACAGTGGCATTGACAGGGCAGTGTGCCATGTCACAGCTGCTCCCTGTCCCCTGGCCTGCAGCACTTTCTGCATTTGGCTGCCATCTGTGTGGAAGCACAAACCTTCTGAGCACCCTCGGTTTGCTGTACCCAGAAGGGAAGAATCCCTGCATTGTGAACACTCGGCACTTCTGACAAACAAATGCACAGCCAGGAAAGTACATACATTCTTTTTCATGTGCTTTTTTTTATCTCTCACAGAGGGCCTATGGATGTTTCAGGTCCAGTAGATGTGACACTTTGTGACAGGAGCAGAATTGCGAGGTACAGCTAGCACGCACTTGTAAGAGATTTCCATACTTCTGGCCATGAGTAAGTGCTAATATTCAGAGCTATTATTCTGGCAGTGAGCACAGAGGCAGCTTGCACCTCTGAGACATATTTCTTAGACAGCAAGGAGTTTATACGCTGTTTACACTTGAAAGGATTTTCTTTGCAACCTCCACAAACACAAGCCTGAAGATGCATGAAGGGTTGAGAAGTAGCTGTATGACTCTTCAGTGATGAAAGACACTAGGCCAGCATAATCTGAAGTTTGCCAGCCAAACTCGGTCAGGCCTTTTTCTTCCTTTGTTCCTGCTCCCCACATATCTTGCACTGCATGATTTATTTATTAAGAATATTATGTTTCATTCAGTATGTACACAGAGAGAGCTGAAAAAGGGGAAGGCTGCTCCCCCCCTGTTGTGTCTGCAGCTTGCTGTTAGGACAAATGCACGTAAGCAGAAAAGCTGTGTGAGCAAAGTGTCAAACAATAAAGTTCTATTAGAGAAAAAGCAATGCCACTGTGCACATTGAAATCAATGCTAAAAGCTTCCTTGGAAAGAGCTTGCAAGGTAAATGTTCTTGAGAAGTGCCTAGCAGACATCCTGACTCACAGGAACAGCCTGTATTCTTCATCATTCCCAGGCCCTTACTGATAATACTTGGATGAGACAAGCAGAGGTTTCTTGTTTACTGAGCTAGAGAAGAATATTTGTTCCATAGTTTTCAGTGCTCATAATTTAGTTCTGAATCTTATAACATTTTTTTTCTTCCCTTAAAGCCCATTCACTTGAAGTCCTGTGAATTTATCAGAGTCAGGGCTTTCCTTTCTCGCAAGGAGGAAGTTTGCAGTTCTCATGTTTTATGGAGGAAATCTTTAAAAGACAACCCATAAGCTAAAGAAACCCAAACAAACAAAACCCAAACAAGTGCACAAAATGAATCAAGTAAAATCCAATAAACACCTTCACCTGACAAGACTGAACCTATATACACATACCTTTTTGTCTGTCTCTAATCTGCACATCACAATCACTCTGGTTCAGAATAGCAAACACTGTGTGAATTTATTGAAAAGATGACTCCAAACCTTTGTTTTGCTTCAGCTCATTTTCCCATTGAACATCTAGGTGCAATTTGAGGTTGTTTCCTGCACCTCCCCTCCAACCTGCTCAGGTTTCCCTGGTGCTGGCCTGGTTCTCCCCCTTGCTGTTCTGGTCCTGCTCCTGCTGCTGTCTCCCAGCTGGATGTACAGTCAGCCATGCCCAGGGATGGTTCTCTCCAAGAGAGGGAAAGCTGAAAGAGGAGTGCCAAGACTGGCAGAGCAGCAAACAAGGGCAAAATGCCAAGGGGCCCTGATGCCTTTTCCTAGCGTTAGGAAAATGAAGCTAGACACAGTTAGAGGGTTGGGGTCTTTACCTCAGTATTTTAATGAGGACCCTGTTGGATGCATGCACTTCACCCAGGTGACAGTGTGGCAAAGTGCACACCCCCCGTCAATCACATACACAAGTTATTGACCTTTCACATCAGCATATCTAACAAGGGAGCCCAGTAATGGGGCTGGGGTGGGCTAACCCCTAGTTTACAGAATCTGTCCTGCTAGGAGACCTTGGGTTCCTGCGATAGTAGAATGTTTGGTCTCCCTGGCTCTGCAGTTCTGGGGTGTTTAGTCTGAGGGCCTGCAGGACACTTACAAAACACTAAGCCCTAAACTAAGTGAAGAGTTACAAGTATGCATGCTAATACTTGTGGATGCACAGAACTGTGTAAAAGGTATATAAAGAAAAGGCAAAAATCATTTCAGCATCAGCCCAAATTCATTCCTTTCAGGTGTAGAACACTAGCCCTCGGATGGGCATCTTTTAAAATGTCCTGCCCTCCTGAACTCCTGGTAACCAAGGCATCTGATGCAGGCACATGAAGGATGTCACCACCTTGCGCCTTTTAACTTCTTCAAGGTTCCCTAAAACATGATATAAACATCCCTCTAAGTGCAGCAGCAAAGTTTTCTTCAATTGTACTATAGGACCAAAGGGACTCCAGACTTCACAAATTTTTTATCTTACTTTCATGCACTGGTAATTTTAGGAGAATGGAGGAGCTGGGAAAATAAGCACAAAAGCACTACTATGTATTCTGAAAAGATGGTTTTGTGTGCTGGGGTGGGCTTAGTACAACAACAGTCTCTGATGCCATGTCATGGCTCCTGGTGCTCTGGAAATTTGGATATACTGCAAAAGGGGATTTTGACACACTGGTCTGCACATTCTCATCAAAAACCTTGCTCTCTGCCTAGGTCTTTCATGTCAAGGGAGGCTGTGTTTTCTTCAAGAACCATGAGAATGGGCCCAGCTCTGTCTCCTTTGGGCAACATTCATAACAGCTTCCCTGGGTAATCATCAAGAATATTTTATTATTCTTTCCTGGTGGCATCATATCCCACTGCTCGGAAAATGATTATTTCTGATGGATTAAGTCAGTTAAACATCTAATAGTAGTAGGGAACTGTGCCCTCCCCCTTTGCAGCTCCAGCAGAATTTTGTCCTGTGAGTTAGAACTATGTCTTCACTCAAGGACTAAGGAATTGTCTTAAGGACAATATAGGAATACCTGAAAAATTCTGGAGTCTGCACATAATGCAGGTCCCAGAGGCCTTTGCCTTCTCAGCAGAATGAGGTTTGCCAAAACATACCATCTGCTGCTGGTGGACAGACTGCAATGGCTAAAAGCAGTGGAGTCCCACTCCAGCTGTTGGACTTGAAAATTTGGGAGGAGGAAGTGTAATATCCATTTACCCTTTATCCAGTACCTGTTGAACTGTTGGCTGATGCCAATGACTGTCATCCAGGAAAAAAACACAGCAGTGTATTACCCAGTTAGTGTTAATGAGCCTTGAATAATCAAAATTTTCAAGTTAATTAGGCTGTACCACAGAATCCTGCCTCTACAGAGCTGAGATTCAGTCTTGTCCTGTGATACCCATGGGCTTCTCAGCTTATTCTGTAAAGACATCAACGCTGTGGCAGGAGAGGAAACTCTTTGACTCCTGTTTAGATAGTGCTGTGTTCCTAAATTATGGTCATCACATCCATATTCAGATTAATGAATAAAGAGATTAAGGACTGCTCTCTGGCACTGAGGACAGGGCCCAATGCAGCCCACGCTTGCCTGGACAAAATTCTCTTTCCAGGACAGCAGAGGGGCTGCCTCCAAATTGCCAGTTGGGAATGACCTGGGACATTCATATCCTAAGTCATACTTTGGGTGGATCCATGCCTCTAAGCAAACGATTCTCATGAGCACTTAATTATGCCTCCTTTTTACTAACAAACCTCTTGGATCTAAATCCCCTTTCATAATGATGTAAACTGATACCATAGAGCATGAACACAGGAAACAATGAATAAAGCCTTGTTCTCCAGTGGCACAAGCAAGTTTGTGTTCCTCAGGAAAATGGTTTTTATTTCATTCTGTTTCCTTCTCAATTTTTTTCAGTTTTGCAATTAGCAAAAATCATTAGTATTATTAAAATGCAATGCACAGAATGCTGTCATATGAGTGATGACTGGTTGTGTATATACCCACCCTTACATCTTGGCCTTGCTTTCTGTTACATGACAGCATAAATCAGCGAAATCACTATATAAAACCAGTGTGAGATAGAAACGAGTCTATGTGTGGTGAACATTATTAAAGCAGGAAGAAAAAGAAGTTCTTCCTTCCCATCAAATCACACAGCATCATTTGCCAAACAACATGCCATGCTGCCTTCAGGCATATGATTAATGCCAATGCAGTTCCAATAAAGCTTACAAAGCTCACAGCCCGGGTCTCCCTGGAGAGTTAACAACAACAACAAGCAAAGCCTAAATGATGCTGTTCTTCATTTTTCAGCCACCAGGGACTTCCAGCCTTTTCCTCATTTCTGAGCATTAATCTTTATTTCTTTTCCAGAGTAATGACATTTCTCAGCAGTGCATAATTTTATCAGCTGGCTACATCCACAAGACACAGTGTGTTGATATCAGCTGTCTTGTTGAAAGGATTTTGCCTTGAAGTGCCACTTCTATTTCCATTTTTTCAATTTGCTTATTCTTTTATTTGCATACTGTTTTACAGTTTCTTGGGGTCTGGATTTTGTCTGCTCTTTTGCCTTCTTTCAAAGTTATCTAAGATGTTCTATGTGTATTTTATGCACAGCACTAGGTGTAAGTCCCTTTGTGACTGGATAACAACTAATCAGGGTTAGATCCAGCTAGAACATTAGTTTTCAATACAGAGAGGGGTAACAGTGAGCATAAATGTATATTAAAACATGGGTTAGATTCAAATACTTTAACAGTGGCAGAACTCCCAGGGCCTAAATTCTCAGTGCAGTGGTCGGATGAGGATGTAACAGTAATGTCTCTGAAGTCTCAAGGACAAGAAGTAAAAAAAAAAAGTCTTTTCCCTCTGAATCTTCAGGGGTGTGTGTGAGGGCATTAATAGCATGCTTTCTTTTAGTCAATGAAATGCCTTTCATTAACCATTGACTAAATCATGTGTGGCTCTTCTTGTTTTTTACCTGTTCTTCAACATGCTTGTGAGAAAACCCTCATGACCTTGCAAGAGTGATTTTTACACAGGTTTAAAATAAAAATCTCTTGGCTGCTGTTTCCTGGGGAGCCCTGCATATGCACTGGAGACCAGTAGGGAACCAGGCACTTAAATCTTCGGTACAGCTCCATGGAAATAAACACAAATTCAGTATGTCTTGTACTGTCAGCAAGATCTGACTTGATATAAGACACTAGAAGTGCAGTGAAGCTTAATGCATTTGGGCATTAATTGAGCATGTGCAGGTGCTGAGACAAATATCCTTGTTTCACAGGATACATGAATTTTAAAGGAGTGAGTGAACTGTTGTTTTTTACAGCACTATCCACTGTCCATCCCTGGAGGCAGAAAACAAGATGTGATGAGCCAAAAGTCTGATCTGGGGTGACAGATCCATCTTTACCATGGGAAAAACAGACACTTCACTATGAAATGACATCATCTTTAATAGCGTGGGATCTGTCACCAGCAGTTGTAAACAGAAACTGATTTACAAGTCAAACAGCCTCCTTAGCCAGCAAGACTTGATTCAAATTTGCAATCCTAGACTATTTTCTAAGAGATCTTAGAGTATCATGACTTTTTGCACCTCCTTAATTTAAGGTTACCCAGCAAAGAACTTCTGCAGAGTCAGCATATATGTCCTTCTCACCAAGAGATTTCTACTTCAAAATAAGTTACTCAAGAAAATTTCCCTGCTGCTGGGGTCTTTAAAATGAAGGATCAGCAGGAGGGGGCCAGTCCTTCAGCACCCAAGGCTCCTGCTCATTGTACACCATGCCATATGTAAGACTCTAGCAAGACCCTGTAACACGTGGTGACAAATTTTGAGTTCCAGCAGTGGAAGTCTGTGCTGTGGACTCCAGCCTCATACCTCCCTGGGGCTGGGAACACTGCTGCACATTCAGAGTCCCCATGTCCCATCCTGACTCCTGCTGCAGGGCTCTGCTCTCAGGCTGTGCCAACCCCTGGTGTCCCTCCTGTACAGTCACAAAGGGGGACACCGACAGAGGGGCTGCCTTGCAGTTACAGGGGCTGCCCCATAAATTATCTCACAAGCCATCCTGAAAATCACCCCTGAGGCCAGCCTGTCCCCAAGGGGCCACCAAGAGCCTTTGGCCCTTTGCACTGGAGCTGTGTGATGCATCCCCCACTGTGATGTCCCATACAGTGCTATCTCACAGGGCACCGAGGGTGATGCTCGAAACAAATGTGTTACAGCATCTCTCTGAGAATGTGGAAGTGTGCAGATATGAGAAAACTGTCATCATAAGACAAGTTGCTGATTATATCAATGTTTTATTGTACTGGAGCCTTCCAATTGTGCAATTGCAGCACTGTGGCTTTATTTGTCTTAGCTTAAGTTCCTCTAAATTTGACATGAGAAAAAACAGCATAGGCCTTCTCATATTAAAATAGCTTACATTACTAGATTGCCATAAACTTACACCTGAAATTATAGAAAATATATTTACATGCCAGTATCTTACTGCCAAAAAGACAGTAGCATTTAAAGAGAGACTCAAAATCAGCCTCCTAAAGGAAGACTCCAAAATCAGACATTTTTTAGAGATTATTCCCACAAAGAGGCATATTAAATAAATGCTAAGGAAAACCAGAAGGCAGATGACCCTTTACAGAAGATTGTTACTGATGATCTCTCCCGAGTAGGAGGGTATGATTGGAGAGTTTGAGCAGTGCTAGTGCTGCAGTTTAATTTTGAAATACTGCCACCTCACGTCAGTTTAGGGAGAAGGTACAGCCTAGGCCAGCTTCCCAGTGCCTTTTCCTCTGCTCTTTGCCTGGCAGCATATGGCAAAGCAGCCTCACTCCCAGAGGCACTGCTGTCCACATTATCGTCGTCATTTTTTAATTGAAAATTAACTTTATGTTCTTAACACTGAGGGCAACGTCACTTTATGCTCACTTTAAGAGGTATAATTCTCTCTTCACCTTGAGTAGTCACCTGCTTGATCCACTCTCCAGGCTCTCTGAGACAGCCCAGCACCTGCAGAGCCTGCAAACGAGACGTGCAAGGAGCACACTGAGCCTTGAAGTGCTGCTCTGGCTCCTGTGAGCAGTCGGTGGGGACAACTCCTTTTGCTGCCTGGCTCATTCCCTGCCCTGGGGATGCAGCCATGCCCAAGTGCCAGCCAGCTGTGTGTGAGCAGTGAGTGGTTTGTAGGAACAGAGAAATCCATCCAAAGAGAAATGGGCTAAGTGTCGGTAAATAAAACCTGCAGGAGCCATGAGGTGGCTCTGGGGAGCTGCACAGCGCACAGAAAAACTGGCAGATTAGGATGTAATTAAAAAAAAAAACAACCTCAGGCTCTGTCCAAGACCTAACAGCCCCAGACAGGCAACCAACCCAGACTAAAAGTGTACATAAACAGCCTTGGAAGTTTTGTCAACAGCCTGAAGGTGCCATTAAGGAGAAAACAGCATCTTAATGCTGGATAGAGAAGTGTTTAAAATCTGCCTTAAATTAGAGAGATGATTACACAGTTCTCAGAACAGGTGTTGGACAGCCTCATCTCCTAGAAGGCTGCATTTTCCAGTCAACACACACTTTTCAGAGGGTCCCCATGGATGGAACTCTTTCACTCTCAGACTGATGGAACAGTAAGAATGTTTATAGGTGGGAACCCATCACAGCCCAGTGTCATGCCAGTTTAAAATGTCAGGGAACCATGTACTCCAGCACAAAATGTTTTAGAATGAGAGACAAGAGTTTTTGCCATGGAAAACTGAAGAACAATCTGGCTGTGGAAAGTGTTTTCATTATCAGTTTTCATTGCTACCTAAATGGTTAATTCTTCTTGATGTACAGCCTCTATTATTGGACAAATCCTGACATGTTGTAGCTGCTTTGGGCCATTCTGTTCATCTCTAATACCCAGAAATATGGATTATCCTGCTGGATGTGGAATTTCCAGGTGGAATAGAATGCAACTGCCCTTCTCTCCATGCAAGGATTGTTTGTGCCATCTGTACAGGTATTCCTGCAAGAAATAAACTTTTCTTATGCATTCATTCTCTGCTGTCTTTTTGACAGTAGATTGTCAGAAAAAGCAGAACCAGAATGAAAACCTAACTTCCAGAATGGTGACTTGCAGATACTCGTGTTTGAAATCCTGTGGCTGCATACATGTTTAGGTGCAGTTAATCCCTTGCCTGGGCAAACAGGTTTCCCTGCTGCAATGAGACAGCCTCCCATGCAGGTGCAGAGTTCCTTCTGCACAGTAGAAACACCTGGTAGTAGGTGTACTAATTAAGCCAGAAACTGAGCTGGGAGGAGAGGAAGGAGACCAGGATAGGAAGGAAGCAAAGCTAGTAATTAGGCCCAAGGAGTTGTTACTGTGCAAGGTGAAGTGGGAGGAGAGCAAATGAAAATGTTTGTTTGGATTTTCACACAAGGGAAAAGAGCAGCCATGGCAGAGAGGGTAAGACAGTACATACAGATGAGTTCAATCTGTGTAGCAGTTTTGAGATTGAAAAAGTTCTCATCAGACCATAACTTCTCTATCAACTCATCAGGGTGCCATCCTATTTGCAAGGACAGGAGAAGAGTGGCAATCCCTGCTTCAAGGCCAGTCCTGGTGCTCTGTAGGTTATGCACACACAAGGACACAAGCACACACAAGCGCACTTTGTGATGGGAAAATGTTCAGAATTGCATCCAGCAGCCCAAGGAACCAAGGGATTACAGACTGGACTGTGGAAATAAACCTGTGCAGCCTGCACTGGTATTGAAAATCTGTACCCACCAGTCATTTGGTAGCCACCAGTCCTTGCCATTCCATACCAGGCAGAGGCACTCTACATTTACCTGCTCAATTGCAATTCTGCTCACCTCAAGACTGAGAGAAGCAGCAAACACCATCAGAATGAGAAGCTGACAGCAACGATACTACAACAATATGCCGTGAGAGAAGGAAAAGGGAAGATAGCTGTTCCCAAAAGAGATCAAGACATGATGTTGATGTTACCACACCACAATGGGAGAGCTGAAATCATACAACTTAATTAATTTTAAAACCTTAGGTTCATTCACATTTCCATACCCAAAGGTAAGCAGACAATTTCCTTTCTGCATGAATAATTCAGCCTTGCAGTGCATCTACTATTTCATATACCCTCTCCACCTTAGTGCCTACCAGTTCATTTTGGGCAATATTTCCTAAACATTCTGTAAAATATCTTTCTCCGCCCTATTACAAAACATTTGTGAATTAAGTTTCAAGATCAAAGCTATTGGAGTGAGTCCAGGAAAAGTGTGACTTCTTTTAGCCAGTGGCTCTGTATCAGTCAGGTTTCTGAATGAAATGTTATCACTGCTTAGGAGGACATCCATAAGTTATCGAACGTTTCAGCACAGGAAGAAGGAAGCAAAGAGTACTCAAATCGAATCCAGGATTTCTTATTTTCAGTAAGAGACAACCAAATCTCTCCAAAACTTTGCCAAAACCCCTGATTGCAGGCACATGGAAACACATGTCATAGCTAATGTAAACTGTTCCTGAAGCCCATGAAGGCTTCCTCGTTAGGTGTTTGTTGTCTTTGGATTGGACACAAAACCCATATGAAGTACTGATTGAAAAAAGACTGTGAAGAACTCAGTATAGAAATTAAACCCTACCAGGCCAGGATTATAGGTTAAAGATCAAGCTAAACTGGGTGTAAGTTCTCCAAAATATAGGCTGAAGGGAAGTTTTTTATTCCTAGAGAAAAAGGCTCTGAAAACTTTGGGGCAAGGTCCAACTTACCTCAATATTTGTTTTTAGGATTCTCACATTCATCCTAAGAAGAAGAAAGTGGAGTACGAAGAGGAAGAGTCCTTTCAGTGGGCTAATCGGTGCTGAGCACTAGCTAAAGCAAACTGGAAATTTGAACCAGATATCACACTTTGTGTTGAAGCTTGAAATTAAATTTCCCCCATGCTTAGTTCTAGCATTCAGCTCTTCCAAGTGTGAAATAAACCACATTAACTGAGCCAAGTAATTCAAAAGAAGACACCCTTCTCATGCCAGGCTGGTACTGATGACATGAGAAACTGGTTGCATAGGACAGGTTTGCTTTGTACTCTCTGCAATTAATAGAATAAAGGCCTATCTATACCAGCAATTGAGGCAACACCAGAGGTGAAATTCCCAAAGCTGTAGTCAAAGGATGTCTTTCTCTTTATATGCAAGGACTAAGTTAGACTTACAGAAACCAGGCTGGAACTTGTTGGCAGCTCCATCCTCAACCCAGACCAAAATGCTTTTTCCCCACCCAGTTCATAGGAGTTCAGATAAGGATCTGCTATTTCTGTCTTTAAGCCTAGAGCTGACTGCTGTCAGTCTCATTAAATCTGCAACATGCTCAAGAACTAGACCAGGTCAGAATGTTGCCATAGGGTAAAATCTGAGTATAAAAGCTCCAAACATCCAGGGCAGAGGAAAGCAGACCTTGGGGTGAGGCATCCCTGAAAGCAGTAATAAAAAGGTAATCTTCCTTCCTTCCTTTCTTCCTTCCCATAAAATAAAGGAACAAATTGCGTCTGCAGTGCTGACAGAACCTGCTGTTTGCCGAGGCTGAGATATAGCCATTGGCTGTTTATCTAATGCAGATAAATAAGCAGATATCAGAGTAAAGGTCAATGAAGTATTTGTCCTATCCCTAAATTACACAAGAGAATGTTCTCATGCAGATCAACGTAGTTCCCCTGGCTTGTGTCTCAGCTTATTCCTTTCATCCCAGAAGTGAACATTCCTGCTTTTGACACGTAGGGTAGTAAACCAAGTTCAAGTGGAACTGCACAGAGGGAGAGCTCCCTAACGTTGTCATGGGAAAAGGGCTGCTGGCCAAAAGAATGGTGTCAGCAGCATGTGTACATGTTCAAAAAGTACATTTTACAAATCCGTGGGTTTGTATTCAGAGAATGTCAAAAAGGGAACACAGAAAACCCCTCCACAGAACCCAAATATGTGGCCCAGCATACCCCAGGAGGAGAGAGATAACTGGGCGGGGTGAGATTTACGTGACTGAAAGAGTTGATTTTTTTTCCATGTGTGGCCATACCAAAACACAAAAATCATGAGTAAGAGCTATGGGAGAATATGAAGAAATCCCTTTGGAGCAGTAAGAGGTCAAACCCCGTTTCCTTGGACACAAATTCAAATGCAGGGAGCACACTAATGAACATGTGTGTGGATGAGGACCACTGATTCAGCATGGACCAGGACAAATGTGGCTGGATGCAAATGCCAGTGCACCATTCACACCTCTTTGAGAGAGTTCTCCTGGGCTACCACAGTGCATCATTTGGTTCTTCCTCACATCACAGCGAAATCTTCCTGGGAAATCTCTTCATTGAACAGGATATGGAAAAATGTTTCTTACTTTTTATTTGACAAGTGCCTTTTTGCCCTGAGGCTTGACTTGCAGCTGGAGCTCTGCCATGCAAAGCATCAAGCCACACGGAACAAATTCTCATTCTGGCTTTTGGCATCACCATCTATCTCTGAGGGAGAGTCCCTCACAGACTCTCATGCTCCCCTGCTCAAGATGAGAGTCCTCAGGAGGGCTCAGGACTCCAGCACAAGCCCTTCTCTGGGATATGTGTTTGTGACCCCATAGTCTTGTTTTGCCTCTTCTCTGTTCACCATCTGTGACTTCCCCGGCCCTCATCAAAAGAGAAAAGTAGCTGCTTCTTGCATCCCTGACTTTACACAGTGAATTTCCTCCTGCAGCTGGCTCCATTCCCTGTATTACATTATTAAAAGGTAGGATAATAGAAGGACAGTCTATCTTCATATGGTTTAAAGATATTTGGATATAATATTTTCCAAACTTCCTCCACTCATTCTTTAGGAACTCCAAGCCTTGGAAAACCAGATGCTCAGGCACAAGGTTGGTGCAGTGAATTAAAATCAGTGCAGGAAAGAATCCTGACTATTATTACAATGAATGAGAGAAAACTGAAAACTGTGGCTCAAACCTTCAAGCATTTGGGCTCTGATATAACAGAAACCTCACAGGAGATCCTGGATCGAAATAGAAGACATAGATGATTCATGGCATTCCTAATGTGTCCACATCCTCGCCCAGCACATTCTTGTAATTTACATTTATTATGGTTTTTACTCAGAAAAATTATTTTTCCTTGCAAGACACTATGATGTTTTCTATTTCTTTGAATGAGAAATAGGAATACACACAACAACATAAACTTCAGATAGAAGTGAACAAAAACAAAAAAAGACTTCATTAAAAATTATTATATAGCCACAGCAAGAAGTTGTCACAGACAAATAACTTCAGCTAGGGTGAAAAATGGTAGAGCAGTTACATGGTGTCAGCTGAACAGATGTAGTTGTTCTAAGAACCAAGATCTGCAAGACACACCAGAACTGTTAAAATAACACCTTCTAACGACCAATGTTCTTCTCCCTTAAGAAAGACGAGAAACCACTTGCTACTTTTTTTCTGTAGAAGGTCCTGCTACAGAAAGACCCACATTTCAGAGATGTGCTGGTGGCCTCAGGCCAGCAGGATCTGCAGGTGTCAGGTGAAGTCTGTGGTGGATGCACTGAGGTGCTGTGTTCTTCCAGCAGGTGAGATGCTCAGCATGTGCCACGATCAAGAAAACACGAATTCCACCACAAAACAACTTTGTAAAATGAGAAATTTGCCCTTTCCGCCTGTCTGACCCACACCCAGACTTTGAAACAGTTATCTGTCAAAAGCCACAGCACTTCTTCCTCTGCTTTGCTGTAAATGACCCATCCTCCCCAGGTGTCTGCTTGGATTATTCAGATCCCTTACAGTGGCCAAGAGTGCCTCAGTATCCCAAAGCTGGCCTTGCCGCCCCCCTGCAACACCTCTTCATGCTCATGTGAGAGCAAGTCATTACTCAGTCCCCAAAGAGGAAAGCTGAGCTCCTGGGCTGTCAGGAACTCATCCCTCATCCAGCAGAGTAGAAAATAACCCACTAGAAAATCACAGCCTTTTGTTTTACCAATTAACACTTCCCGCTATAGCTGATCCAAGACAATTGCTGAGTTATTTGTGGAAGGCTTTTTTAGTCTCATGAACTGTGACAGCTGCCATTTATTTTCTCTTTCCGAGTCTGATTTCTGGTCACCATTCAGCAGCTGGCCAGCCAAGGAGTGGAGAGACCCTGGAGGGGCAGATTTCATGTGCTTTCCCACTGCCTTCCTCACCTCTGAGGAATTACTAACATTGACTAATTACAAACACTTCGTGGATTTCACAGGTAGATATGGCGTATATGCTTTCACAAAGGCTAGAAAAATTTACTCCAAGGAATTCCACAACTTTCTCCTAATTAGTAAAATTGCATGAAAGAAGAGGTAGATTGTAGTTCAAGGTTTTTCTCCATTTGCACATGAAGAAATTATTTATTAGGTACAATCAAAAAATATCTTTACATTTCCTAAGTTTCCTTAAACCTTTCAGAAAGCAAGACCCAGCAGATTTGTGAAGGACATTCTGTTTAAGACATTTATATTTAACAAGAGATTGAGAAAGCAGCATTTTTGATCTTAATAAATGTAATGTCATTAGATATTTTACAGTTTATTAGGATGCTAATGAGGGATTGTTAGGCTGATCATATACTTACGATTTTTCTACTTGGAAATGAAGTGTTGTTAGAAGAGATGTATAATTACATACATACACACAGGGAGTTCTGTATGTGTTATACATAGATAAGGCAAGGCTGGCCTTTAAAAGCAGCTTCTGGCAACAGCTGAGGCATTGCTGGAACAAAAGTTTGCAAGCACTTTTAGGAGCATTTGAGGAACTTTTCTCTAGGGGTGACAAAAATGATTCCTGGTTCCAAGCATAGTGGCCAGATGTCTGAAACTACTGGAAGTCCAGTGTAAATTACTTGTTTTCTATGAGCCTTATTTTTCAGAAGGATGGATCAAATGAATCAAATTATTAAAACAACAGTGAAAAAACCAATGATTGCAACCACAGGGTATTGGTCCAGGGAGAGTCAGATAATTTATTGCTGTTGCTATAATCTGACTCGAGCACACCTGCTAAACCCAAGAAGCCAAAGCAATATTTATTTTGACACATTTTTGTGGGAGAATGCTTGGAAAGCAAAGGATTTGTAACATTACCAGTTTATATAGATTGAAGTATGAAATGTCCACAAATGATTGAATTTCACTGAATTGTCAATACATGAGACATCCATGTATCCAATTAGGGCTATTAAAAGCAAGAGCATTATGGATACAGTTTCCAGTGTTAATTATTGAAATAGTAGTACTTGGAGAACGCCCCTCTCAGAAGCTGCCTCAGCGAGCCCCTATGCACTATGATTTATAGCCACTTGGCCTGGAGGTGTGGAAATGTTAAAGAGTGAATTACTGCTGCAAACTTATTCTTTACAGTGAAATTAGAGTATAATTCTATACAATTTGTTAGGAATGAGATAAAGAAATATTTTTCTTTTAATAATGATGTTGGTTTAGAATGTTCCAAGGAACTGCAAGCTGAAGCCCAAAGGATTTCTGTGATGATTACTGGTAGCAATCAGTGGGTAGCCTAAGTTTATTTAATTTCATTGAATCGTAGAATAGCTTGGGTTGGAATGGACCTTTGTATTTCATCCAGCCCAACTCCCTGGTTCAATGGTTGCTGTGAAGATCAAAGTCACCAAGGGGGAAAAAAGGATCTAGAATTTGGAATGTACATGTTCAGCATGAGCTGGGGCAAGGGAGGGGCTTCCTACATTTTGCCAAATACAAAGAAAGTGTATTAAGAGCCTATACATTGTGAAATACTTGAAAGAGCCTGAAACAGGA
This sequence comes from Petroica traversi, assembly GCA_025920805.1. Classification (NCBI taxonomy): domain Eukaryota; kingdom Metazoa; phylum Chordata; class Aves; order Passeriformes; family Petroicidae; genus Petroica; species Petroica traversi. Next base: position 8,570,871 of record JAHLSL010000012.1, on the reverse strand, counting down.
AAAAGATGCTCATTATTGGAAAACCTGAGGGGCAGGTTTTCTTTTAACCCTGCAAAAGGTTTGAGGCAAAACCATGAGGACATCCAGTAGGTACTCTTTGAACAAAATTCTCTCTCAAAATCTGCTTATTGAAAAAGATTTTTAGATAGGAGAACCTGCTGTTTACATTTGTGTTTAAGAAGAACCTTTCCTGAAAATTATTAGGCAAAGTTTTATGTGTAAAATACATCATTTCCAAAAGACCAACTTGCAATGGATTCAGTTTATAATGCATTATCTGAATAAAGAAAGGGGATTAGAATAATTATTCAGCCAAATATAAATGGATAGGGAAATAAATTATTTACCTAGTTGATGATAGTTGAGATAATATACTAAAGTTTTACAACTTAAGAATGAAAGATCTCTTTCTAATTTTATTACTTATTTAAATAATTTAAAATATAATTGCACTCACACAGTTTTATCATCTGCCATGTTCTTGCAGCACATAATTTAAGAATTATTTGCATTTTGGCAACGCTTCTACTTTATACTAACATGGTTTTTGCTATTGGAACAAGAAGACCCTGTCTGTGACATTGTGGAGTTTCTACCTGTTCATGAGATGCTGACATTTATGCACAATCATCACAATCATCCATTTATGGTCATTTTGAAATCAGCACATTTAAGACCAAGGACTGATTCAATGCCTCCCTTTTAAATGAATAGCAGGAAGATGCAAGCATGGCTCTCCAGCTTGAATTTTACATCAGTGTACTGGGTTTAGAGGGGCAACTAAAAGACAAGCTGTGAAAGCTAAGAGAAAACCAATAACCAGAAAATTTTATTAGAAAAGTTCTGGCCAATGGTGTGTGATCTATCCCCCCAAAAAAGCTGACAAAGAAAAAGCCTCAAGTAGAGTTACCATTAGCATATTGTTTAAAATACAACAAAGCCCAACAGAAAGGTACAGCAACTACTCTAAGTTTTCACCAGACTTTTTGGTAAACCCTAAGTGTATTGTGGCTGCAGAAGTTATTATTTAAATTGGAATATTAACAACTGATTGAAAGAAATACTTTAATAACAGAAATTAATAGTGACATGCCACAGGAAGGCCTGATTACTATTACAGAGCCAAAGTTGTTACCAACAATATCAAACACTGAAGATAAACTAAAATTTAATTCCAAAGAAAGTCTGCCCAGTGGGGAAAATTATTATCAGCCCAGCCAGGAGTGTCCCAACACTGAAGGAGGAATACTTTAATTTTTTAGAAATACAGGTTTGAAATATTTAGAGTTGAGACATTCACCAAATCTCAGTGAATTTTAATGCAAAGAGTGCAAGTATGTTACTCAGAAAAGTCAGAAGAAACCATTTCCCTTGATAAGAAGGAAAATAAATATGTGCTGGTCTTACAAGTTTACAAGAATTCCTTTTGGTTAGTCACAAAGACAAGATAATATGAAAATACAGCCATGATTTATATTTTGTGGAAACCATTTGTAGAGTGACAAGACATTAATCACCTTGACTGATGTTAATTTGAAAGAGGCAATGTAAAATCCAGAAAGCAAGGTCTAAACAGCTTTTTTAGGAACAGGGTTCTTTTAAACCCTCCTAGCAATGACATTTCTGAACTGCCCAGCACTGCCTGGCTGTGTTGGAGTAGCACAGACAAACAACAGCTTTGCTGATAGCAATAAAGAATATAAAGAACTCTATATTTAAATTTTAATGAATCCTCAAGGTTTTGCTAATAATTTTTCAGTGATGAATCAGAAATGAAGCTGGCAAAGGCAAGAGGTGTTAATTGGCTGGGTTTTTAATCTGAGAATGATCCAGTGCAATTTTTGCTAATGTCTCAAACACAGAAAGCTTCGGTATCCTGGCTCTGGACTTCTGCCTGACTTGTGTCTGGAATTTTTAAAGTATCTACAAACTGTTTATTCAGAAACAGGGCCTTTTCCTATCGCTCTGGACCATGAGCATCATTTGAGTTATCCTATTATATCACAACTGGAAGCCCAGACTATAAGCTTAAATCTTGTAAGAATCCTTTCAATAACATTTTAGTCTTGACAGGTTATAGGCAGATCTCCCAAAATCTCCTTTTACTGTATCAGACAGAGTGACATTTTAAATACTACTAACAAAAATATTCTGAACCTTTCTGCAGAGGAAAGATACCAAATCATCCATAAGGTGCAGAAGTTGAAAGAACACAGTAAAAAGCATCCTAGCTCGTTTTCACCAGGAGAAACAGGAACAGGGTGCTACGTACCCTTATCCCATCAGGGACACTATCTTTTTATATGTATGCAAGAGGAACCACCTAGGAGATCACCCAACACAACTTTGCACTGGTCTCCAAAGGAGGGATTTAAATCAGTCTTCTCTCTTAATCAGTGTGAATTTCCTTGATGTACAAGGTGCTTAAACACTGCTATAAAACATGCCTTACAAAATATGGAGTCAGGCATGCTGGATCAATTGTAGCTTCTGCACAACTAACCCTTGTTAATGTTTCAGGAAATAAATCCACTGGATTTATACTTCTACAGGATTTCCATTAAGTCTTACACTGTTTACATTAGCTTTATATTTAAGGACCTTATGCAGACCTAAATCTAATTTCTGAAACTGAGAGAGGGATTGTAAGTCTCAGCAGCAGTAAAATTTAATCCTGAGTCAAAACATTAAGCACAGTCAGTGATACTTAGAGCATGGGCATCACTCCATCAGCAAAGTGATGTCAGAAAATTATCCCCTTTTGTCTTCCAGAGGAAGCTGACCTACTTTGCTTCTGTTACATTGAATTGTCTTAATTGACTTTGTCCATCTTGACACTGTTGAAATCAACATACAGAGCTTTTGTGGCTTGAGAGAAGTCTGCAAATACGTACTTGTATATCTTTAAAGGATGATGTTGTTACTGCAGACAATTAATTGCAATTGATATTTTCAGGTGTGACTAGAATTTTTTCCATTCCATTCCTTTTTCACTTTACTTTCCAGCACAGAAAACCTCTACTGTTCTTTTGCTAATGGACAAGAACATTTATATTCTCGGACAACGCTTCATCCACTCAGCAATCAAAGAGGTCAATTTGTGCTTTGAACTCAGAATTATTTTCTACTTTTACTTTTTAAAGTCATTTTCCTGTCGCAGTGGGCTGACAGTGGCATGACCTTCCTTGGAAAGGCCCAATACCTTTACTGGCAAATGTTACCTGGTGCTTAAAAGAAGAAGGCATGTGAGAGCTTTCAGGCTGCCTACTGCAAGGCAATGCAGTATCTGGCAAAGGGACCATCAGTCCTCACTGCAGGGAAAGTCAGGAAAAATGTGGTCAAGAGTGAAAAGACATTGTTCAGGTGTGTATATGGTAGTTGTTTGAGAAGTCATTTGCCTGGTTATGGAGGTCGGGTACCAAACACCAAGTCTGGCACAACAGCATGGATTCAACAACCCTGGGCTCACTACCATCCTGACAGATGGGCACATGTGTGAATATCCAAGTAGATTTAGGCAGGTATCTGTTTTGGGATGCCTTAACAGGAATCTGCTCTGAATTTCTTTGCCCATGACTGAAAAAGCACCATCCATGATCCCACATAATACTCAGCTGCCAGAAAGATAAAAGCTCAATTCTGGACTCTGAGTCTTCCACTTACACCTGTTTTTAGGATATTTATGTTGCCAGAGTGATCCAAAGGGACCTTAATACAAAAGAATCAGGTTTAATCAAATTATTTTAAGCAGAAGGAGAGATTGCAGAATATACTTGCCCTCATGGCTGAGAAAGGTATTTGGTCTTGTCCTGGTTTAATCCCAGCCAGCCACCAAGCATCACACTGCCGCTCACTCACTCCCCAACCAGTGAGACTGGGAGAGAGCAGGACGGGTAAAAGCTGAAAAATTCATGGGTTGAGATAAAGGAAGTTTAATAGGGAAAGCAAAGCACACAAGGAAATCAAAACAAGGAATTCATTCCCTGTTCTCACAGACAGGTGTTCAGCCATGCCCAGGGGAGTAGGGGCCCATCACACATAAAGGTTACGTGGGAAGACAAATGTCATCAAAATGCAAACACTCCCCCATATTCCTCTTCTTCCTCCTACTTTACGTACTGAGTATGATGTAATATGGTCTGGAATATCACTTTGGTCATTTGGGGTCACCTGCCCTAGATGTGTCTCATCCCAGCCTCTCAGGCACCTCCCAACTCCCTTGCTTTGTACATCGTGGCAGTACAAAGAGTAGAAAACTTGGCTCTTTGTAAGCCCTGCTCAGCAATAACAAAAACATCTCAATATCATCAACCCTGTGTACAGCATAAACCCAAAACACAGCCCCATACCAGTCATTGTGAAGAAAATCAACTCTACCCCTGTGAAAACCAGCACAGCCCTTCCAGGGCATTTGTAACAGCAAGAGTCATTTGTGAAGAGCTGGTGCCTCTGATGTACCCATTTGTAGGCATCGCTGTAGATAAAACAGACTTGAAAGACTACAGGGAACAAAAACATTGAGCTGACTTTGAAAGAGAAACACAGTGAGGGTCAAGTCTCAAGACAGACTTAAAATTCTGAAACATCTGCCGAAAAACATGTCTGTCTCATTTGTCTTCAGCCTCTCCTCCAACTGGTGATAACAGATCTGTGTGGGTTTTGTGTGACAGCGACAACCTGGAAGCTAGATAAGATCTGAAACACATTTTATATAAGCCATCAATAACAATATTCAGCCACTAGCTCTGTAGACTGCTGGAAATCCATGCCCATTCATTTCAATCAACATGTCAGAATTATTTTTTTTTAAATAAGAAATCAAAGAAGTTTCTTCATAAGTCACAAGTATTCTCAAATGGTTATTTTCAAAAAAATGCTATGGAAAAGAATAGCTACAAGGCAAAACTTGCTACAAGGTTGTCTACAGGCAAAAGTGAACGAGGCAAAAACACAGTCCTGAAAAATGACATGCATAACCAGAGATAGAATTGCATTTTGGGAACTGAGACTCACTTCCTACACAGATATTATAATATTTAGGCACAAATTCTTCCTTAAGACACTCGTGAACATGCCTGGTGGTCCTTTTCATAGCATGAGGGAGTTTACACACCTCATCCACATGGAGCAGCTTGGTTACCTTTTTCCTAGCAAATGCAAGGTGAATACATCCATTTTATGTAAAAATTGTTGCGTATAAAAACCACTTTAGACCTCAGGTATTCTGAATTTTATGTGTGCCTAAAAACGAAATAACCCAAAGTCTGATCCATTAAAATGTATCAGTTACTAAGAGATTTTCTTTTGTGGAAGTACATAATAGCAACTTGGGTAATTCTGATCTTGCAGCTTTTAAAACAGAAATATTCTGTGGCTTTGGAGAAATTTATCACATATTTAGTAGTGAAAGGCTTAACACTGCACTGTAGACTAATCTTCTCAAACCATCTTGGCATGGATCACATCTCCAGGCTCAGGAAAAACCACAGCAAGGTTTTAGCCCTAGGGACATCCCCTCACACGACTGCCCTCTCTTCTGCCAGCCCTCTTCCAGCTGCTGAGCCCTCCTTACATCCGAGACAGATGTGCAGTGTGACATTCTCTGGCCTCTTTATATGAATGCCAGCCTGTCAAAGGCTGCATGGCTGCTTTCATGGCAGCATATCACTGCCTTCAAGAGGGAGAACAGTATCAGGAAAGCATTACATGCAGTTGCAACTTATTTTAACAACACTGAGGTTGAAAACCACAAAAACTTGTGACCAGAAAGCTCTTTTGCTGGTCAGAGCTCTCTCCACTGAGCACAGCTTAGCACTGCCAGCTTGTGTCCCACCAGGTCTCCCTCTAATCACATCTGTGCACAAAACAAAACAAACATATTCCAAGAGTTTCACAGTCTGTTTAGATTGTTTAATGAAAACAGCTTCCAGAAGCAAGGATGCCACTACAGGCTGCATGTGTCATGGAATGTAACAGTTTATAGAGGAAGATAAGCATATTGAAATCTGGCTTTACTCACCAAACCTGAATAAAAGGTTGCCCATTTTAATTCCAGTGAAAGGATGAACAGCCAGTAGCAAGCCTAAAAGCTGCAAAATCATGTAACATCAGCCAAATGAACACACCTCCTGCTGTTTCCAAAACCAGGTGCAAGCAGAAGTTTCTGTGAGCATGTTGGCAGCAATGGGTCACTGGGGAGGTAGAAAGGCAGGGGACAGACAAAGGGCACAGGCTCAGGGAATTCCAAGGTTTTCCCCACCAGTCTGGTGCCTCATCACTGGCCTTTCTCAATCAGCACAAGCCAGGCCTGGAGAAAGGAGCATGAAATCAAAGCTCCTGGGTCTGGGTTTGATAGCTCCTACTTTTGGGTGTCAGTGTTTGTTTTTCAAAGCTTGCTTGCTCCCACTTTTAAAAGAGCCAGTGGAGGGAAGGTGATCCGCAATGGTGATCCATGGGCTGAAGGCCTCTCCGAAGGAGCCTCCCTCTGCACTGATACAGACAGTCCCAGAAAGCCTGGGTGTGTTTAGGCTACACCTGGACAAGGCACACCTGGACAAGCAGAGCCCAGCTGCACTGCTACTGCAGCCCCCAGCACGGCAAGGCACAAGCAACATGATAGAGTTTTCAACAGGTCCCTGGTTCAGCTGGCTGGGAAACATGAACTTTGAGAGCATGAGATGATGCCTTCACCACTTAGTCACCTGCAGCTTGGAACAAGACCAGATAAATTCCTCCTTGAGCATGCAGCTCACACACTGACCCAGAGAGAGGCACTGCTGGCTGAGCCATCCAGGTGAGCCATGCAGGTCCAACACCCATGTTCAAAGCCAGACTTGACTGCTTCCTGGTGCTGCATTCCATGAAACCAAAGAGTCAGAAATTAATCCAGACCGCTATATTGTGTCTTCAAGGATATCCACCTGAGAAACAAGACCCAAATGAGAGACTTTTTCAATATATTTGAGTTCTGAACAGGGAGAACTGATTTGAGCATGAAAGCAGGAACATGAACATGACCTCATGTGTCCCTGAGAAATCTGTTAAAAAACTTCTAGTTCAAGTGTATATTATTAAAAATATCAACCCCCTCAGCCATTTCCTATTGCTAGAAGTGAGCATATGCAGTCAATTACATCCCTTTATCATGATTTCACCAGCAGAGAAGTTAATTTGTGACACCATGAGGCTAACTTCATAAAACATAGGTGTCAAATTCATTCTAGACATTGGCAATGACTTATGTACACTAATAACATGTCCCAAATTTATGTTGTCTTCATTTTCCTGTGCATCCCTTGACATGCGGAAATAAGTATTTAGGCCCCTTTACTCTATTTATGTGATTCCTGAAAAATTAGATCACCTACTGTCATTAAAAGCTGTGGCCTATATATGATTTGCTTTTTTTTTTTTTTTTCTATTCTGTGCATTTCTTTTCTAAATATAGCATGTCCATATAGCTTTATGTCAGGAAAAGTGCCTCCCTGGACACAACACCTAAAGCAGGGTTCTGCAAGAAAAAAAAAAGATGTAGTATTCAATCCAACATCAGGGCAAATTTGTATCTCTGTGCTATAGCATAAAGCTACCCTGAAATGAACTTTTCCCATCTTCTGGTGATTCTTCACAATACCAGGTTGCACAGTATGGCTCCTTCTCCCTAATGCTGGTGAAGAGAGCATGGTGAAAGAATAAAGCAGCTGTCCAGCACACAGCATGGCAGACTCTGTATGCCAGTAGCCAGCAGCCAGTAGCTCAGCTTATGGTCTTTATAATCATTCTTGGAAAAGTTCACCATGGGTCAAGATAAAGGAGTTTAATTACAGCACCAGTGTACCTTTGCAGTCTCCTTTATTAGCTCTCATCACTCTGAGCTAGCAGTGGAGGGATGAGCCCATGATTTTAGAAGCATCCAACCCATAAATTTCCATACATAACTACAAGGATATATCATATTTCTCCTGCTGTGATATTTCTAGTGGTGTAACACAGAGTATATGTAAGTCTTTAAAGACTGCCCTGGTAACCCAGCAGGGTGATTCCCTGATATGGGATGGGTTTTTTCATCCCCTTGTTCTGCCTCAGCATCACCATGAGCAGGTGACAGCCTTGGTACAATGGGAGGCAACCCTCTCCCTGGTGCCAGGTGAGTGCCCATCCCCTCAGCACTGCTGTGACAAGTGGGACTGAACCAGTTTATACCTCTTAGGCACTTGATCCCTTGAGGATCCTCAGATTCTCCTTGGATCCCTGAAGATCCAGGAGTCCAGACTACCTGCACACCATGTGAAGTGGGTTGAAGTCCTTCTAAAAGCATGGTCCTAATCTAATGAGAAAGACTGCTACATTTCTTGACAGTTAAACTATAAGGATGCCAGTTTCGTACTTGAAAGAGAGCGATGCAATGTCTGCCTCCTGCTGATTTCAGTGTTAGCTGTTCTCACGCGTGAGCTGCACGTGCTCACATTGGCAAATGTGCGAATGGATTGAGGGCAGTTCCCGAGGAAGCTGAAGATGACAATGTTCAGATGATCCCAATTGTTTTCAGATCAAGTCAGCTGGCCAGTGGCACTGCGTACAAGGAGGTCACAGTAATCTCGGAGGCTCTTCAGAGTATCAATCAGTCTTCTTCAGATTTCCTTTGGGTTGCTGGAGTCACGTTCATTGCTGCTGCACATCGAGCTGAAGCCAGCGGCTTCCACATATGCGGGGCTGCTTTCCATATTCAGCATGCAAGGAACGGGGGAAAGCAGCAGAATACATCATTCCCCGTTTTACCTGAGCATCCCAGGTCGGACTGCGGGCCACACTGCCATAAATAAATGACAGACGCAGCAGCAGCGCCGGCTTCGGCAGCGCCTTCCACACACAGCCTTGTAGTGCCACCTTCAGTCCTTCAGAGTGAGCCATCCCTACACTCCCTCCAGGAAAAGCTCTCCAATCCCAGACAGCAGCCTACGGTGAGGGTGAGTCAAAAACTCAGCCCAGCTTCAGTTACAAACTTACAGTAAAGTTCCTTTACAGTAAAAAGGAAAGGAAAGGCAAGAGAAAACAAAATTATCTGGTCACTTGCAGTGCTAGGTCATCAAAAGCTGTGTCCAAATCTGCAAAGTCCTGAGTAATTTCATTTTATTTTGGCAGAGATTTCACAGAATATCCCACCCTGAGTCTGGGTCCCATAAGATCTTGTGGGTCCTCTTCCATTCCTGTTATGGTACACTGGTTAGTAAAATCTAGAATAAAAAAAAAGAAAGAAAAGAAGATTAGCTTTTAGAGAAACCTTAACATGACCTTCTGAGCAGCAATTTTACAGCCACAACCAGTTATAGGCACAATAACTGTGGTGAAAGTAATTTGAGGAAGTACCTGATGTGCAGATCCAATTTTACATAATACATCTCGTTTTACACAAGCCAAAAGTTTCTAGCAGATGTAATCAACAGAAATCAAGCGAATTAAACATTTGACTTTGGGGGTTTTTTTCAGCTTTGTACTTAAGACAGACACTGACAAGGCCAATTCTAGCTATTTTTTGTTTATTACTCAGAAAGAATGATTTTATTAACATACAGGCCCAGCATTCTCAAACTACTGAGGTATCAGCTATATCTTTTCTAGCCCAGTGCAGTCTTTATTATTTCTGAATTTTACTCTTTGTTCTAATTCATTCTTCAAGGCAAAATTTCTAAAACACTAAATCATATCATCTCTCAGCTTCTGTCTTTGCTTTAACATTCTTCCTCAGTATTAAATTAATAGCTTTTATGGAAAGCTTTAGTTTCAGTGCACTTTATTGATAGGTGCATGTAAACTTATCAGGAGTGATTTGAAGCAAAGGAATGTGGTATTAACACAAGGACACATTTATCAAATACAAACTCCATATAGGCAAGGTCATCTTGCAAGATACACAGAATTTTAAAAAGCAATACTTATTTACCCCTTACCCTAATGTTTATACTGTGCAGGAGGTCTAAATCTCTTTGTTCTCTTACTGATATAAAATGACATATTTTTAGTAATCTAGTAAAATCTGTCTACTTCAGTATGTTTGGGGATTTTTTGGTTAAGATATTTGGTTTGTTTTTTGGGCTTAGTGGGGTTTTTTTGATTGGTCAGCTCTGTTTTCTGGGGCAGGGCAGGGGGGGTTGAGCAAATATTACTAACATCTATTAGGGATTTGGTGACATTATACCAAACTTCTTTAAAGTCCAATCTGAGCATCCGAATGTACCATTTTGGAGGACAGCTTTGAGACACAAAGCTCACATCTGTGATATACTGGGGTCCATGCAGCTCCTGTGAAGGCTCCTCAGCTTTCCACAGGATTTTGGAGAGCAGTTGCCCCAGAGAAAAGTTCATGTGTGACATTTTAGACCTCAGTATCCTCTGTGCATCAGGACTGTGCTAACTTTGGGGACCTGTTTATGCAGCCTCTAATTACTGTAAATAGTATGAACTCATTAAAGAGTTGGTTCTTTGAAAGCTGTGGCGAGTTTCTTTGTCTGTATGTACCCACAACAACAGGAAGAACAATCAGCAGATTCTCTGAGCGGTTCTTGGTGCTTGCTCAGCACATGTTGTTCCACTGATTAGAGACGGGAACTTCAAAGCTGACCTCTGACCAGCAAAGGACTCAGCAAGGAGGTGGCTGGGATGGCAGAGGCAGTTTTTCCTACAGGGTGGGAGATGAAGGAGAAGTGGAAAGGATGGGAAGCTGTGAGCAACTAGATTTAAAAAAAAACAAAACAAACAAACAAAAAAAAAACACAGAAGAGGAAATAAGAGAAGAGGAATTTTTTTTAAGGACTGGAAGAAAGGAGAACGTGCAGGACACACAGGAAGCATCATATAGGAACTGAGTAGATGGAAAGGCTGTTGAGGTGGGAGCCGTAGTGCCCTTTGCTGCCAGACAAACCAGGGTTGGCAGGGGAGTTAAGACATCCAATAAAGAATAATACAGGCCAGGTGCTGTTGTTATCGAGTCCTTGAAGATTGGGACCAAACTTTGCAACTTTGTTTGGTTATCAGTAGCTGTAGCAGCACAGTTGCGATTAGGCAATTGCACTGTGAATATTGCGTGCTCGGCTAATCTTTTGTTACAAGGAAAAGGGAAGACAATCCCAGGATGACAGCCTGGATGACAGCAGCCGGGAGTGGAGCCAGCAGGACTGAGCAGGACTGGGGAAAGGTAATTCCAGCATGGGAGATCACGACCACCGACTCACTGAGCACCCACTCCAAACAGAGCCCAGACTGGGAAGGAGAGCAGAACCGCGCCTATGGATTAATCACCATGAGAAAGGAGAGGAATAACGAGCAAATGGGGGTTTGAGCACTGAGTAACAGAAAAGTTATGTATTTTGTAACCATTCCTTAAAATGCATGGACGTTGTGGTGACCGGGGAGCCTTTGGCGGGTCGCCGCCGGCTCCCTGCTCGGCGCAGACTGGGATAACCGGCGGAGGGGCGCGGGACTAGCGGCCCGGAGTGCGAGTG
>JAHLSL010000012.1:8525663-8558973 GCA_025920805.1 Petroica traversi | reverse complement strand
GCTCCGGGTTACCCTGCAGGGTGGGCAGGGACCGGCCTGGCGCTGCTTGTCACGGTACGGGGGGCCAGAGAGAACTTGCAGGGCTTGGCCTCTGACAGAAGCTGCCCGTTCTTTCACTTGGGGACGGCCTGTACTTCTGCGGGTCAAGTTAAGGTTTTCGTCCTGTTGTCTTAGACGTGCAGGCGTCTTCAACAGAAGGAGTTGACTGTGAGAGTGTGTAGGGGGGGAAAGATCGGTGGGTATGTTCGTATGTCCCTGTGTTTGGCATGGCTGTCCGACTGCTGCTGGTAGGAAAACATCCGATGGAGTAAGCCGGAGTGCAGGCACTGACAGGGTGTGTCCAGGGCGTCCCTGGAAGCATCAAAGAGAAGTGAGGAGTCAGAGCTAAGCAGAGCTGGTATTGCTGGCTTAGGTGGAGGAGATGAGAGGCAGCTGAACAATATGAATTTATTTTCTCTAGAATTTTACTTGAAACTTTGCTTGAATAAATTTCTTTTCTACCCTTTCCATATCATCCAGTTCTCTAATATTTTCCAGCATAAAGATGGTGTTGTACATGTAAATATATTCTAAGGCCATGTAATAAGTTCATATTCATAGACCATGAGCGCAGGATCAAAACTGTATACTAAATAAATGATTAATCAAAGCAAAATTAGACACAACAACTCTGGGAACCGTTTGGAGGCTGGGATGTCCATCAGGAGTAGGCCAAGTGACCTCATTGTTTCTACTGTGCAAGTCAGTTTATTTCCAATACTGTAGTTGTCAGTGCTTGATGGTCGGTGCTTCGGTGTACAGCAAATGCACAGAACCAAGGGGAAAAACAAGGCAAGAGTGTGGGACAGCCCTTGAAGTGCCAACATTAGGACACTCAAACCCTGCTTCTTTTGTCTGTCTGTTCTAGAAATGTGTAAAACTTACATGTAGAAACCAGAGAGGTGAATTTTGCCCATGTAGATTTGAGTTTGAACAAGTTCTTCATGATCTGTAGTCTGTGGTCTAGAACTGGGATCACTTTGGCTATGCTTCTTGTGCTCTCTGAGTGAAAGAGTTGGTAGAAAACCAGACATGACAGAATTTCAGTGGTGCTCCTCCTTTCATGCTGTAATACTAGCAAATAGATGATTGGTATCTTAAACCAGAACATTTGTGCATATTTTGCATTGCTCTAGTGATGTAGAATAGGGATAGTAAGCCCGCTGGAGCTGTTGATACTTTATGATTATTTTGGTATCCTAGAAGACAAACCCTTGAAATGGAAGCTTTGTAGTTGTGGGTTGTTCCTTTTGTTTAGGTCTTGTTTGATATATTACCCTTTGGAGTTTCCGTGTTTGTCCTATGCACACACAAGCTACAATCAATTCTGAGCCAAAACACTTGGGAGTGTAAAGTTCTAGAGTACACAGAAGAAGAAAAGATAAGTTACAGCAAAAAATTTAACTAATGGCTCTACAATCTCTGCCCATAACAGTGGTCAGTATCTAATTTTGCAGTGTCCTGTCCACACATGTAGCAGTCCCCTTGACAGATCAAAGTTAACAGTACAATGTGATTAAATTATGGATCTTCTGTGCTTTATGAACTCTTTGGATTTAATGTGCTCACTGTCCTAACAAAGAGTGGTTTGTTGCTGGCCGGCTGTTACAATGAGGAGGATTGGAGAAGGATTAGGTCAGTTTCCCTCTGGTGACTGAGACCAGTGGTCAGTGTATCCCACTCCTGGAATCCCTATAACTTGTCGGTGCTTAGTCATGAATTACATTTTTCTTGTCGCCTGAATTATGACCCTTTCTAATTATGTAACCTCAAGTTTTTCATCCCATTCAGATAAGCTCAGGAAACTGATTGGTGATTGGGTTGGTGTTTTTCTTTCCAATGTCATTTTGCTCTCTGACTTTTATATTACTTTAATTTTTCTGTGCTGTTTCAACTTCTCTTTCCTTTAAAAGGGGGGCTATTTTTTAAAATATTTTTCTCAGTCCGTAGGAAATAAAGAGCCTTTCCTCTGGCCACCTCACCTCCTGGTTTTTTTCCTCCCTTAGTTTCTTCCTCCGTGTGAAATTCTGTCTTCTTTGAAGGTTTTCTGTTCACTCACTTTTCACAACTCTTTCTGTCCATGATGCCGGAATGATTGTTTCGTTTTCTTTTATATCCCTTTTACACATGTCTGTGTATCCACAAGCATTAGCATACATACTTGTAACCCTTCACTTAGTTTAGGGCTTAGTGTTTTGTAAGTGTTCTGCAGGCCCTGAGACTAAATACCCCAAAATTGCAGAGCCAGGGAGACCAAACATCCCACTATCTTAGGAAGCCAAGGTCTCCTAGCAGGAGAGATTCTGTAAACTAGAGGTGAGCCCACCCCAGCCCCATTATTGTGCCCCCTTGTTAGATATGCTGATGTGTAAAGTCTATAACTGGTGTGTGTGATTGATGGTGGGAGGGCATTACAATGTGTGACACCTGGATGAAGTGATACATCCGACAGGATCCTGATTAAAATATGGAGGTAATGACCCCCAACCCTCTAACTGTGTCTAGCTTCATTTTCCTAACACCAGGAAAATGCATCATCCATTACTGAGGTTCTTGTCTCTTTCCTCTTCTCAAAGTTCTGCAGCTTCTCAGTCTTGACACTAAATTTTGCTTACAATTCATATTTTCACTCCTGTAGATCTGTTATATTGGTTGTGTATCTCCTGTTCTTAGCTTTCTTATCTGTTCAATTATTTATGTGTTCAATTCAATATCTATTCAATTCTTATGTGTTCAATTTATTTCCCGTACGAAGTGCCAAAACCAAACCAAACATGAATACAATATAACTCTGTGACCTTTGAGAATGGGTTTAGAACATTTTCCCACTGCTGTTGCAAGAAAAGGGTCATTCTTTAAAAAGTTTAACATGTAACATTGGAAACAAATCTCTTATTCATAGGAAAACTCTTTTAATTCAAGTTTCCTGAGATGTAATGGCCTTTCTGTAGATAATTGCCATGTAATAAACAGCACATGCATGTTTTAGCCTGCTCCCCAGTGCAAAATATACATGTTTTTGTGGTAAATACAACCTGACATAAAAATAGCTTATCCTTAATAAGTAAATGCAAAGCGACCTTTGGATTTTAAATGGTAGAAGGATGGAAGTTGTACGAGCATTGAATAAATGCAAGGCATAAGATTCAAGTCAAATCTCTTCACTCTTTAGTTCCTTGTGTTTTCTCCACCAGCATCTACTGCTTCCAATCTGGTCACATAAATTTACCTATCTCTGTCATTGGCAGAGAATGTATAGTCTTTGCATGCATTTGGAAATAATTCTTTTTGGTCAGGACAATTTTATTCATCCTTTTCTCACCATCCCATCCCCCACTATTTACCGGATGGTATTTGCATTTATCACCCTGGTTTTCAGTTGGTTTCAAATGTAATTTTATTTCTTAGAGAGCGTAGCTCTTTTGCTTGTAAGGAAGTAGAACGTCTCTCTTTGAAGCAGTCTTTATGCAGATTGGAGTAGAGCCAGGTAGATCTGTTCTACCTGTTTATCTTGTTAACTTTCTGCTAGAGAAATTAGTAGGCAGCGGGAATAGCTCCTCCTTTCATTTAGAGGGAGCAGATGCTAGCAGGAGTGCTTCAGAGCACCCTCCTGCCCTATGGCTTGAATGAGAGAGTTTCCAAAGGGTCAGCATTAGTGAATATAAATTCTACTCTATAGCAAGGAGTTAGAAGGATTTCAAACTGAGATTGGGGATATAATTTAGTCTCCCCCTTACCCTACTGTATTAGCAGTGTAAAGGAAACAATTTAATTCTCATTGCACTTTAAAACTAAGCTACAGCATCTCAGTAGCTGTTTGACTATTTCTTCTGCTGGAGCAGACTTCAGTCAAAGGAGGAGGTTGGATGTCTGGGGGTGGTTGCCACATCAGCCATCTGTTTCTGCTGGTGCTTGAGTCAAAGCCCACAATTGTCTCTCTTCTCCTTTCCCCTCAGCTCACACTGCACCACCACCCCCAAACGAAAAAAAAAAAACACAAAAGACATGATGTAATTTATGTAGTTTAACAGCTTGTGCTGCTGGTGCATCTTTAGGGGCAAGCCACAATTTTATTCCTTTTTGCCTGTGCTAGAAAATAAGTTTTATTTCCTGCCCCCCCCTACCCAGTTTGGGGATCAGGTGATGCATATAGCTCTCAGAGGGGAGTAAGCTGATTCTTTATATTGCTTTATTTCCTTAAACAGCCATGGTAGGCTATGTTTTATCTCCTTATGATTTCTGTAGTGCATGTTTTGTAACCTTTTTTCCCTTTAGCACAGAGTTCAGTTTTGATCCTAAATCCCTTCTGTATAAAGACGATCTTATTTAAAGGCAAAGTGCTTTAACTTTTCTAGACCTTTTCAGTAGCCAGCATGGCAGCAAGTATTTGTAACATCTGAATGATGTTGCTTTTCAGCTTTTCTATGAAGGAGGAACAGCAGAATTCAAAAGAAAAGTTTCTCTAGGGTGACAGTGTTGGCAGCTGACTGGAATGCTGGAGCTCTGAGCTGCTTTGTCAGTTGGAAAGAAAAAAAAAAGGAGATAAAAAAAAGCTATGAAATGAAGTGAACCAACTCCTCTGGGAAGAGGACACCAAACAGAAAAAATAGAGCAATTAAGCAGTAGTGCAAACACTGAAATGTGAGTTGCATTTGCTGAGGCTGCAAAGAATGAGCATATTAAGTCTGAGTCTACAGTGATGGTCTAAAAGAAGCCATCTGCCCAATCCCATTTGGTTCTGTGCTTCTAAACTGTGCTAAATTTTACATATATCCGCACATCTTAAAGATAAAACATTTCATATCCTAAATGTGCTATAATAAGTAATAAAAATGTGATTGATGTGGTACCAGTTGTCAGAGAGAATGACATTATAAGAAAGAAGTAGCCAAATAACAAGATTAAAAACGTTCTCCCTGTTCTTATCAGGTATACCTTATTCATTAATATGCTAGACTGTGAACTTAAAAGTTTGTTAAATCTTGGAATTTTAAACTTTTGGTATTGGCAAAGCCTTTTTCTTCTCCATCCTTGCAATTGATTAAATGTGCAGAGTACTACTTATTTCCTGAACCGTGTTATCCAGTGCTTGTGGATAAACTGTTAACATTAGTCTAAAAACTTTTTGCTAGTTTGAACAATTTACATAAAACTGGAGTTTAAAATGATAAAAGTTTAAAATGATAAAAGGTTATATTTATGAATGTAACAGTGCCTTTGAGTCTATATGTGTTTGGAAACATTGCTGCCTTTGCAGAAAGATTTTGATTTTTTTTTTTTTTAGAAGACTAACAGTTTCATTTTATGAAGAGGGCTAAAACACATTTCTCTTGTTTGGTGGAATAAAACACATTTCTCTTCCTTCCATGCTATGGAAAAAGTGAATTGTAACTAGTTTCAAGTTTCATCTTAAAAAGCCATTTGCAATTTTGTCAGAGGGAAAATTATTTTTTGTCTACTAAGTTTGCAGGCATTGAACTGGCATCTTAAAGTGATTTATTTGTAGGAAAGATTCCCTTTTAAATTTGTCTGGCACAAGAGAATCTCAATAGGAATTGAGAGTCTATTATGAAGCACTACTAGAATATATTATTATCAATTTGAAGACATTAATATGAAATCCCCAAATAGTACTGTTGCTCTGAGAGCAAAATATAAAGCACCTCAACTTAAATCACCTTAGAGAAGAATACCCTGCTGTTCTGATGCTCTCAAGATCAGTCCCTGGCAGTGACACAATTGTCCTGAGGCTTGCCTGGCCTGCAGCCTGTGTGTGCAGGAGGGAGCAATGTGTTAAATTTGCTGCTCAGTGTGGGTTTGTGGGTTGCACAAATCCACCTTCGTGAGCCACATTTGGCAACCAGTGCTTGCAGTTACAGTGCAAATTAGTGGGGGAATGGAGTTTTGGGTTTAGTCTTTCCCTGGTTTAGGTTTGCAGTAACTGTGGTACTGTCATTAACAGGAGTCTTCCATGGGAAAAAATGGAAGGTAAATTTGAATTTTATACTTGTTCCTCGGGAGAAAATCTGACAAACAGCATTCACCAGCTACAAAGTAGAACTAGTTTTAGTTGGATTTCAGATTTATGTTTGGAAAAACACCAGCATCAGAAACAGATTATTTTAATTGTGTCTGTGTCTCAGAATATGTTGCATTTTGAGGTACTCTGAAAGTGGTAAAACCAGTGAGATTATACACACACACACACACACACAGTAGTTAAATATACAAAATGGTGTAAAAGGCAGCTAACCAGTGATATTTGATCCATAAAAATTGAAACTTGGATTTCTTTGAGATTAATTTTTTCTTAACCTAACACTTTGGGCTATTTATAATATCTATGTTTCATACTAACAGTGAAGACTTGATGGAGTGAAGGGTTCTCAGCTTTGTGTTTTGCAGTTGAGATGACATGATGATTCCCTTCTTTAGAGGAATTAACACAAAATTTTCACAACCTGAAGGAAAATCCTTTTGTAGCTTTTTTTTTTTTTAATCCCAAAAGCCTGAGCTGCTGAGTGGGGGTGTGACAAACGAGAGGATTTTTGAACAGAAAGTCTTGAGCATGTAAATGGTTGTATTTGTGAGCAAGAAACAGCCATCTTCTGAGAAGGGTAGAATTCAGAATCTCTTTCAAGCCTGTTGCAACATTTGAAACAAGGGCAAAATGTAAAAAAAGCAAAAATTCTTAGTAAAACATTATCTCGTTTTAAATAGGAATAAAATCCAGAAGACAGGTGAAGATGAAGAATGGTAGCTATTTCCAGGATTCATAGCTCTCTGTTTTGCTACTGGTTTTTTTAACAGTGGGAATCATCTTAGCATTTGAGAAACTTCCTTGTACCTTTTGCCATTGCTGGGGAGCGTTTATGACATACCATAAGAAATAACTCCTGCATGAAATGGAATGAGCACATAGTTTTAAAAATAAAATTTAAGATGCACACAGATCTAAGTACTCAAATGAGGTCCTGATAGAGGATTTTATCAGTTCTCTGACTTACTTAGCATAATTTAGTTTTATTTTTATTCTGCCATCCCCTGGGCTAATACCCATGTTGCCCGTTTGACAGCTTTCAATGCTCTTAACAAAACTAATGTTTTTACTTTTTGTTGATATTGCAAATTTAATCATTTTCGTTGCATGCTTACCAGATGTCTTCTGGAGACCTGCTGTGTTTATTAGAGAAACTCTGCAATAAAGAGTATAAAATCTGCTGCTGGTAGAAAAATAAATAGGGAATCTTGCATGAGCTGTAAATGTTGCCTTGGTGGCAGTATATTAGGGGAAGCAGTTGTAAGCTTTCTAATCAGTTTATCGTTTCTGAGAGCAGTAAGACAGGGAAGATTTCTTTGGTCTTTAGCAAAACTGAAAGCAGATTTGTAGTGGAAGCATTAAAGCATTATATGTAATTGTTAACACAATAGGAATGGGCCATAAATCTTAAATATGTGTATTACCAATGAACAATGATACAAATGGCTCATAAATAGTTATATATTTCTATAACAGAAATACATGTATATTAATTTAACATGAGGAGGAAATGTGAAACCAGGCATGCCAGAATAAAAATTACTTCTTCCCTCTAAATTTTGTAGAGAAATACTGTAGTTGTCCCAGCTGTACAAGGATTTAAACAAAGTATGAGTACTGTGCCATTAATAGAGAAGTTCAAATTAAAGTGAATTTTAAACATACAAAAATTCAAAACCAAAAAACCCACAAACAACAACTTTACCCCAAAAGTATAGATATTAAGAAATATCATCATTATATATTTGTGTTGGCTGTAGTTAATAGCTTACATACTTGTCAAACAGGTGACTGGAATACAAGCCAATAATTTACCTGTGATTCAGCCAGTTTTAACTGAACTCAGATTCAGCCATTTTCACCTCATTTTGTCTTTCTTGCCTCTCCATAAACAAGAATTCTTAGTTCTTGCTGTGTAACATCACTATTGCAGATACTGGATAATTCTTCAGATTTATTGCTATTTTGCTAATTTTGTCATCTGTTTCCTCCTACAAGAGAATACCTGGGTTGTCAACTTGGTCTTGTAACAAAAATGTGAGTCCTTACTAAAATTTAGCAATTTTTTTTTTTCTTTCAATCTTCAGATTTCCTGTTTAAGTTCTTGGTCATAGGAAATGCTGGAACTGGAAAATCCTGTTTGCTACACCAATTTATTGAAAAGAAATGTAAGTACATGTGAAGGACAGTAAGAGTTCTCCATTGCTTTGTACTACAGGTAAAGGCTCTGCCTACATACTATTATTGGTATGGAAGCTCCCCTAATTGTCTTATTGTGTAGGTGAGGATTTCAGTAAAGAATTATGGTCAGAACCGTGGTGTAAATCTGTATTGCTCACTGTTTGTCTTCAGTCTAAATCCTAATATGGAGCATTATTCTTTATTACTCTCAGATAAATATAACATGATGTTGGTGAAAATTCAGGCTTAATTTTCGTGAGAAGTATAA
The DNA here is from genome assembly GCA_025920805.1 of Petroica traversi. Classification (NCBI taxonomy): domain Eukaryota; kingdom Metazoa; phylum Chordata; class Aves; order Passeriformes; family Petroicidae; genus Petroica; species Petroica traversi. The sequence continues at coordinate 8,550,445 of JAHLSL010000012.1, read as the reverse complement.
TTTGCAGCTACAAGATTGCCTCAATATATTGTGGAGACTTGGATCTTTTAGAACAAATGATGAAAAAAAAGTTGAATTGCTTGAGTAGATTTAGAAAGCCTGTAGCATCTTTGAAAATAAATAGTAACTCAGTTTTCTTTGTTAAGGACTGTGGTCTATGATAAATACTGGTAGAGATTCCACTGGGAATGTTATTCAGAGATGAGCAGATAACATAAAAGAAAAATCTATGTTGGATTGTACATTTGGCATCAAGATTAAACAAAAATAATAGGCATTAGGAACCTTTGTAAAACTAAGGCGACTGTTATCTTTCTCAATCAAACAGTAATTCACCTTATCTCTTCAGGAATACTTAAGGATAATGATGTGTAAGCACTAAGGAACCTTGCTTGATTTTGAGTGAACTTGAAACTAGCCCTTGCTTCTAGTAAGGCAGCTGTAAATTGCTGATATTATGTGGTGTCAAGAACATATATAAAGCAAGTATCTTAACTTTGTGCATTGAAGAAGAATTGACTCTTGCACATTCATGGACAAGACTGTATTTTTTTGTTCTGCATTCCCATGAATTTTAATTTTAAAGCATTAGAAAACACAGTTGGGGATAAATGTACAGAAAGTATCCTGCTACTTATTAAAGGGAACTGGAAATTATTTAAAGCAGGCCTTACTGGTAGTAATTTTGAATTGACTAAGTTGTCAGGAATTGCAAGAACATTTATTTCTGTGTGGTGGCAGTGAGCTTATGAGCAGGACTGAATTTGATGGTTCAAGAAGTAGTTTGCCATTTCAACACTTAGGTGTTTTGATAGTACTTCAATTGTTTTATGTAAAAACTACTTATGCATCTAAATATTCTTCAAGTAAGTTTGATTTTATTTCTTTTTTTTTCCTTTTAGTCAAAGATGACTCAAATCATACTATAGGAGTGGAATTTGGTTCAAAGATCATAAATGTTGGTGGTAAATATGTAAAATTGCAGATATGGGATACAGCAGGACAGGAGCGGTTCAGGTATGCTTTTCAGCCATTTTATTAAGTGTTATTAAATTGCTGCTGTGAGTAGTGGATATTATTTATTCCTGCTTATAAGTGGGCAAAGCTTTGTGGTTGGTGGAATTCTTTGTCTGCTTTCATTTTAACCTTCCTACCTGGACATAGCGACACAGATCCATCGATTTCAGATCAGCAGAGCAGTGCTGCCTTGCAGGATCTGAGTTTCTGCCCTTTCTTTCATTGGGAATTTTCTGTTAAGGTATAAGAGTGAAATAAGGTGGCTAAAAGATTGCTCACCAGCCAAACTCATAAATGTTTTTAACTAAGTGTGTCTGCTTAACTTTGTTTAGAAGACCTTCTATTGGTTAGAATAAATATATGTCAGGAAGTTGTAAGCTGTTCAAAATCTACCTGAAAACAATTACATAATATAATTATATACAATATTATTAGAGAAGAAAAAAATCAGTCAAATTCATTGGGGTAAATACATTTCTAGAAAGTTAGAGATACCTTAAGTTTCTTAGAGAAAAAGCAGTCATTTTTTCGGCTTAAACCACAAGACTACTTTTAATACTGTATTTTAAAGGTGTTTACATCTGAGGCCTAGATCGAACTCAGTAAAAATCTAATGTATTCCTGGGTACATTCACCATCAAATAGGACATCAATTTTTTAAAAAATATTTTTGGGGAGATGGAATGTGAGTCTGAGGTTTCTTTGTTTTGGGAGAAGGATTGGTTAGCAAAGGTGAATATGATTGTAGAAATCTGAGTAATGGACAGCAATCTAGGTAAATGTCTTCTATTAGTCAGGTCCTTAGTTCTGACTGGATAAAGCTGGGCTATGATATGTAGTCTTCATTAACGAGGTCTCTTCAGTGTGTTGGCCAGATACCAGCCTCCAGTTCTGTATCTGGTCATGTATTATGATGATTGGATACCTTCAGCACCACTCAATCATAATGGACTTTGAGAGTCCTTGTACAGCTATATTTAATGAAAGTGCTTCATCAAAATCCTAGTTGTAATTAGTCTGCTGCTGCTCAGCTGATAACATTGTCTAAAAACATGTTTTGTTTTAAATATGTAAACGAGAATTTCATTTTATAATGCAGTTTGTATAATATTAACTCTGATTTTAAACAGTGAAGGCACCACAGAAGTGTTTGTCTGTAATTCTATTTCAGGTCTGTAACAAGGAGTTACTACAGAGGGGCTGCAGGTGCTTTGCTTGTCTATGATATAACCAGGTAAGAAATCCAGCAGCTCTTTTGCTCATAGCCTACTAGATCCAATTAATGCACAGTGATCCCTCCCCAGCTAATTGAGTTTGGGCAGGAAGAAAAGAAAGTATAAGGAGTATTTCCATTTCAGTGCTCTATTTGAGTTCTGGAACTTGCTTACACGAGACATTGTGCGAGTCATAAATGTGGGCAGTCCTAAAGGATTACACAAATATGTGGGGATTGGCACCCCCGTCACTGATCTGATCTAATCATGTGGAGTACACGCTGCCACTGGCTCAGCAGGAAAAAAGGGTGGATTTCAGCCACCCTTAACCAAGGCAGTGCACACTTTCTTGTGGAAACTGCTGATTAGTGTGCTGGGATGGAAGGTCATCCTCTGGAGAATCTAGCTCTGCCTACGTGTTCCTTAACTGTAGCCCAAAATTCTGATATTTCAATATTTTAGTGTTACAGGCAGCCAGTAAAACACCTTACCATTACACATGTTCACATTCTTCCTGTCACCTTTGGCTGATAGTTGTCAGATGAGTTTTGGGTTGTTGCTTGTTTCCTGTGAGTGAAGGGTTCTCTTGGCGGGCTTTGAAATCTGTGTTCTGTGCTTGAGGTCAGCTGGGATCATCTGTGAGTCTTACTGCTTGAAGGCTTTCTCCCTGGCCACTGCTACAATGACAAGTGGTGTTTGCAGGGTGACTGCCTGCAGTGTAGGTCCTGGCACTGCTGTGGAAGTTCAGGCACGCACATCTACACAAGCCTTGTAAATCCTTACAATCCCACCAGTAATTTAAGCATCAGTTGAATGCCAAGTGGAACAATATCTCATTCTGTTATCCCAAAATGTCATGTGCAAATGATTGAAACTAGATGAGAGCTTAAAATTCTAGCTTTTCACATCAACACAGTATTTTATAATTCTCAATTTATGTATTGTGATTGATTTAATTTTGATTTTTAAAAACTCAAGCTTTTAAGTAGTTTCATGAAGGAACTTGATACTCTTCCCAGTTCATCACTGGCACACCGAGATGTGTAGGTGCCTTGCCTGACTGCCAGCAGTTTGTTTGCCACAAACACAGATTTGCTGTCTGAGTTTTGGTTCAGTGATCTGTTCACAAGAAGCGAGTGTGTCCTAATAAAGGATGTCATTTCCTACACAGCCGGGAAACCTACAATGCACTTACTAATTGGTTGACGGATGCAAGAATGTTAGCAAGTCAAAATATTGTGATCATCCTGTGTGGAAACAAAAAGGATCTTGATGCAGATCGTGAAGTCACTTTTTTAGAAGCATCCCGGTTTGCACAGGAGAATGGTAAGTAGTACAAAACCTCCATGTAGCATTCAAAGATGTATAATCCTTCAAATCATTTACATTTTTGTGCAGTTAGGCTGTACTTTGTACCTTGTCTACAGAAAAGAGTTCTGTCAGTACATGAGGCCCAGAGAAGCAGTGCCTGCAGTCAAAACTACGTGTACTACTTAAGTCTAATTACTACTGATTCTTCCAGTCCATCTTTAGAATACCCCCTATGTGGAGATACATTCCATAGGAAATGTAATGCAGCTTCAGGTATTGCCTTGCCTCCAGATGGCTGAGGGGAAGATGCAGGACATGAATTCCCATTTTTCAACATCGTATAGACTCAGTAGATAACAGACAAAGTTGTATGGGGTGTGCTGCAGTTTGAAGCAATGAGTTTTACTCATGGAAAACTGAGTTCAGTGCAGGGCATGGATCCAGAGGACTATTGCCTGGTCTGTAATATTCAGAATTTCCAGTCTGAGGACATGGTTCTGTGTCAGCTAAAGCCAGTCTTGGTCTGAGCTTCTGTGCTGCAGCAAAATCAGGTTTTGCCATCAGCAAAACCTGGTTTTGTTTTTATAAATCAATTAAAGTCTTTTCTACCAACTCTGGCTACTGGCTTTGCTTTTGAATATAACTTCTACTAATGGGAAACTGTGAAGTTTGGTTTCAAGCACTGTATTCCATGCACAACCAAGGTTATTATCTTCAGATTCCAGCTTTCTAGGGTCCATGTGTAAATTTCAGAGGATGTTCTTTGTGGTTTTGCCATCAAAAGTTAGTTTTACAGGGCCATGGTTTTGATTGAAGATCTCTATAAAAATATTTTTATTGCTCCTAGCTTTCATGCTTTGAATTACTATACCTGGTATTCCAGACTTTTTTTGAGGATTTTTTTTGGTGTCCAATGCAGAGCTGATGTTCTTGGAAACAAGTGCTCTAACGGGGGAAAATGTTGAAGAGGCCTTTGTACAGTGTGCAAGGAAAATACTCAACAAAATTGAATCAGGTAAATTAAGCTTTATATTTATAAGATCTTTTATTTTATCTGAAAGCTAATAAAACTGCACAAGGAAATATCACCATTCAAAGTTCTCTAATAGAATTAACCCAAAAACGCCACAAAATTTCATTGTGGTAAAATAACCTAATTTTTTATAGCTGCTTCTCTTATGCTTTAAGAGGAATGGATGTCTAAGTGAGATTTTTATATCCAAAAATGGGTAGTGATGTGAATTGTGGGTGATGTTTACCTTAAGAGTCAGGTCTGAGTGTAGGTTCAGTGTTCTGTGGGTTGCTACATCCCTACAAATACCAAACCTGACATTAGACAGTTTTTGTAGTCCAGAATAAAAACCTAATATCAGGGCAGTCATAACTTTAAATTCTGCTTCTCATATGTAACAGGAAATACAGTCAAGAGAGTTTGAGCAGTAATACTAAAAATTTCAGAGATGTTTCCTAGCAACTGTTTCTCTGAAGTGACCTTCCTGCCTCTCAGTTGAAATCATTTTTACTTTTGCAGATCTAGAAATATACCAGAAGCTTCTCAACATGAGTGGGCAGGTTTCTCCTGGAGACAGGCTCCTGTGTGTTAGATGTCATTTCAGCTAATTTGCATTCCAATTTTCCTCTCTTCTAGCTGCTTGATATCTTTAAAGTATTGACCACAATGAAAAGTCTGTCTCGGATTCTAATTACATGTTTTGAATGCCATACATAAATTTTTCGATGAAAATAATATGATATTTTCCTAGGAAGTTTTTTATTACTAAATCAAATCAATACCAAACAGTAGCTTTCATTTTAAATAAACAAACAAACAAACCCAAACCCCAAATGAGAAACAGTTTGTCATGATACTGTATTTCCATGACTGCTTTAAAGAGGGATTGCCACCACTGAGTTCAGTCTTATTTTCTTTGAACTGCTCCTGGCTTTTTTTCTGCCAGCACACATCCATCATGCAAAAATGGAGGCTGTAAGGTACCTGTGGAGTTCTCTAGTCCAGCCTCCTGTTTAAAGCTCATTCAGGTTCAAAATGAGAGCGAGCTGCCAAGGGCTAGACAGGCACACTTTTGATATGCTCTGGGAACAGAGATCCCACAGCCCCTCTGGGAAACGTGTCCCAGTACTGACAATTGCTGTTCTCTTCCTGCTCTTCGTACTAGAATTTGGGAAGGCTGATCATTTTCCCTGGGGGCAGTTCTTTTTCGATTCCTTCTATCAGATTGATCCATTTTTGTTTGGCTTGGTATCTACAGTACTGTTTTCTTTGCTTATGAGCCTCTGAGGTTTTTAACTGTGTTCACAGAAAACATTTTAGACCTTCCTTTTCTTCAAAATAGTACAAATGCATTTCTTGTTTGCATCCTAACTCTAAGACAGATTGCTTTGTCATCATGATCAAGGGCATATGGTTAAATTAGAGGAGAAAATTATTCAGGTTTGAAATTGCCTAGAAGTACACAGAAGTGAAATAATATCTTCATAAATAGATCAGAATTTAATAACACATCTTTTAAATCTAATGTTAATGGTTAATTTGGAATATATTATTTGCACATGATGTATGTTCTTGTGACTGTTTTGTTTCTCATCAGGAGAATTGGATCCAGAGAGAATGGGCTCAGGTATTCAGTATGGAGATGCTGCCTTGAGACAGCTGAGATCACCACGCAGAGCACAAGCACAGAGTGCTCAAGAATGCGGGTGTTAGAGAAACAAAACACAAAATCCCAAATACTTACTTTAGATACAGAAGGTAAGGTTACAAAAATCTCAGGGTGGTGGGCAAATTAACATATTTCATAAATGTGCTGTATTGTGTGCTTGGCTTTTTTGCAGTTAGCCTGTAAAGTTACAGAGAATCTATTGAAATACTGCACAGTGGAATGGATTGGGGTTTTTATGCTTCAGTTCTTCTCTCATGTGCAAGGAAGACTAGTGCTCTTAATGAAGTCATTCTAGATCTTAACTTACTCTGAGTAATGCTGTGGAAAACATTTTAAGGTTCTCTATTCCTGGAATGCACTGTAGGCCTAATACCTGCCTAATGCACTGTAGGGAGAGTGCATGAGTTCTTTTGTACTGAGAACAAACATTAGGAGAAATGAGCATTCACAAAATGTATGGTACAGTATCTTGTCCTAAGCTATTGTAAAGTCTTTTCTGAAAATGTGAGGCTTAAGCACTAAGACTCAAAAATTAAAGATAACACTAAATTTCAAACTTCCAGTGATGTTTTTGTCCCTACCTAAAAGCAACCTGAAGTTACTCTGATTCCTCTCTGCTGTTAGCAGAAATGTAAATGAAAACAGTAGACTTTGCTGCTTAAGAATTGTTGTCATCTAAAGTAGTTCTTCTGGGACTGTTGCAGCCTAGGAAACAGGTGTGCAGTGTTCTAAAGATCTTCCAAAGATGTTGTTCAGGGAATGTGAGGAAAATATTTTTTCCTTTAGCAGTTGTAGGGAAAGAGACTTAAAAGTCACATAAACTCCTGAGAACACTCTGTGGTTAGTCTTTTTTATAAACAGTTGTCTTTAAGACATCTCTCAGTATTCACTGGATTTTACATAACTCATTGCAGTATGCAGTGGCTCTTAGGACAGTCCTTTCTCCCTGTGTAGTTAATTATTCTGATATAATTAATCCTTATTTCTCTAATACAAGGACAGTGATATCAAATAAGTAATGCAAGCACAGTTACTGCATCACTTTTATTGTAATCATTCATCAGCTTGAGCAGTGCACACAGCAGAAGCTTTATAGAACATTAAATAAGGCAGCACATAATTCTACATTCTCATATTTTCTCCTGTGTTCTGGGAGCTTAGCTCCCAATTAAAGCCCAGAATTTTAAATAATGGATAGGGATCCTTCAACTGCTTTCCTCCTACAAAACAGCATTCTTCAACTAAGAGAGTGCTAGAAAAGGGCTTTTATTTAGTTCTGCTTTGGTATGCCTCTACAGAAATGAATACTTATTGATCTTATTTCAAGAGCTTAGTTTTCAGATTGATCAGATATGGGTAATTAATAGAGTTCTTGTGTATTTTACAGCTGTCCTTGCAAATGGTGTTTGAAGAAACAGAAAAGCTTGAAGGCTATGCAGTTTTAAAAGCATCTTTCCACTATCTCCAAACAGAGCAAACCACTGCTGACAGAAAGGTGTCCTGTGGTAGGGGGCAGGAATGTGCACAACACACAGGTCTGCAAAGCAAACTGGATGGTTTGGTGGACAATATTAAGGCTCATACCTGTATGTAAATGTTTTCCATTACCTGTTTTTGTTCTTTCACCTCTAGTTTAAAGCATTGCAATGTACTGTAAATAATGTAACAGTAAATTTACAAAGCATGGTATACTTATGTATGCTATTAGAATGTTGCACTATAAGCAGTTTAATATTTTATTTTTTTATCATATAAACAAATTTAACCGAGGTAGGCTTTGTCACGTTTGTTTGTTGCACAATAGTCTGTATTTACAACCTGAATTATAAAACCACTGGCAACTGTCAGTGAGAGGTTGTTGGTTTATTTTTTCCTTCTCAGTTTGCCCCATTCTAACAAGCTGTTGACAGGATCGATTCTTAATGTGTGGTTATGACCCATACTTCTGTATCCTGGAATGTCATGTTGGAAAAGGCAAGTTAAAGCACAAGAGCAGAGCAAGAATGCTACACTGGGCTATACCATCGTTCATGAAATTACAGTTCTGTTTATTCTCTTTGGTTTTGGTTCAAATGGATGAAAAGTATGCACCTTAGGTTGTCTCTGAATTAAATGGAATTAAGCATGCTTTGTACTCAAAAAGCCAGGGTATAGGTTTAAAAAGGCTGTTGGGTCCAAAAACTTTCATGTTATGACTCTCTTCTGCTTGTTGTATTTAGGACTGGATTTGTTACAGAACTGATAATAATTACTCCCAACGGTATTCTCTTCCTGATAAGAGTGTGAAAGGTTTTTTTGAAGCAGCATAACTGTATTTTCAAGAACATCAGAGAACTCCAAAGAAGCTTACCTGTCTTAATCCTCACTCAGTTCAGTTTGGCTTTCAGAACTGCAAATGCTTACCAAAAGCAAGTCCTCTGAATTGAAAGTTGGATGGAGCTTTTTTCTCCACCAGTCCAAAAAGCCAATTAATTGGGATGTGTTGTTCGCCAGAGCTGAGGAGAGTGTTAATTCCAAAATCCCAAACCAGTTCTGGAATGCTGGGAAAAGATGAGGTACTGGGTAGTCTTTTCCACCACACATCATTCCACAGCCCAATCAGGTTTCTTGGCACACTGACAAAAGCTGAGCAGTGACACAGCACAAGCAGAGCTAAAGGTTGCTCTCCTGTCACTGTTAGAGTGGTGGAAGAGGTGTTAGCTATTGATCAAAACCTTTCCCTTTTTACAGTAGCAGTAGAAAGGAGCAGAGGACTGTTGCTTATAAATAGAAATTTCAGGAGTTTCACAGGGATTTTCTTCTACTTCTTTCTGTCCCTTTTACTTACAAGACTGGCCTCTTTTATACTTGGTTCTTAAGATTATTTTGTTCAAGTGTCTCTGGTTTAAAAAGCAGTAAGCAGTTTTATTCTTTCAGTAACTGTCTTAAAACTGTTCCCTTCCTCGCTGGAAGGAAAGAATAGTGTCATTATAATGAGTTTGGACATGTTTTTACCATTTTTTAATGTATACTCTTACTGTATACACATTAACCTGGTTAATGTGCATGTTTTGTAGTATCTCAGCCTTTTATGCTGCATATCTTGCTGACATTCTAAAAAGAAATTTTCTAAAATTGCAGCTCCTTAGAGAAATACTGTTGGAAGCAATATCTCTCAGCAGTGCAAACTCTATTGTTTACTATTGCTCCTCTGAGGGTCTTTTATTTCTAAAAATAAACATCATGCCAATATCAGCCCTGGAGTAGATTTCAAGCTTTAGCATCATAGTTGACACAGCAAACCAAACCTATCTCACCTGAACAGTAAGTCATAAATAGGCTATGTATGTTTCTGGGGTAAAATTCTTACTTTACCAAAGCAAGATGGCTGGGAGTTTCACGTGAAATAGCACCAGGTACCTAAATCTGAGGTTTCATTGGATGTGGAGCTTTAGCTGTTCAGCCCATTAAGAGATTTAAATGTCTTATTAAAGCCTGTGTCTTGCCTTTTAATGAGTCTGTTGGCCTACACTATTTCATTTAATGCTTGTATCTAGCACCAAATAAAGAATCTTCCTTGATTTTCTAGGTGTCTTACACCAAATCTGTTTACTTAAGACAAACTTCGTCTGTTAAGTGAAATCAATAACTGACTATTAGGCAACTCTCATTGAATTCACAGTTGCCCCATCTTATCCATTCTTTGTACTCAACTAGGTATGCAGGATGGGTCAAGAGTTCCCTTAAGTCCTATAAAAAGTGAATGCCATAGAAAAACTGTGCACTTCATTTCCATTTTATTTTATATGCTGGAAGCATTAAAACTATAAAAATCTCAAGAAATACACTGTAAATCCACAGAGTAAAAAGAGTCTCATTAATTTACTGAAGAACTCATGGCATAGAGAACTTCAGTGTAGCCAGCTTTTAAAAGCTTAATTTTTCTGTTTGCATGAATATACCTGTTCTTTGTGATACAACTTCCTTTTTTTTCCTGTTATCCTTTCTCCTTCAAAGCTCTGCATTTATATTCTCAAGGGCATAGCATTTCAGATAACTATATAGCTGGGTTTTTTCTTATCATAGTAGGGGAAGAAAAGTGATTCAAGTTGGCAAAGGATGTGAAGAATCTCTGGGAGAATTACAAGAGACTGGAATGGTAACTGTAATCCAACTTCATACCCAACCTTTGTCATTACAGAAGCCACAGTATGCATGCAGGGACTAAAGTACCATGTAAAGGGGGAAAAAAAAACAATCTGAGACCCCAAAAAGCACAGTACAAGCAGTCCAGGCACTTTGTGTCACTCATTTTATTCACATGTACAAGTTGACACTACACTATTAATAATAGACAATACAGAAGCATTAAAAACAAATACTGTTTAAAAACTTTAAAAAACACATATTGCTTCAAGCTTAGATGGTATTTCCCTATTGTTTTAAAGTGAATTCAGTGCTAACAATAGCTGAGGCAGCTTCCCATTCACTTGTACCCCTAATTTCATGGGGCTACTTATCAAGGTGTTGTGTCAGGCTCCATTTATGGCTTTGCTGCTGAGTGCACTAACTGAGCTGAAAAAGAAACTGGAACATCCAGGTTACCACACATTAGGCCCTCAGATTGCTAGCATTTGGTCCCTATCATAGTAAAAAAAAATAGTCAGAGAGGCCTTTATAGTTCAGTGGCACTACATTATACCATAAAAAATGAGAACAGATACACTTGCCTATGCGTTAAAAATTCAATTTAAATTTGCATGTGTTACCTGGATAAAATTCTTACCAGAATCTGTCCCTCAGTTTTGTTAAGGTTGGCTCTAAGTTTAGCTATCACCTTGACTATCTCAGCTTCCTGTGAAAAAGTCTGTATTTCATAGTTGCAAAGATGTGACAGCAGTGACTGAACAGGCATGCTACTGTATTTTATAGGACATTCTTATGCAGTTTTCATGGTAACATTTTACACTGTAAACACTAGTCTTCACAACACTATAGTTAAACTGCAGCATTACACATTGTAAAATTCTTGCTTCACTTAGCTAAGTACTTTCAGAAACAAAGGAATAAACAGTAATTTTTATAAAGACTTTGGACAATTGTGTCTTTACTGTGTTTTTACCAAAAAGTTTTACTTCTAAAACAGGAGTGAGAAATGTTCACCAGCTGGCTAAATTCAAGAGTCCATGCAAGACTAAGTTTAGAAATTCCTTAATTCTTAGGGAGACATTCACTAGGTTTTCTACTTTTCAGTGAGTCAAATTTGAAGCAAAATGGCCACCTCCTGTAGGAATCTATGGAATACAGTCAAAAATTTTACATCTGGAAAGCTGCTGGTGTTTTGATGTTAACAAATGAAAAGTCAACTGAATTGTAACGCAGAACTTTCCAGATCAAGTACTTCACACACAGAGCTTGCAGTGATCAGAGCTGTACTATTTTATACAGTCTAAGCAAAATAGTAGCTTTTCAGTCAAGTAATGCCCAAATGCAGGAAGGCTACCTGATTTGCAGAATAATTTACCCCTCACTTCAGGCATTGTATTACTTAAACCCAGATAGTACCAACATAGCACCCAGGATTGTTTTGGCTACAGACCTTTTGAAAAGCATGACAACGACTCACAAGACCTTATTCGTGTCTCTGCTGTCTTCTAGTAAATGGTCTTTGTGGGGAACAGTTCTTGACCAGACTAGAAATAGGACTAAACTATGTCCTCACTATACAGCAGCCTTGATGCTGTTGGAAATTCTCACTTGAACACCTAAACAGGCCTGTTGGAGATGTTTTAAGTTCAGTTCCCAGTATCCAAGGCAGAAGGTGCTTAAGCCTCCTATAATTATTGAAAATACCAACACCTAATGGGAGATACATCTTATCCAAACATGGGTGCTTAAGGCAGGCACATGGTCATCCTGGCTCCTCCATTCCCTGTGGGGAGAGAGAACTGAAGAAGCTAACTTCAAAAGCATGGCAAGATGAGTCCTGCACTACACAATCAAGGAAACTGTTGAATGTGACGAAATGCACTGAGGGCACAATCCATCTGCTGTAGTTACATAAAGCCTACAAAGCCTGTGGGCAACAGGAACAGGCAGGTTTTTATTGAATAAGGCTGTTGAACACTACTGAGTTAGTGCTTTGACACTGCTGTTCAAAGCTTGGGTGGCTTCTGGAATTGCAACAGCATCAAAAGCAAACTAAGCATATTTACAGCAGTTATTTAAAGAGGACAGCACAGCATAAAAGGAAATCAAAAGAATCTCATATGGAGTAAAGGCATCCTCTGGAATAGTTTTCCCCAGTTTTGGGCACTGCTCTAAAGTTTCAGGAAGTTGCTGCCTGTGGTTTAGTCAGCAGTTGAAATACAGGGATTTTGCTGCGTATAAAACATTCTTAACCAAACTGTGCTTTCCCAGACTTAAAAGCTTTAAGATGTCACTTAGGTAGCCTTCAACAAGAGTTGTCTGTATTTTTATAGCTTTATGCTTAAAAGGCCGTGTTGGGGAAGATTAAATAGGAAAGCCTTATAGATATGATTACCTTGCAAAAGATGCTGGAAATATGGAAAGTAGAATCAAAATTGAGATGAAGACAAGGTTTGAGTTAAAGAGTAACTAAGAAACAATGGTATAGCTGGCTGAAGGTAATCCTCCTTCTTGATAGAACAATACCCTCTGCCTAGGCAGGTCCAAAGGTCAGAACAAACCCTGCCTGCCTGGTAGGAGATTCCCAAAAGCAGTTTTTTTAAGGTTTAAAATATTACCCCATATGGTAATGTAATGATTCTTATAGGTTACATGCAAATATTGTAGAGTTTGTAGCTTGTTTCAGATTGGTTAAAGAGAATTAGAATATTCAACAGAGAAGATGATTTATTGTATTGTAAACAGCAAATCACGCTCTCTTTTTGCTCTCTCTTTCTCTGGCCTGCTTTGAGCTGTGTCTTGCAGCCCAGCAGGCCTCTTACACCCACGCTCTTTCACAATAAACTCCCATGCTCTAAACCCATCTTTAGAGATCTCTCGCTTCTATTTTACCCCATAACCAAATTCCACAGAGTTAAATCCTACAAGGCAGGTTAAAAAATAAAACAGATAATCATTTAATGGATTCTAGGACATTTTAGCAAGATTAGAATTGCAATGAAACCTTTAGTGATGTAATAGACACTAGGAGGCAGCAGTGCTTGGACCATTTGCACAATTACTTTCTTCAAGAACACAATCAGACTTTTCACTAAGCATGTGTACTCTCTTGCAATAGCAATTCTAGAGTCCTGCTTACTCACTGACATTGTGGAATGAAGCTAAAACTAGTGCAGGTTTCTGCTGCAGAAGTGCAAGTATGCTTCCTGTGGGAAAATGTCCAGCCTGTAAAACACAAGCTTCAAAACACTTATACTGAGATAAGCAACATATGTAACTAAGACACATCTGAACAAAATTTCGAAGCTCACAACTACAGCAATCATCTGCCTAAAGCGTAGTTAGCAAACTGAAAAAAAAAAGATAATTTACAACCACCTGAGGGAAATAAAACCACCAAGGATATCACAATGACTGTCTTACTATGTAGAAGTTGGACCTACAAAACAAAAGCGTTCAAACTTCATTATAGGTTCTTGTTTACTAAAGGATACATCCCTCCTTTCCCTAGCCCTTACCCCCTCCCCATCCCCTCATAAGTGAGGGGTTCTGCACCAATTTTGAGAGGCAGCAAGTTTCTCAGGAATTCATCTACAAGTTTTATCAATATAATTTTCAAGTTTAAACCCTTTAACAATATACTTGTATAATACCTCCAAGTGGAATGCATATTGCACTCTGACCCCCACTGAGCATTATAGATACTCTGAAGTGTTAAAAATAGACCTCACCAGAAAGGAGCCAGCCCTCTCCTTCAATAAATGCATTTACATGATTAAGTACAGACTAACTGTGACCACAAGGTTAGTACAGTGGTACAATTCTATATTTGTAGAACAAGTAACTGCTAATTGAGCAGCAGCTAGCAGATAATGATTGTCTACATTACTTATTTGGTACAACAGGAACAGCTACAGCAAAGTGACCCTGTAGCTGTTTCTTGCCCTGAAAATGAGTGGTTTATTCTGATGACCTTAGAAACAGTGATAAAAGTTAGCATCAGCAGATTCACTAATCAAAGTTGTTTTTTGTTTAGGTTTGTTGTTGTTTAAGTTTCAGTATACAGACAATACTTGGTATTTGCCTGCCTAAAACATCTACATTTATTCGTGCTAATTACCAGATGCACTGACTTCCTGTTACCTGTCTTCATATGCTTAATTTTCATAACAGAGTTTAATACTTTTATAAATACAAAGGCACCTCCATCACTCCTTTAAAATCTTTCCCCAATACCATCTCCCCATGACTTGTACTTTAAATAAGGGAAAACAGATTATTTGTAACCACGATCAAAAAAGTGTTTGCTTTGTCTCCCTGTACGCTAAGGTTCCCCCTCCCACCCTCAAAACAAACCAACTGAAGCATTAGAAAAATTCCCAAAAGGGGAATTGTTTAAAAGTTTGGGTAGTTATATCTAAAAGCCTCTTCAAATGTTATGGCTCCAAGGATACACCCCACTGTGAGGTAGGTAGCCAAGATAAAAACATTGTAACAAATACTTTTAACAGCTGGAAACTCCCTATAAAAACCTTGCATAAGTGGTTTGGTTCCTTGCACCAGTGTCCTGATATGCGTAACTTCTTCTGAGGATGCCTAAGGGAATCCAGGTTCAGAGAGCTCTTGCTGAGTAGCATCTCATGTACTCTGTCATCCAGGGATTGTCTGGTGGGGAGGGCTTGGTTCGCCAGGTGCTCTCTGTCTCTGCTGATCGCACTCGCCGCTGGGAAAGCTTCCTTTTCTCCACTTGCCTCCTGTTCTTTGCTCGCAGAGCAGATTCGTGAATCTGAAAGACCAGAGTTAGTATTACCGAAGGAAAAGAGCCAAGGATCGCTTTTTATTTGTTCCAGTCCCCATCCTGAAGGAACAGGGATTGTGGGCGAGGTTATATTTTCTTCTCTAATTTGTACCACTAACTAAACACACCTCTTTTTTTCCCCATGAAAAGTCCTTCAAATTCTATTCTACATTATCTTTCACCCTTCAAACTATTAAATCTTTGCAAGAAACTTGAATGTTTTATAGTCTTACTCAGATATATTCTAAAAACTGCAATTCTCTATTTCTATCATTTAAAATCTTAAACACTACTCAATATGCTCAAGAATCCCTTAAAACCTAAGCCTTATTAGTAAGACTAAACCCTAGAGATTCCTTGCCAGAGACTAAAGATCATAATTTTGAACACACAATGTCCTGAACACAGAATTACATACATTTCTATATTAATAAGTTATCATACTCCCCCAAAATCTTAATAAGAAGAACTAGTCTCTGTGTTTGCTTGCTTCTATCTCTGGATTTAAGCTCTGTCTCTCATCTCAGTTAGGGGAAGGTAACACCTTTCAGGCATGCAAGAAAAGTAACCTCAGCAGGCAGTAGGTAGTCGGTTCCTATATAAAGAAACATCCTCAGTGACAAAACACTTCATCCTAGGGAGTGTTTCAGGAATGTTCTACCCGTTCAGCCTAAACTCAAGATCTGGGCTGAGGTGTTCAATTCCTGTTTCTAGCATAAGAAATGTTAGAAGTAGAAGTGTAAATATATCTGCTCAAGTCAGGCTTCAGCCTCTTCTAGGCTTCAACATAAAGCACCAGACAACAATTCCGAGCACTGACCAAAGCCTCCCAATTCAGCATTAGTGTACATTATCAGGAAAGGCAGCTTCATTCCAAAGCTGCAAGGCCCAAGTTCCTCCTTTTGATCAAAGAGTTGAGTTGTCCAGGAAGAAAAAGTGTAGGCTTCCAACCCCTTCCAAAACAGCCCATCAAAGGCCAGCTCCTTTTTCTTAGCTAGGAAACAGAGCCCACTACAGCAGAATCTTGGTGCTGCCCATGACCACATGAATTTCATTTGTGCTATTTTGGTAATATTTACAGCAGCCCTGCAATCCATCAGCCATCTGATAGACCATTCTGCTGCGAGCAACATTTCCTACTGGCAGCCCACCAAAACAGGCTGCTAGACAAGACATCTCAGCAGAAAAGTGTTTGTGCCATCTCTCTGAGGCTCCTAGTCTAGGAGGTGCCCCAGCAAAAGTCACTTTTTCACAGCACAAGCACTTCCCCAGTGTTTAAACACTCGCGTGCTGTGGGGTGCCTGGTGCTGACTGCCTTTTCTCCTGTTTTCATGAAGTTCAAAATGCAGAAATACTTTTATAACAGCCAGTTTTGCTGGAAACACAGTAACAGCCAGTAACGACAGCCATGTTTTAATTAGAATTAGCAGGTACTAGTCAAACCTGAGAAGTTTCCAAACCAAGAGCTCTCTTTTGGACATCTTAAGACTCCTCAGGTTTATTGCTAGAATCTACTGCTGGAATCTCCACACATTCAAATAAAAGGACCCCTGAGAAGTTTTACCTAGATAAGAAGACATCTCTAGGCACTAAGTAGTTATTGGCTTTCAATGAATCAGAAGCTCTTACTTCATTCATGGAAGCAGAAGCACAGACATTGTGGGTTTTCTGGCTCCCAGTATCCGTCTGTCTTTCTCCCCACCCATAGAGAGCAAAGGGATGCTTATTCTCCTTTGGTGCATCTGTCCTTTGGGGACTTTTGGCTGATTTTCGATCATTACGACTGGACAAGGCACTTCGGCTCGGACGTCGTCCCGTACGGCTGGTTTTGTCTGCTTCCTTCACAGAAGTCTGTTCTACAGTTTTCTCTTGCTCTTCCTTCTCCTGCTTTTCTTGATCTTCCTTTTCTTTCTCTAAAGAAAAAAAGAGTTACATTTCAAGTTCCCAGTGGCAACATGTTAATGTCTGATTTGCACAGCCTCTCAATACATCACTGAAGCTGTGCTTTTTTTAGAAAAGCAAGAAGTCATTACTTTCTTAGCAACAGACATATACCTTGCTTAAATGCCTTCATTCTTTCTTTAGTGACTACAATACAGCTTTCATATACTTAAAAATGCCTTTCACTGATGAGGTTACAGATAACCAACAGCCCCAGGCAGAATTTAAAGACTATTTCCAGTGGTCTTCTGTCTTCCCTGTTTCATCCTTGCATCTCTCAGACAGCAAACAGATGGAGCTCTGAATGCCACATAGATGCTGCCAGCCAGTCAGAGATGAAGTCTGATGTGCAGTATTAAATCCCTCATATTTATCAGCTTCCACTGAAAAAAGTGATTCATTTTCAGGCCCCCTGTTACACATTTACCTCTGTTATGGTTTTCTGCTTATGAAAAAGAGTGAAGCAAAAACCCTCAAAGAGGTAGACAACACCCTCACCACCTGGTCAGTGAATTATGTTGCACATTTAAAGAACCACACTCTCCAAGGCTCATTTCTCCCACATTTTTAAGCCCTCCATAGCAAGGGGCCAGCAATAGTCCTCCAGGCACAGAGTATGAAGAGCAGGGTTTGTGAGAGAGAATTTAAAGGCTGAATCACTGCAGTTTTAGATCATCACTGAAGGCTGAACCAGCATTATATAAAATATTAATTAATAAAAACACAGAGAAACTACTGTTCCATAAGGCCCAATCTTCTTACACTACAGTGCTAGGGAGGAACTGGCTTTCCTTTGTTTGTGGCACAAGTGAAGCCCCACCTTGAATCCTTTTTCAGCTCTGGGCCCCCTACAAGAATAAAGACATTGAGGTGCTGGAGTCTGTCCAGAGAAGGACAACAGAGCTGGGGAGGGGTCTGGAGCACAAGTTGGGTAAGGAGCAGCTGAGGGAGCTGGGAGTGTTTAGCCTGGAGAAAAGGAGCCTCAGGGGAGACATTAACACTCTCTACAACTGCCTGAAAGGAGTCTGTAGCCAGGTGGGGGTCAGGCTCTTCTTCCAGGTAAGAAGTGACAGGACAAGAGGAAATGGCCTCAAGTTGCATCAAGAGAAGTTTACACTAGGAGAATGTCAGGCATTGGAACAGACTGCCCAGGGAAGTGGCTCAGTCCCCATGCAGGAGGTATTTAAAGACATGTAAATGAGTCACTTTGAGACATGGCTTATTGGTGGATTTGGCAGTGCTGGGTTAATGGCTGGATTCAATTTTAAAGGTCTTTTCCAAGCTAAACAATTCCATTACTCTATAATGAGCAAGTTAATCAAATATACTGCTTACAGTACATAAGCGAAAAATTACTATGGAAAAAGGTACATACAAAGAACCCTGTTTTCATTCTCCACCCTGCAAATCTTCAACAGTAGTGTGGACAAGCTGGAAGTGTGCACTAGACATTGAACATGGCCCCTAAACATTGTGGGCAGGCACAGGCAGACGTTGTGATCTGACATCTCTGACTTTTAGGCCAATCATACCTTTTATGCATAAGGCAATTAAAGCATTTTATTAACCTAAGAGGACAAGAGTCCACTAGCAACCAATTCCTTTCAAGTCTCCACCTTTGAACATCAGATGCTGTCTTCTGCTAGACACACACAGTGATCAAACTCTGCTGACAGAAACAAACCAAACTTGCAAGTTTTCTACCAGGCCATCTATTTCAGCTCCAAGCCACTTGTGTTCCAAGTCAGCACCTTCAGCCACCACCAGCATACACTGATATGAACAGAAGGAATTCCTTCACTCCTTGGGGAGTTAATCTGCTTTAGGGCTTGCTTACATATTGACAGGATGACCATGGACAAGTAGAGCCATTTTTACCCAAGTGTCTTCATCATTAAAAACAAAAGGGCTTGGCAACCCTGTGACAAAATAACAATCCTTCCTGATAATTGCTGTGATTTCAAGCATGTACATGCCCATTCTGCATCCATCCAGTTCTGATGAAATAGAAGTTACCTGTCTGGCACACTGGTTAAGCATCCATTTACTCTTGCACTCACTTCACACTTGCAGGACAATGATATCAAGGCTCATTCCACACCCCAGAATTCCCCTAAGGCAAGCCTTATGCTCTCTTGCACACTTTGTACGAGCTGCCGAGCAGCACAGAGGCCCTGGTGCTGGGCCCTGTTCAGGCTTGCCTATACCCATCTTCAAGATGTGCAGGTGTAGGATTCATGTACAGGTGATACTGCAGTACAGCTGAGTACTTGGTAAAGAGTGGCCAGCAATGTTGAAGTATTTAGAGCTGTATTTGTTAAGAATTCTGTTGAATGACAGCAACAAAACAAAAAAATTAGTCAATGCCAAAGTAGTGGCACATTGACAGTGAAAATGGGTAGATGAATTTTACTTATCTAAGTATTGGCTGGACTTAGCTTCAGTTATTTCAGCCAAGGCTGGAAAAAAAAAAAGACAGCAGCAGTGACCTCAGTGTGGCATTGGACTTGTTTTGTGTAGTGTCCTGGGCTCTGGGACACAGAGCTTCACCTCTGAAACAAGGCAGCTCATTCATCAGTCTGCAAACAGGCAGCACAGAGCTATCCGCTTACAAAATATTATCTGAGCATCTCCCTGCACAGCCACTCCAAAGGAGGGACTGCTTAGGTCCATTTTCAGAAGGAAGCACTGTTTTGAGAAAATAAAACACTGAAAGGAAGCATATTGCTGTCAATTCTGCAACACGAGTGCTTTCATTTTGGAAAGCTGTTTCATACTCCATTCAAGGGAAAATGGCATCTTCCTTCTCTGCAAAGGGGGATGGAGCAACGCTGACTTCATAAACAACAGAACTGGCATTTAGATACTTAAAAATACAGGAAAGAGGGGGCTCTGCAATTACTTGGATAGTTTAGCTTTAAAAAACAAGGCAACAGCCATGCCTGGGGATGCTGCTCGCTAGGATATAGCTCCAGCTGGTCCAGAAATGATTGAGCCAGCTTGTCCCAAAATAGCAATAAAAGCATATGGGAAATGGCACACAGAGTCCTGTGCACAGCCTTACAGTAAGTTCTGTATGCCGGAGTGCACTGTAGCAATAATGACACCTGCTGTTGGAGCAGGTATTTCCATGGACTCACTCCTACGGTGCATTACAGAGCTCAGTAGGTGAAGGCACAAGATCCCTAACAGTTATTTAAGCCTTTTTTTCAAAACTACAGTTTATATCCAAGCCATTTTCTTAGGCAACGCTTGTCACAGAGAAGCAGCAGTTGACAGCAGGACTTACACCCAGCTGCTCAGGGAGTCCGGGCACCTCAACTCCTACCCATCTTCTCCTTCCCATGCAGAGCACGGCTCCAGCAGACACAGGAAACTCGGAACTGACCGGCTTGCAGCATTACAGGGATTAGACAGGAGAGGGGGAAAGCTAGAAACGTTTAAAACTGCATCATGGATGCTAAGCAGAGCACACTGGATGGACAGGAGGGGATTAAGTGCTTAGCAGGCAGAACGAGCCTGTCAGGCCCACCCAACGCGGCTCCTGCCCAGAAGAGGTCACTTGAACCCTTCTGCATCGCCCCGCTTGCGTAAGAGCTCCGCTCCCGCCTCGGGAAGAGCTCTGATGGAGCTGCTCTCTCACTGAAGCCCCGGGGGCTGGCAGGACCCCCATTCCAAAAGCCTGATACTCAAAGTATCAACAGCCTCTGATTAGACCCAGGGAATAATCACAGGGTCAGCAGTGTTATCTCTGTATTGAGATGCAGCATCAGGAGAAGCGCTTTGCGCTGGAATTGCTGCAGGCAGAACTGGAAGTTTCCTGCTTTTGGACCAACGCCGCCCCAAGTGGGGCGGGTCTCCAACACCTCCTGAAGGGGCTTTGTAAGCAGTTGTGGGTACCAACAAGCTACAGCTGGGTAGAAAGTAAGTTACCACAAATGAAACAGATTGCAACAACATTTCTTCAAGGCAGATTTTGCATGAGGCAATACTGGAGCTAGCAGCCACACAGCAACTCAGAGCTGATTAGATTCACACAGGCTTCACTGCAGCAGAGTTAGGAAAGTAATTACTGAACTGGCTTGATAGCAAAGCTTGTTTCCAAAGGAAAAAAATTAATAACAGTAGTATAAACCCCTGAATTGACACCCTTGCCTTTTTCCCCCACCACAAGCTACTCCTTCCCATCGACGTGGGCCAGCAAATACACCTGCAACACCATGACACTCAAGATCAGGGAACAAGTTTGAAACTGGATCTTCTGATTAGTTCCAGTAATCCAGATCAGTCATTCTCCAAGTACTGTTGAGGCAACTCCTTTGATGGCAGCTTGTCACAGCTGTCACTTAAGACCACTGCACAAAAATGCTGAAGGCAAAATGCAATAAGGATGGAAAGATGCCTTCATCCTGCATGTGTGTGCAGCAGTGTCATTTCACGAGCAACAGGTCTGACAGCAGCACTGCTGCCAAGAGCTTCTACTTGCCAGCCCACTGGGCTCTGCTGACAGCTTTGAGGATGTGTCTACACCTCAACTACACCAGTTGACGTAGGTCAAGATTTTGTTGGATTATGTTTAAAGCACATCTGTGCCCGGGCATGTTCCACAGAACAATCCCACAAACAGCTGCCACAAGTGGAGGGCCAGAAGGAATTAACCCAAAGTTGCCTCTGAGAACACCTTGGTATCACTCAGCCACAGCTTCAGTGCAGGACACAGGGACAGACCTTTGTCACACGTGCTGGCCCAGGGTCACACCAAAACCATTGAGCCTTAAAGCCAAGCTGCCTACATCTGCTTCCTCTACACACACCAGAAGCATTCACAACATTTACAAACACACATGGGCTCATCTCAGTGAGAGAAAGAAGAAACCAGGGCAGCACATGCCATTATGAATTGTGTTTACCTCAGATATTCAACAACGTTAGCACTGACCAGTGCCTTGGCAACAAGCACTGTCAATACCACTCAGGCAGAAATCCCCACCAAACAGCAGGAAGCAGCAGTAGCCAGGTAACAGCTAGGATGTTCCAGCATGTGGGTGGATGTCAGATTCAGAAGACAAAGATGTGATCAACAAAAGCACACTCTGCTACCCCCACAGCACTTCAGTGTAATTAAGTTCTTCCAGAGTACAAAAAAAAAAAAAAAAGCAGTTTAATAGTAGAAGCTTCAGTGGTGGTTTCTATATTATCTCCTCCTCATGCTTTAATTAGCCAGCCACTAACCAGAAGAAAAATACATCCTTATGGTTGTCAAATACTAAATGAGTCACCTCCTTGTATATTTTATGTACATTAAGATACAATAAATATCCACTAAATCCAGTTGCCTAGGCAGAGCTGTTTTCAGTCCTTTTGCTAAGGACTTAGCAAAGCTCTTAAACACTTGCAGAAGTTAAACCATGTTTATCCTAAGCCATTTGGCAAAGAAGTGAATGTGAAGTAGAATTTTTTCTCCCACTGTAAGTATAAAATAGCAAGGACCTAGCAGAACATCAGGCATTCCCTTGCACATCCATGGCAAAGGTGTATCAGCTACAGAAGCACAGTTGCCCAAAACCCTGCAGCCTGGCAGGACATTGTGCTCCATAGTCCCTCCTGAGGACACAGCTGGGTGCACTGGGCAGTCACACACCCCATCACTGACCACAGACCACGCCTGCACAGCTGGCCAGCTGCTGTTCCCTGCCAAATCCCAACCAGAATCAGGCTACCAAGTAACCCCAGCTGGAGCTTTCCCAGAGAGGAGTCAGGGAGGGAACCAGGGAGCAGGCTAAGGAGTGAGCAGAGCACCTTGGCCAGCAGTCTCCAGCCCTGGCAGCTGCCAGTGCCATTAGATTGAAGAAGGTTTACGTGCCCTATCCACAAGCTCAACAAGGAGAATGAAAATAAATTCAGGTCCCTACCACAACTGCCCCAGCTTGTACATATTCAAACTGCATCAGAAAAGTTGGGAATGACAGGTTCTGAGTGCAGCTTTAACAGCTTGCACCTCCTCTCACTAAAAGCCAAGCCTTTAGACAGCATCGCCTTTTCCCATGCAACCACTCCCTGATCTTTTGCAATTCCTTAGCGTTTCTTCTCACTGGGATACAATGTAGTTTTCCCACACATTCTCCCAGTCTAACTTCCTCAAGGTTTGAGGAAGGAAAGCAAGACTAGGCCCACCCACTAATACTCTGTTACACGATGGTGAGCTGGGGTGCTTCCATCACTGCACAGCTGGCGTGGTTTAATCTCAGCCAGCAATCACACACTCCCTCCCTCGGCGGTGGGATGGGAACAAAATCAGAAAAACTCATGGGTTGAGGCAAGAACAGCCCGATAACTGAAGTAAAGTAAAATATAATAGTAGTGATGGAAAAAGAAGAATAAAACCCAAGAGAAACCAGTGATGCACAGTCAGTGGCTCCTGGGCAACTCCCCTCAGTTTATACACTGGACATGCCACTCTCTGGGATGTGGGATATCCCTTTGGCCAGCTTGGGTCAGCTGTCCTGGCTGTGCTTCCTCCCAGCTCCTGGTGCACCTGCTGGCTGGGAGAGCACGGGAAACTGAAAAGTCCTTGATTTAGGGTAAGTACTACCAAGCAGCTACTAAAAACATCCCTGTGTTATCAATGTTATTCTCATACTGAATCCAACACACAGCACTGTGCCAGCTACCAGGCATTAAATTATCCCAGCTGAAACCAGAACAACATCTTTGAGGAGGTGGAGTGTACTACCCCAGCAGCTCTGAGCACTCCCCTGTGAGGCCTGGGTACCACAGCCCCCACCCCAGACTGCAGAACCCCATATACCTAATATGCTCCAAAAGACTGAGCTTCTGGAGCAGATGACAGCATAGCTAAAGCTTTAATGTGGTATTCTTGATGTCAATGAATGCAGTTTAGTCTTGACTATCAGAATACAGATAATTCTGGAAAGCTCAGGCCCCAAAGGGCATTGGATCAGATTTGTTTCCCCACTCCAAACAAGCACATCTAATTCCAGGGGGAAAAAACAAACAAACAAACAAACAGCCACAAACAGGTAGCACGAACCTTAACTGAACAATTCTCAAGGATTTTCCCTGCTACTGTACAAGAGAGGGACACTTGATTCAAAAAACATTTCAAAACACCAATCAATGGCTGCCAGATACAGAATTCTTTCATTACAGTCAAGAAGCAATATCTTATGGAATAAAAAAAAATACCATCTTGGGAAGCTTGACAGCGTTATTATCTGCCTAACCACGCTCTTAGATGGTGAGACATCAAAGGAGAATCTCTCTGTGCTAGAAGGGGACAGAATGTTACGAGCTCTGCACCTGCTCAGACCACAGAGCTGCCCGCGCTCAGCTGCGCACCCAGGATCAAACCTCAGGTGCCATTAAGAACCAAGCGCTCAGCCGAGCCAGATTACATGTGCAGACCCAGGAAAGCAATCGCGTTAAGAGCCAGCCACCGGCACAGCGTCCAGCTCTCCGCTGCTTCTGCCGGAGAGCCTGCTTATATAATCGCAGAGATGCTCGGCTCCCATGGCAACAGTTTACATAAGTGGCTGTGACTCAGGATGAGAGTTAGCAGCACTCGGCTCTTTAAAGAGACACCTCCGGTGCCGCAGCTCCGGCTCCTCCGCAGGCCGAGCCAGGATCCGTGGGCCGATGGGCCCTTGCGCCCCGGGGCCACGTCCTGGGGGC
>JAHLSL010000012.1:8498544-8520663 GCA_025920805.1 Petroica traversi | reverse complement strand
GGCAGCAGCCGGGGCCGGCCGGAGGAGGCGAACGCCGCTGCACCAGCAGGGCCCTCCCTCCGTTTGGCACTAATCTGCTTTAAAAACCCGTCGCCAGTGAGAGCCAGAACTCGCTTCGCCTAATCCTGCGCTGGGCGCTGCCGTCGCTTGGGACACGAAGCGCTTTAGAGGCAAATGCAGAAAGCGGGGCGGCCCCTGCAGCCGCCCCCCCGCCCCTCTGCCTGCCGCACAGGGATACCCTCGGCTCCTCAGCAGTCCTGGATATTTCCTTCTCTCTCACACCGTATTTAGGGCACCGCAGCGAATCTGCCCCTGTGGGACACGACCGTCCTTAGAAATGGTTTGCTGCAGAGCCTCTGCCACAGCGCCGCGCTCGCTGCTCAGCCCCGCTCCGGGAGGGGACAGCGCGGTCCCCCGGCCCAGCCCCACCCGCCGGGCCCTATTTTGGACACCTGCAAACCTGGCTCCCCCTGACATGCGCAGGCTCTGCACAAAGCTCCCCAGCTCCCCGCCTGCCCCCGCTCCGACACACGGGGGCACTGACGGATTTTCAGAAACAGTCCTAGGAAACCTAGCAAAGTGTTCTTTCTTCTTTTTTTTTTCTTTTTACTAATAAGGAAGCAAACGCTATTTTTCTTTGCCTTGCCCTGTGCTGACAAAAATGAAAAAAACCCCACAAGCCGGGATGATAAAGGCCGGCCCAGACTCTTGCAGTGAAACAAAAGTGTTTGTGGCTTTAAGGTGAAGGGGCGGTGTTACACACAGCACCTCTGCTTGCGCGGCGGTGATGCAATCCTCGATAGAGCCAACATAACCAAATCGACTTCATTTAATCGATGCTCAGATCGAGCAGTATTTAGCCCTGTTTTTGCGTGCACTGGCTGAGGCTTTCCAACCCCGTGCTGCCCTGGCATAAGGGAGAAGGACAGAGGTGTTGCCTGACCTTCGCAGAAGCACCTGGGTATCTCCCTGCAGCCTCACCGCCCCCCAGCACTTGCAGTTTTGTCAACAGCCCCGTGACAGCAGGATATTGGACAAATCCAGTGTGTCCCTCTGCGACTCAGGAAAATTCAGCCAATTGCAGTGACACACAGTGCCTGGTGCTGCAGGCAGACATTCTGCACATCTGCATCCATAAACCTGTTCAGTTCCATTGTAAAACATGTCTTAACTTCCCCAGCTCTGCCTGCTGCTCTCGGGAGTGACAGGGCCACCAGGGAGGAGAGTCTGGGCAGTGTATTTACAGGGAAGAGAGGCACAGAAATAGCAGGGCACCTACCCCCACTCAACAGCCTCAAAGACAGAGAGGAGCTCCTTCTGAGAGCTCCTTCTCTCCGTGCTGTGACACCCACGGTGCCCTGCCCAAGGCAGACATGCAGGAGCCTTGCCCACATAATGCACTGGAACAAAACCAAGCAGATGCAGCAGTTTTCTCTCCCCACCCAGTGATATCCTGAGGATTATATTTGGGACCTGCCTCGCTCATTTATTATCCCCACTGAGGGTTCCAGTGGCATCTGGGTTGTCCTTGATGCCTTCTCCTTTTGCTCTCAGTGGTCCCGCTGGGGTCCAGCCATGTCCTCAGCACCACCTGCTGTAGCAGAGGGCATTTCTTGGAAAATAACAGGGAACAATAGGTTTAAAATACACCTGTAACTGCAGACAGCACTAGAGAAAGCAGCTGTAGCAGTGGTGTCCAGAGAGAAGAGCAGATTGCTCCCCAATTAACCTGGATTCTGGTTTCTTATATCTGCTCAGTCTATATGAGCAGATGACATAGTGGCTTTCATTCAAAGAGGCGAGGTCCAGGGTTTGCAGAATTTTCCTTCCCATTGTAAAATGTTATTTATACAAAATGTCATTTTGAACCAATCTGCACAGTTTTAGCTGGTTAGTTGTGGTTATGAAAATGCTGCTGTTCTCACCACATATTTTATAATATCAATCTTTCCCAAAGGACTTCTGTTCCCTGTTGTCCTGGTTTCAGCTGAGATAATTTTCTTCTTAGTAACTGGTACAGTGCTGTGTGTTGGATTCAGTGTGACAATAATGCACTGATTACTCTAAATCAAGGACTCTTCAGTTTCCCACGCTCTGCCAGCCAGGTGCATCAAAAGCCAGGAGGGAACACAGCCAGGACAGCTGACCCAAACCCAAACTGGCCAAAGGGATATTCCACATCCCTTAGAACATCATTCCCAGTATACAAACCGGGGAAAATTGCCCAGGAGCCACTGATTGCTGCCCGTAGGTGGGCTGAGCATCAGGACGGTGAGCAATTCTACAGTGCAGTGGTTTCTCTTCATCTCTCTGTTCATCTCATTTTTATTGCTATCATTATATGTTATTATTGTTATTATTATAATTGATACTATTATATTTTACTTTATTTCCATTATTGAGCTGTTCTTACCTCAACCCACGAGTTTTACCTGTTCTTTTCTCCTGTTTCTCCTCCCCATTCTACCAAGGAGTGAGGGGAATGAGCAAGCTACTGCACAGTACTGAGTTGCCAGCTGGGTTTGAACCATGACACCAGTTTAAGAAAACACAGCTGTATCAGAGGTACATGGATATTCTCTGATGGCTTCTCTATCATTAAGAGACCACCTTTTGCAGAATCAAACATCTCCTGGGGTGCTCATAAACCTCCTGCCCAGTCATCACTGTGTCTCAGCCCTCACACAGGAAATGCCAGCATGACAAGCTCCAGATCCTGGCACACAAATCTCTGAGTTCCCAGTCTTCTGCAATTTTTTCTCCAAACTCTTCACTCTTCAGAGGAGGCACCTAATCTTCTCAACAGCCTGCAAGGTGTCAGTGCTTCATGAATAACACATGATTGGCAGCTGCCTCCACCCATCCTCTCCATGGTACCACCCAGGCTTAATTCTCTTGCTGACAGGACAATGAGCCCGCAGCTGCCCATGTGCTATGAGGTAAGATGCACCTTCACACTCCTGCTCAAGTTTCTCCTTCCCAGCACAACCCTCCCATCCAACAGTCTGCATGGACATCCCACAGTGCCTGGGAAGGGGCAGAGCAAGGCTTGGAAAGCAGCTGGGGACCACTTGTGTGAGAAAGCTTGTGACAGAAGTGTGCAGAGACACCCAGCAGTGCTGGTGCTGTAATTCACACATTACCTGAGGCTGGTGCAGGCAAAAGCCTGAATGTGGCTGTCAGGTACCTTCCCCACGCCCTACCACAACCTAATCTTGACAAGTACAGTGCAGCAACACCCAGCACCCCAAACCAGCTCCAGAGACATTCAGCAGCTCTGGGGCAGGATGCTGAGATTGTCCTGGGTGAAAAGCAACTCCTCCCTCACCCCTCCTGCTACAGCCAAGCAGCTCTGTGTGTGCCAGACAAGAATCATTCCCCGTCCTCAACACAGCAGCTCTGGATATTCTCAGTGTAGCTGTATAAACATTATTATTAATTTAATCCTAATGAGTTTTGGCTTCAATACCTCATGGCAGAGATTTCCATGCACTGAGAATAGCCAGTTATTAAATGATTCCTAAATGAGGAAGTACAACATTTATGAGGCTGATACTAACATTAGAATTTCCTCCCTTGCATACTTTGCTGCATTTTTTGCCTTCATTAAAAAATGAAATAAAGACACCATTTGAAACATAACACTGAAATTATAAGCACGCTTTTTTTTTTCCTTTTAAAGCACTTTTCCCCTGAGGATCTTATTTATGCATCTTAATCCTTATTATTGCTCTTCTACACCTAGCAAACCCGATGTCCAGCTAGGTTAAGAGTTTCTGACCAGGTGCCAAATCTCAGGAGTCCCAGTTTCCTCCACTATCCCCATATGAATGGGAGCACCATTCCCACCAGGGAGGGCAGCAGCCTGGGCTGGGAAACAGCCTTATTTCTGTCTGAAATAATCACAGCTAAGTCAAGAGCAGAGAGATAGCCTGAGTTTTATGCAAAAAAGTAGCAAATATTGCAAAATGAGCATGAATGTTATTTTGCAGATTATGGTCCAGAAATCACATGGGTAGTTTACCCATGGTTTTGACTCGTAGCCTTTTGCTGTTGTACCTCTCTGTAGCTCCAGGCAACACGGGAGAAGAGTGGACAGTTTATATGCAGTAGGAGAGGAAAAACTACATGTCAACACATCTTTCAGATCCACAGACTGGCCTCCAGCCGAATCAGGAGCTGTCAGAGTCTGAAACTGGGCTGCTGAGTTTGTTTGGGTAAAGTCTGGAGGAGAGAGAGACCAGGAA
The DNA here is from genome assembly GCA_025920805.1 of Petroica traversi. Classification (NCBI taxonomy): domain Eukaryota; kingdom Metazoa; phylum Chordata; class Aves; order Passeriformes; family Petroicidae; genus Petroica; species Petroica traversi. The sequence continues at coordinate 8,516,416 of JAHLSL010000012.1, read as the reverse complement.
AAACAAATAAGCTGCTGCTCAAAAAGAAGTGCCTTTTTAAAGTATTTAACTGCATGAAATCCAAATCAGTAAAAAAAAATGTTGCCAGATGGGAAAAAAACACAGCCTTCCTAGACCTGTAAACTCTTCTTTCACCTAGGTCAGTGAATCTTTGCCAAATACTGGGGGTAGCTGTCCCAATCACTTCACAAAACAAGCCATCATGGTGTTAATAGTAGCCTGGTTAATCCGGCAGATGCAGATTTGGTTTCATGGGCTGTTATCCTTTTTAGGTTTACACCAGCTGCCCACAGGGTAACACTGTCATGGGAGAAGGATCAGAAGAGCTGGTTCAAATGCTCTTAGGGGCAGGTGAGCCAGCAGTAGTGCACATTGCTGCAGAAATCTCCCAGAACTGCCTGATCCTGGTATCCAGAGCTCTGGGAAACTTGGCCACGGCCATTGTGGGTTGTGACCACTGGGGAAGCCCTGCAACCCCTCTCTGGCAGCTCTGATTACAAATCCTGTTACTTGTGCAAATCTCAGATTTTTCTTGGAGCAGCTTGAAGCTTTTTGCTTGTACAGCTGAGTGGCTGTGCCTCCGAGCCGCCACAGCAGCAGAGACCAGAGCAACCTTGGCAGCTCCTCGGAGTCTTGTCAAAGGTCCGCGCTTTCCATCCACCTTTCTAAAAGGTGTAAAGAGAGATGTAGCTCCTTGGGTTGTGTGCTAGGAATGTGGCCAGGAGCAGGGAGTGACATTTCCCACCCTTGAGTGTCTTCTGGTTGCTGCAGTCCTGAGTCCTGGGCTGGGCACCCAGCTGGCTGTTCACCACGTGTAAACACAGCTCAGCTCCCAGTTTTAAATTTTTACAGTAAAAAATAATAAAGTCCATACTGATACCAGCTAATTTTTACCCTTTTTCTTTTCCTGGCCCCTTAAGGTTGCATGGTTGCACATCTCTGTTGACTGGTCAGGTGGATCAGACCAAGCAAGGGAATAGATCTGACAATAATGTGGTGCTTGTCAGGACACTGCCCCCATCAAGACATTTGCAGGCTGCCTTCTCAGTCTGAGAAAAACCCGAGTTTAATGCCAGCTGAGTAAGAGGTAGGAGAACTGGCAGACATTTCCCACCTGTCCCTTTTCATCTCCTGCTTGAGCAGCCCCAGTGAGCTCACCGGTGGCCCTGGGTCTCTGCTCTGCAGCTGCCTGTCCCAAGGCAAGGACCTGGCTCCCAGCTGTGCAGCTGCATGGGCAGTGCAGGACACCCCACTCTCAGCTACATCCTGAGTGTTTTTCATGATGGATGTGGGTTTTCCACACCTCCTTACAAGCAGAGGAGCACATGTGGGGGTGACTGCTCACCACATCTGCTTTTCCCAAGAGGCTGGTGAATAGGGAGTAAATAGAGAGGGCTGCTCCCCAAAAATCCACATGTTTTCACTCCAACCGAAGGGCTCTGCTAAAGGCTTGGAGCCACTGTGGGCACCTGCATCCACCTCTCCTTCACCACGCTTAGAGGGGATAGTTCAAAACAAAGAAACCCAGTCCAAAAATGCCTGGATTTTGAATGTCTGTCAGGAATAACTCATGTCATTTATGAAGTTCCCCTGAAAGAAAGGATAAACAGGGCTTGAGGCAGCTCACCATGTGGTGGGATCTTGCTCCCAAAAAAGTCATCAAGGCAGACCTGTATCATGCTCCAAGTGGCAGAGTCCAACACAGTCACTTGCAATGTGGAAGTCATTGTTGGGTTCAGGGTCCCAGTAACACCTGCAGGATGCCACCTCCATGAGTCCAGGCAGGAGGCAGCCCAGGTGCACCCTCTCAGGTAGGGACAGGCGACGGAGAAGTATCTGAGCCCAGACACTTTCCTTCAGCCTTATCTCAAGCTCCTATGGCAGCACAAATCTGTTCTCAGATCATTCTCCCTTCCCTCTGGAGCTCTGGAGCAGCCATCTGGCCACTGGTCAGGATGACTTTTGCTGTTGTTTCTGCTCATGCTCTTTTTTCATTCCCAGGCACATCTTCCTCTTCTTCTTTTGGTCCTGGATGTCACTCAAGAGGCTTTGGGATGTTTCTTCCAGCACAGGAACCCTCATGCCTCAAAATTCCTCATAGGGTGGCCCAGTGCCAGTCCTGCATCTAAGAGCAGCCTGCACAGTGATGGATCTGTTTCCCAAGCAGTGAATTGATGGGTAATAACAAACGATCTATAGAAAATAATTTAACACTTGAAAAAACATCACAGAATTTGCAATGAGAAGGTTTGGGAATAACGCTGGCTCAGGTTCATATTCTGAATCTGGTTTTAAGCAACAGAAATTATTGGCAGCTCAGTGCTGACTCTGGGCTGAATTTGCTGTTGGTTTGTGAAATCTCTGTAACCTAATGTCATTGTTCCTCCCCCTGGAAACAAGTGGCTCTTCAACACAGAAAAAACCTCCTCATCCCAACATGAACTCCATTTAAGGATCCCAGGGCCATGACCATGTGTTTTGAGGGGTTCACTGAAGGTTGCCATAGCAATCTCAATTTTTTCTGAAGCACCTCCAGCACCAGTTCAGAAAAACTAGTGCATTGAAAGTTCTTCCCCATGCCTCCGAGAGAAACCTCACAGCTCCTGATGAGGACAGGGGTGGAGGAGGAAACCACAATGGGGACAGGAGGAAAACTCTGCAGGGAGCTCCTGAGAGGAGTTTTACCTGCTCTCGGCAGTACCCTGCAGGTGAGCAGGACTCCCAGCCTCTTGGGGGGGGATCTGCAAAGATTTCATTCCAAATAAAGCCAGTCACATCAAGGGTTCAGCTCTGAACAGGGGTAGGGCTCAGCTGCTGAGCTGAGTTTCTAAACTGCTTCCAAAATTGCACAGGGGCAGCAGAAAAAACTGGGAAGTGGTGGTGAGGAAGGCAAAGGCAAGCTGGAAAATCACAAGCAGCAGGCTGGGCACAGGCTGACAGCTCCCCCTTCTCTCCCCTCTGGCACCTTGGCTTGTCCTTACTTATACCCATTTGGAATAGTGCTGGCTTGGAGAATAGCAATGGGACCCCATCGTCCCCCCTCTCACCCCAAAGATGCTGCCTTCACTGCCTCTTTAAGACAGTGCAAGGGGGAACCTTGCAGGGAGCCTTCCTGTGGGGAATGTGGTGAAAACACAGGGTTCAGGCTCTGGGAAGGCATCCCTAATATGGCCTCAGCCACGCTGACTGGCTGGGGGCTCCTGGGGGAGGAATGGAGCCCCTTATAAAAGCGCCCAGGTCCTCCCACAAAGGCAAACCTCCCTGGACTTTAGCAGAGCCACAGTGAAGTTTGCTTGATATGGGAATTTCATCCACCCTCTGGAGATTATCCAAGCTTTCTTGGGTTTCATGTGGCATGAGGTGGTGGCCTGGTGTGTGCGTGACCTGGCGGGTGCCAGCAGAGAAAGCCCCTTTTCAAGCAGCACGCGGCTCCTGCCAGCATCCCTCTGGGAAGGAAAGCTGCTGGTACCCCCCCTGCCGTGGGCTCCTGCCCTGCTCCCTGCTCCCTGCTCCCCTCTCCCTGCCAAAACAGCAGCAGCACCTGCTTCAAAGGGGGCAGACCAGAGCCTCCATGCCAGCCCCAGTCACTGCTCTTCTCCACGGCAGAACCCACAGCTCCTCTGCTTTTGCTTCTTCCAAATATGCTCAGGTGCCCGTTTGTGTGCTGTAATCACCCACATGCACCCTAAGCAGCTTCCTTGGCCCCAGGAGCCCTGTGTGGGAAATTCCCTGACCTGCAGTGCTGGGCAGGGCTGGACCCTACCTGCATGACGGCCACAGTGTGCCCAGGACAAGGTCAGTCCCCTGCCATCAGCTGTAGGGAGGTGACAGCTGGAACGGAGCCCTGAAGCTCCAAAGGGGCCAGGGAGGGGTCCAGGCCAGGGCTGGGGCTCACACAGGCTGGAGCACAGAGGTGCAGCCCCAGATGTTTCCTGCAGCACTCGTGGAGGACGCCTGGAGGAATTCATGCGCAGGATGGCTCACTGCTGGCATGTACACCCCAAAAAGAAGCACAAGCATCCCACACGGACAACACCAACAAGCTGCAGAAAGGATGGCGCTTTTCTAGAAGGTATTCTCTGGCTCATAAAAAAAAACCCAAAACAAACAAACAAACAAAACAAAACAAAACAAAACAAACAAAACAAACAAACAAACAAACAAAACCCCACAAAAACAAGAAAGAAAGAAAAATTTAAAACATTCAGAGAGCAGCTCCCTGCCTTGCTCAGAACTATAAACCCATTATCTGCCGGCTGTGTGTCGGGGAGGGCTGCGGCAGGAGCACCACAGACATGCCAGCGATCACACTGCAGTTGCTCGTTCAGAGCAGGGCAGCCGGGGGCAAGTACAGCCCCCCGAAATAGCCCTCAGAGTGGGGAGCCAGCCCGAGCAGCCGCGGGCTTGGGAAAGAGAAAGAGCCTTGAACAAAATGTCAGCACCACGAAGGCATTTGCTCAGGTCTCACAGAGGACGGATGGGATGGAAATGCATGGCACACCTTTAAATGGACATAAAATGTGCCATCGGCGGGGTGGGATCTATTTTTAACCCCTTGGAGCCTGCAGATGTGCAAACCCCTGAGACAGCTCTGGGCAGCCAGCGAGAGGCGTGTGATCAGCCTTTGGCTACCGGGCTGGGAAATGCCGCTGTAGTCGGGGCTCGTTCATCCCCCGGTGAGGAGCGAGATTAAAGTCTTATCGTGCCCCTTCCTTCGCCTCGGTACAAACCCCTGCCGGCAGCCGGGGCACACACAGACGTGCTAAGCACCACCGAGCGCTCACCGGCTTTGTACTTTTCTTTTTGGAAAAGAACTTTCTGGTCTGGATAAATAACCCCGGCATCCCCCCGGCTCTGCCAGTGGGAGGGAGCTGGGGAAACGCTGCTGCAAGGCAAGGGGAAGCAAGACACGCTGGGGAGGATGAGGCTCACGCCGGTGACATGAACGGTGACAGCCCTGGACAGGGGCTCGGCCCTTCTGTCGGCACCGCTGGGAAGCCATCAGGGCTGGGTGTCCGCCCTCCCGGCCTGGGTGTGGCTCTGTCCTGCATCCCCCAGCCCCTGCTGCGTGGCCAGCAGGGGACACACACCCGGCAGCCCAAGCCACCTCGGGCTGCGTAGTTAAACCACCAGCCTTGGCAGGGAGCAGGGAGTGTGTCTGCAGCCCCACACATCACTCTGCATTTTGTAAAATCACCCATCATGTCTTAAGGGTTTCCTCATCACTGATTCCTGGGAGGAAATCCAGATGTTCAGCCAACACAGTACTGACTTAAAATACAGAAAAACAAACACTTCAGCGATTTCCCCAGGTCTCTCCAAATTAAAATTTTAAACATTTGTCTCCAGACACATTTGTCCCCCGTAGTGCTTTCCATCCTGACCCACTCCAGCAAAGCAGCCTCCTCACAAGGACAGTCACCAAAAAGGCCAGCTGCAATCAAAAAGCAGCTATGGATCCTGCAGCATCCCTACAGGAAAGGTAGCTCAGTTCTGCTGTCACATGGCTTGGCACAGATTTCAGTTTTCAGAGGACAGAAAGCAAGCAAAACATGTGCCCAGTGAGAAAAGCTCCAGCTTGAAACACAGCATCCCTCTGAGGAACCAGAAATTATCTTGAGAGTGGTTTTGATAAATGGATGCTCTTGAAAAGAACCTGTGCACCATTTGTGAGCTGCTCCCTTAGAGAGTGCTGACGTCTGCATATATTGTTTATAATGAATTATCCACTCAGCACGGGGAACCTGTTGGCTCTGGAGAGCTGTGCTAGGCTGACTTTCATCTCTCCAGCCTGCTGGTGTGAATCCAGCCTGAGCCTCCTGTGAATCAGACCTCTCCCTGCAAAAATCCACCATGGTGCCCTGACCCCCTTGATCCTGATATCCCACACGAAGTGGACCATCCATGCCCAGGAACACCACTGTAAGCATCAACCAGGCTGCTTCTGGAAAATTATGCACTGATTTTGCCACTGAAGGGGGCCAAGAGTGATGTAAGAAGCAGAAAAGAATTTGGTTGTGGAGCTTGTGGGATCCTGCCCCAGCACCAACATTCACTGCCACTTGCCCTGGATCAGAGAGGATGAGCACTGTGAGGAATCTTGGGGGATATGGAGTTAAGAAACTTCCCTGAGCCAAGCTCACAGGAGAAGCTTCCTGAGCAGTGCATTTTGCTAGCAGTGGCTGATGGAGTGGGTGGCTTTACTCCCAAGAGAGGAGACTGAGAGTTTGGAACTCTGGCCTGTGCTCTGGCACTCCCACAGCTGTGTGGGGATCCTGGTCAACCCCACAGTCCTGCGCCTCATGCCCTGCAAGAACAGAGAAATATACTCCTCTGGCTCAAATGAATGAAACACTTGTTCATTTGTAGTTGTACAGCCCTGTGTGACTGCTTCCAAATCTGTCCCCATGGTGCTCAGACCCAAAACCTCTGCAGGAAGGCACTCAGGAAAGGTGGGTGAACACTATGGCAGCACTGCCTTGCTGAGCTCAACAGGAAAGAAATTGGCTTCCCATGAAGTCCTTCAGAGCCAAATCAGAAAGAGGTGAGCAGGAATAAAATCGGTTCCTTCAGTCACTAAAATCTCAGAAACTTTTCAAGTGTGCTGGTTTTGGCTGGGGTAGAGTTAATTTTCTTCTCAGTGCCTGGTGTGGGGCTGTGTTTTGGATTTGTGCTGAACAGAGGGTTGATAATATCAAGATGTTTTTGTTCTTGCTGAGCAGAGCTCACACAGAGCCAAGGCCTTTTCTGCGTTTCCCTTGGCCACGCTGGTGGGGAAGCTGGGGGAGAATGAGAGTCTGGGAGGAGACACAGCCAGGACAGGTGACCTCAGCTGACCAAAGGGGTGGTCCAGACCACTTGGCATCATGTCAGCTTATAAAGTGGGAGGAAGAAGGAAAAAGGGCAGACATTTGGAGTGATGTTATTTGCACCCCCAAGTAACCATTGCATGTGATGGGGTCCTGCCCCTGTGAAGGCAGACTCAGGATGTCCCACATTGTGCCCTCATCTCTCATCTGCCCAGTCATCTGCAGAAGAACACCATGGAAAAACAACTGACAGGGAAAAAATAAGATTATGCATTCATCCAAACTACCCTTTAAAAGCAATTTGCGTGTGTTTGTCCCTCCTTGCCTGTTGTCTGTGAAGAGGAGATAGACAAAACTGGTCAGGACTCTTCCTTCTGCCTTTACTGCACCACTGCTGTGCTTCCCAGTACAGTTTCACCGCCTTCCTCATATCCTTTTGCCTTGTCTCCCTGCCCTGCACTACTTGATAACCACTACATTACCAGCATTTGGAAACAGGCTTTATTGCAGCTCCAGCTGGAGTCCTGGGGCGGAGGATGCAGCTCTGGAGATGTCCTGCACATTTGAGCCCTGTCAGCACCCAGGCACCCCCCAGCCACAGCCAGATGGAGGGCAGTGACCTGGAAAGGGCTCCTGCGTGAGGCAGGGACAGGGCAGATGCCGGTAGGGACCCCCACTGAGACTCCACCCCACTCCATGGCTGTGGCAGGAGCAGTTTCAGCAGCTCCAGCAGCTCCCCAGCCCCCCTCCAGGCACTGTGCTCAGGGAGAAAACTATGGCTGCTGGGTTTGTTGTCGTGCTTCCCTGGAGTAACCTCCCCCTGCTCCTCCACACGTCCTGGAACACCTACAGGGCTCAGATGAACCTTCACTCTACTCTTCTTTCTCCACCTTCAGCAGACTGAAGCCATTCACCCCTGCCCCCTGGACTTTTTCATGGTGAAAAAGCCAAATAGTGCGTTTTCTCTGCTCTTCAGGGGGCAGTCAGCATGCAATGTTTTGTCATGTCCTTTCTAACTCCCCTAACTCCTCTGAATTATTCCATGGTTCCCATACTATGCCAGTAGAATCCCCTCCACAATTTGAAAGGCTTATTTAGCGAGTCAGATATAGCAAGGCATGACTTTATAAATAGAGAGGGACATGGTCAGGACTGTGCAACATGACTCACAAGTCAAACTGCCAGTGAAGAACTTATCAGACATTGGCTTTAAATATTCATTTAGCAATATCAAACCCTCTTTACGGTTACACCTACCATATTAAAACACCATTTGCACATGCAGTCAATATATTTACGTTACATTCTCCAAAACTACTCTGAAGCCACTTATCAATGTGCTTATCAATGTGTTTATCAGAGATAAACAGTCAGAAAGGAAAATACCTCCTTCAAACTTGAGCCTGCCATCACTTCCAGCACTGCAGCTCAGCACTCTTTCCCAGCACAAAGTCGATGGCATGATGATTACATCATAAAACAGTTTCTCTTTTGATGCTTTTTTTCCCCTGCCCATGTATCTTATTCGTCAAAACTACAACTCCTACAGAACACCTGTGGTCCAGACTTGGGTCTTACTGCTCTTTAGTTTTCTACTATACTCTAATATTCTCAACTGATCCTTAGTTCAGACAGATTCTTCATCAGAAAATGGAGAAAAATAGATGTGAATTATGAAATGAGCAATAAAACCTCTACAGAACAGGCAACTGATTCAATGCTTGCATCTTAGACATTCCATGGCCTCAAGCCATGCCAGATTCTAAACCTACAGCATCAAAATTAATTATTCCTTCTTTCTCCTTTCTGCTTCCCTGTGTGATTACTTTTATTGCAATGGCTTTGTTTCTTAATCTAGAACATGATCATTCCAGAACTTGGAAATCTACCAAATTCGCCATTCCCCCCTCAGCTTCAGTGGGGCTGAATCAACTCCAGAACGTTTGCATTGCAGCTCAGGGCATCTGAGACTGGGGACATGGGCTGAAGTTTCACTGCAGAGCTGAAACAGAGCCAATCTAACATGCACAAATAATAGAAATGAATCCTGCCTGTAATGTCACTGCAGCACCCCGGGAGCCTTCTCCATTACCCCTGTGCTGCAGAACACCCCAGACGCCTTCTCTTTACGTGGCTATGCCCCATCCCAGGATTTTCCTGTCCTATCCAAACCCCCCTGGCCAGGCATGAGCCCTCCCCTGCCATCTGCTGACCTTGCAATATTTTCCGTGTTGTTCCTTTCTCTCCCCTTTTTATTTTTAAACGGTGATGCACATTCAGCAGGTGCACTCCCTGAGCTGCCCACAGTCCTGCTGCAGCCTTTGCCACGGGACGCTGCAACTGGTGAAGGAACTGAGCACCTCCAGCTTGGGCAGAGCTACACCTGGTTTCTGGATTCCCATCAAGATCATGTGACAGGAGTTACATTGACTTTTCTGTCAAACAACTGGTTTTCCACTCAGGGGCTTGTGCAGCAGGCACCAAAAAAAACCAAAACAAAACAACAAAATAAACAAAACAAACAAAAAACTGCTGTCAGCAGAGGCTAAGCACCTCAAGGATTAAATTACACCCTTTTCAAGATGACTTTGGAATTTAGCTCCAAGTTCTACCTAATACCATACTTGGCTGTTTAAGCAGAACCAATCTTCTTTATTAACCTGTCTGGCATTTAACCCATCAAATGTGAACAGAGGAATCATAAGACATTGACCATTCAGTCTTGGCCAGCATAGGCTGGCTTCAGTGGACTAACAAAAATTAAGGAAAGAGGGAATAAATCTCATTGTAGAAGGTCTAAAATCATTCACCATGTTTCTCCTAAAACATTTATCTCAAGAGAGATTTTCCATATTCTCCCTGAGTTGACTGGTTCGAACACTGGAATTCTCATGACTTTGCTACTTTTATTAGGTTTGAAGGATAATCTCATTGCAGAGGGCTCTTGGAGGCCAAACATAGAGGCATGACACCCAGAAAAGGGCAGAAACTGCTGGTGTTTTGTGTTGCTGGTGGGAACAGCTTGGGAGGAAGAGGAAGGTCTGGGCTCTCAGCAAGGCAAAGGACTTGCCAGAGATTCCCAGAACCACCTGTGGCTACTGCAGCCTCCAGCTTGTGGCTGCAATTGGAAAATGTTCAGATTTCAAGACTTTCTCTGGTATTTGTGCCAGGAAACTGGGCTGCATGACTTTCAGGGCTAAATTTAGGATCACAAGTATTTCACATTCCCCAAACACCTTCTATGACAACATCTCAAAGCCCTTCATGGGCATTAGCTATTCCTCTTTATCTTCCTTTGAGATGGAAAATAGAAAAGCCACTTTGCTGGCAACAAACAGAGCTCTGAGTGTTGACTTGCTCATGGTCACAGAGGAAAACTGTGATGGAAGCTTGGCATGGGAAAGGAGAAAGGAGAAAGAAAACCAACTTTCCAATGTGAACTGCTCGGTTCCTGCAGTCACAGAAACATGGCCTGTCATCTGCTGTAGTGCTGCCTGGATTTGGTAGGAATAACATCATCACTACTTCAAAATTATTTGGATAACGCATTTCTGGTAGCTCTGAGTTGATTTTTTTTTTTTTAATTTTTCTTGTGTTAGGGATAAGGGGTTCCAGGAAAAGAAACCCCTACCGAGGAAATACCCTGCCTTTTCCAGTCCCCACACAGCACTCCAAAAAACTTGTGGCAAGAAAGTGGGCAGCTTTAGCACCTGGACCTCTTAAATTTCAGCATGGAATGTAATGCAGGACAGGCAGAGCTCCCCATGGTTCCCTTTGGTTGCGCCCCTCAGGCAGGTAACCCAGTGACAGCAAACTCAAACCGGTTCAGACTCTTAAGCCTCTGTTATTGCTGCTAAAGGGAATTAAAGACCTTTACTGAAGCAAATGCAGTTGCCCTGGGAAACACTGTGGGTTTCTTTTGTGTTGATCAGCTTCAGATCCCCTCCCGTTTGTGTGGTCCCGTCCTTCCCTCTGCAGGCGCCTTCTCCCTGCAGCCACGGGAGGTTTGGGCAGGGCAGGACAGCTCTGCCATTGTCTGCTCCCCCAGCACGGCTGCAGAGCTGTGGTTCTTGCCTTGCTCCAGCCTCCAGCCTTTCCTCAGCTCTCTGGCTGTCCCCTTCCCAACCCAGTGCAACAGCAGCAGCTCAGCCACCACAAATGGCAATGTGAACTCGCTTTATTTTGCACTCAAACAGGCTGGATGATGTCTGTGTCCAAGGGCTGTGAGATGAAGGGTGACTCTCCTGTGACCACCCCAATCTGCCTGTGGGAGCAGCCGTGTCCCTCCCTGCAAGTACCAGGCACAAGGGCAAAGACCTGGGAGAAGAACAGAGCTACATCTGTACAGAGATTCCTCACACAGCTACACCTGAAGCCTTACAGCACTTCTGCCCTGGAAAGAGGACAACCCAGCAGAAGTGTGACAAGGAATGACCTCCACTGCAAACAGCTCGGATCCTCGTGCCTCTGTGAGCCAGGCTCAAGGGCTGGTGCCTCTTGGTGCTGACTTTGGGCTGCTCATCTCTGGGCATGTGTGAGAGTCCTCTTACAAGGCGATCTTTTCCCTCTTCCCTCCTCCCTCCAGCAGTAGATTTCTCAACTTTAAAGCCTTGTTTACCCTGGAAAAGAGAGAAGCTGCTGGAAGCCAAGCAGTGAGGCCACAGGGGAGCAGGGAGTGTTTGTTTGGAGCGAGTTATGGGTGGGAGGGTCGTGCCAAGGAAGAAAACTGCTTCCAGGGATCTATATATAAGCAGCTCCCTGAGGTGGGGTTACAGAGAGGCTCATTCCCGGGCTGCCTGTGGCACTCCCTGAACATCAACAGCCAGAACTGCTCCAAGCTGCAGCTTTATTTTCAGAGCGTGGCCTTGAGCAGCCACAAGGCAGGGTTTGGCTGTGGTCCCTGCAAGCACAGAGGATGAGCTGCCCAGGGTCACCACAGCACGGGGGGTTTGCACACTGCTGGCCCCAGCTCTGCACAGGGCAGTGAAGTCTCAAGGCTGACAGGATGCCCTGGAGGGAGGAAAAGGAGACAATGAAAGATTTCTCCAACATCTGCTCATCCCCATCACACACAGCACTCATCCCTAGTGGGAGCCAGCAATGCTCCAGCTTTCCCTGCTGAACAGCAATCAGAAGCTGCTTTATTTTTCAGATCCTGGACAAATGAAAAACAGTCTTTGCCAGCTGCAAATACAATTACTTCCCAAAGCCTGGAGCCAGAACATTTTGGACCTTCCAAAATATGTTCTGGCCATGAGGGTCATGCGGGTCTGAAGAGGATCCCAAAAGCTGCCAATGATTCCTGGGAAAGTTCCCAAGGCTGGGGGATATTCTGAATGGTCCTGTTGCTAAAGCAGACTGGCATCTGTGCCACTGGGAGCCCTGCACACCAGCACTGCCTGCAGTTATCACTGGCTGATCAATAGGTTATGGTCACCCTTGTGCCCTCCATTTTCCAGCTGCAGGAGATGTGCCATGAAAATCTATACAAAATCATAGTGGTTTTTTTGTTTGTTTTTTTTTTTAAATGAAAAATGCCTATTTGGTTCAAACATGAATAAATAATCAAATAAACCCTAACAAGAAATGTTCCATCCAATTCGATGGAACATTTCCTGAGGATTAACAAAATAGAAACAGCACAATTTTTTTCCTATAAAATAAAACTGTTTGAAGCTATGAAAGTCTTCATCTTAACACCTCACTTTCAGAAATAGAGATTGCCACAGAATTTCTTGCTCAGGAGTTTCCTTGAAAAGTAATTATACTTTTCAGTTGTCATCTATTTTATCCCTTTAGTAAATCTCAATGAATAAACATTACTGGCCAGATGCCCATTCAGTCAGCTGAATACACAGTGGGGCTGCACTGATGTCAGGTCTGAGGGGGTGTTCAGGTCCTTGCAGCAAAACCAAGCCCAGTGAATACTGTGGGTCAAAGTGCTTTTTTTCTCTGCAGTTTTGGGACCCAAATGGAGAAGTGTTTTTGGGAGCCAGTTCCCTTTGCACAAAGTCATGACCTTTGAGGGGGGTAGCCCATCCTGGCCCACGTTCTGCTCTCTGTGCAGATTTATAGCTTAGCAAAATCTGTATCAAAATAAAATTAGGAAACCCCTCCAGTGTGCTCATCTTCTCCAGGATTTCCTTTGCTCTTTTGTTCAGTCTCCCTCAAGATTTTCCCTCAGAGCTCAGGTTTTGCCTTAGCTCCTTACATAATTGAGGTAATGGCAATGGCATCTGGAGACCTGGGGAATGCTTACACCAAAACCCTGTCATTACTGTGCCTCATCTAAACAGCCCCACATAATTTTTGTCCTTCCAAGGATTTCTCCTCTCTCCAGATTTTCCAGTCCTTGCTGATATTTGGACCGAGGGCAGCTTCTTGCATTGCCCACTAGGTGTAAAGTTATGGAGAGTTGTCTGGCACTGGTCCAGCCCCAGATCCAGATTGCTGTGGAGCAAGCTGTGAGCTGCAGCTCCTGCAGCCCCAGAGGATGTTTTTGGTGCAGGTACTCTCCTTCCAACAGTATGTGGGTGTCCTGCATCCTTCCTTCTATCCCCTTTTTCTCCCCTATGTCCCATTTATCCCCTTGCTTCTCTCAAAACAGAAGATGCTGGTCCTGGGGATCCTTTGGGTCCTGGGGATCCTTTGCCTGCTGCCAACAGCACTGTTAGAGGTGTGGGGAGGGTAATGAAATTATTGAGAACTCCACATCAAAGACCAAACTCAAACTGCTGTGCACAAGCAAAATTTTCCAAAACACCTTGTTTTCCCAACAGTGGGGCTTTGAGACATGTGAAAATCCAACTCACCTGTTTCCAAACAATCTCTGTCTTCAATTGCTAAAAATATTAAAGAAAACCCCCAGCCCAAATAAACGGCTGATTTCAGAATAAAGAGAGTGTTTTAGTCTGAAATTAAAACCTGAACAGAGTGCTTTCATAGGCTTAATATTAATGGCATTCCTGTTCATTGATTTAGCAACAAAACCAACAAACCAGTCATTTTTTGGTAATTTTTTTTTCAGCATTAAGAATGTACTTTATGGCATTTATCTTCAACTGGATGAAATTGGCACTGAGTCTATTGAGAATACCTGATACTGTGGGTTAGAGTGAGACCAAAAGCTGCTGTTAGAGACAGCAGACAATGACATTCAGTGGCAGCCTCAGCCTCTCTGTGCAAGGCAGTGCCTGTGCAACATCCTGACCGCTGAAGGACTCACCTCTGCACACAGCTGTGCTCATGAGTGGTCCTGAATCCAAGTTTGGCACTGCAAAGTACAGTTCTTCATTCAGAAGGAGCAAGCATCTCCTGCTCCCCTTGATTTTGATCAGGCTGGAGATGAGCGGCTGGCTCAGCCTCACTCCTCCTTTCAAAAATCAGCCACTTCTGTTGTGGGTTTAGGATCATAAATTAATACTTTAGCTGAAAAAGTGGAGTCTGTGAATGCTGTCTGACTCACGAGGCTGCTATTCTAAGTTAACATTTATCTGTGCTTCTAAAACAGTCTTTTAATCAAATAACAGAAGCGAGTCCTAAAATCCATCTCATAACACCACCAAAGCCACAACTGAACCTGAGATCAGGGGTCAAGTACTGAGGGCTTAATGTTAAGCACCTCCCAAAATCCCAACGGGGAGCTGACAGATGGAGTATGTGCAGTGGCAATAAAAGCTTGTGCTTGCTTTTTGGGAAGCAACTGCTTTTTGGGAAGCAACTACTTTTTGGGAAGCAACTTCTTTCCAGTCCATCCCATCACTGAGAGAGCCCTTAGGGCTGCCCTGTGGCCGTTCCTGCTCTCAAATGTCAGGGAAGGACCAGGGTAGCTCTTCCCACAGGCTTTTGCTTTGGGATAGGGCTAAACAAAAAAGTGTACTCATGTATGGGTCTCACTTTAATGTGAGTAAAGCCAGCCAAAGTGCAAAACAAAGGCACCCTTAGCATGGCCATAGCAGAGCAAAAAAACCTTCCAGGGCTTGAAGTTTAAGTAAAAACAATTTTTTTTTCCCCTAGTACTGCAGTCTCCCACAGCAAAAGAACACCCCAAAACTCAAGCACTGCTTTAATGACAAGGTCCTGTGCTCCAGGAGTCCTTCTCCTTCAAAGGCTGATGGCTCCTGAAAATGTGCCCTGACCCAGGGGGCATGTGCCAAACCCGGTGGGGCTTTAGGATGGCTCCCAGAGGGAGTGGAGCACCCGGGGTGTGTTTGTGTTTGTGTTTGTGTTTGTGTGAATGATGGAAATAAAGGGGGGTCCCGGACCCCCCTCACCCCAGTAAGAGAGAAATGAGACAGGCCAGGACCATCTCTCCCTCCTCCCACTCTGCTCTGCCTCCTCATGGGCAAACAGGGCAGGCAAACATCTGCGGCAAGGGAAAGCCCCTGGGATTTTCCTTCGGGCTCCCAGGGAGATCCTGAGCAGAGGATTTGATCCCGGGAAGGGGTGGTTCAAGGGGGCAGAGGAGGGGGTGGTTCCCTTCGCAGGCAGCTCCTCATTCGTGCCCACTGGCAAGGGCAAGCAGGGTGTCAGGCAGGGTGAGGAAGTGGCCCTGGCTGCCCCCAGCCCCCCAGGGACAGCACCATGGCAGGTGGGTTTCCCATAAGTGGAGTGGAAAGCTCTTTATTTAACCTGCACCCGCCACCTGCCCTCAGCCCCAGCCTTGCCTTCCTCGGGAGCGTGCCAGGGCTACTTTTTTGGCAGGCTGAGCCAAAAGAAATATTTTGCAAGCAAAGGCTCCAGGTAACCCTTTCCCGGCTGGGACTGGCACGCTGCAGGGTATCAGGGCAGCCCCTTTGGAGGAGCATGATGCAACACAGAGCCACCCCCGCAGTGCCACCGAGCAGCCAAGGAGTCACAGACCTGTCCCCTCCCCAGCCCTGCTCCCGTCCGGGGGATTCCAGCCCCACCTCCCACTGCCCTCGCCCTACATCCACAAGGGTCGGAGGACCCCGGGCAAATGACGACAAACAACAGCATTGGGGTTGTGACAGAATGACTGATGATTTAATGCTTCTTGAAGTTTTTTGTTTCCTTCCACAGGGCGTTGGTTTTAAAAACAAACAAAAGGAGGTAAAATAAATTAATTTATGTACACTTTACATACACTGTGTCACGTGGAGCTTTGCAGCAACAGTAACCAGGAATTGTTACAAAATAGAAAGTTACATGGCTGTTGCAGGCCCTCGGCCGCCTGCAACCCTGAAGGCTGTCATCCTGAGCGTGGCTGGCAAAGTGATCATGTAAACAGGTTTAGAAGCATTTACGGTGGACAATGGATGGGCCAGCTTCATCGTACTCCTGCTTTGTGATCCACATCTGCTGGAAGGTGGACAGGGAGGCCAGGATGGAGCCACCGATCCAGACAGAGTACTTACGCTCAGGTGGGGCAATGATCTGGAAAAGACCAGGAGAGGCGAGATCAGTGAACGCGGCCGTGCAGGCAGGCACAGGGGATTGTGCAGCCCCCAGGACCCAGCTCCAGCCTTACCTTGATCTTCATCGTGCTGGGGGCCAGGGCTGTGATCTCCTTTTGCATGCGGTCAGCAATACCTGGGTACATGGTGGTACCCCCAGACATGACGTTGTTGGCGTACAGGTCCTTCCTGATGTCGATGTCGCACTTCATGATGCTGTTGTAGGTGGTCTCATGGATACCTGCCGACTCCATACCTGGGGGCAGCAGGGGGAACAGGCAGGCACAGGTTAAGGGCAGAGCAAGAGCTCTGCGTGGTGACTCTGGAGAGAGGGGAGAGCTGCCAAGGGGAGAGAGAGGGAAGGGGGCACACACCGATGAAGGAAGGCTGGAAGAGGGTTTCTGGGCAGCGGAAACGCTCATTGCCGATGGTGATGACCTGCCCATCAGGCAGCTCGTAGCTCTTCTCCAGGGAGGAGGAAGAGGCAGCGGTGGCCATCTCGTTCTCAAAGTCCAGAGCCACATAGCACAGCTTCTCCTTGATGTCACGGACAATCTCACGTTCAGCTGTCAGGGGGAAGCACAGGCATCAGCGTTTGCAGAGGAGGAACGGGGAGCACTTGCACTGCCTCCACAGGGCTCCAGAACCCCAGTCACACGTGAGCTCCCAAAAAAGGAGCATTTTTAGGTCTTGCAATGGGGTGAGAGCAACTCTGGAGGTGCAAGGGTTGGAAACGTGAGCGAATTTTTTGGAGGAGGGAATGGTGCTCACCTGTGGTGACAAAGGAGTAGCCACGCTCAGTCAGGATCTTCATCAGGTAGTCCGTGAGGTCCCGGCCGGCCAGATCCAAGCGCATGATGGCGTGGGGCAGGGCATACCCTTCATAGATGGGGACGTTGTGGGTCACACCATCACCGGAGTCCAGCACAATACCTGGGGAGACAAGAAGCAGCCATCTGAGAGATGTGGCCCTCAGAGGGTCCTGCCCTGGGGGACGGAGCACTCGTCAGAGGCTGGGGACCAGTCCTGGGCATCCTTGCCTGGGGAAGAGGAGCCAGCAGGACTCTGCACTCACCAGTGGTACGGCCAGAGGCATACAGGGACAGCACAGCCTGGATGGCCACGTACATGGCAGGGACGTTGAAGGTCTCAAACATGATTTGGGTCATCTTTTCACGGTTGGCTTTGGGGTTAAGGGGGGCCTCAGTGAGCAGAGTGGGGTGCTCCTCTGGGGCGACACGCAGCTCATTGTAGAAGGTGTGGTGCCAGATCTTCTCCATGTCGTCCCAGTTTGTGATGATGCCATGTTCAATGGGGTACTTCAGGGTCAGGATACCTCTCTTGCTCTGGGCTTCATCTCCTACGTAGGAGTCCTTCTGACCCATACCCACCATGACGCCCTACAGGGGAGGAAAGCGGGGGCTCAGCAACCTCTCGGCGGGGCTCCCCAGCAGGACGGGAGGATGCGGCGGGCAGGAAGGCAGCAGGGATCCGCATCGCGGCTGTGGCGGGGCGTGCGGGGAAGCTCGGAGGGGGAGCGCGCCGTACCTGATGGCGGGGGCGGCCAACGATGGAGGGGAACACGGCCCTGGGGGCATCGTCCCCGGCGAAGCCAGCCTTCACCAGGCCGGAGCCGTTGTCGCACAC